>OY292492.1:7202489-7823239 GCA_958496325.1 Nomophila noctuella | reverse complement strand
TCGATCTACCCCTCAGGAAATCCGCAATCCAGTTGCAAAGAGTAGGTCCTATTCCGAACGATGGAAGCTTGCCTACCAGACAATCGTGCCAAACCCTATCGAAAGCCTTTGAAATATCTAAAGACACAGCAAGTGCTTCGCCGTGTTTTTCAATGGCTTCGCTCCATAAGTGTGTGGCGTACACAAGGAGATCCCCAGCAGACCGACCGCGGCGAAAGCCAAATTGACGATCACTGAGGAGGTCATTGTCTTCAAGGTACGCCAGGAGACGATTGTTTAGTACACGCTCCATAATCTTACAGAGTATGGAGGTGATCGCAATTGGTCTGTAATTGGCGGGGTCAGCACGACTACCTTTTTTTGGTACAGGTTGCACATTGGCAATCTTCCAGCACCCCGGAACTTTACCGGTTCTCATCGATAATCGATACAGGCGCGTCAGTACGGGAGACAACTCAGGCGCACAGTTCCGCAAAACAATAGCTGGTATGCCATCAGGCCCACTCGCTTTATTTATATTAAGATTGCTGAGCACTTTGAGTACCTCCTTTTGTCGAATGCGAATCTCAGACATTTTTGAAGAGCAAGGAGGTAGCTTTGGTGGAATGTTGCCAGCAGCATCTAAATGAGAATTACTTGCAAAAAGAGAGGCAAGTAAAGAAGCTTTCTCTTTAGCGGTGTGAGCGAGAGACCCATCAGGCTTAAGCAGTGGCGGGAGGGATGACTGGCAAAAATTGGCTTCAACCGACTTAGCAAGGGACCAAAAAGACTTGCTCCCTGATGGATAAGAAGCCAGTTTAGCTCCGACTCGGCAGATGTGGTTAAAGCGGGCTCTGCGATGACTCCTTTTACAAGACTTCGCAGCACTGTTATAAAGCCTCTTCAGTTCCCGGACATTGGAAGCTTTGCGAGCTCGAGCATCCGCCCAAGCGCGGTAAGCGGTTTGTTTTAGTGCTTCAGCACTAGCACATTCCGCGGTGAACCAGGGGCGGGCTTTTTTCCGGAGTGGAATGTCAGAATAAGGAATAAAATATTCCATTGCCCGACACAACACTCCAGAAACAGCCTCAGCGCAACTACTCGGGTCGTCTGAAGAAAAACAAGTGCTACGCCAAGGATAAGATGCAAAGAAATGCCGCATCTCATCCCAATCTGCTGACTTGTATCGCCATACTCGCCTAGTACCAATAGGATCTTGGTTGACAGGGGAGTAGGTAGACACAGATTCAACCAGACAGTGGTCAGAACTACCTAACGGCGAGGAGATCACCACTTGATAACGGTCTGGATCTGTAGTCAGCAGAAGGTCCAAGCAGTTCGCAGTGTGGCCATCAACGTCCGGCACCCTCGTGGCACCACTCACCAGCTGAGTGAGATTCTGCGAAACAGCGAAAGCATACGCCTCCCTCCCAGCGTGGTCGGTGCTCTGGAACGGGTACAGCCACTCTTCGTGGTGGGCATTAAAGTCTCCCGGAACAACGAACTGAGCAGAAGGATATCGCTGTTGAGCAGCATCAGCAGTGTCAGAGAGGTACCGAAACAACCTGGTCGTCTCCACATTTCCGGCGTGCGATCGATAAACACAGGCATAGAGAATTTTCTCTATTCCTGTGTCCACCAAAACCCATAGCACTGAGAAACTGGAATCCTCAAGACAACGGAGACGTCTACAGCAGATGTCATCGCGGGCATACAGACAGGTGCCAGCGTGTGGTTTAAAATTGTACTCCAAGGTGTAACCTGGGTAATGCAAATACGCCGCGTCAGCAGGACATCGGATTTGTGTCTCCGTGAGGAACAGCAGATGCGGTTTTTTGGTCTCAAGGTGGTGATGGACAGAATTGAGATTTGAGTGCAGACCTCGAATATTTGCAAGGTGCACTTTTAGTGCGAGGGAGTGCATCCGCTGTTTAAATTGTTTCTTTTTCTTATCCTTCATAGTAGTAGAGTGGACAGGCAGGAAAAGGAAAGTTGGACGAGACATCGCTGAGCTACCGCCCAGCGGAAAGGCAGTGCTGCGTCACCGACAGTTGACTGGCCTGGAGCGCGCGGGGACGCCCTAACCCCCCCGAAGATGTCCATCGGGCCCTCGCAACCGGTCGCCAACCGGCACGATGGCGCATCCCGGGATTTTTCGCTAGTTGGCGGGGCAGCCTTTCATAAGTGGCTAACCTACTACTTGGGCCCCCTACTAACTGCGGTCGGCCAGCGGAACCACCGTGCTTAGGATCCCGCTACCCTCCACGGTCAGCCAACCAGTGCAACAAACACTACCGAACCGATACCAGCTCGCTCTGAGACGCAACTGTCCAGACTCCATTTCCAAAATGGCTAATTCAGGCATCAAGCCGGAACACGAGAGGACTCGCTTGGCGGCTTGGTTTAAAAATCACTTCGTGATAAGTATAGGTGAGAACTTGTTTTCCAGTCAAAAATAGTACATTGGCCAGTCAAAACAGCCATATTCAAGTTCATGTACACACAATGTTTATACAGTGCGGGGATCTTCCTCTTTATTAATCAATACGATGCAATAAATTAAAAACACTTACATTCATCGGTTGTTGTGTAAAGGTTGCTGGAACCATTTGCTTATGCATTCTAAACATGCCATGAGAACCCATGGGTTGAGGCATAGGCTGCTGCTCCCTTGCGTAGCCGCCAAGGTACATCGTTTCAATAGGACTGAAAAAAGTCAATTTAATTTCAAATAAATACCATCATCATCCTAGCGTTTGTCCCGGTCGCATCCTCGGCTGCTGCCTCGGAGTCCAGGGTCCGCTTTCAAATAAATACCAAATACGCGAATAAAATTGACCTTCATATTTAGAATGTTGTACTTAATTTTGTCTAAAACTATTACAACATAATAAGTACAAGTTTTCGGCTAACTGTGAAGACTTGATTAGCACTTCTCTTTACCAAACCAAACCTGCGTACTTACCTATACACCTAAGATTGCATAAGAACTATACTGGTCGTCTAAATAGATAAAAATACTAAAATGTGACGCTAGCTTATGATAATACTAATTGCAAAAAGTAGAATAATTGTAAAGTTTTAGTAGCTACGTAAGTAGGTATTACTTTATAATGTTTAATAACATCGTCTATAATACATAATGTACTTACATCATAGTATGGTTCCCAGACATATTCAATCCTTGTCCCATCATTTGATTTACCTGCGGAAAATCTATTGCTTTTGTTAAAAATCTTCGTCGGTTTAGAAAATATCTTTGTAAATAGAACAAAATTACCTGCTCCCACTCTCGGCTCTCGTACGACAAAGCGATCCATGTTTCGTTTTTATTCAATTTTAATTTGAATAGAAAAGAATTTGAACAATGTGGCGCCAAAATTATTGTCATAGACTAGCGTATTTTACTTTAGCAACGTCGTTCGGTACGGATCATAGAATTTGTTTTATGCAGCCTCCTCTTATAAGAAGTATATAATATAATAAAATACAGACATGTTAAAAAAACATTTTATTAACGTATTTTAAAGTAAAAACATGTTTTGATAGAGTTTGAAACGTGACACTTTTTTATGACTCAGAAAAAATATACTCAATACCGGACTCAGTATGATTCTGTTGTTGTTGCGTGCTTTTTTCTCTGTGGTGAGAAAAAATAACGTCATTTTGACGTTTACACAGTGTTACCAACTTGGGGGTTTTCCCACTAGATTTAGGGGCTGATAAGTGAGATGGGATTTTTTTTAGGAGCCTGAAATGTTTAGGGGTATTTTCAGAGATTTTTTGTACACATGTTGCAAAGCATATAGAGATTTTTTGTACACATGTTGCAAAGCATATATTGTTTGTTTTCGGGATCAAAACACCTATATGTTCACGGGGGATAGTATAGCTAGCCAACAGTGAAAGAATTATTCAAATCGGTCGAGTTGTTTTTCATTTATTCATTACATACAAGAATATAAACCTTTCCTCTTTTGTAAAATAGATAGTGACATGTGTAGATGTAGATAGTTTAGATAAAGAGTACTTCCCTTCAGGTAGCATTACAAAATTCCACCCTGTATAGTACTTCTGAACCATTATGAATTTGTAATTTTTTTAGGGGGACTACTCGATAGTTAAGGCGATTTTAGGGGTTTTTTGACAGAAATGTAGGGGTAAAGATTTTTGAGAGTTGGTAACACTGCGTTGACAAGATTGACATTGACATTTGTTATAGTAATCTGTGAACTGAACTGGGTGGAATACATTTAATTTTGTTGTAGGCCGTGTTTTAATATAAATAAAATTGCCTAAAACCACTTCTCTAACACATTTACATTACTTTTTAATATAGATTTACCATGGAACTACAAGATACTTATTACAACAAGTCAGAATATGTAGAAACGGTAAGGTCCTTTTTACAAAACTGTGAGTACCTTTGGTAATGAATTATAAAATGAATGTTTTTTATTAGGCTTCAGGTAACAAAGTAAGCAGACAAACAGTATTATGCGGATCCCAGAACATAGTCCTTCATGGCAAAGTTATAGTCCAAAGCGATGCCATTATCAGAGGAGATTTGGCCAATGTTAAAACTGGAAGATTCTGTATTATAAGCAAAGGATCAGTTATAAGGCCTCCTTTCAAAAAGTTTAGCAAAGGGTGAGTCATGGAGTGTTTTTAAAATATATCAAACTAGCGGCCCGTCACGCGGTTTCACACGCGTCCCGGGGGAACTACTTCCCGTACCGGGATAAAATATAGCCTATGTTACTCTGGGTGAATGTAGCTTTCCAACAGTGAAAGAATTTTTCAAATCTGCCAAGTAGTTTCGGAGCCTATTCAATTCATACAAACAAACAAACAAACAAAAAATCAAACCTTTCCTCTTTATAATATTAGTATAGATTGTAAAAAAACTTAAAAATTTTCATAATACAAAACTAATTGCAACTTATCTATCAAAGTATTACTTGATTTTATATTATTAAGAAAGGTTGTAAATACTATTAAGTATTTTCTAATTCATTGTCTTATTTTAATAAGAATAATTTATCCCAGGAAGCAGTGAATGATGTACTATTCTTATATCTTTCAGAGTTGCCTTCTTTCCTCTACAAATGGGTGATCATGTATTTGTTGGTGAAAATACAGTTGTGAATGCTGCCGTTGTTGGCTCATATGTATATATTGGTAAAAATGTTGTCATAGTAAGTTTTTTTTTTTAATGTTATTTGTTTTCTATTAATTGTGCAAAATTGTGAGTACTCAATTTCAGATAAAGTTACAGAAATAACTTTGTGTAACAACTTAACAAAACTAAACATCAGTGAAATATTGACCTCACATACTTACAATCTCTTATTTTGATATGAACTTTTGATATTATGCAGTCATGATCAATATAAATAGAAAAAAAAGTAGATCCTATCTTCCATATAATTTTGTTTTCATGTCATTTATGATTGTTCTTAATTTGTGAATCCATGTTTTCTTTCTATTTCTAGGGCAGAAGATGTGTCCTAAAAGACTGCTGTATGATTGAAGACAACTCAGTACTTCCAGCGGAGACAGTTGTACCATCATTCGCGAGATACTCCGGGAGTCCTGCACGACTCGTCACAACACTGCCAGAAGCAATGCCGGATCTCATGACTGAATTTACCAAGAGCTATTATCAGCATTTCTTACCGACTACTGTTAACTAGCATACACTTAATTTGAAATTGATGTAAAGGCTTTTGTATTGCACAATTTAAAGACATAAAACCCAGTTCAGGCATGTTTTACTAAGTCTAAAGCTTGCTTAAAATTAAATAATAGAGAATATATTTAATGATATTTTAATTGAAAAATATGATTACCAATCTAATTGTACCTATGCTTAGTTAGTAGAAGCTTACGTAATTGTTGGTGTACCTTTTATAAATAAATAAATAGTAATTTATTCCAATGCCAGTAATTAGACTTAGTGAAACAATGAATTGGGTTCTTGGCTGAATTATGATTCAGCCACACTATATTATGATATAATATAATATTATACTATGATATTATTATCATTATATTATGATATAATGTGGCAATATTATAAAACAGTCTGTTGTCTATAACAGTAAAAGCCTTTGCACGGGCGAAAGTGAGTAGCCCTCTCAATTTCGAATTTAATCTCAAGAACACACGCATTTTTATAATAGCTAAAGTATATGAGCAGTATTTTAAATTGTATAAAATATTGATACTGTAAAAGCATAAAGTACCTAAACTATAAATTTATTTAACAAAATAAACATATTGTGACTTGTAAGTTCACTACATAACAGTGTACATATTTGATCAATAACAACTTAGCTTTTTATTATAATCTTTTTTATTATGAATATCTAAGAGCATAATAAATTAAGCACGTAATAAATTATTTTCTCCCATTAAATGACCCTGACTTTTTCTGTTTGGATATGTGAGCCACATACGAACTATTACGATCTCGCCAACAGGACCGTCTCTCACCTATAAGAGGCCCTGCGGGCTAGTCAAGATACCATTTTATGTGAGCGACAATATCACTTTGTCGTGACTATCTCCATCTTGACTATTAGCTAGCCCACCTGGGCACATGGGCCTTTAAACCTCTGGTTTGATAATCGTCAGGCAGGCCCTCAGCCCTCTGTCTTGACTTTCTTTTTTTAAATACCTCCCTTGACCTTCAAAGGACAAAAAAAATCCTAATGTTCACCAGGGATGGAGTAGCTAGCCAACACTAAAATAATTATTCCAATCGGTCCAGTAGTTTTTCAGTTTATTCGTTACATACAAAAATACAAATCTTTCCTCTTTAGAATAGAAAGTGTAGGTAGATGTAGATTACTGTCTGGAACAAAGTCTGTTAAACACTTTTGCCGGTATTTTTAAGACCCAAAGAACATTTTTATAAAGAAACGATATCTGTGTAGACAGTTTAATAATACATAGAAATGCTCCTAAAACCTCATAAAATTGTTTCAGTACCATTTGTTTTTGGAAGATGTTTAGGTACAAGCAAACCTGGGACGCGCATGACTATATGTACCTACGTGGGACCTACTCGCTGTAAACTCAACAAGAACTTAGGTAACTGTTTTTTATGCCTTTCCATTAACAGTCGTTCCGCTCATCCAATAGCATTTATTTCTTGAGTAGATAATAATTATTTCACATCACAGTGAAATAATCCGCCATAAATAATCCAAATATTATGACCGCTTTTCACAAAATAACATTAATACTATTTTGAAGGTGTATCCAAACGTAACCTTTTTCGTTGACATCGTCGACGTCAGCAAGTTGACAACAATTTAGACCAATAATTGAGTCGAATTTGGCTTGCACTACTGAACTTCCTGCATTTTGATTGGTTTATTGAATGTCAAAACGTAGTCAAATTCTACTCTTTTAGGTCTAGACAATGTCATTAAAATCGAGCGAGCTTGGTCAAAGTCGTATAATTTTTTGTTTATTATCAATTAATTATTGTTTAATGTTCTATTTAATATAGCTCAATGTTATCAGAACATTTTAAATGCTGTGAAAACGAATAGTCATCATCTACATAATATGGAGTATCATTATTCCGATCTTTGTCTACCGACCGAACATCTTCTAGCAGGTATGTAAACATTTACTCAAAAAAATCAATATTCATTAGATATTTGGAATTATTTAATTTGAATGTATTAAACAAACCACCCGAAAGGAAACCAACATGTACCTTAACAATTTTTTTTGACCTGTTATGTAAAAAAATAGGTAGATTTTTTTTTAATAAGTTTGTTACAAATGTTTTAATATTTAGTAGAAAAGTAAATATTTTTCGATGTTTTGTAAATACATCTGCTGACATACTGGTATAAATACAAATCGCATTGATATTCGAAGGGTACATTTTCACAGTAGATTAAAATAAAATTTAGAATTTTCAAAAACATCAAATGTGGAATATGTTTGTGTTATAGTAATGAAAGAATCCTGGTTTGCTATGAATTTTATTTGTTTTCAACATGACTTGTTTTTAAATGTTTGTTTCTCCTTTTTTTTTAATCACCTAGTCCCATTGAACAGAAATGCTCACCAACATATAAATTTCTATTCAGACCCATATGTAGCGGAGTTCACACCCCAGTATGTGATACCCAACCATGAAGCAGAATATGAAGTTAGGAGCAGTATTTTAGTGGATGGAGGTGATAGATTCGGAGTATCTGCTGTGGTCTTTGACAAGTTTGAAGAATTATTATGGATGGGTAACCAAGGGGTAAGCAAATATCTGTTTGTGTCTAAATGTAATCTCTATAACTCATCTATAAAATAAGCTATATTATTTATTTATAATCCTGAATATAGCTTAGCTTAAGCTATATTCAGGATTATAAACAACTTGCTGACCCGACAGACTTCTTCCTGTAAAAAAAAATTGTAATCTGGCAGGGCTGTTTTTAGGGTTTTCCCTGCAATTATTCGATTTTTTCTCTAGGCTATTGCCTAAACTCAAATCAGAACAAGACTTGTATATCTCTTAAAAAGGTTTTGTAACTATGCTCTGGGCAGATTAAAATTGATTTATGAATTTATCCATATCATAAAAAGAGAAAATGATTAGATATTAATTTAAAAACAAGGGTTATAAAAAAAAAATTGGTAAGTATATAACTTTAAGTGTATCTCAAAAAGTATAAGAGTAGATTACCGCAAGTATATTGGGTTTTCAATTTAAATTTGATCATTTGCTTTCATCACTTATATTTCCATCTAAAAAAAACATCAGCTTTACTTAATGATCCCTTGGTATTCCAGAAGTCTAAAATAGAATTACTCTTTTAATGATAATCTGGGTTAATTATAGGGTCATTTAAATTGTTAAAATGTTTTTAGGGCCATGTGACATCATATTATGGGCCGAGTATGCAAAAATACACATCCTTTCAAGTACATGCAACTGAAGAAGTTAGAGATATTTTAACCGTGGAACAAGGTGTCTACGCTTTGACCAAGACCGCTCTACGTCATCAAATACGAAGAGGAATACCGAAGCATACATTCAGGTAAAGAGGAAAATTGTTTCATTAAATCCAAAATGATTGACAAGTGTGATTTATTTGTTATTGTGGTTTGGTGAACCATTTAAATTCTTTAAATAATTAATACCTTAATAAATACTTACATATGTATTGGACAACATGACCCACATTGAATCTGACTCTGTGACTGACATTAAACCAAACATGTCTTCAAATAAAAGATAATATGTATTTATTGCTTTTATTCCTTAATTTCAAATTCTTTTGGTGTCATAAATTATAGCATCTAAAAGTGAGTCATAGAATATTTAACATCAGTGAATTTGATTTTAGAACTTTACACTTCAATTAAACTAAACATCCTATGTAGGCCTTAATATGTTATCTAATAAGAAATTCTTCTTTCAGTTCTGACAATATGACAGACATGCAGTGTCTTTACCAAGTCAGCCCTACTAAGTTAATGATGGGTGGACATCAAGACAAATTGCTTGAGTTAGATCTCACTAAAATGAAGGAAACAGTCATTGTAAGTATATTTTTGAATAATTATTAGTAATAAAAATACCAAGAGTACTCTCCAAAAATTATGGGTATAATAATGCAATTCTTACAAGTATTCTTAGTTAATTTATTTAAAAAAGTTACAATTTATTTTCTACTTTTATGAAAAGTTACTGGCTGCAGTCATAGAAACATTTCTTTTAGCATTTCTGATTTTCAAAAAATCATTCTAAATCTGTACTAATTAAATAATGCTGAAGAGTTTGTTTGTTTGTCCGTTTGAAAGTGCCAAATTTATACATTGAATAGTCCATCTTAGCTATAACATTATGTGTGCAGAAACCGAATTCCACGAGGAAGGAGTCGCGAGCGGTCGCTAATTCTTAATATGAGAATAATAATAATGCACCTTTTAGCATTTCATCAACTTGTTTATTTTTTAGCCAATCGAAGAGGAAGGTTGCGCAGTTCTAAGAAGTGGTGGTGGGTCTCTGGTCGCCTGTGGCAGTGCCGACGGTATGGTTGCTCTCAGAGACTTACGGACACCGAAGGCGAGTGAACATACGTTCAGGGCACATACAGCCTGCCTGTCCGATTTGGATATGCAGGGAGGATTGCTAATAACATGCGGCTTTACACAATCGTGAGTTGTTTTTTCATTTACACTAATCAACAAAAAAACTGAGATATGGTTTACTATTGTATATAAAGTTGGTATATTTGACAACCCACTTAGTCTAGTGGTCAAGAAGTTGACTTTTAGACCAAGAGGTTGCTGTGTCAGTGAATATGCGTTAAGTAACGTAGCACCTGTGTTACAGACATCAGAATCAACAGTGGTATTACAAATATACTCAAATAGATACATATAACACCCAGACTAAGACAAACAGACACTAGTATTATATAACGCGACATTAATTATGTAGTATATGTATACTACTTACTGCTTGACGTTTCGGCTGCGTTACAACAACCGTGGTCGCAAGCGATCACCAGTCCGATTGCTTGTTAAATAATACTAGTGTCATAATGCAACGCGAAAGTCTAAAATCTTGTAAGACAAACAGACATGTTCATGCATACAAATGTTTGTCTAGTGCGGGACAAACATTTGTATGCATGAACATGTCTGTCATGTACTAACTATTTGTATATATATATACGTCGTTGTTTATTACCCCTGTGTTTGATACAATCGCAGCGTGGGAGGAGCAGTCGCCGAGTCGTACGTGGTGGTGTGGGACGTGCGCAGCCTGCGCAAGGGTTCTGGCGAGGCCGCGTGGTCGCTGCCCACCGCCTCGCCGCCGTTACTGCTGCACTTCCTACCCGCCTTCTCCGGTCGAGCCGTCGCGCTGTCCGGCGACGGCCACGTGGCATTGCTGCACGTCAACGCGTCCAGTACGGAGAAGCAGTCCGTGTTTCAGGTACGAGGTCTGGGGACCTGCTTTAATTTTCTTTAGCAGGACTTAATGGCAAATTCGTGGTGGTGTGAGACGTGCGCAGCCTGCGCAAGGAGGCGGGCGAGGCCGCGTGGTCGCTGCCCACCGCCTCGCCGCCGCTGCTGCTGCACTTCCTGCCCGCCTTCTCTGGCCGAGCGGTCGCGCTGTCCGGCGACGGGCACGTGGCATTGTTGCACGTCAATGCGTCCAGTACGGAGAAACAGTCCGTATTTCAGGTACGAGGTCTGGGGAGCTGCTTTAATTTTCTTTAGCAGGACTTAATGGCAATTCGTTGTGGTGTGGGACGTGCGCAGCCTGCGCAAGGGCGCGGGCGAGGCCGCGTGGTCGCTGCCCACCGCCTCGCCGCCGCTGCTGCTGCACTTCCTGCCCGCATTCTCCGGACGAGCGGTCGCGCTGTCCGGCGACGGGCACGTGGCATTGCTGCACGTCAACGCTTCTAGTACGGAGAAGCAGTCCGTGTTTCAGGTACGGATTAGTATGACTTACTTTACTTTACTGTACTAATAAACGAATTTGAATTCGAAAAGAAACGGCGGTACCTCTGGTGTCACTTATGGCCATGGACGGCGGTGATTGTTTATTTTACCATCAGGCGACCCGCTAGCTTGTTCTCTGCCACTGCCATACGAAAGTGGTCAGGGGACCACTGTCACCTTCTATAGCCGGACTTAACTGCACTTCCTGCCTCCTCTAGACCGAGCAGACGCGCTGTCCGGAGACGGCCACGTGGCATTGTTGCACGTCAACGCGTCCAGTACGGAGAAGCAGTCCGTGTTTAGTGGTCTGGGGACCTGCTTTCATTTTCTATAGCAGGACTTAATGGCAATTCGTGGTGGTATGGGACGTCCGCAGCCTGCGCAAGGGTTCTGGCGAGGCCGCGTGGTCGCTGCCCACCGCCTCGCCGCCGCTGCTGCTGCACTTTCTACCCGCCTTCTCCGGACGAGCAGTCGCGCTGTCCGGCGACGGACACGTGGCATTGCTGCACGTCAACGCGTCCAGTACGGAGAAGCAGTCCGTGTTTCAGGTACGATAACGGATCCTCTGGTGCAGCGGCTGTCAGTTACTATAGCAGGACTTAATTGCATTTGCAAACACTGCTTAAGCGCGACGGTCACGTGGCCTTGCTGCACGTCAACGCGTCCAGTACGGAGAAGCAGTCGGTGTTTCAGGTACGTGGTCTGGCGACGGCCATGTTGCATTGCTGCACGTCAACGCTTCTAGTACGGAGAAGCAGTCGGTGTTTCAGGTACGAGGTCTGGGGACCTGCTTTAATTTTCCTTAGCAGGACTTAATGGCAATTCGTGGTGGTGTGGGACGTGCGCAGCCTGCGCAAGGGTGCGGGCGAGGCCGCGTGGTCGCTGCCCACCGCCTCGCCGCCGCTGCTGCTGCACTTCTTACCCGCGTTCTCTGGACGAGCCGTCGCGTTGTCCGGCGACGGGCACGTGGCATTGCTGCACGTCAACGCGTCCAGTACGGAGAAGCAGTCCGTGTTTCAGGTAAGAGGTCTGGGGAGCTCCTGTCAGTTTCTGTATCAGAACTTAACTGAACTTCCCGGCCGCATTCTCTGGCCGAGCGGTCGCGCTGTCCGGCGACGGGCACGTGGCATTGCTGCACGTCAACGCGTCCAGTACGGAGAAGCAGTCGGTGTTTCAGGTACGAGGTCTGGGGACCTGCTTTAATTTTCTTAAGCAGGACTTAATGGCAATTCGTGGTGGTGTGGGACGTGCGCAGCCTGCGCAAGGGGGCGGGGGAGGCCGCGTGGTCGCTGCCCACCGCCTCGCCGCCGCTGCTGCTGCACTTCCTGCCCGCCTTCTCCGGACGAGCGGTCGCGCTGTCCGGCGACGGGCACGTGGCATTGCTGCACGTCAACGCTTCCAGTACGGAGAAGCAGTCCGTGTTTCAGGTATGGTAACGGATCCTCTGGTGCCGCGGCTGTCAGTTACTATAGCAGGACTTAACTGCACTTCCTGCCCGCCGCTTTCTCCGGGAGAGCAGTCGCGCTGTCCGGCGACGGTCACGTGGCATTGCTGCACGTCAACGCTTCCAGTACGGAGAAGCAGTCCGTGTTTCAGGTACGTTGTCCGGAGGGCCTGCTGTCAGCTCTGATAGCAGGACATAAATTGACCTGCTTTAATTTTATTTTTCTGGAAGAAAGGGGCAATCGAGCCTGTCACCTAATGCCAAGGCTGAGACTCGACGAAAGCGAAGATGTGAGAACCGGAGCGTGCCGTTAGCTACGACTTTTGGGTACTTACGGCCTTTAAGTGTTAAGGCCAAACTCCTATTGGCTATTCAAGACATATATCTCCGCTCCGCTCACATCTCCGTTACGCGTCTAACATCTCCGCTCTGCGGCTAACATCTCCTCCCCGTTTTTCACAACTCCTTTTTGGTGGAGTCTCACCCCAAATGTTTTTATTCCCAGGTGGAAACCCACAGTACGTCGTGCAGCGTGATGGATGTGTCTTCCACCAGCCAGGCCCTCGTTTTCGGGGACCAGTCTGGACATCTACATCTCTTCTCGCCGCAGCACAACCTTGAGCCAATTTTCAATAATTTCTCTAGGTAGGAGATACCCTCATTTCTTTATCTATACTTATAATAAATCTGTAGAGAGGTCAATTCTGTACATCTATATCTATACTAATATATAAAGCTGAAGAGTTTGTTTGTATGTTTGTTTGTTTGTTTGTATGTTTGTTTGTTTGAACGCGCTAAACTCAGGAACTACTGGGCCGATTTGAAAAATTCTTTTTGTGTTGGATAGTCCATTTGACGAGGAAGGCTTTAGGCTATTGCAAATCGAAATCCACGCGGACGGAGTCGCGGGCGGCCGCTAGTGAAATATATTTTCAAAATAACTATCAGGGGGTGATTAGTGATCGATACTGATGCCAAAAATGCAATCAGCAAAATTTTTGTCTGTCTGTCTGTCTGTCTGTCTGTCTGTATGTTCCTTATAGAAACAAAAACTACTGGACGGATTTTGACGAAACTTGGTACAATTATTCTTCATACTCCTGGGCATATTATAGGATACATTCCATCACGCTACAATCAACAGGAGTAGCGTAGTGAAGGGAAATGTGGGGAAAACGGGAGAATTACTCCATTTCTTAAGCTTTAGTCGCGTGTGCAGCCTTAATGGTTAAAGTCACATAGAAATCATGTATGACGGAAATATTCTACATAAAATTGCCTAAAAAATATCCCCCAACAGCATGTCTATCTTTTATGGTTGACTCACAATAACACGCTAAGCTCAGGAACTACTGGTTCGACTTCGAATTGACAAAACATTTTGTGTTGGATAGTCCACTTACCACTTATCATTTGTCGAGGTAGGCTTTAAGCTATTGTATATTCCTTTATTTTATCATTGTAAATTGTGCTAGCGAACGATTTAGTTCTAAAATGTGCCGATAGATGGCGCACCTCGCTAGAGGCGCGGCCGCGGATCTGAATCGCGGTGAACAGATGATTTCTCAAATGTATAAGGTCTCCAGATTATTGTCAATAATGATAAGCGTTTACGTCACTTAATTTAACAGAGACCGTTGTTTTATTCAGCTATTTTAAGTAAAACTGTGTGTGGTGTGGAAATCGTAACCCACGCGGACGGAGTCGCTGGCGGCCGCTAGTTTTCAGAATAAATTATTAAGTTAGGGCTTCATGATACCATGATATCGATCTTTAATCTTAGCAGTCTTTTTGTATACAACTTTTAAATGAAATATTTAAAACAACCTATCAAGACACTCTGTTTCTTGGCACCCAGTTTGCTTAACTGGTAGTTTTCTACCTATTTTAAAGTAAGAAAAAATATAAAATTTATAAATTATATTAAGAAGCATCCCGTTTTTGTGGATTACTGTTGTACAGTCGGATATTTTAAATGTGTCGAGTTTTTGAATGAATATGTACCCATATTGTTATAAAAAAAATGTACCCAAATTGTTGACTTTGGTTGGTTGCGTCTATTTATTTGAGTACCCAGAGTGTCACTATCCATCTGTCGCTGACTATTAAACTAATTCTAAAATGTGTCTGTACTCCTTCTGCTTGTAGACAAATATTAATTAATTAATTACTATTTCAGAGAAACAGAGTTCGCCGATCCAGTAGCAGAGCTGCCGTTCGTAAGCATGAACGATAAAGACTTCAAGTACTCGTCCGTACCTTTGCCGGCACTGACTTCTGGCACCAAGTGGTTCAACGAGCTTCCTCAAGACTTCTTCAAGAAATCGTTCAGGTTAGTGTTTATGTTTTTGTGGTCTCTGCAGTTGATGACCTTAGGGCCATAGCACACGGCGTTTTTTAAACGCGCAGACGACGCGCGTTTCAGGAACGCGCGTTTTCGGCGCCGTAGATGCTGATGGTTGCGTTTGCAATCATGATACAAAAGTGTGGTTAAGTTACAAGGTTGCGATATAATCTCGTTTGAATCGCGTATACGCGTGTAATCTATGAGTCGTCTGCGCGTTTAAAATACGCCGTGTGCTATGGCCCTTATAGAATGATAATTTTCCTACCCTTATCCCGCACTAAGCGGGGTCGGTGCTTTATTTGTCGTTACATAAGTGATACCAACTAACTTTTTGACATTAGAGTTAATGTCATTACGTCGTGAGAGAAAGGAGTTTCTAACATGCTGAGGTAGTCTGTTCAGAATTTTTATTTGACACTCAGAGGAGTCACTTTTGTCGTGGAATGGAGAAAGATGCTTTTGGAAACTTATGAACACTGAACTTTTAAAATGTGGAGTTGCTAGAAGAAAATTTTTTTTTTGTAGGAATTTTCTGAGTGTTTAGTAAAACTTTTTTTTAAAGAATATACTTTGCTTTAACTAACTTTTGAGAAAACGATAAAAAATTTACAGGAGACCAAAGCCTATAGATCCAGAGGTCCTCAAAACGATGAAAATGCAAGGACCAATAGGATACGCACCGAATCCAAAAACAGTCAGAAGAAATCAGGTACATTTGTCCTTTACTATCGGTGTCACAGTGAAAATAAATTCTGAGATATGCGCCGAGTAACAAAACTGGATGGAGGTAGGTATTATGATTGTTAATTTTAAGTTGTTATCAGAACTATGGATGAATTTGATTTAATAACATTGTAGGTAGTTAAGCGTATACAGCAGAAATTATCTAAAAACCCTTGTTCAGAATTAAAAAGTCTAAACTCCAGACCTCAATCTGCATAGCAATTTAATATTGCTCTCTTCACTTATTACTGTATTTCAAAACGTAACGTTTTATGTTAACTAGATTAATTTGGTTATCCAGGTTATATAAATATTATATTCTTATCACAGTTCCCTAAATTGCAGATTAATGTCCCGTCTAATTTGTTCCAATTCCAGATGCCATATATCGAAGAAAACTTTGATGATTTACAAGCAGCGAAACAGAACGAAAGCAAATACAGTCCACAACCAATCCCGAAGCATTATCTTAAGGTTGGACTTTTAAATATTGTTTTATTCATCCGATGTTGTAATTAGTCCCTTATTTGTTGTAACCTAAAACTTTTAGTCAATCTTGTGTTAAACATACACATATAATAATAATAATAATATATAATATTGAGCGTAGGGATGTGACGACCCCATCGCCCGTTGATGGAAGTTGGAGCTCCTCCTTGAGGAATTACAACTTCCATCAATGCAATCAGTCTCCGCAGGGCAGCTTGTGGCGAGCTGTTGGTGTGTGGCGACACCACGGACCCGAGACCTCCCGGGGGAACTTTACCATCTTCTCCCCCACCTCTGGCTTGCCTTAATTGGCCGTCCAGAGTGGAGCGCAAGAGCTATATGCTTGATGGGTGGAAGTGCTCAATCTGCATAATAGCGGGGAACGGCTGACCGACATATCGCGATCCAGAAACCGGTGCACACCTCTCGGCACCCTTAGCCAACCACGCCGGTGTTGCTCCCTTGCTGCCCGCGACCCTAGTGGCCGCTTGGAGTGGTAGCTGTCTTGGGGGCCCATCTAGTGGGAGGCGAGTCACCGTCTGCCAGGAGAAAATTTTAGGCATTTTGCATGGCAGACGTCCGTTGTCTCAACCCATAGCCCAGTTGACCAAACCATCAAACTACACACAATAGAACTGGAATTAGTTTTTCTTTTAATTTTGCAAAAGTTCTTGCATTTGCCGGGTACTGTCTTTGACTAGATCTGTATTTAGTCAGAGATAGAACCCGGCATTTAGATCAAATGGTACAAAAAAGCCTGTGCGCTGTTGGCTTTGGCCCCACGCATGCTTCAAAGGACCGGGTCCCTGTGGACCCGTGATCTCGTAAGAGTACCCACATAATAATAATAATAATACGAGCGTAGGGACGTGACGACCCCATCGCCCGTTGGTGGAAGTTGGAGCTCCTTCTTGAGGAATTACAACTTCCATCAATGCAATCAGTCTCCGCAGGGCAGCTTGTGGCGAGCTGTTGGTGTGTGGCGACACCACGGACCCGAGACCTCCCGGGGGAACTTTACCATCTTCTCCCCCACCTCTGGCTTGCCTTAATTGGCCGTCCAGAGTGGAGCGCAAGAGCTATATGCTCGCAGGGTGGAAGTGAAAGATGCATAAGTCGCGAGTTGGTGAGGTGGGCAACCACCGAGCAGAAAGCGGTGTACACCTCTCGACACCCTGAGCCGACCACGACAATGTTGCCCTCGTGTTACCCGCGACCGACATGGCCGCTTGGAGCGGTAGCAATTTTACGGGGGCCCATCCAGTGGGAGGCAAGTCACCGTCTGCTAGGAGACAAGTATTTGAGACAATTTGCATGGCAGACGTCCGATGTCTCAATCAATAACCCAGTTAACCAATCCATCAACCTACACTCAATAGACCCGGATTAGATTTCCTTTTAATTTTGCAATAGTTCTTACATTTGCCAGGTGCTGTCTTTGACTAGATCTGTATTTAGTCAGAGATAGAACCTGGCAGGTGTACTCATCACATTTAGATCAAATGGTACAAAAAGCCTCTGCGCTGTTGGCTTTGGCCCCACGCATGCTTCAAAGGACCGGGTCCCTCTGGACCCGTGATCTCGAAAGAGTACCTACATAATAATACCCTCCGGCCGTATTCGGCCATGGCGGCCGATCTTCCGATCAGCCAGGTACGCAGGATATATTATAGTGCACAAGTGAGTGCGCAAGCACAGGTGCACTCCCTATTCCTTCACTCTCATAATTCGGTGGGACAGCAATCTGACACGACCGTAGAGAGATCAGGCGCAGGACCAACGGCTTAACGTGCCTTCCGAAGCACGGAGGAGCTCGAGATAAAATTTTTCGGTCACCCATCCGATGACTGACATCTGCGAACGTTGCTTAACTTTAGCAACCGCAGGCCGAGTGCGCTTACCACTGCGCCATCGAGCTCCTCATACACATATTACATGAATGAATAGAAGGCTTGTTAAATAGTGATGTGCCGAATCAGTAAAAATGTAGATCGGCGAATACACTTCGCCTAAACTCTACACGGATGTGACATATAATTTTCATACTTTTACATACATCACGATGGCAACATTGTTAAAAAATTTAAAACCTCATCTTATCTCAACGAGAATGAGGAATAAAGAAGAACTTTTCGTAAACATGCTTTTGATTTTAGAAATATATATTTCAGGTGGACTTGCGTTACAATAAACATGGACCGAATGATGAGTTGGATAGTTGTAATAAAACTGGGCTGCCCGGACTAGAAGCAGTGTTACCTAATGCTTACTGCAATTCTATGCTTCAGGTATGCTATTAAATTACGTCATACTTTTATAACAATTATTTAATTAAAATATTTGCAATTTGACCTAATAACATAAAACGATATTTTTTCAAACTTAGAATATTAGGTATTCATTTAAATCTCACTGTCAATTTATTCGGTGTCACATATTTTTTGTAATATTGTTGAGATATACATATAATTATATCTGTATCTATCAAATATTTATTTCAGGTCCTGTATTATACACCGCCTGTGAAGTCGACACTGCTAGCACACACATGTGCTAAAGAATTTTGCCTTAGCTGTGAATTAGGTATGTTTGCATTATAATTTTTGCATGTGACTTAGTTTTTAGTGTCTTATACGTGATCCATTTGAAATTGTTTAACTTCAAATTATCAAAAAATAAGTTTTTAAACACCAGTTCACTTTATGTCGTTATTTACACATACCTTATGTAAAGAGAGAGAGAGAGAGAGAAAGAGAGAGATATGTTCACTATGTTTTGTAACACTAATACTGTCAATAGTTTAAATCGTGACTCCTAAACGTTTCAGGGTTCCTATTCCGAATGCTGGACACGTCGGGCGGCACGCCGTGCCAGGCGAACAACTTCCTCCGAGCGTTCCGGACCGTTCCCGAGGCGGCTGCGCTCGGCCTCATCCTGCCGGAGCGCGGGCCCGACGCCCGGGTCGACCTCGCCGCGCTTGTGCAGGTCACCCATCATGTTATATCGTCCATTAGCTTACAACACGGTATTCATCGTCTTTAGCAACTTCCTCCGAGCGTTCCGGAAGATCCCCGGTATAAAAGCATTAATTTCTATAAATTATTTGTAATCGGTGGCACAATCGTTATAATCGTTATTCATAGCACAGAACTGAGTGGGAGGTAACGTTGCATGAATAACAATATTCTTTTTTCGAAAATGGAAAGTAAATACTTAGAAAGGCCATAGGCGGGATTTGGCAAATGTCGTTTTATAAGATGGATAGAGTATAACAACTTCCTCCGAGCATTTCGGACCGTTCCCGAAGCGGCGGCGCTCGGCCTCATCCTGCCGGAGCGCGGGCCCGACGCCCGGGTCGACCTCGCCGCTCTTGTGCAGGTCACTCGTCATGTTATATGTGTTACGGCTAACAGTCAAAGTGCGGCTACACTGCCACAATAACCACGAAGAACCTTGACGACGAGGCTTGCTCTTTTAACCTATTTCCGTCAGAGTAGTATTTCTGCAAACTTTTTGAGATAAGTAGGTGTAATTATGATATCAAAATCCGTTCAGAACATTCGGCGTGATTGACGGAAATGAAGATTCCTGTTTATCCCATGGAAGCGCATACTCGGAAAAAAAAACTTATCACCTAAGTCAGCCCGAACCCTGCCTGTATACAAAGTAACTTTCACATTTGTAATATTAGTGTGATTAGCCCAGTTAACTAAACCATAGTTAAGCAAGTTGTGGCTAAATTCCATCGATGTTTTTCTACTTAAGATAATTATGATTTGAATTTTTTTTTCACTGCAATTTTTTTAATGTATTTTTATGACTAGTAATGACGAATTGTTTAATGATAAATTTATTTATTGTTAATCGAAAAATGGGATTTAAAAATTAAGATTGTTTTAAATTCATATCCTTGTTAACATCCCAACTAATATTATAATATTAAATAAAATTACTTTCCAGAGTTGGAACCGGTTCATCCTCCACCAGATCCACTACGAGATACTAGAGACGAGGAAGAAGGAGAAGGAGCTGGCGATCCTCGCTCAGAACAGCCCGCCCAAAGCCCGGGTATTGAACGCCAAGCCCGTCGCTCGTGTCATACCGACCGCTATGAACGGCCAGTACAGCGAGGAGTACCAGTTTACCGAGCTGGAGTTCCTCGGACCATCCACTGAGTTTGTGCAGGAGGAGTTTGGGAAGGATGCGAGGGAGGAAGGTACGCGGGTTTAGTATTGTAGTAGTAGTAAGAAGGAAGTTGAAAATATCGCAAGCGACATGAAATTAGTCGTAGATGCTATCGACTTTTAGAGCCATTGCATCTCATTAAGAGATACCGAATAAGGCTCACATTGATATACTGCCTCCGTGGTGTTGTGTTTAGAGCGCTGTGCTCAAAAACTTCTGAGGTCGTGGGTTCAAATCCCACGGGGAAATTGTAGGTTTCATCATTATTCCGTGTTTCGGAGGCACGTTAAGCCATTGGTCCCGGCTATGATCCAAATAATCTGGTTACTCTTCTACGGGTTACGAGGTCCGACGACATTTGCTTCATTGAAATAACCAGGCTAGTCAATTCAGGATCATAGTCGCGGCGTACCCTGGGCTCCGAGGCAATGGCTGAGGTTGCAACCGGGAGAGGCGCTAGGATAGCTAGAGACGAGAAAGAAGGAGAACTAGCTTTCCTCGCTCAGAACAGCCCGCCCAAAGCCCGGGTACTGAACGCCAAGCCTCGCTCGTGTGATACCGACCGCTATGAACGGCCAGTACAGTGAGGAGTACCAGTTTACCGAGCTGGAGTTCCTCGGACCGTCCACTGAGTTTGTGCAGGAGGAGTTTGGGAAGGATGCGAGGGAGGAAGGTACGCGGGTTTAGTATTGTAGTAGTAGTATAAGTTGAAAATATCGCAAGTGACTTGAAATTAGTCGTAGATGCTATCGATTTTTAAAGCCATTCGATCTCATAAAGAGATACCGAATAAGGCTCACATTTATATACTGCCTCCGTGGTGTTGTGTTTAGAGCGCTGTGCTCAAAAATCTCTGAGGTTGTGGTTTCAAATCCCACGGGGACATTGTAGGTTTCATCATCATTCCGTGTTTCGGAGGCACGTTAAGCCATTGGTCCCGGCTATGATCCAAATAGTCTGGTTTCTCTTCTACGGGTTACGGAGGTCCGACGACATTCGTTCCATTGAAATAACCAGGCTAGTCAATTCAGAATCATACAATTGAAACAATGGCTGAGGTTGCAACCGGGAGAGGCGCTAGGATAGCTAGAGACGAGGAAGAAGGAGAACTAGCAATCCTCGCTCAGAACAGCCCGCCCAAAGCCCGGGTACTGAACGCCAAGCCCCTCGCCCGTGTTATACCGACCGCTATGAACGGCCAGTACAGTGAGGAGTACCAGTTTACCGAGCTGGAGTTCCTCGGACCGTCCACTGAGTTCGTGCAGGAGGAGTTTGGGAAGGATGCGAGGGAGGAAGGTACGCGGGTTTAGTATTGTAGCTTGGTAGTAGATCAAATCACAAGGTGTAATTAGTCGTAGATGTTGCTAATTTTAAGAGCCAGATTCAATCTCTCAATGAGATACCGAATTAGGCTGAATATCACTAACTAGCGGCCGCTCTCCTAGTGCGCCGCAACTCCGCCGCGTAGATTTCGGTTTCCGCACACATAGTGTTATACTTTCCTCGATTAATGGACTATACAACGCAAAAATAATTTTCTAATTTAAACCAGAAGTTCCTGAGATTAGTGCGTTCAAACAAAACAAACAATTTTTTCAGCTTTATTATATTAGTATAGATATAATGGACTCAGCTTTTGATCTGATCGAACTAACTAACGACAATGTTTCATTTTCCATGCATTCCACAAGGGCTTCCAGATTTTTTAGGTATGAGATTACTGACACGTAAAGTAGACACAAATGTTCCTTCTATCTAATGTTTAGTGTTTTGTGTTTCTTGCTAGAATATGCAAATAATTGAGCAATTCTGCCTAACACAGTCAATAATTATTTTGAAAAATATCAATTATGATGAGATAAGAAAGAAGGTTCATAAGCTTATATAATGTGTCGCCTCAATTACCTTGGTATAGTTTTTGATCATAAATTGTAAATAATTTAATATTAAGTCGAGCCTACGTTTGACTCGAAGGACCACATAAAAGTGTATTAACCTTATGGGTCCGTCGAAGTGATATCGGACGCACTATGTACAATAGATCATTAATTGTATAGTTTTGCAGTCAAAAAGTTAATGCGTATTCAGTTATGTGTATAATTATTCACAGTACCAGTAGAAGGGGAGCCTCCTAACAACAACGAGAACCACGTGGTACCGAACAATCATAAACCGCCCGTGGAAAGAGAGGACTCGGAGATATCACATCTGTTCGCGATCGGCCGCAACCAGCTGAACAGGTGTCTCAAGTGTAATAAAGAGGTGAGATAAACAAACATTTCGTTGATATATTATCTTAAAAAACAGACATAAACCCCAGACAAGCTTAAAGAGAGGAGTTTTGTGGAACTTCCACTCGAATGAGCCGCTCGTCTGAGGAAGTACCTCCAACTTACAGAGACCACAGTAAATTAGCACTTCGTAACTGTTGTGCTATGTTTCTGCTGGTGAGTAAGGTATCCAGAGCTCAATAGCTGAGGGTATGGCGTTTTAAAGGCAGACAACGCAACTGCGACTCTTGTACGGTTGTTGATTTGATATTTGGGACAGGCCCGTTGGTCGAGTGGCTAGAGACCCTGGCTACAAAACCAAGGGTTGCGGGTTCGAATCCCGCTAGGGGCAAATGTTTGTGTGATGAACATCGGCATTTGTACTCGAGTCATGGATGTTTATAAAAAGTATTTAAGTATGTCTATCCGTTCCCTAGCTTCCATAGTACAAGCTTTGAGCTTAGTTTGGGGCTAGGCAATTGGTGTGTTAGTCCAAGGCATTTATTTATTTATTTTATTTATTTATTTCCATTGGCAGCGGTGATCAGTTACCATCAGGTGACTCTCTTGTTCGTTTGCCTCCCTATCACAACCGTAAAAGAGACAATCGGTAGCCACTCCAGAATTTACTAGAATGCATGTACCTTAAACTAAAAAAGGTATATTTTGATTATACATATTAACATCTGTACTTCATATGTATAATTGTTTAACATTACAACGGGACTAAACGCGATATTATTTTTATAAGTACTTGAGTACTTACTGTAGCATCGCAGCCGAAACGTCAAGCAGTAAGTACTCAGGTACTTATAAAAATAATATCGCGTTTAGTCCCGTTGTAATGTTAAATAATTATAATGCAACGCGAAAGTTTAAAATTCATATAATTATCTACAAGCTATCGTTTTTGTCCATTATTTAATACAAACATTAGACTAGTGGATCAAACGTCTACCCTATCAAAAATGTCTTCGCTCAGCATCGGGTATCGAGACACACTCACAAAATAGGTCCTCGTTAACAACTCGCCGTATACGTTACAGGAGGAGCGCGAATCAGTAGTACTAGCGTGCGCTCTGCAGTACCCCACCGGAGCGCCGCGCGAGGGCGGGGACAATAGGACGGGCTTCGTGGAGCTCGTGCGGGCCTCCCTCGCCGCCCGGCGGAGCACCCCGGCTTGGTGCGAGAACTGCTCGCGGTTCACGCCCACTACGCAGAGGGGGAGGATTGTTAGGTGAAGTTTATTTCATTTAGTTAATATACTTTTTATAAAACCAGTGAAAAAAAGCACAATTGTGACGCAGAGTAGTACTGTCCCATTTATTAATAATAATGATACCCTTCCGGCCGTTTTTCAATCACCGCGATCAGCCAAGTACGCTGGATATACAAGTGAGTGCGCCAGCACAAGTGCACTCACTATTCCACTCTCATAGCTCAGTGGGACAGCAATTTGCCACGACCGTAGGGAGATCAAGCGCAGGACCAACGGTTTAACGTGCCATCCGAAGCACGGAGGAACTCGATAAAAATTTTCGGTCACCCATCCGATGATTTGCCTCTGCGAAAGTTGGTTAGCTTTGCAATCGCAGGCCGATCGCGCTTACCACTGCGCCATCGAGCTCCTCAGCTTACTGTAACAGTCTAAAGATAATGTATGGAACTATTTTCATTTTCCGAATCGATTAAAATATTTGTTATTATTACAGATTACCTCCAATTCTGGCCATCAATTGCGGAGGACCTCACGAGAAAGCCTACTGGTTGAAAGGAAATCAGAAAGATGTGGTAACTAAACAAACCTTGCCGACCTTACCTATATGATTGTGTTTATGTTTTCAATTTTGACGTTTATTTATATAACCGATGCATGTATTTTTCCTTTACTATTTCATGCAGACCCCTTTTATAACTTGACTGTTCGAGATCTAATACTTTTTGTATTAATATAAAGTCTAAAACAATATTAATCATGTCTCTTATTAATTAACTTTTTCTTTAATTTTTAATTTCCGATATTCGTTGTGATGCAAGTGAAACGTATAATTTGGAAGATGTATACTTATTGAAATTTGTGAACACGCGTAAAATATGCTATGGCAAGGGGAGCCACATGCCTCAACCAGGCCACTAATAGTCGACAAGTAAGACGACTAGTTGTCAACTAGTTAATCGACTAGTGAACTAGTCAGACATTTTATTAATTACCGATGTTTTTTAGCCGGAAGTTGTAAAGAGAGGTGGCAGCGGCAAACCTTGCCGATATGGATTGCATTGCGCCCGGCCGGGATGCAGATTCAAGCATCCTGACAGGTAATATACTGTTATTGTAGGAACACACTAAGCTGAAATAACGCGACCGAAGTTCGGCAACATTGCATTTTCTGTACAAAATTACGCGACGTAATTTAGGCATTGTACACACCATGCTATCTACCATTTAAAATACATTCGCTGAACTTCGGTCGCGTGTTTTCCGCCTGGTGCGTTTCTTTACTTACAGTCTTAATTGACCGATGTGGAAACAAAAAACATAATTTTGATCGCATGTGGGGTACATGGATTACTGTTATTTTATACTGTTATGTTGGACTGCAAGATCCATTTCTCCCTTTCGGTTTTTGTTGGCAACTTGACATCACCAAATCCATTTTGTAGAGGTATCTACCTCGAGAGGAGATTGATATCAGATATCTACGTATCAAAAATCTACAGAGTAACCAATGTAAATAAGGCGATGCAAATTAACATGAATAAAATCATACTGTACTTAGACGGGCCCGTTGGTCTAGTGGTCAGAGACTGGCTACAAACCCAAGGGTCGTTCATATCCTGCTAGAGTCAGTTTATGTGATGAACGTCGGCATTCGTACGCGAGTCATGGATATTTATGGGCTAGGAAACGGGTGTGTCGGTCCAACGAGTTAATTAATTTCATACTCTACAGGCCGGTGCCAACGCAAGCCTCATCGTCAAGGAATTCGTCGCAAGAGCACTGCCTGCTGCCACATCAGTTGCTAATCCGGTTGCAGTCTGACGGCGATCTCGTTATTAATGATAAGGTAAGAAATAACGCTTATTTAGTTTTAACAGAAACCTCAGCTGATGATGGTATGGGGTATTAAGACTGCCTTTAAAGGAGGCAACCACATCTGCGACCCTTATGCGATTGTTGATGTCCATCGGCAGTGGTGATCACTTAACATCAGGTGTCCGGATTGCATTATTTCTAGCGAAGTGTACCTACATCTATTAGATCTAATGTATTTCTACTTGACTTTATTTACTGTAAGCCCATTTTATTATTTCATTGTTCAGTCCAGTTTGAAAGACACATCTGAATCAAAAATCACCGAAATTGTGTGTATTACAATAAGTTTTTCAGATTTGTCTGGTATTACTTAATCCATTTTCTTTTATCATTTAAACCAAGAGTTAACCATGTTTAAAGAATACCACAATCTCTTCCATTTCTAGGCTGACCAGTCCCCTCCCCCCGAGCCTCAGACCCCGAACAACCGGGTGGAGAAGAATAAGAAGAAGATACTCTGCGCGCAATCCGAGGAGGAGTATACTCTCTCCGCCGCCGTCGTGTGCATCGAGGACAATCCTAAGAACCTCGTCGCGTACGTCCAGACGAGTCGGGAGGACGCGCAGTGGCATCTGTTTAATGATTTGAGGTACAAATCGCACTTATATTATAAACAAGCGGCAATCCGCGACTCCGTCCGCTTGAAATTCGGTTTCCGCACACATGGTGTTATACCATAGCCTTTCCCGTCGGATGGACTATCCAACATAAAAATATTTTTTCAATTCGAACCGGTAGTTTCTGAGATTAACGCGTTCAAACCGTTTGTTCCCAACGAGTCACACCAAAACGAGTAACACTGTGACTCGTTGGGAAAACTTTCGAAAATTATTCCCAACCAGTCACACTGTGACACGTTGGGAGACCTTTCCTAAACTTTTTCCCAACGAGTCACACTAACCTGCAATACTGAATCGTTAGGCCATCCTTCTCGTACCTGTATATTTTTTTGTATGATCGGGGGGTATACTGATTACTGTTACGTCTAAGCGACACTGCTACTTCAACCTTTTCTTTGTACACAAATTAACAATATAAAACAAAATATCATTAAAATATTACCAATGAAAGCACAATTTAGGCATTTTTGAAAATAAAGAGGACCTCTGTTACAATATGTTAATTCCGTTTTGGACTGTATTTATAAAGGTAAATCCAATCATTTTATCTAATCTACGACACAAATTATCGATCTCATTCCTTTATAAAGTTGAATTTTTTTTTTTTTTTTAATTCGAACTAAGCTAGCACTTGACCACAAAGTTGCCTGATGTTAAACAACTATGCGGTCTACGATGGAGCGTGCTTTCTTAGGAAAAGCCCATTTATTCTGGCCTTGAAGAGCCCCAAGTTGTATTGTGCAGGAAAGACAGATCTCGGCAGAGAATTCCACTCCCGCGCAGTCCGTATCAAAAAAGATGAAGCAAATCGCTTAGTTCGTACGCGCGGAATCTCCACTGTATACGGATGAAGTACCTGACCGAGTCTAGTAGTTCGATGATGGAACGGAGCTGGCGGAACCAAATCGTGCAGCTGAGCAGCACATTCACCAAAGTGGAGTCTGTAAAATACGGAGAGGCAAGCAATCTTTCTACGATGATCGAGGCTCTGCAAGCTCTCAATCAAGGTATCATCACCGATAAGCCTCATCGCACGCCGCTCAATAGAATCCAAAGCAGCCAGCTGGTATCGAGCAGAACCATCCCAGAGATGGCAGCAATACTCCATGCAGGAACGAACTTGAGCTTTGTAAAGGTTTAAAAGCTGTTCCGCAGTGAAGTAGCGCCTGACTCTGGAAAGTATCCCGAGCTTTTTAGAGGCAGATGCTCCCGACTTTTGTTTTATTTATTTGATCTTCTGCTAAATAAAAGCTTAACGTTAACTTAATCCAAGTAACCATTTAAATGTCAGTAAACCTTTTTCTCTGCGTCAACTGAACATCAAAATATTACACTTCTATAAAGATTTACTATCAAAAGTTCAAGAAGGTTGGCCTAACGATTTAGTGTTACAGGTAAGTGTGACTCGTTGGGAATAAGGTTTAGTAAAGGTTTCCCAACGAGTAACACTGTGACTCGTTGGGAAAAATTTCAAAAATTATTCCCAACGAGTCACAGTGTTACTCGTTTTGGTGTGACTCGTTGGGAACAAACGGTTCAAACAAACAAGAAAACACATAAACAAACTCTTCAGCTTTATATATTAGTACTAGCGGCCGCCCGCGACTCCGTCCGCGTGGATATCGATTTCCAATAGCCTAAAGCCTTCCTCGTCAAATGGACTATCCAACACAAAAAGAATTATTCAAATCGGACCAGTAGTTCCCGAGATTAGCGCGTTCAAACAAACAAACATACAAACTCTTCAGCTTTATATATTAGTATAGATAGATTATAAACCAGCGGCCCGGTACGTGCTTCGCCACTTGTGGTAAATCAAGAAACTTCTTCTTCTTTACCATACACCAAGTAGGTCTTTCATACATGTTATCATTATCATCATTCGCCTGCCCTGTGACTTCTTCTATACAGGCCTATCATTCGTCATCAAGTCATTCACACCTTCTTCACTCAAGTCATACTCTTTCTTTGTATATTTAGTTTAAGCATCTGACTTGCTTACTTTACTTTATCTACATTTTTTTTATATTATTTATATCATCTGGCCTCACGTAGTATTCGAACTATTTCGAACCCTTTCTGGACCCGACAAATTTTTCCTAAATTCGACGGGTCCAGTAAGGGTTTCGGTGGCCAAATTGATTAGTGCACTTGCCCGGAAAGCAAGAGATGCGGGTTCGAATCTTGCCTGAGGCAAGATGATTTTTACCTTGTTGATAATTTTAAAAAATCATGTTATACTCATTACACTTGTTTGTATTCCAGCATCGTCCCAGTGACCCTAGAGGAGGTTGTGCAGTTCGGCGCGTGGTGGAAGACTCCCTGTGTCCTGTTCTACTCGACGGCGGCGGCGCGGCTGGTGCCGGTCGACGACGCGCGCTCATAGCCGACGTTCCTGTATGGGCCTTATAGTGAAAGGTAGGCATAATTATTAAATTATAAACAAAAAAAAACATCCTATCTCAGTTGCCTCAGGCGGGACTCGAACTCAGCGCCTCTTGCAATCCGGGCAAGCGCTCTGACCACTAAGCCACCGAAACACTTAATCGATCTCGGTTAGTCTCAATTGACAACATTTAATTTTTTATATGGTACTTTAATTCAAAAACCATTTCGAGATTTTCGCTAAATTGACACAGACAAAATGATTTTAATTTTTTTTCATTCAGAAACTTAAAAGATATTTTAAAAAGTTTCCAAATTCAATGCTCGTCGGATCCACACACATTCAATCTTGGTCTCGCTTTGGCCATCGTGAATTAAAAAAAAAACGTAAGTTTGACACTGTTTCTTGTCAAACTGACAGAAAACTGTGCATGTGTGTACATTTATCGAACTGTGTTGCCGGACTGGCAAAACTCCTGGCCAATCGAGGAAAAACTCATGTTTTTGAATATTGCGAAAAAAATTTAAATCACTTAATGTACCCTGTTTTCTTATAGCTTCATAAAGTATTACTAACACATTTTTTACGTTAATTTAAAGCACAAAAAGGGTACCTAAGTTGCACTAAAGCTACTTAGACAACTTTTTTTCATGAATTTACCCTAGAGTCTCCTGG
This sequence comes from Nomophila noctuella, assembly GCA_958496325.1. Taxonomy (NCBI): domain Eukaryota; kingdom Metazoa; phylum Arthropoda; class Insecta; order Lepidoptera; family Crambidae; genus Nomophila; species Nomophila noctuella. The sequence continues at coordinate 7,793,543 of OY292492.1, read as the reverse complement.
CAATATTGATTTGAACTTCCGTCATTCAAGTTTATTTTTAAACTAGCAAAGATAAAATGTTCGTTCATCCGACGATCTTTCCGACCGAAATTCTTTCGTATTAGTAAATAAAAACAGTACATGAAAAAAATTTAAATGTTGTCAATTGTCGCCACTGGTTTTGTTCACACTAGCAACAAATGGGAATTTTTCTCCCATGTATCGCCACTGGCGACATAGTGCCAGTTATTCCAAGTGGAAATAAATGGGATTTATAATCCCAGATGTTGCCAGTGAAGATACACGGTTGACAGGAATGTTCAACAATGACTGTATATGGTTAAAAAAATTGGCAACTGTCGAGTTTCGTGCCGATTCTTTTCGCCAATAACTGCCTTCCGAATCGGTGTAAGAGTCATCTTATGTAATTTCCTAACGATTAATAAGTGCTTCTATTGCAGCCCATTTTAATAAAAAATATTTCGAGTTTGAGTTTTATATGAAACACATAATATATAAAGTTTAATTTCATAAATCTCTTTCGTTTCCAGTGCTATGGGCCCATACGACGCGACGGTGATGTACTACCCGCAGCCGCAGGAGATGCCCTACGGCTACGTTCAATAAACGCGAACTAGCTCAAGTGATTCCATGTAAAGTGAACTGAACAAAATGCATATTTTAACATTGTGATAGGTAGGTAAGCTAGAATTCATAGTTGTAAGAGAGGGAACCGTAAAGTGCGGATTGCATTCCACTTGTTTATTATAATGAAAGATATTTATTGAATTAGGGTCACGCGAGATTATTTATATTTTTGAAAGTGTGAAAAATATGCCGGCGAATTATGTGAAACAAAAATTTCGAAGTGTTTATCTTAAACCATTATTTTATTAGACTATTCATAAAGCTAAGATATTGCACTTTCAAATGATTTGAATTGTGATTTGCACATGACACAAAACATCAGTGTGTATGAATTTAAATGAGTCGAAATCGTTTTACGAAAATATTTTTAAATATACAATCATGTTGGTACAGTTTTGAATTATAAAAATTATTTTTCGCAATTAATTCCAATACACTTTTTTTTATTCAGGATATTTTATTTTCAATAACAAAAGTCGCAAAACGCACACCTTAGTATAACAATAAATTATATTTTTCAATAAATTATAATAACTGGTTAAGTGTTCGGCGACTTTTGTATTAAAAATCGTCATGTTTAAACGAGTTGCTAAGATATAATGCAAGCAGTGAAATTTCTGCGATTCTAGTCCAGGAGTCGGTTGCAAATTTTCACAATGTTTTCTTTGCACAATTTCTTCTTACATTTAAACTCATCTTCCATGTATCTTCCGCTTAGTTAATTTAAAATTACTTCTTCCTCCACAAGGGGTGCAATACGTGCTTTACGCGATATACTCATAATAATCTGATGGCGATTGTGCGAGTACTGGTACGTCCATATTTGTGATGCATGTCGAGAGTGTACTTATTGGCTATAAATTATTTTATCGGAACAAATAGACGCGTTTTGAGACGGACTTCTTGTTTTAAATGATACGAGTGAAGCTGATTGGCGAATGCGATTGTTTATGCCTTCGAATAAATTCTTATATTACGCAATCATTGATACTGAGAGTATCATAACAGTACAATGTTTAATTTTTCTGTAGATTTATTTCTACATCTATTGTTATACATTATCTGAACTTCACAAAATAATTTTGTTCTTATAATACCGTTTGGTCAGTATCTAAGTACCTAATAAAATGCAACAATATAATCAAAACTAGTCGGCTTAACAAATACATCATATTCACTTGCCTTTTATACAAAGTGCCTCACAACTGTACCAGAGATACTATTTTATTACGATGAAATGACGATTGCATTCGCCCGTCAGCACAGAAATATACAGCCACATGTGTTCCTACTTCTGCAGACGTACATAGGCCGATCTTCGGGGAACAAAGTTCAAAATACTTACGTCTTTGCCCATTTAATTTTTGCTAAAAGAATTTGATTGGATTTTATGTGGTTAAGACAGAGGGAAAAGCGAAAGAACTGTCGTCACATTGTACACTACGGTACATTCCTTAAAATTATGTTGTTAAATGTCGAACACGTATAATTAACAAATGAGATTACGATGCGTACGTATCTAATATTTATTTTAAAAAATACTAAAAGAATTATAAAAATACGATGGTTTCACTTTTATACAACGAATTATGTACTTATTTATTTTCACATCTGAGTGTTATAAACAATGAGTTATCATTGTTTATAACCCTCAGATGTGAAATCTTAGGGTATTTTTTTAATTTGTCATAATAAATTTATAGTGCCTATGATGCTTTCGGACTCGCGTTTTACAACATGTAAAGATATTTAAAATTATTAAAACTCTACAATGCACAACTAAACTCAAAAAGATCAATTAAAGATGTAAGCATTTTTACAGCCACCTCCTAGTCTATGAATTTGAGTTCAATATTAAATCGATATCCCGAATAAAATCGGTCTGTGGCCGGCTGTATTCTTGAGCAATTCGTATTTTATTGCTGTTGTCTTATTTCCAAAGATTGCTTTTGATCTTTTGCACTGCCGGGACCACCCGCAATAAACTGTCCGTTCCTAATGATCTAACGATATCAAGATTAATGCGAAAGAATTAAACAAAAACATCAAATGATATTCATTGAAAAAATGTAAATCCACAATGGTCTTGTGACTCCCCTGATTAATTCCATAGGACTGATCCGAATTACTAGCTAACTGATGTCTCCCGAGTCAGGTTAGTTACCTGATAATTATAATATTATACAGAGGGTTTTAATTGAGACACTGTTACTCCGAAATTCAAATTATCTTGATATTAGCGGATCAAGTGCTTTAACTTTAAATTGTTTTTGTGAAAATTTTACACAACAAGTTTGATGTACCACATTTAAATTGGTTTTGCTATACAATTTTATATTATGAACAAAATTTCGTATCCATACCAATAACTGGAATGACAAAATATTATCAGATCAACAAAAGGTATTTATTTATATATTTTATACTTGAAATTAAATCGATAGTGATTGGCCCATTCATATTTTTTCCAAATCATCAAAACAAAATATTGTATTGGTCATAGGCACTATGGATACGAGATTGTAATAGCATCAACATGGTAACATAAGCTTATTTTCAATTAATCAAAACATAGATTTATATTTTAATCGATCAAATGTTAAGAATTCTGATTAATTTAAAAGAGGCTATGTTATCGCAAAGGTTGTGATATTTGTATGTTTTAAAGTACCTAAATAAATTACACTCCTCTTGGTTTTAACATCACATTCAGTATTTTTGATTCTCATATAAATTATTACGCTCGATTCTACGCTTAAATTATGGTGGCTGGTTTTAATAAAATAAAAAGTAAAACATTTAACCTTATTTTATTTCATTCACTTACCCAAATACAAAAACGATTCTATAGATCTCTTCAGATTAAGTTTAGAAATGTTTTATCTTAGTGTACGGAAACAAAACGTAAGGCAATAGAGATGTTCACATTAGCAGTTATTTAACGTTCTTTTATTAACTGTCAAAATGATTCAGAGATATGAAGTTTGTATGAGAATAGCACACTTTGTCGTCATAATTTTTAGTCAACGGAGTACCTTTCGATCTTTTTTCAAATTAATAAAATCCCAAACTTATACGAGTATATAAACGAAAACAAACCAATACTAGACATGCTAAAAATCTTGTTCTTTCTATAGAAAAGTGTTTTGAAATTACATAATAGTGATATGTGTCAACATCCCTATTCTGTAAAAGCAGTAAATTCACCTTGTAAATACTATTTTCTAAATGATACATTTTCTTTGTTGTAAGATTCGACGTTCCTTAATTCCACGTTATGGTTCTCGTCTATTACAGTGGTACGCTCGAGCCGATGTGTAGCCACCTTTTTGATATGCTCGTACACTGACGGAAAACACGCTGTAAAATAAAAATAAAAATTACAATAATAACGTTGTAATATTATTACATTATTCATTAACAGGGAAAAATCATTCAAAAATTAAATCTTTAGCTAAATCGTTACCTTCCGTTACACTTGTTTTCCGGGTCGTGTTAACCCAAACAAAAAACTATGTATACATAGTTTAATTAACACGACCCGGAAAACAATACAGGTATCTTTCTTCACAAATGCTTTACCTCTCCCTTATCTATTAATATAAAAATCGGCCAAGTGCGAGTCAGACTCGCGCACTAAGGGGTTACGTACAATTTATTTTTTTGACGTATTAAAAACCCTAGTGACTGGATTTCGTTCAAACCAATTTTCGTTGGTAGTTTTTATGGTAATGTACATTATATATATATATATATATATATATATATATATATATATATATATATATATATATATATTTCAGTTTTATCATCCTCTTATTTTAGAAGTTAGATAAAAAAAACCCAAGGTTGGGGCGACAAAGAGATAGTAAGGGGAGCCCTATGTCCAACAGTGGCCTACGATAGGCTGATGATGATGAGTGCCAAACAGAAAACCCCAAAATAACAATAGTTTAACAAAGAGGAACGAAACTTTTAAAAAAATGGTACCTTCTTCGTTTGGGAATAATTTGTCAAAAAATTAGATAATACTGCAAATATCTCGAAAACTATGCGTCGTACGCAAAATCTGATGACATTTTTGATCCCCTTTTAGGAAAACCCATTAGATATTTTAGACCTTTCCGATGACCTCACCCAAAAAGGTCAGGGACGAGGTCGACTTTTTATCTGCATTAAAAATCAATTCAGTTTCGGTGACAACTTTACATTAAAATTCGCTAGAAATGCCCTGACGCCAGAAAACTGTAGCATTGTTATTATTTTGTTTGACGTAGCGTACCTACGTGTCAACATGCGTGTAGATGACATTATTGATGAGCAGGTGTGACGAACATGGAGTAGTAAGTAATCTAAATAAATAAATAAAAATAAAGCTAGATACTATGTATCTGGGTGCTAAGAAAATCCAAGGTTGGGACGTTCATAGAGATTGTCAGGGGAGGCCCTGGACCATAGAGATTGTCAGCAGTGGTGGCCTACGATAGGCTGATGATGATGAGTGCCAAACAGAAAACCCCAAAATAACAACAGTTTAACAAAGAGGAACGAAACTTTTAAAAAAATGGTACCTTCTTCGTTTGGGAATAATTTGTCAAAAAAATTAGATAAAACTGCAAATATCTCGAAAACTATGCGTCGTACGCAAAATCTGATGACATTTTTGATCCCCTTTTAGGAGAACCCATTAGATATTTGAGACCTTTCCGATGACCTCACCCAAAAAGGTCAAGGACGAGGTCGACTTTTTATCTGCATTAAAAATCAATTCAGTTTCGGTGACAACTTTACATTAAAATTCGCTAGAAATGCCCTGACGCCAGAAAACTGTAGCATTGTTATTATTTTGTTTGACGTAGCGTACCTACGTTTCAACATGCGTGTAGATGACATTATTGATGAGCAGGTGTGACGAACATGGAGTAGTAAGTAATCTAAATAAATAAATAAAAATAAAGCTAGATACTATGTATCTGGGTGCTAAGAAAATCCAAGGTTGGGACGTTCATAGAGATTGTCAGCAGTGGTGGCCTACGATAGGCTGATGATGATGAGTGCCAAACCCCAGCCACTGCCGTACCAGGCACAAAGGTCCCAAAGGTCAAGGGCAAAAAGCAACTCCAAGCGCCCACGCCCTCTCCACCGAGTGTGTCTCGCCCGCTTCCCCCTCCACCTCCGTCCATGGACGTGCCTTTTTCTGAGGTAGCGAAGCGCGGTAAGAAGGCTAAAAATCCGCCACCAGCCGGGGCGCCCGCCAGGGCACCCAACACCAAGAAGCCTCCGGCAAAGGCCGGCCCCGGACGGTCTACAACCAAGCCGGGTAACATCAGAGTGCCACGTACCGCGGCCGTCATGGTCCGGTATAGCAAAGACGCCCTCCAATCCGGTGCCTCGTATGAGGTATTTTTCCGGAATGCTGCTCAAGAGCTTAAGCTTCCTGAGATCGGCATATCGGGGGGCGTTAAAGTCAAGGTGGCCCAAACCGGGGCCCGGTTGATTGAGGTCCCGGGTCCCGAAGCGGAAGTAAGAGCGGACCGTCTGGCAGAGGCACTCAGAGCTTTACCGGGCATGACGACGTCGGAGGTTGCCGAAATCTCCCTACCTCAAAAGAGGGGTGACGTCCGCGTATCTGGACTCGACGACGGAGCAACGCCGGACGACATCAGGGCCGTCTTGGCTGAAAAGGGAGGCTGCCAGCCAAGCTCCATTTCGGTGGGGAAGATCGCCTCCTTTGGTGGAGAGCGCGAGAGAAGCGTTGTGGCGTCGGTACCCGTTGGTGCCGCTAAGCAACTGGCTGGTGAAGGTCGGTTGCTCATCGGGTGGTCCTCGGTGCGGGTGACTCTGCTCACGCCAAGGGCTCGCCGCTGCTACCGCTGCCTGGGCGAGGGTCACGTGGCCGAAAAGTGCCGCGCTCCCCTTGACCGTTCAGAGGTGTGCTTTCGCTGTGGCCAAACAGGCCACAAGGCCAGAAGTTGCACGGCCACTAAACCCCGCTGCCTGCTCTGTGCAGCAGCGGACAAGCCGGCCGAGCACGTGCTGGGGACGAAGAAATGTCCCCAGCCAAAGTCGCTGCCCGCCGCCGCCTTCAAGCGGTGGCTTGAGGGGGAGGCTGAGGAGATGGACACGTCCGTCCCTGCTCCCCCTCCGGCAAAAGCCCGGGAACCAGATGTAGGGGCATCTGGTTCCCACTAAGGGTTCGGGAGGTGCGCGCGGAGTCCCCGCGCGCCTTTCGAGAGGGCTTGCGGCCCTCTCGAAAGGCTCTCGAGCGTGGCGAGCGACGCCATCGCGAGGGGGTGTGTGTGGGCATAGCCCTACCCGGGTCTCAGGCACACCCCCACTAAATCGCGATCAGAGGGACCGGTCGGGTTTTAGTGGGTAGTCTGGCTCTTCCAGGAGTCACACATAACCCTCATGCCGCCCCACGGCAGAGGGTATGCGTCAAAGCATTTCCCGACTTAAAAAAAAAAAAAAAAAAAATGATGAGTGCCAAACAGAAAACCCCAAAATAACAACAGTTTAACAAAGAGGAACGAAACTTTTAAAAAAATGGTACCTTCTTCGTTTGGGAATAATTTGTCAAAAAAATTAGATAAAACTGCAAATATCTCGAAAACTATGCGTCGTACGCAAAATCTGATGACATTTTTGATCCCCTTTCAGGTAAACCCATTAGATATTTTAGACCTTTCCGATGACCTCACCCAAAAAGGTCAGGGACGAGGTCGACTTTTTATCTGCATTAAAAATCAATTCAGTTTCGGTGACAACTTTACATTAAAATTCGCTAGAAATGCCCTGACGCCAGAAAACTGTAGCATTGTTATTATTTTGTTTGACGTAGCGTACCTACGTGTCAACATGCGTGTAGATGACATTATTGATGAGCAGGTGTGACGAACATGGAGTAGTAAGTAATCTAAATAAATAAATAAAAATAAAGCTAGATACTATGTATCTGGGTGCTAAGAAAATCCAAGGTTGGGACGTTCATAGAGATTGTCAGGGGAGGCCCTGGACCATAGAGATTGTCAGCAGTGGTGGCCTACGATAGGCTGATGATGATGAGTGCCAAACAGAAAACCCCAAAATAACAACAGTTTAACAAAGAGGAAAAACTTTTAAAAAAATGGTACCTTCTTCGTTTGGGAATAATTTGTCAAAAAAATTAGATAAAACTGCAAATATCTCGAAAACTATGCGTCGTACGCAAAATCTGATGACATTTTTGATCCCCTTTTAGGAGAACCCATTAGATATTTGAGACCTTTCCGATGACCTCACCCAAAAAGGTCAAGGACGAGGTCGACTTTTTATCTGCATTAAAAATCAATTCAGTTTCGGTGACAACTTTACATTAAAATTCGCTAGAAATGCCCTGACGCCAGAAAACTGTAGCATTGTTATTATTTTGTTTGACGTAGCGTACCTACGTGTCAACATGCGTGTAGATGACATTATTGATGAGCAGGTGTGACGAACATGGAGTAGTAAGTAATCTAAATAAATAAATAAAAATAAAGCTAGATACTATGTATCTGGGTGCTAAGAAAATCCAAGGTTGGGACGTTCATAGAGATTGTCAGGGGAGGCCCTGGACCATAGAGATTGTCAGCAGTGGTGGCCTACGATAGGCTGATGATGATGAGTGCCAAACAGAAAACCCCAAAATAACAACAGTTTAACAAAGAGGAAAAACTTTTAAAAAAATGGTACCTTCTTCGTTTGGGAATAATTTGTCAAAAAAATTAGATAAAACTGCAAATATCTCGAAAACTATGCGTCGTACGCAAAATCTGATGACATTTTTGATCCCCTTTTAGGAGAACCCATTAGATATTTGAGACCTTTCCGATGACCTCACCCAAAAAGGTCAAGGACGAGGTCGACTTTTTATCTGCATTAAAAATCAATTCAGTTTCGGTGACAACTTTACATTAAAATTCGCTAGAAATGCCCTGACGCCAGAAAACTGTAGCATTGTTATTATTTTGTTTGACGTAGCGTACCTACGTTTCAACATGCGTGTAGATGACATTATTGATGAGCAGGTGTGACGAACATGGAGTAGTAAGTAATCTAAATAAATAAATAAAAATAAAGCTAGATACTATGTATCTGGGTGCTAAGAAAATCCAAGGTTGGGACGTTCATAGAGATTGTCAGGGGAGGCCCTGGACCATAGAGATTGTCAGCAGTGGTGGCCTACGATAGGCTGATGATGATGAGTGCCAAACAGAAAACCCCAAAATAACAACAGTTTAACAAAGCGGAACGAAACTTTTAAAAAAATGGTACCTTCTTCGTTTGGGAATAATTTGTCAAAAAAATTAGATAAAACTGCAAATATCTCGAAAACTATGCGTCGTACGCAAAATCTGATGACATTTTTGATCCCCTTTTAGGAGAACCCATTAGATATTTTAGACCTTTCCGATGACCTCACCCAAAAAGGTCAAGGAAGAATTTGGCTTTTTTTTATCTGTTTTGATGATGAAGTTGGTGTCGATTGCTTACTGCAGCTCTGTCGTTCATTCCGTAACAACTATATTTTAAATCTATACTTCTTCTTCTTCCTGGCATTTATCCCGTTCTATGCGGGGTGCGCTGTGACCATGATCCAGGATTTGGCAAGTCTGGCAATATTTAAATCTATACTACATATTAGACAAATATTATAAAGCTGAAGAGTTTGTTGGTTATTTTTGAACGCGCTTATTTCAAGGACTTCTGCTTCGAATTGAAAAAAAAATTTTGTGCTGGATAGTTGCATGTGTCGAGGAAGGCTCTATAGTCTATGCAGTGGGTGCGGAAACCGAAATACACGCGGACGGAGTCGCGGGTGGCGGCTTGTAATAATATAATTCTGTATCCCGTTCCAGAAAATGTCTAAAAAAATATATAATTACCAATAGAGCTATTAAAGTCTTCCCTATCCAGCCGAAAGAGCTCGCAGTTGGTGACGGCTACAACTGACGAGGTGCGGAACCTGTGCTTCATCACCAAGGCGATCTCGCCGAAGAAATCCCCGTCGTCGAGATGGCAGACTTCCTTGCCAGACCTGGAGTAGACGGCTACCGTCCCTTTGTCTATGAAGTATAGGCAGTCCCCTGGAAAATACAATTTATTGAATAATACCCTCCGGACGTATTCGGCCATGGCGGCCGATCTTACGATCAGCCAGGTACGCAGGATGTATTATAGTGCACAAGTGATTGCGCTGGCATAGGTGCACTCCATAATCCGTCATTCTCATAGTTCGGTGGGACAGCAATCTGACACGACCGTAAAGAGATATGATTTATTCAATAAAATACTTCGAAAGTAACAATTCTGTCCCTTGACTGTCGATTCTTTTTTTTTGTTCTAAAATATAGGATATTGTGAAAACTCTGTGGTGGCTGGCGTAGAACAGTTCTAAGCCATTTCATCCCGTAGGCGACAATGGGACGTTCCGAGGGATGGGCAATGGGCCAAATCTACATGCTGTGGTCATCAACAAACCTGCCCAGCGTGGTGACTATATGGACTGGACCAGGGGGATAATTAGAGGGGGAGAGCGTTCGTGGTGTTGCCAATGTTTTAAAGTTCACCATACTGAGGTCATTAACACGCCTTACAAGCTGAGGCTACATCCAGCAGAAGACTGCAGCCGGCAGATGATGATTATGAAAAAGACGCCAATTTAACACGGCTTTCCGACGGCAACACATCAACGATACCTCTGGTGTCGCGGATGTCCATGGGCGGCGGTGATTGCTTACCATCTAGCGCAGTCATTGAAGCGAAAAAAATTTTTTTTTTTTTTTTTTTGGTTTCGCTGGTGGAATGCCGCCCTCCCAGCCTAGGGGCTGCCGGGAGGACGTGGGTCTCTGCGTCGAGACCCCCTTATGCACACCCGACCGACGGGGGTCGGTTGGCCCTGCCCTGGGCACTCGGATAGTGTGGGGCTCGCCCCTCGGGACGTACCCACTAAACCACCAGCGACTCGCCCACTCGTGATAGGATGACGGATAGAGCTGCGGGAGCCCGGAGGTTTTCCGCCGCAGCATCGAAAAATATGGTCCAACCTCCGAATTTTTTTACTGTGAACCGATTTGCATGAAATTTTGGAATTAGTTTCATTGTACCCTTAAATTCAAAAGTGAAAATGATTTGAACGCCGCAACTACCCCTGGAGTGGTTGCCACCCCATCTCGGGGGTGAGTATTTTTTTTTAAGATAACCTCGTATATCGATTGGATTACTAATTTTAAGCAAAAAATCATCTAAAAAGTTTTTCGATAAATCTAATACTTTTCAAGTTATTGGCAATTGAAAATTCGCAATTTTGTCACGTTTTTCATCGGTTTTTTGCAAATATCTCCAAAAATATAAGTTTTAGCGAAAATTTTATAAGGAACAAAATTGTAGCTGGTAAAAAATTAAATAGTTTTGTTTATCCTAAAGTTTTCTATATGCAATATTAAGATATATATTAAAGATCGTAGCCGTTTTTTATTTTGTCTGCAATTTAATCGATTTGGTCAATGTCATCTAGCGGCGAGCAGATGCATTTTATGAATTCTTATAATTAAGAGTTTTATAGTGCTTGAAATAAGCTTTCAAATGAGTACAATTAAAAGTCTTTTGCACTTAAAATAAGTAAGCTGTATAACAAATAAGAGGATCATCGAATGCTTTTTCGATGTAAATCAATGGGTTTCACAAGTGCCATTTCCAAGCTATTCATGCTATCACAATTTCTAAAACAGCATTGAGATGGTAATTAGAAGAACTACAACATCCTTTATTGCAATATATAATTAAAAACGTTTTTCGAAAACGGTGAAGGGTTAAAGGGCTTAAGAGAGTCTGTGATTGCCGCTGCCACGCGCTCTTTAAACAATCATATCTCCGTCAGTTTTTGTTTAACAGAAATAACAAAATTACTAAATTTTTTGTCAGAAAAATACCTAAATTTTTTATTCCAACACTTTTATACGCATCTATCGTAATTTTTGAGATATTATGAAAAGAAGGTGGGATTTTTTAAAATATGAGATTTTATATTTTTATTTTAATCCTGTCTATTTTGAAAAATATGTGTCCTAAAGCAGCCAAACTGATACAATAATTTATCAAACACTTCATAATAAGGTTAATTCTTGGCGGAATACGAATAATTTCAATTCTGGTGGAAATGGCACTTATGAAACCCATTGTTTTAAAAGAAAAAATATTGGATGCTCCTCTTATTTGTAATACAGCTTACTTATTTTACGTGCAAAGGACTTTTAATTGTACTCATTTGAAAGCTTATTTCAAGCACTACAAATCTTATAATTATAAGAATGCATAAAATGCATCTGCTCGCCGCTAGATGACATTGACCACATCGATTAAAATGCAGACAAAATAAAAAACGGCTTTGATTTTTAATATCTAACTTAATATTGCACTTAGAATACGTTATAATAAACAAAACTGTTTAGTTTTTTACCTGCCACAATTTTGTTCCTCATAGCATTATCGATAAAAGTTATATTTTTGGAGATATTTGCAAAAAACCGATTAAAAACGTGACAAAATTGCGAATATTCAATTGCCAATAACTTGAAAAGTATAAAATTCATCGAAAAACTTTATAGATGATTTTTTGCTTAAAATTAGTCTTCCTATCGATATCCGAGGTTATCTTAAAAAAAGAATACTCACCCCCGAGATGGGGTGGCAACCACTCCAAGGGTAGTTGCGGCGTTCAAATCATTTTCACTTTTGAATTGAAGGGTGCAATGAATCTAATTCCAAAATTTCATGCAAATCGGTTCACAGTAAAAAAATTCGGACCCAAAATGCTTCATTGCCTGCACTAATCAGGCGACACGCTAGCACGTTTGCCGCCTCTGCCATAAAAAAAACACGCAAGTTTATTTACCTCATTTATCTTTCAACATACCGATAGCATTAATTTTATAAATAATGTCCCCAGCGATGAATATGACAAGCTTTAGCTTGAAGCTGAGTTGCAGGAGGAGAGCTCGTGGCAGCTGCTTGAGGAACTCGAGCTGCCTTACAAGCTGCCTTCCAGAGTGCATAATGATGTCTTCACGGAGCTGGCCTGATACACAGGAGAGGATCGGCGCTTCCTGGAAAGGTAAATTAATGTCTTTAGAAAACCAGACTTGCCAAATCTTGGATCATGGTCAAAGCGGACCCCGCGTAGAAACGGGATAAACGCTAGGAAGAAGAAGAAGAGAAGACTCCAAAAAGGACATTTTTCTTTTACTTATAGTACCTAAAGGCAATCTACACTATAGGAAAACTTTGTTTTTTTGTTTGGTTGTAATGAATAGGCTCAAATACTACTGTCCTGATTTTAAAAAATCCTGGACCATTCGAAAGTTACTTTAGCCCCGAGTTAGGCTAAAATTTAATTTGGGATATAATAGTGATGGTTTCTATGTTTTGCAGCGCGGGCATAGCTGCGAGCGACCGCTAGTGTCTTAAATTTACTTTGTTCTGTATTTTTTTGGAAATCGACGAATTAATTTGCCACTCCCGCTTCGCGTGAAATCACGTTAAATAACAGTAATTTTAGGATTTAACAACTTAAAGTCGAATGCAAAATGTACTTAACATCAATAGAATGAAAAACGCTTACCACAAAAAATGAAGATTGATATCGGATAGCGTAGAACTTGAGTATCTTCTTCTTAATCCTTGGCGGTAGTTTGCGTTGGTTCATGTACATTTCCACTTGTTTTGTCATCGTAAAGTATTTGGCGGCGGCCGACTCTCTTCCGTACATAGCGACTATATACTTTAACCCACAGTGGTATATAAGGATCTGTAAATTTTAATATATTGATGAAATAAATAAGTCTATACTATGAAGTATAAAAATAAGATAAATAAATAAATAAATGCCTTGGACTAACACACCAATTGCCTAGCCCCAAACTAAGCTCGAAGCTTGTACTATGGAAGCTAAGGAACGGATAGACATACTTAAATACTTTTATAAACATCCATGACTCGAGTACAAATGCCGATGTTCATCACACAAACATTTGCCCCTAGCGGGATTCGAACCCGCGACCCTTGGTTTTGTAGCCAGGGTCTCTAGCCACTCGACCAACGGGCCTGTCCCAAAGACTTCGTTTTTTGTTAGTTTGAACGCGCAAATGTCAGAAACTACTGGTTTGAATTGTTTAATTTATTTTTGTGCTGGATAGTCATTTGTTGAGGATGGCTTTAGGCTATACAATAACAATATAATTATTACGTTTATGGAAACCGAAATCCAAGCGGACGAAGTTGCGGGCGGTCGCTAGTTTAAAATATTGATTTGGGAAACATAACTAAAGGAACAAGAACGGTTCTTTCTTTGTATTAACAGTCCATGCTGAATTGTTTATGCGTTCCAAATTTTTTTTATCTCGTTCTTTCTCGATGCCTATTGCCTAAGTGTATTTGTTTATTCGATTTTTGTTGTTACAGTTACAATGAAATAATAAGTCGACTTCTATTTTATTACCTTTGCGACAGTCCAAGATATAACGTTTCTTACTTCCAAACATTCGTCTTTAACGGTGAGATTCTGTTTCTCGTTTTTTCTGAGTGTGCCAACTATGTATAACACAATTATATATGTAATAATATAATAATAATATCTTTATTTGCCCAAGTAAAAACTTAACTAAGATACAATTGTTTCTTAAGTACCTAAACTAGGTCTAACCTGTTCTTATAGGTACTTAGCTCTATCATGTGCCAGTAGGTGTGTGAAAGAGTGTGTATGTGTATTTCGTGTTAAAAAAGAAATTTATTATAAATATACATATATATACATATGTGTACTCGCGGACGGAGCTGGCCGCGCGTGCGAGCGAGACGGCTGCGCCCGCGAGTGCTGGCGCGATGACAATGCGCGTGGCGGAGTGCGTTTCCATTGCACTTAATTTAAATGGTAAAGAACTATACTTAATTTCTGTTTATAGACCACCCAAATTTTACAATCAGGATAAAATAAGAGAATTTTATGTAGAATTACGTACATTACTAGAAAGCTTACCTAGAAACTCAAACGTAATTTTCTGTGGAGATATTAACATCGACCTGTTAAATTACCGAGATAACCGTGTTATCACTTATGAAAATATAATGGCCGAATATGGCTTTACAAGATGTATATATGATGTAACCCGTAGAGAAATAGTTATGAATAATTTAGTAGAATCATGTTTAGATCACATTTACGTTAGGGCACCTCTGTCTTCAATAAATTCTGCTGTCATAAAACATAAAGTATCGGACCACTATTACATTGCGGCAGCTATACAATGGAAACGCACCCCGACCGAGAATCGCGGCGCGGGCTCCGATCACGTGACACCGCGCGCGCAGCTGACTGCACGGCGCGTTTTGAATAATAGGCTAGTTAGAGAAAAATTATTGTCAACAAACTTTGACGATTTGATGAAGATAGAATGTCCTTTAAAGTTATATGAGTCCTTTACTCACATCTTTACGAATATTTATAAAGATTGTTATATTATGCAAGGTATTAGTGTTAAAAAAGGTAATAGAAATTCCAAAGGATGGATAACTGATAACTTAAAAATAATGATACAAAAAAGGGATAGATTATTTAAAATATGGTGCACTGAGCCAACAAATATGATTAATAGGTTAAATTATACTAAATACAGAAATAAATGTAGTAAAGCTATTTTTAAGTCTAAAGTGGATTATGATAGAAAAAGCATATTAGATTGTAATAATAATATAAAAAAGATATGGGACAAAATAAATAGCCTATTAGGTAATAAGAAACAATCGATAGACAACTTAATACTGACTAATATGGGAAGTAAGGGTAGTCCGAAAGAGATTTGTGATAAGTTTGCATCAAGCTTTTTAAGCGAAGTTAACCAAATCAGACACATATGTTCCGATAAGAAATTGTCAAGAAATACCTATGTAAACAAAGCAGATGTAAGCATGAGATGGCAACCAGTATCTAGTCAAGATGTCAAACGCGTAATTAATAAGTTAAGTAGTAATAAGTCGCCTGGAAGTGATCTCGTACGGATGTCAGATTTAAAACTA
This sequence comes from Nomophila noctuella, assembly GCA_958496325.1. Classification (NCBI taxonomy): domain Eukaryota; kingdom Metazoa; phylum Arthropoda; class Insecta; order Lepidoptera; family Crambidae; genus Nomophila; species Nomophila noctuella. Next base: position 7,777,826 of record OY292492.1, on the reverse strand, counting down.
GTTGTAGATAAAGTCAGCCCTGTAATAGCAAACTTAATAAATTTGTCAATTAAGCATCATAAGTTCCCAAATAAATTAAAAGAAGCTATAATTCGCCCAATTCATAAGAAAGGTGACCGTAAAGTGTTTTCTAATTACAGACCAATTGCCATCCTATCAAGTATTGACAAAATTATCGAAAAATGTATAGTAAATCAACTTGGAAATTATTTACAGAAGAATAAAATACTAGACAAATGTCAACATGGTTTTCAGAGGGGGAAAAGTACAAATACATTATTAAATAAATTTACAGATGAAATAAATACACATTTAGAAAATAAAAAGTTTATTGTAGCTATTTTTTATGATTTTAAAAAGGCATTTGATACTTTAGAAACGGAAACACTTTTGAATGGAATGGGTGAATGTGGTGTGGGGCAGCCCCTGAACCAATGGTTCCGCGACTATCTCACATCACGTAGCTTCCGCGTGAAGGTTGGTGGTGCGTTCAGTGAGGCGGCGGGGGTGACCTGCGGGGTCCCGCAGGGCTCCGGGTGTGGCCCGATCTGCTACTTGCAACACGTCAACAGCATATGTAACGTACTCCAGCACTGCTCGGCTTATATGTTCGCGGACGACCTGTGCACGCTGCGCGCCGGCACCGACCTCGCCGAGACGTGCCGCCTGGTGCAGCGCGACATCGACGCGGTGGTCAAATGGTCCCATGACAATGGAATAATCCTAAACTCAGATAAAACTAATTTTCTAGTTATACACTCACCTTACTTACGTCCTGCTGAGTCACCGCCACCCTTAATGTATACACATAGTTTTTCTTGCCTGCATAATGATTTCGCTTGTTGTAACTGTACGCCCATTAAAAACGTAAAGTGTGTTACTTACCTCGGTGTTAAGGTTGACGAAAATTTTTCATGGTCACATCATGTAGACTACATTTGTAACAAACTAAGATTACTCTTAAGTAAATTTTACCACTTAAGGTTTAAAGTTCCTATTGCTACATTAAAATTATTATATCATTCCTTAATTGATTCGATCTTGGGTTATGGTCTGGACAGCTATGGACTAACTTTTAAAACATATACTGATAAACTAGAAGCACTGCAAATTAGATTCCTTAAATTATTAGTCAATAACAAAACTAAAGCCAAATGCAAGGGTAATTATCATAAATTGTTTAAGATTTGTAAAATTCTCCCGGTCAGCTTGAAACATAAATACCTTTTAGCAGTTAATAACCACGACAGTCAGGAGCATAGCCCAACATTGGTCAATCATAGTCATTGTACCCGCTCAATATCTGCGAGCAAATTTGAAGTACCTAAAGTAAATAATTACTTTGGAGACAGAACTCTAAAAAAACGGCTACCATACCTTCTAAATAGTTTGCCCGTGGATATACGCCGGGAACAAGATAAAAGGATATTTAAAAGAAAACTGAAAAGATATTTATTAGATACGTTAGACACAATGAAATACTGAATATTCACAGCTGTGAATATTCAGTATTTCATTGTGTTACCTAAATATATAATTGTATAAGTTAGAGACTCGTGATCCCACAGACAAACTATGAAAATAGTTTTGTGGGACTTTTGTTATTGTTAGGTGAATCACTGTACGATTAATAAATAAATAAAATAAAAAATAAACATATTATTATATTGGTATTATGTAAAGTTGTAGTATAGTTAAGCTTACATACCATATATTGCATGTACACCACAAAATATAATTCACATAACAAACATACTATTCTAAACATAAACATACTATCATAAATATACCATTATATATCATATTATGTATAAGATAAATATAAAAAAGAAGGCAAAATCATGTCTACTGTATTATTGTTAGCAATTCCTCTGTCTTGCTATAATCCAATGTCAAAAGCCATTCTTTTAGTGTTGATTTACAAGTGTGTTTGTTTTTGTCTTGTAAATCAATTATTTTATTAATCCTATTGTATATAAATGGTCCAGCAAATAGTGGGAACCGTTGTGCAAACTTAGTACGACATGGTATATATGACTCAGTGAATTTTATATGTTTTCGTCTTCTGCTATGAGATGGTATGATTACTGTTTCACGCATCCTATGTTGTTTTGTCGTAAGATCCAAGTAGTACAGTTGTCTTACTGTCAATACCTTGCTAAGGTTGTAAAGTTTCGAGGTAGGGTATCTGTACGGTAATGTGTACATGACCTTTAGTACAGCTCTTTGCGCTCTTTCAAGTTGTAGCATGTTCGTTTTGTGAGCTCCTCCCCAAACATTGATGCAATACGTCAATATCGACTGGCATAATGTGATGTAAAGTGTTTTTAAAAGGTTTTCATTGGCAATATGCCTGATATTTCTGAAAACTGCAGTTAACTTGCGAATCCTTTGTGTCAAAATGTTTATATATGGATGGAAGGTTAAGAAAGAATCCAGTGTTATACCGAGATATTTATATGTAGGAACCACCTCCAAATTTGGACACCGACAAGTATTTGTTGAAGTTTTGCAATTTATTTCGTGAGCTAAGATTCTGGAACTATTTATAGGTGGCTGAGTTCTTTTGGTGATCGAAAAAGTAATATACTTGGTTTTATCCGCATTTAAAGTTAGTAAACTACTATTTAACTTATGTTGTATATAATTGAAGCCAGTTTGAGCATCTTCAAAAACATCCCTCCAGTTATTTCCACTGAATACAAGAGCAGTATCATCTGCAAATGCCAGTATTCTACCATTCTTGAGACATGTATGGATGATGTCATTTATGTAAATGATAAATAAAGTAGGTCCCAGAATGCTACCCTGAGGTACCCCATATTCAACTTCGTAAGGTTCACTGATGTAATTATTTATCTTAACTTAACTGTAATCTATTTTGTAAATAACTTTTGAATAAATTTAATTGTTCCCCCCTCACTCCAACAGACTCAAGCTTGCGAAGAAGAAGAGGTATGGATACGGTGTCGAAGGCTTTTGCAAGGTCAAGGAATATTCCAATGCATTTTTTCCCATCATTCAGTTCCTTGACAAGGAAATTAGTGAGCTCCGACACCGCATCACCAGTTGATCTTCCCTTCCGGAAGCCATACTGATTAGGCGAGAGAAGATTTTTATCCTCTAGATATTTGACAAGCCTCTTATTGATGATTTTTTCGATAATTTTGGATACTGAGTTTAATAATGATATTGGTCGATAATTTTGGTAAAGTTTTGTGTCACCAGATTTATGTATGGGAATGATTCTAGACAACTTGAGCGCTGATGGTATAGTGGAGGACTCGAAGCAAATGTTACATATATGCGTAATCACTGGCACTAAGGATAAAACATTTTCTTTTAGTATTCTATTTGAAATATTGTCCCATCCAGGGGCGCTATTAGTTTTTAAGTTATTAATAGTCTCTTGAACTTCTCTACAATCAGCACCAATTAATACAAAAGAATTATCAGTTGCAGATTGGATTGAGGGAGAAACATATTGTGATTCTAATTGTACTTTTATTTTATCTGCCAGTGTCTTTCCTATGTCACAAAAATACTTGTTTATATTATCAACGCATTTTTTTGGGTCAATATCTACTTTCAACAAGTCAGAGTAACCATTGTTTGGTGTTTTGGGTCGTGCTATTTTATTAATAACTTCCCAGGTTTTTTTCACACTAGTAGAACAAGCCGTTTCTAGTTGTATTTTTTCATAGTTACATATATGTACATAAAAGTAACTCAACAGCTCTAAAATTTTAAGATATTATATAAACTTATTTATGTATGATGATGTAGCAGTCAATGCCGTGCGTTTTCTTATGTAACTTTTATATAACAATAAAATGGTTGCGTGCTTAAAAAAAATGGTGACTGCCTGCATGGCTCAGTGGTTAGAGTGCTGTGCTCAAAACCTCGGAGTTCGTGGGTTCAAATCCTGCGAAGAACTTTTTCACTTTACGATGGTTTTCCCAGTTTGGTAAGGACATTGCAGGCCTAAAATTACCTGATTGTCCGAAAAGAATGCTGATTCCGTGCTTCGGACGGAAGGCACGTTAAGCTGTTGGTCCCGACTATGATCCTAATAATCTGGTTTCGGAGGTCAGACGGCAGTAACTCCATTCTAGTAACCAGGCTTGCTAATTAAGGATCAGAGTCGCTGCGTACCCTGGGCTCCGAGGAAATGGCCGAGGATGCTACCAGTGTAAGCGCTAGGATGACGATGACATTGTATAAAAATAATAAAATAAATTATTCATTTAAATTACATTAAAAATAATATTTCACAACATCACATACATTGATCTGACCCCGTGTTAAGTAGCTTAAGCACTTGTGTTACAGACATCAGAATCAACAGTGGTATTACAAATATACTGAAATATATACATATAACACCCAGACCAGGAAAAACAGACATGTTCATGCACACAAATGTTTGTCCTGTGCGGGGATCGAACCCGCGACCTCTTGCGTAACAGGCAACATCTTGACCATTACACCAAGCGGGTCGTCGAAAAAATGGTTGTTAAATAAAACTTACTAGATTTTTCCACACTATAAGAAAACCTTTCTGTAAAGGATGCATTCCATAGTTCCGAAATAGAAAGCCATGAACATTGCCTAGGGTTCGCTGGTCTGTACGATCCTTCAATTACGTATTCTATTGAGAAGAGAAAGAATATGTTCCATATTATGTACGAATAGAGTAGGATAGATATGCTAACACACGTTCTTCCTATTATCTGAAAATAAACAAAAATATTTCATAAAGAATGCATTTTTCCCGGTACACTAAATTTAATCAATTTTAATAACACCGTCGCCCTTATGTCTTCATGAAAATTAAGATTATGTCAAGCATGCCTGGGTTATTGATATTTATACCTATGTACAATATGCGTTGCACAAATTGGAGGTAATACTTATATCATCCCGCTTCTTAAATCATCTATCATAGATCACGGAAGACCAGCGCTGTGGCTTTTGCCAGAGCATATTTTATGCTGAGCATGCATATTTGATTGACAAAATGTGATTTTACATTTGTAAATTGTGTAATTTCTGTGCCAAATAAAAACTTTTTCTTACTTTTCTTTTCTTTCTTTCATGTAGAGGCCTATGCAGTATAGCCTAGGTAGGTTTTTAAATTTTTCATTAATTCATTATTTGTATCTTAATATCAATCAAAAGTTACTAGAGAGTACTTTTGTAGGTATTACTTGGTATTTTATTTAGCACCAACGCTTCAGGTATGTCTAATTAATAAGGTTTATCTAATATTGATTGAACAAACTTACCCCAAGCTTGAAAGCTCTATTGATGTTTGTTTGATACAGCATCACTTGTGGCATTCTGATGAGTCTAGTAGCAACTAGTACGGCGTGTAGTAGTATGTCGTCTAGATGTACTAGTAAAGGCACGACGGAGAGCGCCGACAATAAATCCACTATGAACCAGGTCCTTATGTATTTAAGGAACACCTTTAATTCAAATGAAATCGTATAAAATGACGATACTTTCAATACTAAACTGTTTTATCTATGGGTATCTGGGTACAGAGTATGATAAAAGGTGTAGGTACACTGATCTTGGGTACTACACTGTAACGCCCTGTAGTTCGTATTATGATAGTTGAAATGTTAAATAAAATGTGGCAGGCTCAACCTAACTATTCGAATATTACGAAGTGTTCCTTTGCAACAACGATAACTTTGCTGAAAATCTAAGTATTTTGATGAATGAAAGAAGCGGTTAAAAGGCAGTATGATAAAAAAAGTGAAGTAACAAAGGTTTTGAGCAGCTTGCTAAGAATACAATGTATAAAAAAGGTAGTATATTTATAACTAATTTAAACTAAATTAAATAAATGTCAATAACCTTTCTTTTCTCGAGAATGACGAATGTGTAAGTTTTCCCTTCCACGTAGCCAGTGAAGAAGTTAGCAGCCATGTGGAACAGAATAAAGCCTTCCGAGAAATATAATATTACCATCTCAGGACCCTGTTAAAATATTACAATATAATGTAGGTACATAAATAAAAATTTAAACTGCAGGTTGGATTTTTATTATTACATAGTTTGCTTTATATTTTGTTTGGAGAAAATTGTTAGAGCAGCTGATACCTAGGTACTTGTAACTTTTGTTTTACCTGTTTATTTTAAGCATTTTTACTTGCTAAGTATTAGTAAGTAGAAAATGCCTGCAAATAGCTCTTCAAACAAGTGTTGAAGTAGGTAAAGAAAATAACAAGGAGAAATTCGTCAGATCCACTAACGGTCTCCGTAGCCTAATGGTCAGAGCGCTTGCCCGAATTGCAAGAGGCGCGGGATTCGACTCCTGCCTGAACCACCAAAGATTAGGCGAATTTTTCATTGTTTATATTTTTTTAAATAGGTAGGTACTTAATAAAAATTCCAGATATCTTCACGATATATGTACATAGGGGGTTTTTTCTAGAAGCGCGGCTGGTGGCTAGCACATACTCTTATTATAATATGACTTGTCAATAGTAGCTTACAATGATTTGTCAAAAGTACTTTATATACCCATTCCGAAGGATTCATAACGTAGTTCATACTCAGCATGGTATTCGATAGGATTGTGGAGATTACATATAGCACCTCAAAAAATACACGAAGTATGCTGTACGGATGTATGGATATTGGATGGTCCAAGTACTGACGATACTTCTCAGCACTTAAGGCCGCATACGATCTGTAAATATACCAATGTGTACAGTCATGAGCACCAACATGTATACAAACACATAAATATGAACTTTACTGCTTTGACATAAGAGTCGATGTGTATACAATATACATGTTGGTTCTCATGATTGTATATACAATCATGAGACCTTAAACTCATATGAGTTTAAGGTGTAATAAAATATACTGCAAATATTTTAAGGGTGCTTTATTAAATGGAAATGTAATACATTCAGAAAGTAAAAGTCAATGTTAACACGCTAGATTTCAAGAAAATCAACAAAATCAATGTTGGCCAATGCAGGATGTGCCGAATATGTTAGGCATTACCAATTGAATTTTCATTAAATCAATTTGTTACATTTCCACTAAACAATTCGCCCCTTAAATAAATATTTACAGTATATTTAACAGTATATTTAGTTACACCTCATAGAAACGCATTTTGGTAATTTATTTATCAATAGTAATTCGGATGGAGCCTCCTACAAAACTTGACCTTTATTGCGGGAGCTGTAAATTCGGTTTCGGCTGGAGAAATATGAATTGCTCAGGCGGAAACTGGCGTGACGAAGTATTTATGCTAATATTCGTCCATATCCTTGAGAAAGTGTCGCGGCACCTGGACTCTCATATGTTTTATAACCTATAAAGTAAATAGCTTCATCGACATGGGAAATGTTACAATATTCGTCTGTGTAGCACATGGCGGGAACTGATTTATATTTATCAACTAGCGTTCGCCCGCGACTCCGTCCGCGTGGATTTCGGTTATACTATAGCCTAAAACCTTCCTCGTCACATGGACTATCCAACAAAAATCATTCAAACAGCGCGTTCAAACAAACAAACAATCTCTTCAGCTTTTTAATATTACTATAGATATTTGCAACGTTGACTTTATTGAAGTCTTCGACTTTTAGTAACACATTCGTCAGCTGTTACTGCTACGCACTTAATTGAACGCCTCGATGCTCTAGTGGTTTAAGTACCGGGCCGTGGTCTCGAGGCCCTGGGTTCGATTCCTGGGTCGGGCAAAATTTGTTTCGATTTTTCTTAAGACAGCCCGGTTTGTGATCGAGAACCCGCATTTGGCAAGCGTGGTGATTCAGCCACAACCTATCTTTGTAACGAAAATATGATTTCAAATGATGGAGACCTTTGACCTGCAGTGGGACATTAATAGGAACACATCTTTGTAACGAAAACAATGTTTTCATGATTTCAAATGATGGAGGCATTTCCCCTGCAGTGGGGCATTAATTGGCTAATACTTTACTTGAACATATTCCGGGCCCGCAAATCGTTCGTTCGTACGGTCGTGAGGTTTAGCAGGATTCTCTTCCATCGGGATATTTGGACCCCGAAGGTAGCTTTATCATCAGGCAGATGGCACTCGTGGCTTTGGAAATAATGGGCCGGAATGACGGCAGTCATCGGCTTGTCGCCAAGCTTCATGCGTTTTCTAAGCATTTTCCGTTTCTATCTTATTCATGTCTAATGAAATTTCTTTAAGAAATAATAAAATGAAATTGTCAGCATTCAATACGTCAGCTACCAAAGACCTTGGAGCATCTTCCTTTTTGGTATATTTACTTTACTCTATGCTTTTGGTATATTTACTTTACTTTAAGTCTTGGAATATCTTTGTCCGTTATGTAAATCATAGACAATGTTTTGATTGTTGTGTTTTATTTGAAACAACTGCGTGTAGTTCGTAACTTTAGGTTCTTTAGTTCTGAAGGATGATATAAATGGTGGTTGGGAAACGTTTAAACAATAAGATGATGGGTATCAGGATGCGTTTTGTAATGCCACTACAAAATATTTTTAGCGGGTAATTAACTATATGGCTATGTACAAGAAACAGTGCAGACTGTTATGACTGTTTGAAAAATAAAAACATTCAATAAAACTTCAAAAAGATAATAAAACAATATATTAAAATTTTAAAACCTTATCCATCTTATAATTACTAAACAAGACACCAGGGTATAGTAACCTGCCCCGTTTTCCATGCGCTTGCGCAAGTCGGCGAGCAGAATGTAGCGCTTAGAAGGACTTCGGCCACGTTGTCGATTAGGATCAGTTTCCTGAAATATAAAAAACCATTTAAACTTATTTACTTTTTTAGTTTGGAACATTTCCGACGTAGCAAAATTCTGACGGGATCTGTATGTAAAAAGATGATTGCTAACATATTATATTGATTGATTGTTGTGGTTGCCTGTTTGTAATATCAGGTTATGCCACGATTCAATGTAATGATGAAAAAAATGTATTGCTACTTTCCCTTCTTTCAAAAAGCGAGCAAGGGTATCTTGTTAAAGAAGTTTACGTACCCAAAACAAAATTCGTAGTAAACGTAATCGAATATTGGCATTTTACATTCAATATTATCACATCTTGATATTGGACCATTACAAAGATCTCTTCTTATAAATTGAGGTAGAAATGAGAAATATTCGTCTATTATATCTATGGGTACATAATATCCTGTGGGATTACCAGAATTAATATTTCGCAGGGGTTTCGAATTATTGTTTCCATTAATATCAAAGTTCATGTTATTGTTTATATTGAATCCTTCAAATGTTTGTTCAATGTTCCTAATACGGTCAACATTGTTGTAACTTCGCCATGGAAATGTTTCATCTGCGTCTTTTGTTTGTCTTTTTGCAGCATCACTAATGACTTTGTATAGTATTCTTTTACTTAATTCGTTTAAAGAAGGTGGAGAGCGTGTACTATTGTCTAAAATATTCTCATGTTGTAGAGGAGTGGGTACTTCGACTTCCCATTCTCTCGAGTCTTGAGTGATTTTAAGTTCAATTTTATTCCTTTTTCCTGTACGTTGGCAGTTGGAATAGCTTAAGCAACTGAAAGGAGAAAAACATAATTACACACATGACACTTCTTAACCTTGATGATTTTCTTATTAGGTGGGTGGAAAATAATAATGTATTGTTTGGCTGAAAGGAACACATACTCAACTCAAATAAATCAAGTATTATATTGTATTCAGAACATCCTCCTACTTTAAAATCGTTTAAAAATTTTAGGCGTCTTTTTAAAAGTTAACGCATTTTTACTCTTTTACTTATATTGTCAAAGAGGTTTCAAATAAAAGTCTTGTAGCGTAATTCACTCCTTTCTCAAAAGTAAATATATAAGTAACATAATTATGTTTGAGACCGACTCCGGCAAAGGCTGTAGGGTATCGCCTTTCGCAGCTAATTAAATTTTAATAAGCTTGTTAGCCATTTCGTCAAAGGCGAGATTAATATTTCATTGTAAAGAAGGTTTGAGATAAATTTTGCTACATATTTCATAATTGATATTTGTTATTTACTTTTATATTACATTTGAGCCACCACAAGTTTCCTACGGCACATTTTTGATAAAATTAAAGCTTCTTTATACATGTAATTTCATTCGGAAAATAACTTGATTCAAAAAAATATTAATTTGACTGTACTTTACATAACTAGTCATAGATTCATAGAGATTCAAACATTTGAACATACAATAAACTGTTTTACATATTTTGAATTGAATGGGTAATGAAATCTAAAGAAAGACAAATATAGCACACCAGATAAACAATTGTTTATTCCCACTCCTAAAGATTTAACAGCTTCCGTATTGGCATAAAAAGTAATAGTTGAGCACTTTCATAGTCGCGTAAACATTTCACTGGGATTGTTTGCTGCGATAAAAGCATTAGTACTACTATTCCCGTGCTTAATGCGAGGTAATGGCTAGTTGTAATCAAATGTTATAGCCACGTTTATGTGTGCAATTGTTGATATGAAAGTCATTTCCCATTAAGACCTTAACTAGCGGCCCGTCACGCGGTTTCACCCGCGTCCCGGGGGAACTACTTCCCGTACCGGGATAAAATATAGCCTATGTTACTCTGGGTGAATGTAGCTTTCCAACAGTGAAAGAATTTTTCAAATCTGCCAAGTAGTTTCGGAGCCTATTCAATTCATACAAACTAACAAACAAACAAAAAATCAAACCTTTCCTCTTTATAATATTTGTATAGATTATTAACCTTTAAACCTACAGATAACGATAGAACATACGAGCATACGATTTTGTTAGAAGTTAAGGACTATCAAACTTATTTTAGGTTTATGCAACAACTCTTTTAATTAAGATTGCTTTATTTGTTGATAGTTTTAATGACATACCCGATATTGAGACTCCTTGTTTGTTGATCCCGGAACATATGATACCACAACGCATATGGTATACATTTCAGAGCAGGGTTTCTCCAAAATCTGAACTCACAATGGTGGTAGTTGTATACTGGTCTTTGTGGTAGCCATTGAAGATTGTTGTCTGAAAAAAGTTTTTTTTTTTTAAATATACAATTAATCTAACCCTTTTTATAGTAATAAATGCAAGCAAACATTTAACATTCTCCAAAGTATTCATCTACAGGCTGATTTTGACGTTTCTCGCTCATGACTATTGTAAAATAACACAAAGTGTTTCGAAAGGATGACTCATTTCGAAACACTTGCATCTGCAAGAAATTATGGACTACCGCATAATCTATTCATGGTAAACATCGTTTACCTTTTATATCTGCGTGTATGTTAATAAAATAACTAGTCTTTGTAGCTTCTGTAAGTATGGTTACTTAAATCTAAGCCGCAAAGCCGCCATAACCATAACATAAACAAACTTAATAAAGAGCGAACGAGCTCCCCAAAACTAATTTGAGACATCAATCAAAATCAGAAATGCCGCAGAGAGCATCGCCATAACAGTTGCGACCGGTCTGGCTCATTAGTCAACATTACCGGTCCAATTTAAACTCTGCAGCAATAGTTAAAACTGCGGTTCAACTGCTAACCGCTCTAGTTTACGTACGCTCGTAAAGCACGGGAAGACAGGACAACATGCAGTGAATATGGGATGCAGTAAAGCGCACTGTTTGGATTTTCAGTAGAATTTAATTCCGGGTTAGAATAGGACTTTTCTGTTGTTCCGCTTTCTTCCCGTGGATTTCGGGGGTAAATTCTTTGGAGTCAAACTGCTTAGCTCTAACTAAACTAAGCTTGAAGCGTATAATATACTAGCGGCCGCCCGCGACTCCGTCCGCGTGGATTTCAATTTCCAATAGCCTAAAGCCATCCTCGTCGAATGGACTATCCAACACAAAAATATTTTTTCAAATCAGACCTGAAGTTCCTGAGATTAGCGCGTTCAAACAAACAAACAAACAAACAAACATACAAACAAACTCTTCAGCTTTATACATATATTACTTGACATACTAAAATTACAAGTATTATTGAGGCAATGACTAGAGTTACTAATAAACATCCATGACTCGAGTTTTTTCAAATGCCTATACTCATCACACGAAAATTTTCCCTTAACGGGATTCGAATCCGCGACCCTCAGTTTCGTTGGCACTAACCACTAGTCGAATAGCCAACGCATAGTTATCTCACTGCGGTTTAATGACGCGTAAAAAGACGGTAGTTGCAGGCGCCAGATAACGTACTGTCTACGCTAAATCAAACTTTAACGCTTTCTCTTTCATTCCGGTGACCTAATTGTGGGCGGTTAACTCATTAAAAGTAGGTTAATGCGTAACATTCAGGTTGACAAATGGTGGTTATAAAAATTGAAAAAAGAAGACGACGTTAACGGCAGTGTAAAGCATTAGTCAATCGATAATCCGTTAAAAATAGTAGACACGTTAGTTCATGAAAAAAAACATGAGACACAATTTGTATCAAGCGCCTAACTAAAGTAAAGGAAGTGTAAGGAGGAGTTTGAATCGACTTAAAATTCGCCAAAATAGTTAGGAATTTTTTAATTTTACTACTTTTTGTTTCGAGGTACATTGTGGACTAGAAAGCCTATCAACGAGAATCCCAGTGGCACAGTATACTAAATGTTGTTATAATATGTTTGACTATTACCTATTGCTATCTCATGTATTATCCTTCAATTAAAAATGAAATAAATATGTTCAGCAAAGAGATAGGTGACACTGTACAAACCTTAGAAACTTTTGTAAACTTTAACGGTTAAATCACACCACTCAATAATTTTAAAACAATTGATTACCACAAACTGATAGATACCGCAGAGCCCGTAACTCACTCAGCCTCAATGGTAATTCCGTCAGCTCATTCTCATCTAATATGAAGAATTTAAGACTTTTCATCTCCCCAACTTCATCTGGGATACGCCTAAGTCTATTTCCACTTAAATCTAAACACTTCAAACATTTCAAATGTGATATCTCATTTGGCAATTCTGTAATATCATTCCCGCTTAAGTATAAACTCTCTAAATTCTCTAATCGACATATTTCTTTCGGCACTCGCGATATCAAATTCTCTTTCAAGTAGATGTCTGTTACTTCTAGTTCTTCTCCATCGAGCCTGTGCAGTGGAAACTCTGTGAATCCTCTATAGTTCCAATGCAGTACTGTTGCTGGTATTATATCTTGGTAGTCCATGCTTGTTTTCTTCTTTATCAGTCACACTTTTCCATCTTTTTTCTTGATTCAACAATAATAGAATCTCCACTCAATTCCACCGTATTAGAGTTGATATTTACGAAAGTTCGTAAATATAGATTTATTAAAGTTTGAAAAGATTTAAGAGGTTTAGTCTAACTCCCGATCTGATTTCTCGCTTCGGACGAGCATGTTACGTAAATGTAAACACGGTATAATGTAAAGGCTGGCACGAGTTCCCAATATTCCCGCGTCGGGAAGACTGCATCACGCCGCGCGTTGTAACCCGTGAATTATTTTTAAATCTATAACAAGGTCTCTGCTATTGAAATTTTCGTCAAAATAACTCCGATGATTTAGCAACGTGTTTCTGCGACCTGTAATATAGCTAGAGAAACTGTCTCCGAGCGTGGCGGTTAGCATGTGATCGACTGCTGCACATGAGGTTGCGTGTTCGATTCTCGGTTCAAACCAAGAAAATATGATTGGGTCTCCAGTATTTTAGGTACAGTTGGTACGTGGGCTATGATATCGTAATAGGATAGGCATACAATGGATGGATGCATGGATATGCTTTTGTTGATAGTCATGCATTGATATGGGTTTTTGTATATCAATGTCATGTGAAAAATATTTGGTTTAAATGTATTATTTAATTCAAAAACTTAAATAATTTTTTAAGATTTTACACAATCGTAACAGTTAAATACGTTGAACAAAATGAAACAAAAGATTTATTTTTTGTAAAAAATACTGTTTTGTATTGTTTTTATTAATAATTATAACATTATAGAGAAAAAGAAAACTGCGGCCTTTTTTTCATAACACCTCTCGCCGCCCCATCATTCTTTGATCACCTACCCTGAAAAAGCCTACAAACTGTCGATACGCGGGTATTTTTTGTCTCGCTTATTTATAGCGTGGCTCAAGGCAAAGCCAATATCGAGAGTGATATCTTCAGTATTGGGACCGAATCTGGCTCAGGTCCAAATCTCGTGTTTATCCGTTCACACGAGAAGCCATGTTGAAACGTATAAACAAATGACGACACTACCTGAGCGGTTGAGCCTCTAAATGGGGAGAAGGGTGCAGTTGGTATCTATGGAAATATTGTAAAACTCAATAAGAACTAATTTGATTGCTATTTTGACTGGTATGTTTATATTGTGGTTGGTATGTTTTATTGGAAGCACTTGAGAGTTATAAAAAAAAAACCGGCCAAGAGCGTGTCGGACACGCCCATGAAAGGGTTCCGTAGCTAAAAGATGGCCCGACCGCTTAAGACACCATTTAGTAAGGGCAACTGCACGTCATAAGTTGGTCGAGTTGTATAAAAATAACTATGTATGATACAGAGTTCGCTATAGTTTTCGTTTAAAGTACTTACTTGGAGGTATACAGGACATTTTTTTCAGAATTATTGTAATAGTATTTCAAAAGTTAAGGGGGGGGGGACGCTCTAATTTTAACTTTGTATTAATATATCTCAAGATTGGGGTGTTTGATCCACATGGTTTCAAGGCAAGTTTTATTGTATTTAAAAATAACTTTTTAACGATACCCCACACGATGGGGTAAGTCGAATTTTTTTTTTCGAATTTACTTTTCGATGTATGGGAGGGGGGGTAAAAATAATTATTTTTCGATTATTTTAAAAACCAATTCTTGAATTATCACTATACATCTCTCCACCAATTTTCGTGGCAATCGGTTCAGAAACGGCGGAGAACGAGCCAGGACAGACAGACAGACAGACAGACATGACGAAACTATAAGGGTTCCGTTTTTTGCCATTTGGCTACGGAACCCTAAAAAAGGTTTGTGTTGCTTTGACCTTTAACGGATTTCCAATACATAGATAGAATGATTCAAGGGGAAAGTTTGTAATAATATGTAGGTAGCTACGTAAACTTAAAATATTTATTTATAAAAAATTTTAGAATTGCAAGAAGATTGCTTAAAAACTAAATCTTGTGAGTACAGGTCGTTCTATTACTTTAAAAGAAACACATTATTTTATTCTATTATTCTTTATAGATGAAGTCTTACACGCTTTTGTGTACAAAGTTATCTAATAAGTGCTTTACAAAGGACAGTCGATCAAATTTAAATTATCGGTAAATTTTAATATCACACTAATCAGTACAGGAATCTACACATAGCTCAGACTTAATTTTGTTTCAAAGTTGTAATCCGAAAGACATTTTTATATAAGAAATCAATAACTATTATTTAAAAAATTCAGAATGAAAAAAACATCAGTTAGAATTACAAAAGGCTAGCTATAAGAATATTATTAAAATTAATGCAACGATAATTTGTTAAAGATTAATCTTATTTTAAGTCTTAAAACAAAAGGCGATTAAAAATGATATTAAAATGGCTTCAATAATCAGACTAGATATATTTAGGAACACAGGCTTAAATCCTTATAAATTATAAACTTTTTGAGATACTATTATAGCAGGACTCAGTAGGTAATCATTTTTAAATTCTGTATACAAACATTTTATCAGATTTTTTATTGTAAATACGAATATATGGGAAAACTTTACGGGAAATTAGGCCGCTATTACCCGGTTATAAAAGGGAAAGTATACATTTCTTTACTAGTGAAAGTTAATACTTAAGATTCATTTTCTTTCTCATTTTATTTACAATAGTCACTAGACTACATTCATTACCGGAAAGACAATAAAATAGACCAAATAAATTTAATTATGTTCAAAATCACACAATATTAGTATATAAGGTAAACTTTATACCGAATCAAGAAACTAACTTCATTAATGGATCACAGGAAGACTACACTTATGAGATATCCCAAATTAATTTACAAAACTATTTTAAATGTGAGCTCGACTATAGTGGTCTTATAAAGGGTAAAGTCATAATAACAATCAGTATAAATTAATTGAGCGAAGTTTGTTAGTCAATATTAACTTCAAGAGAATATTCTCAAGGGAAGTAGAAGTACTTAGTATATATGTACGTACATATACATAAGTAAGCACAAATATACCTAGGGTATATTAATATGTATTATTCTGAATTGTAAACCTCTTTTTTGTAAAATTATCTACTTGTACTATAGTTAAATAGAGTTTTTAATTTCTGTATACATTTATACATTCATACTTTTAAGTTTTATCATCACATACCTACACACACGCACATCGACTATAATAGTCTAATTCAAATATAGTTTCGGGTCGAATAAGCTTAGACTACAAACGCAACATTAAGTTATGTATATCTTACCTATATTATTATTTATATAAAAATTTGATAAACGTTTTAAAATATTAACTTTAATAAAACTTTATGTTACTTTTTAATCAAGTTTTGAATTTTCGTCAAACTTAGAAATGATAATTAAATCATTCCTTAAGTTATTAATTACCTATCTAAACCTACTTATTATTAATTAATAATTTAAATACATAATGAATCCTTTAAAAATCAACATACAAAGGATTGAAGGATTAAGGCTTGAAAGAGAGCAATGTAAGCACCATCTAATGGTATTTGAATGTAAATTATTACGAAGGAATACTCCCTATACATTTTGAAGGAATATTGGATATTCCCAAAAAATCGCATTATAAAGTATTAAAACTTCTTGTATTCTGCCAGTTTAAAACCTTTATTTGATGATAATGAACATACTCGTAGTATACCTACCATTTTTGCTAACTAATACAGCAAGTTGGTAAATAAAATCGTATAATCACAACGCTTTGTTGATGATGTTTATGTTACAATGACTTGTACTGTACTTTAATGCATTCAGATTTTCTGTGTACCTACGTTCAGTCGGTCAAGGAGTGCGTCTAATAGTTTTGACAAAAGGTTATATGTAAGTAAAACAGTACAATAGTGATGATGAACAATTTGCTCGGGAACATGAACGAAAACGAAAAATTTGTTTGTGGTAAACTATGTTCTTATCTTGACCGAAGCATGGCTGGCGTTTGAAAACTATTTAAAATTTCAAGACTACTAGTAGTAGTAGGTACTACTAGTTTTGTACTACCTGCATAGAGGGCGTGCTGTCAGCTTATGTAGCAGGATTTAAATTTAGTGCCCTATTTAAATCAGGACTTAAATTGAACATCCCTTCCAGTTATGCCCGAATCCGTGTTCCAGCTTCTTGTATGTATTTTAGAATTTAACTTATGTTTTTTGTTATAAGATGATTTGCTGGCCTTTGAGCATACATCAACTCAATAAGTCCGTTACTCCGGTGTCATAGTACAAAAAAGCAGGGCAGTTCAATTTAAGTCCTGCTATAAAAGCTGACAGCAGCCCCCAGAGACCAAGCAGAAAAGTGTCCGGTTATGAAATGGTTTATCTAATATCTCCGTATGATCCTGACGCGGCGTCCCCTGCCATCCTCGTCATCGCTGTCGACAGATTGCTGGCGGTGACCTAGCATCAGAGCCTGGACCTCTGGGTTCTGCGGCAGGGCGGGGAACGACGAGCGGCGCACCATGGGAGCTGGCCGACCACCTATGAAGAAGAAGCTGTTAAACTTGTTAACCCTTGTTGAAGCTGTTAGACTTGTTGAAGCTGTTAGACTTGTTGAAGCTGTTAGACTTATTAAACCTTGAAATTTTTTTGTACTAACTGATTTTTTTTAACGCCCGCCAATAGGTCTATTTGGCAATCTACAAGTAGGACGATTATATTACTGGCGACGATTATAAAACATTTTTTTTCAATAAGTATGAAGATTATCTTCTATGAAGAACTTACAATATTCGCCACCTTTTCATGAAAGAAAACATATCATTATTTTCTTGGATACTTTGTAACTCGTATACGTGAGTTCATAGTAACTTTTCATATTTTGCATTTACATATCATAAGCAGAAATTGCAAACTAAAATTCATTTTGAAATACCAAAGCACGAACGGTTATACCACAAACCCAAAATGTACAAACACAAAAACAAATAGTTATCTGAATTATCATTTTTACATTATTGGCAAAATACATACTTATAAATTCTTAAGGAACATTACAAATTAATTAATTAATTAACTAGGAATTAAATAATGTAATTTATTGGCCAAATTTGGTTTACTTAGTAGGGCGGTTTTTAGCTATAATACAAATACATACTCAATTAGTATTGAATGAGGGGATTTCAATAAGCCTTTGTAAGGGCACAAGCCAATTAGTGCAAGAGTAGGCGCACCGTTCAGGCACCTTTTCTAGTGTATTGTTAACAATTATGTACCTACAATATGTGTATACCATACCTGTTCATCCAACATTACATCTTATTGTTTTGTGATCTCTTGTTAAGTTGTCAAAATACTAGTGAAACTTGTCTAAGTTGTCAAAATAAAGTAACTTTCAATAAAAAGAAACGATAAATTATAATCTAATATGTTTTATATAAAATGACCATGTTAACAATATGAACGTGGATGAACAGACGTAATTGGTGAACTCGTCAAACTATCCAAAAATACACAAAACGGAATACTGCAGTGGTCTCATTGTTAATTCAAACAAATCGAATACGTGATTAATCGCATGGAAGATAATGTTCAATAGACTGTGAATGCAAACACTCGGTCTAAATTGATCGAATGTCATTGGTTATTGGTACTAAAATATGGTATCTAAATTAGTAAGGAGCAACTAAACATTTTCAAAGACGCAAATCATAAAAATAAGCCTCTAATGTGCTGTCTACGTCAACTAGATTACGTGTTATTTTTAATTACCTGAAAATCTTTTTCAGTCGTCAGACAGACCTTGTTTTGAACAGAGATTAAAACAATAATAGAAGAGACAGATTAGAACTTGAACAAATCATAAACATTGAACATACATGTGAAAGAGATAGCACCATTTGTTAATGTTCTTTATACAGTTATGGAAGTTTTGAGCAATACTTTGTTGATCATGTTCATGTTAATAAAGACGATATTAGCATAAATGTAGCAGTATTTAATTGGTGCGTTTATACTTAACATCTGATTTAGTGTTGTAACTTCACCATTATGATACCGCTACATCTTTACGCTCAAACAACCTGAACATTTATTATAATCAAACATGACATACCAATGAGCTTAGCAACGGATTGCCTTTTCACCAGTCTCGGTTCCGCTGAAGCGCTTTCACTGATTGATGCTGGCGCTGATCCTTCGCCCTGACTTTTTCTTGGGTTTTCACTCAAATATGAGTTAATTGACTCGCCTCTGGTATATGGTTTTGTTTGTCGACGAGGCTTTGTTTCCTCCTCCTCCTCCTTGCTTACAAAAGATTCTGCTATCTGGAACAGTTGCTGTCCAAACTTGCTAGACTCTCGTCGAAGTGTCTTTTTGTTCGCAAATTCTGCAAGGGATTGTCGTCTCTCTCCAGTTGGATTAAGCTGTCTTCTCACTTTTTCTTCTTCCTTCACTTTTAACACATCCAAAACTGCATTGACCGTAAGTATCACTAGAAATACAGCTATTCCAAACATAGATAACGCATTGTTGTGCGTGCTTATTTCTTCCATCCTTCTTTTCTTGCGTTTTATGGCTGGTACTTTTTCGGTGAATATCTGGAGAACACTGCACCGGTTTTTCACAAATAGTGGAATGATTTTAGATTTCACGTTTTGCTTTATTTTTTCATCGTGATTAACTGCGAGTGCCACAGCTGGGATGTCTTTGATCGCCTGGGGTATTTCTGCAGCGATGGCTTCACCATTATCCTTCATGAACCACATATGAACACTGTACATACAGTAGGCGATCGCGGAGAGAATAAAAAACAAGATCTTACGCTCGTTCATGTTTACATCGCAAAAGCGTTGGTTTGTTTTGACAGGGAACCGCGCGTGCGTGTAAATTCTATTCGCGTACTGAACTGTATTGTTTAATAACTATTAAGCTGAATTTAATTTATGATCTTTTTTATGTTTTCCGGTTAGTTTGGGAGTGATTTTTGTAGCAGTGATGGACACGTTTACCGTGCCATGACTTGTTTTGTGTGAGGCGGTCTGTCGTCTTTGCGCATGTGCAGTGGGCACCTGTGATGGGTCGAACTTCCAGTGCCTACCGTGGATTCACGATAGAAACAAACGCCTGACAGGAACTTTTGTCAAATAGTAAGGGTTACGTTGATTAGATCAACGAGCGACGGTAGTGAGCGACTTTTTTATTTATTTTTGTGATTTTGGTGTTGTTGCTTTTATCATTTCATTAGAGGACGTGTTATCAAGAGAGATAAGCATTCAATTTCAATATCATTTATCATTTATCGATTGTCGATGTAGCTTTATAACGTCATTGAATTTATTAGGGCAGATCGTTGATGTAATAAATAGGAGCTTATACATAAATTTTATTGGCGTTGTCAATTATATTACTCACAGCTTGATAATTCGATTGTGTTACAGCAATCGTTGTCTTGTGAACTGGAGGTGTGAGGCTTCGTCTGCGCTAAATCTTCGTTTACCCTCATATTGGCATTTATTAAATTATTACCAACGAAATTGGGTCATGTAAATTTTAGATGTTTTTTTGGTGAACCTTACCTACTTCCCTGTTTAAAATTTACCACGATTTGTGTTACAAAATATAAAACATCAATCAGGAGTAATTACTTTATAAATATGTATTACGTTTAGTCCCGTAAATATTAGTGTTTTATTGTCGTCCAGGCAATTACCTATTTTAAATGCAATGGATAGGATGCATAAAAATACTCTTGTTCCATTTTGATAACAGTTACTCGTACCTTTCTTGCAATGTTATCATTATGTTCATAAAAATATTAAGGCATAGAGGAAGCGTTTAATTTTAGAAAGCACTTTAGATTACGACAGCTGAAAATGGGTTGACGATCGAAATACGTGCGTGATAATGTCTATCTCCTACTATACTATAAATAGACATCATATCGCGTATGAGAAAGTATCTATCGTAACTTCGACGGAAAGTGAATAAATAAGTATGGTTTTATTTTAGCACGGTAAATTGCCTCCACTCTGTCTAATGGTAAGCAAAAGAGGAACCCTGTATCAATCAGTAGATCATGTATGTGTAAGTATACATATAAGTGGTGAATGTATTAAAAACAAAACATAATCACCAAGTTGGCAGCGTTGATATATTTGGTACTACTACGTATAGCGTAGACACCCCGAAGAAATATCTTCTTACACGCACTATTTTCCTTGGACAACATTTGATTATTGTACTATTTTTATGACCGCAAATGTCATCTTGTGTTTTAAAAAATCATTTCAGGACGAAAAATGAAGTTAGTACATTTCATATGTAAGGAGACAAAAAACACTAAATTATAAGCCCCCTCTCCTACTAGCTGACGTAAAATTAGCGTTCTCGATGTCCTATTAGTAAGACCTTAATAGTTGGCAGGCGGGATTGTGACCGAAGTATGGCCTGAATCGTCCTTAGTCGCTTTTTACAACACAGAAGGCAAAGACTATTAAATTATACTTTCCATAATATTGTTATCGATATAATCCTAATGTTTAGTTACCGAATTTGCAATATTTATGCAACTGCACAAGCTGTTCTTGCAGCGTAATCGGTCTACGTGCGCAGATTCGCAACATACTAATTGAGTTTGCGCTTCTGCTTCGGCTTACTTGGCAGTCTTGGGAGCAAAACTATACTTCCTTCGAGTTAACAATTAGCAGCTTCGTAGCAATAAGACTGCGAAAAATTGATCGGAATCGGTTATAGATTAGTGTTATATTATTCCCCGACAACTTTAAGATTTAAACTGCTTCCGTGGCGCAGTGGCTAGTAGGTCCCACTTTAATGCGACAAGTCCTGGGTTCAAATTCCGAGTGAGACCGATGATACTGTGTCTGTGTTTTCAAGTAGGAATAACACAGATACAGACCGAAGTTCGGAAGTTGGCGGTGTAATACAACCCGTGCCTCGGAAAGCACGTTAAGCCGTTGGTCCCGCGCCTATTCTTTCTACGGTCGCGTCAGATTGCTGTCCAACCGAACTATGAGAGTGAGAAAATAGAAAGTGTACCTACTTATGCTTGCGCACACACTTGTCTACTATAATTCATATAACTATCCTGCGTACCTGCCTAACTGTGAGATTGGCCGCCGTGGCCGAAATCGGCTAGAATGTTATTATTATTGGGTGCAAGCTTTTAGGGGACTTAGCTATTCTCAGAATTTGTGAACCTTGAGTTTGGTTGGAAGCCAGAAGATAATGTAATATAGATTATGTTGTCCGGGGTCTGGCTTTGTAGTTATACCACTTTCCCTCTCGCAAGGTGGTTGTTCAAATGATGCCTCCTGTGGGCTTGGCCGTGTCTTATTGTATTAGTACTAAGCTTAAGACAATAGTTTTGTAGCATTTGCTTACCTACTCCCTTATACTTGTATTTTTAAAAGTATTTACTCCTGCAACTGCTATTGAACACTTTAACTGATGCTCTTAAGAAGAATTCAGGAGTACGTCCACTTCATTAATAAAAGAAAAGCAACATTATATTCATAGAAATTCTCCTCTAGTTTTACAAGTCCTTGAAGAAATCAGAAAAAGATTCTTACAAACTATCCGTACCTAAGTAATGAAGCGTGCTGAGATGGAAGCTTCTATTGAAGGCGTTATTTCGATCTGATATTCATTGCAGCGAATGAAAAGGAACTGTTAATATTAAAAGCTGTTTTTAGTTTTATTCTATTTAAGTGAATTCATAAAATTCCTCTCACATTCAGATTTAATAAAAGTACATTCCTTAATATTTTAGATCTCGGTTAAAGTTTTAGATTGAGTTCTGTCCTGAAGCAAAAGGATTAGTTATTTAAAAGACCTGATTTCTTGTTATAACACTAAGGGTGCCTATCATGAGATAATCTTATCATGGTTCGAGTATTATTCAAAGGAAATTAGTTTAATTTCATTTGCGTAGGATCCTAGAACAACTCACTTCTTGCAAGATCTTTTGCCCTGAATATCTTCTTGTGCGAAAACCTTATTGTTATGATACCTAATTGCTGCGTCATTGATTCAGTTCAGTTTCAGTTTCATCGTATGATAGCAAATAATATTTTTTATATAAACAAACAACATGTTAAAATCAGTTCAGGTGTTATGCATTTATAGTGTTATTAATATTTAATTCTGATCTGATTACACTGCAGGCAAGGCGGGCAGTTGCGGCCGAGAAAGATTTCCATTTCGCGCTTCGCCGCATTCGGCTATGCATTAAAATATGCAACGGGCGGCTATTCTTGCCTCTCTGCAATATATTTTTTTCCTACTATAATGAAAATTGGCGCTCGTAGTATGACTTGACAAAAGGGGATGATAATGGGTGGAAAATCTTGTGACTGACGAAAGCTTGGCAGTTAGTTATTTTTAGGGCTTAATGTTTTGGATTTGAGTTGGTAGTATAATCTGACTGATATGACTAAGATTGGCGATAGGGGTAGATGTATGTATTAACAGTGCTGACAACTTCAAAAGAGTGTCTTTTGCGCTAGACACTACTTCATTCTAGGTTTAGGGCCGTGATTGCGTTGTTGTTTCTGCGATATTTCGTGTTAGATTTTTGTATTGTTTAATGTGAATTACCCTTTGTGTGGCATAGTATGTATTTCGATGTGTTTGCTTTTTAGATTGTGTTATTTGATGTTTTGAGGGATCCCCACTACTGAAAAACTCAACTGTCAACCTCATTTGTGCTATTGCTACATTGGCATTAAAAATTAACGAGGGTAGAGCTTAGTGGAATTCCACTCAAATGAGGCGCTCGACTGGGCTAGTACCAGTTGACCAGCTTACCAGTAGACCACAGTGAAGTAGAACTTCGTTACTGTTTTGCTATTTTTCTACTGGTGAGTAAGGTCGTTATTTCTTAGTAGGGCGGGAATGGGGATTTTAAAGGTTGGGAACACATCTGCGACTTTTAACTGACTTCAAAAAAAGAATTGTTCTCAATTCGACCAGTGTTTATTTTTTTTTTACAAAAAATACATGTTTTATTAAATGTTACCATCCTGCCTACAGCAGAATATCCTCCTTGAGTGCTGAGTTTGCACCTGTCGACCACGCGGTGTACAGTCGCCGCGGAATACTTATTGCTACGTGCCGGTGACGCTGCTTATTCCAACTTGCGCATGTATTAAGATGAGATGCTATACGTGGCATTTACTGGGTATGTCTTACAAGATTTACCTTGGCAAAAATTGTAATTTCAGTAGTTATCACTATATAGTATAAAATAAAGTCGCTTTCTCTGTCCCTATGTCCCTTTGTATGCTTAAATCTTTGAAACTACGCCATGGATTTTGATGCGGTTTTTCTTAATAGACAGAGTGTTTCAAGAGAAAGGTTTTTATGTATAATACATGCATAATATAGTAGAGAAACACTAATAAACTTAGTTGCACCCGTACGAAGTCGGGGCGGGTCGCTAGTAATTAATAAATAACTGTATGTACGTCAGAGAATAATATCTTGAGAATTAATTGCTTTTTCTACGAGGTATTTAAGATGACATTATTAACTGTTGTTTTTACATTAGTGGTTATTTATTAATGTACAATACACATTCTCTCTCCTATAATATGAATTGACTATAGTCCATTTCGGCTAAGATGAACCCGGTGACAGTTTGCCTTTAAAGGAATATCGACACTATTCTAAAGTAATAAGACCATGCGGAAATACCTTGTGGAACTTATTGCCTTGAAAGAAAGTTTTAGTTCGTATTAGAAGTAAGTATGACGTATACCTGTCACAGAGACTATCTTAGATCAAATGAGCTATAGATCAGTATACAGGTATACTACAAGCCTTGTATGTAAGTATTCCAGTACATTAAGCTCGTATGCTAAATAGAAAGTTGAGAGTTACCTATTGGCAAATGGTGATTATGGAAATGGGAGAGCCCACTTACGTCGATCTCAAGTGATGTGAAAAAGACTGTGATTTTTTCATTCAGTATAAAAAATTGCCTACTAATAGGTATTGTTAGGCATTTTGTGACAACAAAACTGGTGGTATGGTAGCTAATAAAAACAGGCCGATGCTTCGATCCACTAGTTACACAAAGAAAATAAGTAATGATAAATGCTTTGACTATAATATTATTACAGCTCAACTGTTAGCAAATTATAAATAATTTTTAATGGTTACATTTTCCCCAGTCTACGCTTTACAGAATAAAATAACATATTTATAGTTACATATTTTATTTTGTAAATTTCATACTCAAGTACTCCATACTGAAAATTACAGGTACTTACCGACTTTACAACATCTAAAAACGTTTCCAATATCCCCACCCCTACTCCTGAATAGCCAATCGCAAGTGAAGGTACGGCCGGTTTTTTCTACCCTCCATTTGAATTTGAACGCTTTCTTAATGAGACGAAATTGGGTTTTGATGATATTACTCCACCGGTCTCAATTTCAGACTTATTGAATTTGTTCTGAGCGCCAGTTTGCCAATATTGAATTTAAGCCACGTTCCAAATGAATATCATATTTTAATTTTGTGATTTTTAAACTGGTTTTGAAAAGGTTTGTTATGACTGAAGTTTCTTTTGCACTTTAACTGGGAAAGAGTACAAGTTTTTACTATAATTCTTTATTGAGTAAAAATAGAAAAGTAAGTAGGTATAAGCCTATTAATGTCCCACTGCATGGCAAAGGCATCATTTGAAGTCATGTTTTCGTTACAGTGATGGGTTTTGGCTTAATCACCACGCTTGCCAAATGCGGGTTGGTGATCACAAACCCGGGCTGTGTTCAGAAAAATCGACACAAATTTTGTCCGACCCAGGACCCCGAGCGAGACCATAGCCCGGTACTTAAACTACTAGACCATCGAGGAGTAAAAATAAGACTAATCATATAAAGTAGGTAGGTATTCATCAGGGTATGATAAAATGGCCCACGCCAAGAAAAAACTCTTAATTGATGAAGTGTACTTGCTACAGCGCCTTAAATTAAATTACATCATAAAGACTGCCATGCTTTTGGTTGTATAAGAATTAACATTTTAGACGGTTTGAAGATGTTATGGGCAAAAGGTCTCTTATATGTGTTTTTGACAATTTTTATTTTAAGGCGTTTGAGTTAATGTTTTTGTTAATAATACATTACATTTTTAGGGTTCCGTAGCCAAATGGCAAAAACGGAACCCTTATAGTTTCGTCATGTCTGTCTGTCTGTCTGTCTGTCTGTCCTGGTTCGTTCTCCGCCGTTTCTGAACCGATTGCCACGAAAATTAGTGGAGAGATGTATAGTGATAATTCAAGAATTGGTTTTTAAAATTATCGAAAAATAATCATTTTATACCCCCCCTCCCATACAGCGAAAAGTTAATTCTAAAAAAAAAATCGACTTAACCCATCGTGTAGGGTATCGTTAAACAGGTATTTTTAAATACAATAAAACTCGCCTTGAAACCATGTGGATCAAACACCCCGGTCTCGAGATATATTAATACAAAGTTAAAATTAGAGCGTCCCCCCCCCTTAACTTTTGAAATACTATTACAATAATTCTGAAAAAAATGTCCTGTATACCTCCAAGTAAGTACTTTCAACGAAAACTATAGCGATATCTGTATCATACATAGTTATTTTTATACAACTCGACCAACTTAAGACGTGCAGTTGCCCTTACTAAATGTTGTCTTAAGCGGTCGGGCTATCTTTTAGCTACGGAACCCTTTCATGGGCGTATCCGACACGCTCTTGGCCGGTTTTTTTTATAGATTTTGTTTTTAGGGAATGTTAACCGATTATTATATCTTATTTTTTTGTTTAAAAGCACAAGGCGTTGCAAAAAGCTAATTTGACTTAAAATACACATGTGTCTCACAAAATAGGTCTCAAGTGAATTGCAACATTTGACTTTCTACGCCGTTTTCCAAGATTTTATATAACCTTCTTTAACCGCCCTCCAATGTTTACCTATTTGAATTGCTCATACTATTACCAGCCTCTTTATTGAAATCAGATACGCATGTGTACCGATGATCGCAATATTCAGTGCAGTCCTGGTAAATTGGCTGACGAGATTAGGCTGGCTAGAGTGCGTCACTAAGTGCAGTAATGCGTTTGAGCCAGCTTGTTGACTCAGAACTATGTATGTTGCTAATCCATAGGTAGGTACCACGGTAGGTACTACGGGCCTATATATCTTTGTGCCGCTATAGGCTAAAAGGTATATATGTATATAGGTCTGTAGGTCCATAGACACAGGTAATATTCCTTTAGTAGTACGTACCTAAAGAGCAGTATAAATACGTAATTTATAACTTCTCATAGTAACTAACAAAGAAGGTACTAGTCAAAGTTAAAAATAGTGCATTTTTATGTCAGCTGGAGCCAAACGTGCAATCCGGTATTTGACTGACAGGTCAAATCACTTTCTTTTATTAAATGTCAAAAACGTAAACTTGTAGGAAAAACTGTATAGAATAGAGAATTGTGACGTCACATTTGTGTATTGTCAAATCAACAAAATACTCTTTTAGTTTCAATTAGGTGTAATAATTTGTTAAAAGCTCAAAAGTAACTGTAAGATAAAAAATGTGCTTAATTATTGATTTCATCTTTAATGTTGGAATATCATAATTTATTTCGTATGCAGTCCAATACCCAATTGGACATCATGGACATTAACCACAAGGGTCGCTGATGCGCTGCCTGAACAAAACGCATTGGAAACCTTACTTACCAGCAGAAACATAGCAAAATAGTTACGAAGATGTTCTCTAACGAATAGAAAGGTACTTATGCCATCGAATTGTCTTACAACTTGCAAATATTCCCTCTTTATAGGTAGGTACTTGTGCATTACACAGGGTACTAAGAAGATAAATTATTGTAGTTTCTGTCAAATACCGGAAAAAAGTGACACCTTTTTCTAAGGATTACACTTTCCCAAAAACCAAAATCTACATCAACCTACTCAAGAAGACGTTGCACGAACGTCTCTTTTCATACATATTTAGTTCAAACGGCTTCATTTATCCAT
Organism: Nomophila noctuella; assembly: GCA_958496325.1. Taxonomy (NCBI): domain Eukaryota; kingdom Metazoa; phylum Arthropoda; class Insecta; order Lepidoptera; family Crambidae; genus Nomophila; species Nomophila noctuella. The sequence continues at coordinate 7,749,622 of OY292492.1, read as the reverse complement.
AGACGAGATAAGCAAAGGTAAATACTTTTTTAATATAAAGGGATAAACGTTCCCGGGCATGAAATATGTGCTTAATATATCGCACTAATACTCAGAGTTCATGAATTATTCGTTTAATAACCTACGAACCCGCAATGAGTGTACATAAATATTGTCCTTGTGGGCGGGACTCTTACACTCCACAAACAACCAGTAACTTGAACAACAGTGAGGTAGGATACTTAATGAAATTATCAACGTCAGATGATTTCATTAATTAAGAGGGGTACAGCGGGTTGGACTTCCACTCGAATAAGCAACTCGTCTGGGGAACCTTACCTTCACCTTACAGAAGAAAACAGAGAAAGTGCACTTCGTAACTGTTTTGCTGTGTTTCTGCTGGTGCGTAAAGTATCCATAGGGCTGGGTATGGGGTTTTGGAGGCAGACAATGCATAAGCCTTCCATGCGTTATTGTTGATGTCCATGGGCATAATGATGTATCAATAACCATTTGGTTTCTTGATTTGCAATGCAGATTTTGTTGCGTTGATAAATAAAAAAAAACCAAGATAAATAAAAATAAAGTTTTGTACCTTTGTATGTGAGATTTATTAACTTCGCTGAATAATATTAAAATTACGTGCAAAAATTAAGAAAATGCCTGTATGTCTAGATTAAAAGATACCTTACTGGAAAATACTCAACTGTGACAAGCATGTGTTTAGTGTGTGAAGGTAAAATTGAGTAAAAGGTTTCATTTTTTCGTATTATAACGTTGTTTTTTCGCATGAAAAAGCTGTGGTCCCTTTGATAACGTAAGTTCAATGTTTGTTTAGAATTAGATTATTATCAGATCTAGGTATTTCAATTTGAAAATATTTGTAATTTTGTGTTTCTATACAGAACTAACGTCAACTACGAATATATCGCACGTATAAGTATACGAATTTATCGCGTATCGTATTGTACGTTTTCAAATTTTTATTTCAGTAATGTGCCGTTTTGGTACAATTATTCATTTTCTTAAGAAGCACTTTGAACGGCAGGATTAAAAAAAACAATTTAGGCTGCATTCTCATTGAGTCCTCGTAATAAAGCAAAGTTGACAAAGAGTCGGTTCTGGCCACAAATCCCTATGCATATTATGTATTATCAAAACAAAATGTACTAGTATTTATTACTTCCATAACAGGTGAAAATTTACCCGTCATATTTTATAGGACGTAACTCGAAAATGAAATGAGAAACTTACTAGCTCGGAACATAATGGCATAAGTCATGGAAATAAATCATTAGATATTCCTCGACATCAGAAAACTGTAGCATTATTCGACGATCCGCTTGGTGTAATGGTCAAGATGTTGCCGCGAACCCGCAACCTCTTGTATAAATACATAATACAAGAGGTCACGGGTTCGATTCCCGCACAGGACAAACGTTTGTGTACATGAACATGTCTGTTTGTCCTAATCTGGGCGTTGTATAGGAAAAATATATGGTCACAGCGAAGGATGCAAAAAAAATGATTTTATTTAAAATATATTTAATCAGAAAAGTTACAATTTAATATTTAATTCTACGAGCTAACAAAATATGAGACTCGACCGACGTTAGGTACAAGAATGCATACAGGAAATGTTGCGAAATGACACGATGAGGTGATGGACGTCATCGGCGAGGCGCGATCTGCAGCGTCAGCGGCTCGTGTTCGGTTGTTGTTTCCAACTAATTGGAGCACCGCGGCGTATGCAATTTACCTATATTAGGCTTGCGTAACACCTCCACCCGTAGAACAGCGAGTATTGAAGACTCTGGTCGTAAATTGAGCTGGAAGATGATCATCATCACGTCTTGATGTCCCGGGAGTAGCATAAATGCCCTGTAATTCCAGGTTTTGTTTTTGATGGTTTTCAGCCTTTAATTTCAGAGAAGTGTAGTAGTACTTGCGACACGCTATTCCAATGCTAAGTGCGAATGCACTCAATAGTATTAGGTACACTGGAATTGTAGTGTGATAGATGACGTCATCTTGATCTCGTAGTGGTGCAATTGGTGTTTGTAGAGACATCTTAGCGTTCGCTTCATGTAAATGGTCCAGATGGATGGAGTTCAATTTGTATGAGGGTCCCAATGATGTCTGCGTGGTAGTTCCTGGAGGTAAGTCCATGATCTTAATCGCCTGACCTTTTAAGCGATCTCCTGCATTAGATATTATAAATTCAGAGGTTTCCAGGTAGCATCTTTGTGGGACTATGATGAGATAACTGCCCTGAAGAGTTTGATGTAAGTCCTGGCTGCATGAGAGGTGAACCTTTGTAGGGCGCGGGAAGCTGACGGCGTAGTGTTTGTCGTCTAGTTCTTCAAAAGCTGGAGTCTGAAGCTTGATTTTTATTGGTTTGCATATTTCAGTTCTTCGCTGTGTGGTGATGAGCTGGTGGATGCAGTCTTGTGGAGTCTGGCCGTGTAGATTCTTAATTTCTTCACATAGATATCCTTTGCTTGTCTCCTACTATTACTACGCACGCTTGAACTCTTCGGATGAAAAATCTTGGCGGTTTACGTTAACACAAATTACACGTAAAATACACAGAACAGTTAATACGATAAAATAAAACAAATAGCACAATAAAGTAAAAATATAAGATAAGGTATATCAGGAACTTGTAAGATACAAGGAGTGACGGGAAACTTAGGTAAGAAAATTATTAGGATAATAGGATAGCAAGGACTTGAAAGATTCAAAGTACTTACAGCATCACGTTCTCTGCGGAATCTATGTCTTGATTTTCCTCGCTGCGGCCACTTGTAGATTCGTGATAGTCACGGTAAATTAATCGATATTAGATAATCTACACTTTGACTATCCTACCGACTGCGCCAAAAATATATGGTCACAGCGAAGGATGCAAAAAAAATGATTTTATTTAAAATATATTTAATCAGAAAAGTTACAATTTAATATTTAATTCTACGAGCTAACAAAATATGAGACTCGACCGACGTTAGGTACAAGAATGCATACAGGAAATGTTGCGAAATGACACGATGAGGTGATGGACGTCATCGGCGAGGCGCGATCTGCAGCGTCAGCGGCTCGTGTTCGGTTGTTGTTTCCAACTAATTGGAGCACCGCGGCGTATGCAATTTACCTATATTAGGCTTGCGTAACATAGGTATATCTGTTTTAGTATATTTGTAATACCACTGTTGATTCTGATGTCTGTAACACAAGTGCTTAAGCTGCTTAAAACGGAGTCACATAAATATATGAGATGTTGTGAAATATTTATGTATGTATAAAGCTGGTGGCGTGTCAGTTCATAGTTAAAAAAAACAAAAAAACACTAAATTAACTAAATGTACAGCAGATCATCAAGTCAAGGCACCTTTGCCTCCAAATTGACGCGTAGATTTTGTTCTCGGTGTCCTCTCAATATGGGTTAGTAATACCCTCCTAGCCGAATTCGGCCACGGCGGCGAATCTTACGATTAGCCACTTACGCGGGATATATTATAGTGCACAAGCACATGCGCAAGCACAGGTGCACTCTCTATTCCCTCACTCCCATAATTCGGTGGGACAGCAATCTGACACGACCGTAGAGAGATCAGGCGCAGGACCAACGGCTTAACGTGCTTTCCGAGGCACGGGGGTGTAAATACACCGCCAACTTCCAAACTCCGGACTGTGTCTGTGTTATCGCAACATGAAAACATAGACACAATTTCATCGGTCCGACCCGGGATTCGAACCCAGGACCTCCGGCGCGGCCGCCGCTTTAAAGTGCGACACACTAGCCACTGCGCCACGGAGGCAGTTAGTTAACGGGGGGTTAGTAATACCTGAATGGACGTACGTTATAAAATGGTGTCACGGTGATAAGAAGCGACTGTCTCTTTATATTTAGTGCCAATTTTAAAATGGGTCAAAGCTTGGCAAGGGCATATCTAGCTATTTAAACCTACGATGAAAGTACTTCTCCTGTGTCTGTTAGGAGAGGAAACATAAATAAAAGCAAACAAAAGTCCTGTCTTCTGGTACTATGAGTTTTGTTTATTCGACAACAGGAGCGAACGCGACAATGCGGGATTTTTGATTTTATATATATATCTACATTTTTCGTTTCATTCCTGTAAGTGGTAAGTTGAGAATGTGGGAATATTTTTAGACTGATAAACGAATGTAGGGTTGAAAAATAATGGAAATCTTGAGATGCAGTACTAAGTATTTTTTACAAATATACATTTATTTTTCACCGTAATAGAATAAAAATTAAAAAAATCCATGTCTAAACTATTAACAGGTATTTTTCCTTTGTAGAATGTGTACTCATTATTTGATTTAACAGCGACCCACCCAGTCTTTGCAAGAATCTTATTAGTCTTTCTTATCACTATTTTGTACATTTGTTGAGTATGCACATAAAGGGTTTTTGAATCATAACTATTAACTTAAGATAACCGCATGAAAGTTCGTTGCGTATTTTTAAGACTTCATCATTATTAAATCATTAAGAATACAAAAAAACAGATAACAGGAAGCGACTATGTTTTACATATTTACCGTTCAAATCATATGACCACCAAAAACAACCATACAGATACAAATACAGGAAATCAATCCAAAGAAACATTATCTGGATTAGTATAATGACACTCATAGACAAGACTTTGCTTTGCTTTTACAGAGCTACAAATACCTATTTTAGAAGCTTTCAATTCAGAAACACCTTTATAAACTGAACCAGTAATAGACCTCATAAATTGTGGAATAAGCATAGTGCAAGCAAAATCCATTAAGAAGATAAAATCTTGATAAACTCCGAGTGAAAAGGTGTAGGTATAAAAGGGACAAAGAAAATTCTAGTTGATACTGTTAAGGCTGAAGATAAGTTCCATATCACAATATAAACGAAAGAAATGATGGAAAGTTTGCAATCTGAAAAAATAATTTGATACAATACGTGGAAGCAGGATTTTGGTATTAGAAAATATAATTTTATTTTTTATTAATATTAAAAATGTGAAAGTTTATTGGTTTGGAAGTTTGTCCGTCAATCACGCTGAAACTATTGGGCGGATTTTGATATAATTTGGTATACAGGCAGGGTATGGGCTGACATAGGTGATAGGATATCTTTTTATCCCGATTAAATGCTCCCACGCGATAAAACAAAATCCGCGCGAACGAAGTCGCGGACGGCCGCGGGTAAGTTATAATTATGTTGATAAAAGAAACAAGGTTCTCCTCTTACAAAAATAACAAAAAACAATGTCAATATAACGCTTTATCGTCGAAGTACATAATTATGAGACCGAACTGGCATTTGCTTAGCTTCTGTAATCGTTGCAAAAAATGCATGACTCCACCGCTGACCTCTTCAGAATTCCTATCATACATTCAATGTAAGTCAAAATGTCAAATCTTGTAAAACTGCGATGATAGTCATAAATAAAAGTCGAGTATTGGCAATGAATATTTTATATTCAAGTTTGAAATTTGTATATTGTGTCCGATCTCACCAAAATAATTAACATCACGTTTATATTGAACTTTATTAACATAGTTTTTAGATTGTCCCGAGGGTCGTATCGTAAGTTATTGTTTGAGGTCATTTCAAAGTAAGCATGAGCATTTCAGTATGAAAGTGATGGTTGACCCCTTTCTATAAATTAGAACTTTAAACGGGACCACCGGTACAATGGTCATGCATAATCCAGGACTGGCCCGTGGTCAATCGCAATCAATTTCCTCACGAGGTGGGTGCTGATCTCTCCCTGCTCGGGTACGAAGGAAACCGCAGGAATTTAGTGGGTAGTGGACATAAAGGTCTGAGCCCCACACACGGCTGCAGGTTTTGCTAACCTGTACACTGTGGCGCGTCAATGCGTTGCAAAGGACCACAGGCACCAAAATGGGCCCGTGGTCCCACCAGTGAGACAAAATAATAATGGTGGGGCCAACCATTATTATAAACGAAATAAAACCAATGTCAACTTCCAAACACAGAATTTATAATTAATACATTTCATTAATCAAGTACTAATTAAACACAGTCAAAGAAACAATCTGCCCATCTGCAATGCCAAATACGCTGACCGAAAGATAAGCAAAAAATGTATCGATTTTATTTTGAACTAGTTAGTCTGGTTTTACAAGGAAACTGTAAGAAATCCGATATTTTTACCTACAAAAAGAGGATAAGTACAGGCTTCTCACATTTATGATAATGTCATAGGCAATAAAACTATAGTTGAATGGTGTTTGTAGAAGTGGTACAGCAGTTTTAATTTAAATTGAATTAATTATACCTACCTTCCATTACTTAAAAAAGTTTATTTTATTTTAATTATTGTGTCGATCTAGAAACGTCAAAAACCACACATGGTCCTACCATGTGTGGTTTTTGACGTTTCTAGATGTTTGAGCTTAAGTGTTGGCAGCAGCGAAGGTCCCATAAAACACAGTTTATTAAATTAAGAAATTTTAATAAATACATATAGATTTCATTTAGATTCTCAAATTGAGATCAAATCATATTCTGTTAAATATACATATAAACTTTCTTCTCACTATATTTGCCAGAAAATATTATATTTTTATTACTGAATTATGTAACAAGGCGTTTAGTGATCTACGTTAAAGGATATTTGTTTACATCAGGTTTTATGTAATTGTTACAGGGAAACCGCTAAATCTAACTAGTGTAGCCACCGAACTAGCAGTTCGGACACAGGATTAATTATGTAATCGATCACACGATAAAAGAGAACGTAACAATTTATTTGACTGGTAACTAATCGTTGTCATTTGTCTTTCACTCCTCCACGAACGGAAAATGGTCCCTAAACGCATGAAAAAGTATAAAAGGATAGACATGCCTTGGAGGCTTATTCTCAAGCAATGAATTCTCTGAATAATAAAATTTTACAACTTGCTGTCTGGCTTTCGAATAGAACCGACCAAGGAAAGTGATTGCAGTCAAGGTGACCGATGTATTGCTAGGTCGTCTAAGCATCTATCTATTTGGGCTGGGGGTCATTGAGAACCTTTTTGTTTTGAATGATGCAATCTATACCTAGGGATCAGCATTGGGAAAATGGAAGCATTTGTAATAATTGCATCTTTGGCACTATGACATACATAATGGACAGGAATTAAATAACATAGTATGTAGAATCCAGGATGTTATTGTCTATCGTCGATACTTTTTTTTGTAATCACATAATTTAAGTTCAAAGTCCTTAGGGGTATTATTTCATGAAATACTTTTATTTACTCTGGGTGGTAACAATCGATTTCAAACGAATTTATTAATCAGATGAATATTAACGGGTGTATTATTATAAAGAGCCCAAGTAACAAGATTCTATTTGTACTTTAATGTTACTAAGCCTTTATTCATGACAAATGCGTTTTAATATCAGCACCTTATTCCATTACGATAAGGTCCTGATACGTATAGCACGCCTCGTAAACTTGTTGATGTAATTAAGCTCAGAAAGGTCAAGCACATGAGGTGAATGAAAAAAGGCGACCCCAAAAATGCGACGCGCTATGAGTATTTTTATTATTTTATAGGGAAGTAAGTATAAAAGAAACGACATTTTTGATGTACCAGTAGATTGAAACGAGAGTTCAATTAAAGAAGTCAACATGGTAAGAACAAAGGAAGAAAAATATGTTTCAACGAAATTACTTTGTTAATTAAAAAAATATTATAAATAATGAAAAAAATAATAATTTATTTGAATAATATTTTTAAATACAACACAATAAAAAAATAATTGAATAATAGTTGAAGTGTGTTGTCATGTGATTCTCCAATGATTTTATATTGTGAAGGGATTCATTATACAACTTGGATTCTGCTGTGAACATCACAACTCGTACTTGTAAATAAATCAAAAAGGTTATAAAGAACGAAATTATTCAACAACCACAGATCAGTGCGTTTCAATAAAAACAATCATCGGCTGTATTAAGAAAAATAAATACATGGATGGAAATGGATTTGTGTGCGAATTTACCATCGAGCTCGTCAGTGACAAAAAACATTGTGAAGAAATCAATCCTGTCAGATTTTCTATCTGTCGTTTCTTCCGACAAAGCGTTCAAAGAAAGAAGAAATTATAGTTTTTTTCGAACAAGGCTAACTGTATCGTATTTTTATTCTACAGAAGTCCATGATCCTCGCAGTTTGCCTGGTGGCGTGCGCGTACGCCGCGTCCCCTGACGCCGAGGCTGACGTCAAGGCGTACAACTTCGACTCCAACCCCGACGGCAGCTTCGTCTACGGCTACGAGACCAGCAACGGCATCCAGTCGCAAGTGTCTGGGCACGTCGAAGCTGTTGGCAAGGTAACAATGATAGTTTTGGTTTCAACAGTTTGAGCAAAGAACAGGAGGGTTTTGCAAATTTTTTTGTTGAGGCGGAGGAAAATTACCCGCCGTTAACTACGGTGAAGAATGGTTTTTGGGACTTCCTGCGCGTTTAACGTTCCTCCGAGATTCAAAGACAACTATGTTTAAGAAGAATTTAATGCAGCAGACATCATGCTTTATTCTATTCAAAGATTTTTTAAGTTACCACTGTCGGTAGACAAACATGATGGAAAGCTGTCACTGTAGCTATTATATACTGCTTCTCAAACATGAACTAGTTTAATAAACACGAAGTCAGCTCTCTCTTATATCAAGATAATTGCCACTCATGTCAGTAAAGCACGCTTGTGCAAAAATGCCCCTGTGACCTCGAATTCACAGGTAATTTCTAATATATTATTGTCGATTTCAGGATGAGTTTGCCCTCAAAGTGTCTGGCTCCAGCCAGTTCCTCTCCCCCGAAGGAGAGAAGATCCAGCTGACATACGTTGCCGACGAGAACGGATACCAGCCTCAGGTCAGTATTCATTTAAGGTAACTGACTTTTGGGATTTTATTATTAATCCTTAAAGAGTTTTTCAAATTATAAGCACTTCATAAGAATCTGTCTCTCAATATATAGAAATCCTTGGCTTTTTGTCTGCCAGAATTTTCACTAATCGGTATTTGTTGGAGGACGAATATTTTCTCTTTTAGTACAAATGTTTTATATGTTAAAAAAAAAATTACTTGTTACCTGACTCTATACCAAAATACTGGTAGAATAGTACCTTTTTTTAAAGTTCTTTCGTTCGTTTATAGATTTGGCTTTATAAAGACCATTACAACTACCTTTTTCTTCCAGGGTGCTCATCTTCCTACTCCTCCGCCGCCGGAAGCTATTCCCGATTATATTCTGAAATCTCTGGAGTACATCAAGGCCCACCCTTACGTCGAAAAACCCTAAGCAAATGATTTCTCTCAGTGTGAATATTTTATTACGGCTAAGTAATTACTGAAACTGTATGACAGACCTAGAATATAAAGGATCGTTTTGGCATCGATATATGTGTGTAATGTGTCGATTCTGTTGCGATGTACCCCTGTGATTTTAGTGTGAGTGGTTTATTGGGAAGGGTATGGCAAGCAACATATGCGACCTTTGTGCGGTTGTTGATGTGATGGGCAGCGGTGATCACTTACCATCAGTTGACACTCTTGTTCGTTTGCCTCTCTAAAACCGTAAAATACATAATAATAGTTGTAACAAGGATGTTACATTACACACAAATGCTTCGATTGATGTCATTTTGGTTCGTCAAAGTATAGCCGTAGTAAAATCACTTTGATTCTGATCAATGCGAACACTGCCATTCGTGTAGATAATGTACATTGTAATGTTTAAGTTTAACAGGACTCCGATTACCAACAATGTATTTTGTTAAGGCGATAGTCTTAAGTTTTACAATATCGTTTTTATGCAATTAAAATGAAGTGTTATAAAATGTCATAAGTTTTATTTCGGTTATACAGAGATCATCTTCCCTAAAAATATGTGACTCTCAAATACTAAACTCTAAATCGGAAGCCAGTTGCAGTTGAAAACAAGTTTGAGAATGATCAGAATTAGAACTATCATCATCGGCATTAGATCGCGCACATTTAAGTTATTAAAGAGAAGGTTAAAAACTACTATGTATTAAATACTTAGCGGCCGCCCGCGACTCCGTCCGCGTGGGTTTCGGTTTACGCACACAGTGTTACTATCGACATCTTAAAGCCTTCCTCGACAAATTTTAATGGTAAGTGGACTATCCAACACAAAAGATTTTGTCAATTCGAACCAGTAGTTACAGAGATTAACCAATTTGGATCAGGAGTTACACGTGTTATTGTGAGTCAACTATAAAAGATAGACATTTGCTGTTGGGGGGATATTTTTTAGGCAATTTTATGTAGAACTAGCGGCCGCCAGCGACTCCGTCCGCATGGGTTTCGTTTCCGTACACAGTGTTACTATAGATAGCTTAAAGTCTTCCTCGACAAATAGTAAGTGGACTTTCCAATACAAACGATTTTGTCAATTCGAACCAGTTGTTACTGAGATTAGCTCGTTCAAACCAATCTGGATCAGGAATTACACGTGTTATTGTGAGTCAACCATGAAAGATAGACATCAGTATATGTCTATCTTTCATGGTTTCAAGGGATATTTTTTAGGCAATTTTATGAACAATATTTACGTCATACATGATTTTTATGTAACTTTAACCATTAAAGCTGCACACGTGACAGAAGCTTAAAAAATGGAGTCCCGTTTTTCCAATATTTCCCTTCACTACTCTGCTCCAATTTATTGTAGCGTGATGAAAAGTATCCTATAATATGCCCAGAAGTATAAAGAATTATTGTACCAAGTTTCGTCAAAATCCGTCCAGTAGTTTTTGTTTCTATAAGGAACATACAGACAGACAGACGGACAGACAGACAGACAGACAGACAGACACAAATTTTACTGATTGCATTTTTGGCATCAGTATCGATCACTTATCACCCCCTGATAGTTATTTTGAAAATATATTTAATGTACAGAATTGACCGAATTATAATTACAGAATTGAAGTATAGATATTTCCGTCATACATGATTTCTATGTGACTTTCAACATTTAACCAGCACACGCGACAGAAGCTTAAAAATAAAGTAATTTCTCCCGTTTTTCCAACATCCTTTACTACGCTGCTCCTATTAATTGTAGCGTGATGAAAAGTATCCTATAATCTGCCAATGAGTATGAAGAATAATTGTACCAAGTTTCGTCAAAATCCGTCGAGTAGTCTTGTTTCTATAAGGAAGATACAGACTGACAGACAAAAAAATCGATCACTAATGACCCCCTGATAGTTATTTTGAAAATACATTATATTTCATGCACAGAATTGACCTCTCTACAGATTTATTATAAGTATAGAAGATATAGATTACAAAAAAAAACGGAAGCTCGTTTTTGCTATATTGGTGATTTTTTTAAACACATTTTAGTTCCCAACTTAATTTGAAGTATTATTTTCCCGGTAAATGACCTTTGCTTGAAATTGACTGTCTAAACTAAACTATTTTGAAAAACATTTATCAGCCTAGATGCACCAGAAAACTAAGACGAAAATAGCTGCGCTATGCATTTTAAATAACACCCTTTTTTATATATAATTTAAGAGCAGAAAATAACTCGTCCGTCGGAAAGATTCCACCGAACTAGTTCTAATGTGAATGGACCGACCGTACAAAAACTAAAAACCCGAAAATTGTTATTCTAGTAACCTTTGTGAATTTTGTGATAAGTTAACCTTGAATGTCAAATAGGCACATCCTGACCCGATGTTCGCTCAACTGTGGCATTTTAGGGAAATATCAGACGAGTTAGAAAGTAAAGCTTTGTTTCTACTGGTAGTATTATGTGTTTTAAGATAAAAAATTTTTATCAAGTTACTAAAATATAAAACGGCGGTTTCATTTCTAAAATCATTCATAAGGTCAAAAACTTGCCACGTATGTAGAGAAATTACTACTGTTCTCTGCATGTGGCAAAGGTATCAAAATTCCTCATGAACAATTCTACCATAAGAAAGAAAAAGGCAATAACAGAGCAATACGTTTAACTTTCTTAATTGAAACTAAAATATTGGATTATTCTAGCGCCTCTACCAGTTGTATCCTCAGCTTGCTTGAGGATTCGCGACGACTATGATCCTGAATTGACAAGCCTGGTTGTAATATCTTTGGAGCGACTGCCGTCTGACCCCCTACAACTAATAGGGTGACAACCCTTACAAAGTAAACGAGACAATTTGGAAACGGCTAAACGGGCCTTCCGAAAGACGGAATCATCATTCTTATAGGACAATCAAGTGATTCAAGCCTGCTATGACCTAACTAAACTGGGAAAACTACACAAAGTGACAGTGTTTCCCGCGAGATTTGAACCCTCGACCTCCGAGGCTTTTGAGCGTAGCAATAAATAAGCGTAACCACTACGCCGAGGAGGCAGCGGATCAACGTAAAAAAGTATCTGGATTGTCAAAAAAAATTATGACGTTTGCATCTTCAACAGTATTTTAGTAAACGTATGAACAGATCCTTATGTTTCACGTTGAATAAATACTTACTTTTTTATGCAATGCTGGAACCTAATAAATATTTGAAACTTGACATTAATTTTCGTACATTATTATTTGACCTATATAAGATACTTGTATTTCGAATAAGATTAGGAATTCATGCAAGATTAAAATTGATTGATTGTTTACAAGAATTGATCTATTAAATTGAGGATATTTATTCATACATAATTTCTGTTGATAGTTTTGTTGTTTTCCTCTTCTTACGTATACAAACAAGGTTTACTTCTAGTCGAACGGGAAAGTGAATTTGACGAGTTTTGTTCATCATCATCATCCTTTTGCAGTCCACTGCTGGACATAGGCCTCTCCAGATTCTAACTAGTCTTCGTCAATATCTATCCCAACTTAATATTATAAATGCGAAAGTAACTCTGTCTGTCTGTCTGTCTGTCTGTTACGCTTTCCCGCTTAAACCTCGCAACCGATTTTGATGAAATTTGGTACAGACAATCTTTAGACCCTGAGACAGAAAATAGGCTACTTTTTGACCCATTCCAACCCCCCACTTCCCCGAAATAAGGGGGTGGAAGTTTGTATGGAAAATCTAAACTACTTGAGTTAGACGCTTGAAATTTGGCATGCAGGTCCCTTAGTAAACTTGATGCTTAGTTGCAAAAGGATATTGCAAAATTCCCACGGGAACGGGAGTTAGCGGGAAAAAACATTTGTATAATGAAAACCGACATCCACGCGGACGAAGTCGCGGGCGGCCGCTAGTACTAATATATAAAGCTGAACAGTTTGTTTTTATGTTTGTTTGTTTGTTTGAACGCGCTAATCTCCGGAACTACTGGACCGATTTGAAAAAATATTTTTGTGTTGGATAGTCCATTTGACGAGGACCTCAAATGGACTATCCAACACAAAAAGAGGACTTTAGGCTATTGAAAATAGATATCCACGCGGACGGAGTCGCGGGCGGCCGCTAGTTATGTTGATAAAATCTATACTTAATATATAAAGCTGAAGAGTTTGTTTGTTTGTTTGTTTGAACGCGCTAATATCAGAAACTACTGGACCGATTTGAAAAAAAAATATATATAGGAAGGCTTTAGGCTATTAGAAATCGAAATCCATGCGGACGGAGTCGCGGGGTACTGAATACAAGTCACAAAAAGTTTAAGGTAAATAATGTTTAATAGGTATTTATTTTGTTGTGGTACGAGTAGGTGTGGTATTTGTTGGTGTTTGTTTATTGCCATAAAAAGACATTTTATAAAATTGTTATTATTATGAAACTAAAAAGAGATACCAAGCAATAAAACGAGTGACATTTTCATCTTAAGACTTAAAACAATAAATCAAAAGCTTAATTGATAGTTACTATGTGCTTTACTCTTTGGGTCAAAAAATACTGTAATAAACAATGTCAGATTTATATAGAAAAATAAAAGAAACGATCTTGTCTCCTGTATCTGTTTTTGAAAAAATAAACAGAATACAAAATAATACTACCTACATCAGAAAAAAAACAAACGCCTACTACGGATACAAGAATTTTTGAAATTTTAAGACGGCTAGAGCTCAGTAGAACTTCCACTTGAATGAGCAGATCGTTTGGGGTACAAAAGACTACAGTAAAGTAGCACTTCGTTTCAGTTACAGAAGACCATAGTGAAGTAGCACTTCGTTTCAGTTTTGTTCTGTTTCTGCTGGTTGGTACTGTTTCCAGTGCTCTGATGGGGAGGGAATGGGGTTTTGAAGGCAGTCAACGTATCAGCGACCCTTGTGGGGTTCTTGATGTCCATAGGCATGAATGCTGTGATATCTTACCATCAGCCAGAGAGACATCTCTAGCTCGTTTGCCTCCCGCTTACATAAAAAATGAATTTTCCTGCTAAGCTACTGTAAGCTTTGTGCAACGGCAATAAGGTATAATTAGAGTATGCCGGTGACGACGAAATGCATTCCAAAAAATCTAATTAAGATTCTGCGGACGATCTCGAGGTATATAAGCTCTTCGGTTGATTATTTTTATCATACTGTAACACAGCTATCTCACTATCACAATGGTAACAAAATATATCTCAATCATTTTTCTAAATTTTAAATTATCATTACCTTTTAAAGTGATTCAATTATTAGTAAATTTTCCCGGTTAAGACATGTTAAAGCTTTGATTTTAAATCTTTGGTTACTAGTATATTCGAAATTCCGAAGCTTATTTTACAAAAAATATAAATGAAATTTTACTAAATAAGTAAAATAGATGCATGAAGATGCAGTCCTCTGCATTATTTTTCTATAACAGTAACTGTCTATGACATCCCCCATAAAAACAAGTTAAAATTTTAATGTAGGTATGTTTTCTTGTCCAGTGTTGCTACTCTTGAAAATTAACAACTTTCCCCATAGAACATGGGTATAATTTTTTTTTAACCTTCCATACAAATCGCGTGGTCAAGTGATCTCACGCAGTATGTTGTTCTGTTGAAAACTTTTCAAGAGTACTAGCATCACTGGACAACGGGAAGACAACCATTTGAAATTCAGCTTTCATACTTTAATAAAGAATTAACATTTTAAGTAACTAACCTCTTTATATCTTTGTACGGAAATATATATTTTTATCCAGAAATTCTTCATCGTTCTCGCTCTGGTGGCGGCGGCCAGCGCCGACGTGTCGCACTTGGAGGCGGCCGCGGAGATCGTCAAGTCGGGCTTCGACATCCAGCCCGACGGCCAGTTCCAGTACGAGCTGCAGACCGGCAACGGCATCAACGCACAGGCCTCTGGAGTCGTCAAGAACCCCACGGCGGTAAGCACAAATCACACAGACCACGGCATAACTTCTACTTATTAGCGTTCATCCCGTTTCTATGCGGGGTCCGCTTTGATCATGATCCAGGATTTGGCAAGTCTGGTTATTACAGTGAAGCGACTGTCATCAGACCGTCGCGTCGTAACAAATTATTATTTATATATTTTTACATGTCTTTGATTCGTAACTGGGCAGGCACGGATCGATAATTTTCCAAGGTATTATGGTTTCAAACCATTATGGTACAATTATGGTATAAAAGACATTCAAAATAATTAAAAGTTTGGCCCAGGCAGAGGGGCCGCCTACTTCCGCCAAAATTAAACCTACTTTGACTTATGAGATATACAACATGCCTAAAACATGATCCAAATTTATAAATGCATAACTATTTATGAGACTCAATTGTAATTATGGTAAATCCATTATGACAACCTATTTTAGGAATAAAAACATTATATCAACGGACAATATCCCTGTATTATATCAAGGATAGGACATGAAAAAAGATCTTGTACATAATAATATATTCCTTGAAAAAAGTTAACTGGATCAAAAATTTCTAAATAGCACAAAACGTGTAAATGATTTTAATGTAAGCCAATACCATTTCACGGCTCGTTTAAAATGCAGGTCAGCCGTGCCAGTAATAGGTTTAATTACCTTAATGTTCGGCCATGATATCCATCGGATGTCACGTAAACTGTTTCCGATGGCTTCGATGTGTGATTTTCATTGATGTATATCAATATTGGTTTCATCACTTTCAATTCGATTGGTTAGTGATCTGCTTTTCCAGTGACATGAAGCTGATTAATCAGAAATTTTATATATTGATGCTTTATCACTCTAAAAATTCCTTCTCAGCTTTTACGTTTCCACATTATTTTTCCTGGAGATCATATCCTATAGGTAATAATCACTATTTAACATGTTATTTGTATGGTGAAGACTAAATCAATAGGTGTATTTTTTTGTATGTTATGAATGCGTAGTTTCTTTCGTCATTCAAAAGTTCAGTTAAATGACGAACCGTGACAATAATGAGATTTGGACAAGACAATTTAATGCATATTATTTAAAAATATAGCATAAAAGCTGTATGAATTTTCACGTAAATATTTGTCAATAATTTAGTAAATTACTTATTCTGTCTCACATTACAAGCAGGAGTATCAATAACTAGAAGCAAAGATTAAAATATGTACCTACCAGAAACATTAAGCTATTACTAGAACCAGAAATTGAGTCCATTATTTAATCGTTATTAAAACCATAACACAAACTATTGTGGCAGCTGTCTGAACAGATTTACTCTTTTATCTTCTTGTCTTGCAGAAAATACCAAATGGAGAAGGTATTGCGATTTAAAAGTGGACCAGTAAAAGTTTTAATTTAATCTAGAACTAGAAGCTACATTTTTGTCAACTACGGAAAATGTCAAGGGCGCGATGATTCCAATACACTTATAAATGTTAAGCACATTGATGAAATAACATATTTTGAACTTATTCATATTCAACTCCGGCTGATGTCAAACTCAACCTTGTTGTCATGCTTGGAGCACGTGACATTACATGTTGGATCTAGTATTTTTATACTCTAAATATTACTATATTATTATAATATACGCATATTTTAACGTTTATCCTCCGAGGTTGTAGAAGAAACAATTTCGAGAGAACTTCGAACGAAAATCGATGATTAGACAATTAGACATAGTAATTTGGGTACTCTTCCTGTGGCTTGCTTGTGACCTCCATAAATCACTGGCGCTTATTGTAAAAAACCAGGTCATGTGTTAATTCCTCTCGATAAGGTACTTATTCAATGGTCTACGGAATTATCGATTGTATCGACACGTTTGAAAATGTGGTAATTGGTGCGGCTCTTAGTATTCTATTTAGTTCATTACCAAATCACCACCAAGCTCAGAATTTGATTCCGGAATAAATGTAGATCATCCCTTTAATAATTCTGAAACTATAGTCAAGAGGAGTTTTGAACACAGTGTGAAGAGTTATTTAAAGATTCACAAATGTTTCACAGTCCTTTGAACGTTTTAAACTTTTAAGCGTTTTGCCTTAATGTATGCCTAGTAACAGTTTACCATATCTGTAACATAAATGTAGTAAACAATATTATCAAACGCAAATTGTAATTTGTTAATACTGTGCTAACAGCAATGTTCATATCTAAAATCTTATTACAATTTCTATTGCAGGAATACCCGTCTCTGGAGATTAAGGGAGCGTATGGTTACACCAGCCCCGATGGTACCCCCGTCCAACTGACCTACATCGCTGACGAGAACGGATACCAACCCCAGGTACGCAGCAAAATACTCCCTCAATTTTTATTAATGAAACAAAATCTTTAAAAAATTAAATAAATCGATTGGCGGCGCTAGAGTTTTGAATTGTTTGTTTAATTAAGTCAACCACCATGTGTGTCACATATTGTATCAAACTCAGATTAATGGGAATATCAATAGATGCAACGAAAAATTTGACTGCTATCCTTTTTCTCCTTATGAATCACGTGTGATAGACCAAGATAGCAGACACGTTACTCCTGCCACTGGAACTGCCAAGTGGGATGACGTCATAATCGCTCTTTCGATAGAAGACGGGGGTCTTTTGCTTACGTCTGCCTCCGTCTGCAGACGAATCTGTCTACATGTAGAGGGACCATTATACAGATGGGGTGAAGTAGGGCACATTGCTGCGAATTAGTTGTTATAATGTGGTTGATTGTTTCTGTGTGTTGCAGGGCGCGCACTTGCCGGTGGCGCCGCCGGTGCCCGAGGCGATCCTGCGCAGCCTCGCGTACATCGCCGCGCACCCGACCCCAGCCAACGCTCAAGCTCCAGTCACCTACAACAAGAACGTTAAGCCCCAAACCCTATTCGGTTAAACCTGACCTCTACATAAGTTATTAAAATGTTTGAAAAGTATTTTGACTTTTGTTATTTTTTTTGAAAATTTATCCGGAGTTCCCATTGAAAGATAGATATTACTACTACCATAGATTTTAATCGTTAGATTTGCCCTCGTCATACTTCAAAATGAGCACTAAAATAAGAGCAACCGCAGCTACTTAGCGCGAGACAGCACGTTGACAGTCACCCGTTAATATCCATGGTCAACGTGCTGTCTCGTTTTTATTTAAGTACCATGGGAGTCCTGCAGTCTTCTTCTCAGTTTACAAGCGATAATTTAACTTGCAAAACCGTGAATCTTGATTATACCAAATCAAGAAAATCAAAATTAAATGTTTGAACTCTTCCACCAACAGCCGCAACATTGATTTTACATCCAATTTATTCGTTAAATGTGTTTTACACCATTCTCTTAGACATTAATTTTGAGAAAAACTTATAATCCCCTTGTATTTCTTTAAATAGAACTAAAAGGTCTGGACACGTTAAGCGTATTTGTAAACATCAGTTGAAGCTCTCCAGTAGCACCCAGTAGGTACATAAATTTTATAAAAAACTATTTTGGTATGTCCACAGATAACATTTATGTTACACCTATGAAACTATCGCAAATATACATCCTAAATTAAAAGTGTTTCAATAATTTGACGAGATCCCCCTGGCAAAGATGTCAACTTCTCAACTAATAAAATTAAACTACAAACATACTCGTACATAACGATAGTCTAGTGGCTTAAGTACGCTGCCGTGGTCTCGAGATCCTGGGTAGGATTCCCGGGTCCGTTTCCGGGTCGGGAAACCAAAGCCCATCTTTGTAACGAAAAATCGAGAACAAAATTATGGAGGCCTTCGCCCTGCAGCCTATACCTAATGGCCGAACATTAATAGGCTGCTTATACTCTACAAACGTACATACAAAATTTCACATAACCATGTATTTTTTTAAATAAAATCTAGACGCGTCTAGTTCTTACAAAATGAAATCGTCTAAGCAGCTGATAATAACATAGTTTAAACCAAAACGCATGATTTATACATAGGTTGAACTTTGCCACCAAGAGGTCATAATGTCAGGTGCGATCGATAGCGCCTACATCAAGGCATAAGTTGAAGAATTGACATTTAAAAACATATGTAAGTCCTTTCACGAAATATTATAAAACTCGTCCTTGAACAGTGGTCGAATATAATGTCGAATAATTTAGTGTGTTACTAGGCCTTACGGGATGACCTTGAGGCGTTAACAGGACGCGTAGGCAGTGAATAAAGTTAAAAAAATCAATTATGATGAAGCTCTTTTTGCTTCGACGACGGTAAACGATTTGCTTTTATCGTCTACATACATACATGTATCATAATGGAAAGGTAAGAAATCCCTACCAATATAATAAATGCGAAAATTACTCTTTCTTAACGTCTATCGGTTACGCATCATCATCATCATCATCAGCCTATCGCAGTCCACTGCTGGACATAGGCCTCTCCTAGGGCTCTCCAATTAGCCCGATCCTCGGCGACTCGCATCCAGCTCCTGCCAGCCATCTCGGTTGCGCATTCCATTTTAACCTTTCTAAAATCTTAGAAAATTAGACCCAGAGAAAGAACATAGGCTACTTTTTATTGCGAAAAAAAGAAATTTGAAATCCACGAGGTGGAAGTCGCGAGCGCCCGATAGTTAATCAAAATCAAAATTCAAAATAAATTCCTTAGACTAACACACCAATAGCCTAGCCCCAAACTAAGCCCGAAACTTGTAATCTAGAAGCTAGGGAGCGGATAGACATACTTTAATACTTTTTTAGGGTTCCGTAGCCGCATAGCAAAAAACGGAACCCTTACAGATTTGTCATGTCTGTCTGTCCGCCACTCGTCACAGCCACTTTGTTCTGAAACTATCAGTAATAAACTGTTGAAACTTGGCGACTGGATGTATTTTGAACCGTCGAACAATATTAAAATAGCAGGCTGAATGCAATTTACTACTAGTTTTCTTTGTATCCAAAATAGACTAATGTTAGTAAATTCCCCATTAAATTTTATATTAGGATTGCAAAAAACTCACTTTAATTATGTCCTCAATTGGCATATTTATAGCAAATTTATTACATCTTCCTATGTATTGACTTGTATTTATAATATATAAGTAATATATATTTATCGTTGAAACTGGAATTTTAGAATGCTTTAGTTTTACCGGTTTTTAATAATGTAATTTGGTACAAGTAATTCGTTTCTATGAGGATAAAAAAGAAGTCTTTGGTTGTCATGTGGATACAACATCGCTTAAAGTAGCTATAAAATGGTTTTTAGCTTAGAACTGAAATAAAAAAACGTGTTATGAATAGTATGTTTGCAATGTAGTATGTACTATGTCCATACCTATCTATTTACTTTGGTACCTACTTGAGCCTAAAGTTCGCCTTAAGTAAGGAACATTTATTTGCTGGGTTTGGTAACTAAAAGGAAAATAACAGATAATAATGGTCCTTATAGGTCATAAACTGAACGATTTAAATAAAATAAAAAATTATTGTCGCAGAAACAAATTCAAGCACAATAGCGTACAGACCAGCTAAGCCTTCAAGCTTTTCTTAATGTAGCCGTGTGTTTGACTTACAAATAAAGACGTTCAAACCAAGTTCCAACTAAATACCTGCAGTTCCTTTGCACCGAGGAACCGGAAGCTCATTTATTTAACCTTTGGAGCTCTAATCAAATTAGGACTTTAATAAATATTAAAAAAAATATTTGGACTAAAACACCAATTTCCTAGCCCGAAACTAAACTCAAAGCTGTACAAATGGATGCTGGAGAACGGATGTACATACTTAAAATACTTTTATATACATCCATGACACTGTACAAATGCTCATCACTCAAACATTTGTCCCAAGCGGGATTTGAACACGCGACTCTTGGTTTTGCAACCAGAGTCTCTGACCACTAAACTTACAGGCCTGTCAAACTTTATTGGGCAAATTAAAGAAGTGATCTCTAAAACGAGTTCGGCTGCAATAAAACTGAATAAAATTCACGCATCATTTTATATGACGCTATGCTGAATGAGGCGAGACAATGACGAAATTAATAGTCAGAATGCATACATAATATATTAGTGGGGGCTGTAGGTGTAGCATTAGAAATGTCAATGAATAATTTCTAAGAAAAATGTGTATAGAATAATTTTTTAATGTAATCATAAGTAATATGATTGGCAGGAGCACCAAGGTGATCCCACCTTGATGATGTATTAACTCAAAGCAGTACTTAGTTTATTAAGGGCCTTTGCGTAACTAAAATTAAAAATCAAATGTAAACGACTTTGTAGAATAAAATTTTCGGTTCATAATGGACGATCAATTTTGAACAGAAGTTTAGCTACTTATTTATTTGAAGTTTATTTGAACTTGAATTTCAGTAAAGTCTTAAAGCTGACCTGAAAAACATATGTAGAAATACGAATCATACCGAAATGGTTCAGGATGGCAATTTAATGGCATCGAAGGACTGGCGTGGATTAGGTCGGTGACACCAGTACTTACACCAAACTAACAAATAATGAAATTATAGCGAAAGCTGTGACGTGTATGGGCTTGGAAATATTCATATTCATATTCATATCATTTATTGCACTCCATAAGTAATACATAAGGTGGTAAAAAAACCATAGTAGACACATTATGGACCCTGTCGGGCACGACATAATTAACAATACTCCTCATTATTAACAAAAACTATAATATTTTGTATGTAGTATCAGCCTATTAATGTCCCACTGCAGGACAAAGGCCTCCATCATTTGAAGTCATGTTTTCGTTACAAATATGGGTTTTGGCTTAATCACCACGCTTGATGATGAATATTTTGTATAAACAAACTCAAATATTGAGGAGTTTACTTTATGATCATATTGCAACAAATTATTTAATTAAACGACATGTTGTTGTCTCGGAATGCCGCGCAGAGGAGCATTCTTCAAGACGAGAAAGTAGGCGCGGGAACAATTCATGTCTGATTAATCACATCACACGTGGGTTATTTTGGATATAATGAACATATTCTACAAGAGATGCGCCGAGTTAATCGCTTCCTTGACATCCTTACACATTTTAAATTATTGTCTCGATGAGAGTATTGGCTGGGTTAAATAAGGTAAGTTGTTTAACCACAGTATACTTTACGATACGAAAGCTTACTATCGACCCGCTTTAATTAATTCTCACCAAAATTATTGGTATTCCACTACTATAATGTATTAAATTTTCTACATGTAAGCCTTTATCTTGAATCTTTCTTTCAATTAAAAGAAATCATTAACATTCGCTCATCATCATCGTCACCAGCTCTTTGCAGCCAAGGGGCTGGCCATATAAGCCGCAGAACCGACAACCGTTGAAGTAAACGAGATCTGAAGTAGATACCGCGTGTTGGCAAGTGTCCCAAAATGCGCAGTGTAGGATGCCCTCAGGTCAGGTGGAGTGACGATCTGCGCAAGGCTGGCAGGAGCTGCAGGATCGGGCTTAGTGGAAAGCCCTAGGAGAGGCATATGTCCAGCAGTGGACTGCATAGGCTGAACATTCGTTGCATAGCTTTAAATATATTATAAGCGAACATACATAAATCGACGAACGACTTTGTGTCACATTAGGTAAAGATGAATCTGGAATGTTGATTGTTATTAAGTATACCCCCTCAGCCTTATGTAAATCTCAATTATAGCTCAGATCACAAGAACAAAAATCAAGATCAAGATATACGGTTTACATGAGTTATTGGCCTAAAACATTGTGTAAAGATTTATGTATGGGTTAATACTATGGGTCTTGTCGATCAAATGACAAATTAAAATATCAGTGGGTATCACCCACGATACCCAATCTTCGTTAAATAAAAACTAAATTTAAACTGATAAAATCACTGCACATCATTGAAACTTCAAAGAACCAAAACAGCTATTATAATAATTTACATTAATCAGATACACATTATTCCCTAATCAAAAGACGGATGTCCAGCGAGCCTTAGAAAAATGCCCTCGGACACGTTAACCTTGTTAAAAACAAATCATATTGAATATCAGAGCTTCTTTGTTGCAAAATAATGTAAATGCCGATATCTTGGAGCGCCAGGCGATCTCGAGTATAAAACCTCGCTCGTCTGCCGAAAGAGCACAGTCACACGTCGTCTGTTACCTTTGACACAATCATGGTGAGTTAACAACTATTCGTGTTCCAGTGACCGATCTAAGTTGTGCTATTTCTTTTACATAAGATCGTGATAAAAAATCACACGCTCAACGAGATAAAAAGTGCGCAAAAAATCGCACGGGTTCAACGTAACTGTTGCAATTGCGATTACGTCGAAATTATATCTGATTAGATTCAGCATTGTTTCGTGATTGATAGATGGCTTTTGAAAAGTTTTCGATGTACTTATTAACATCTTGTTAATGTTATGCTTTCATCAGTAATATTTAAAGATTTAATGTGTATTATTATTGTTGTCCCATCTTTTTAAGATTGTTTTTTTACAATTGTTAAACTGACATAACGATTTGTTTAATATTAAAACATAGTAATATTTTTTTTATATTCATGCAAAAGAAACTAGTACTATAAAAAGTTCTAAAAAACCCTACTTTTTTTGGATTTTTAGGAACTCTTTTCATACTAGAGGTCGAACGGCAATCACCGAATATTCACAACAAACCTATTTCTTCCCAGAAATCCTTCGTAGCCGTCCTCGCCCTCGTGGCCGTCGCCGCCGCCGATGTGTCCCACATCGTGAGGGGAGGCCCCGACGCCGACGCCGTCGTCGTCAGGCAATCCGCTGACGTCTTCCCCGACAAATACGAGTACAACTACGAGACCAGCAACGGTATCGCCGCCCAGGAGAGCGGAGTCCTGAAGAACGCCGGCCGCGTAAGTTGATCTCTGCAAGAAAACAATTTATTTATTAATTTGCTTGACACATGGTGTCAAAAGGTCTTATAGTATAGTCCAGTACAAACGAGTAATACACGTGACACCCCATAGGGGCACCGCAAATTCATTTTGTTACCTACATAAAGTAACAATATTAGAAGTAACAATTAAACGGTGGGATTTGAGAATCTCCTTATTTTTTGAAGACGGTAAAAATCGATTCGAGAATTAGAGAAATGCGTAAAAAGAGCGCAAGCTTAGTCACCACTATGCCAGATGTGGATGGGTGATTACAACTGCCAGGCACTTACACCACTAAAAGCCATCGGCGTAAGGCATATAAACAAATATTAATTATTTGAACTTCTTAGCAAATAAATTGTGCATTTGCATACTTTGACCGTGATTTCTTTAAAATGATCAGATTTCTCAAGAAAAAACTAATAAATAAACAGATCGTTAATATGTAAGACATGTTCGAAGCAATACAGAAATGCCAACATGTTTGTCATTGACGTCTTTGCTAAAAAATAAATATGCACTCAACTCCCACGCTAGATTTAGCTCCACATAGTTATAAAGTGGCGAATGGGACGTTGTTACAATGATTGGATAACGATTTTTGTATAACCTTATAATTTGTGGATAAATGATTATGCATTTGAACTAAATATTCAGTGAAAAGTAACGAAGAAGCTAGATTCCATCAAATGGTCTAAATTACTTAAAGTTTAGTTAGCGGACAGTGAAAAGATAAAATTAATCAAAACCAATCACTAGACATAATTAATTAATAACTATAATTTGGAAAATTGACAATATTTGTTATAAAAACACTACACTAAACTATTGAACTACTTTCTTCTTAATTGTAACAAATTTCAAGAGTGACTCGGAATTAAGACGCAGTAGGATAATCTGGAAACAAACTTTATTAATTTATCATCATTCGTTATTAAACTTAGACTGATAGATCTAAGTCTCAAAGTCTTGATATTTATGATTAACACTTCTTCACTTTAGAGTTACATGAACTTTAGAGCGAAGGAAGTGGGTTATTGTATAATAATATCGGTGCTAGGTTTAGAATTAACCAGTCAAGGAGAACGCTGGTTCTCAGATGCGTCGTAGCCTATAAATTATACCGGTCTGAAGGTCGCAACCATATGACATTTACTGGATGAACTTACGCCTAAAATATGTGAATTGATTAAGTCATCTTGATCTTTAAGGTCACCTTTGCAATGATTTATGTTTTCATTATCTCATTAGAGAGCATCAACTGACCGCGAGCCTTGATTTCTTAACAATGGAATAAATTTGGGTGCGTCTGAGATATTGTTATAGTGTAAACTTAGTGCTAGGTCAATAGGTATCTTATTAGAACGAAGCAACTATGTAGAAGGTTGCACAATTCTAATATTTCAGTCTTATGTGTTTCGTCTCGATAGTTTCTTAGTTTAAATTTCTTGCTGAGAACTCAAGTCTCAAGTTCAATTCCTTGGCCGAACAAAAATGTGTTGATTTTTAAACGCAACTCAGGTGTTTTATAGTGACCGCGAGCCTGATGTTTATTAAATCTCATGTGTGTATTGATGTCCAAATTCCATATCAAGTTCTTTAAAATGTTTTGATTTTCTTTTTGTTCAAGATTCATTATGATAAGTTGTATCTATATTAACCTCTTTGCAATGATGAAGTGGTTCTAACGTGTTTGTTTTCACAGGAGGACGAAGCCATCTCCGTCCAGGGATCCCACCAGTACTCCGCCCCCGACGGTACCCCCATCCAGCTGTCTTACGTCGCTGACGAGAACGGATACCAGCCCCAGGTTAGTTTTACTTTATTCAATAACCTCCTTTTTTAAAAAGCGGTTAAAAACGATGCAAAAGAGCTTTATGTTCAAATATTGAAGGGACCACCGACGCCCGGTAAAATAAATTTAAATAAAAATGTATCATCTCGCTCGCTCGAGCGAGTTTGAAGCGGGCGAGTAGACTAATAACTCGTGAATATAATAATTGCACAAGGGTCACAGAAGATGCTTGCCTTTGAAACCCCATGCCAGACTGAATACTGAGCTTTGACCATCGACAGAAACTGCTCAGTAATTGACTAAATATTACCAACATTCTAAGTGAAGCAGATCGTATTTTAACAGTATTAAAACTTTTTTTTCCTTTTAAACTACCTTGACTACAAGATTGCCAAAGATTCTCATAATCTAAGTGATAAAAAACTAAAAGTGTCAAAAATACATTCGCAATTTGATGATTATGCTAGCTCTCCTTCAAACACTTGTTTGAAGAAGTGGTATCTGCTATAATAAAAAAAAATGGTTTAACATGATAATTGTTACACTGATACATTTTAAATGGTACAGCCTCACCAATTAAGATCATTAGTAAAAAGTGAAGAGTTACGACCGGTCGACGGTCACAATTACATGTTCACATTGACACGTAGCTTCAAAGTTTATTGGACGAGTATTTTAATTAAGTTCAAGATCAAGTGAACTGTTCAAATCAAATATTCACGATCGTTTATTCATATCCGCTTGTGTCAATCAGAATGATTTACTGGGAAGATAAAATTTAAGATGTCTCATGCATATTGGATGGTCTGGCTCTCAGTCGTGTTTATGGAGTTTCAAATGTGCTTACTTTAGCGTTGAAAGATGTAAACTGATGTAACACTTTAAGCTGATACTGAATTAGGACTTTAATAATTGACTATAACTGATCCTTCTGTTTTTGCAAACTCCTATCAGGCCATGCGTCTGCTAGTTTGCATTTGTATAAAAAACAGTAAGTTTTATTAAATTCGAAGCATTAAACAGCCGATTCAATTTGAAATTTAAACTTTTATTTTCAATCATGCTTAGTATTATTTAAACGGATTGAGCGGGTTCAAGTCCCACCTGGCTCCCGAGACAAAACAATTTTGTCTTGTTTATCAATTCATAAATGTCAATTCGTTGTTCATATTAAATCTAATAAAATGTCTTTTTGTTCCAGGGCGCTCACCTCCCCACTCCTCCCCCAGCTGAGCCCATCCCAGAGTACATCCAGAGGGCTCTTGCCTACATCGCCGCCCACCCCCCACCACCTTCCAAGGCCGGATTCTAAGTTATTCTACCAAATTAGTAAATAGTTAACAATACTCCAGAAATATCACTGCCTATGATGTTTCCTCTAGTCGAAACCTTGTAAATGTCTATCAAATATAAACAGTATCCGTTATAATATTTTGTTTCTTTTTCAACGAATTACGTGTATAACGCCTGGTTGTTTCAAAAATCATCTTTCAAAGTGAGATAGCTAGGAATTAATCCGTAGGTACAATGTTATCCGAATAACAATAATACCAAGCAGAATATTTGAACAATTGGATTAAATTATTTTGAGCACGTTTCCAGCGAACAGTAAGAGTAAAACATATTATTTGAGCGTGGGTTTGGGCACTGAATCCCGATAATTCAGTTTAAATTCACAAATTACTTTACTATTTGTTCATAACTTACACAAGCAATTTTA
The DNA here is from genome assembly GCA_958496325.1 of Nomophila noctuella. Classification (NCBI taxonomy): domain Eukaryota; kingdom Metazoa; phylum Arthropoda; class Insecta; order Lepidoptera; family Crambidae; genus Nomophila; species Nomophila noctuella. Next base: position 7,721,934 of record OY292492.1, on the reverse strand, counting down.
GTACTAGTTATTGGTTTCAGGTTTTTGAGAAATTAATTATGTATATTTTAAACGAAGATGATATCTAAAAGAAGAACAACTTTTGGAATAACATCAATGTGTGTCAAATAACTAGGCCAAGGTCGAAATAAAACCTTACAAACACCACTTATATTCCTACACATCAAGCGTAATTATAGTTACAATGAATACATTGATAGAGGCTTCTGATGAAAACAATATTAAAGTGTCATTATGGTCAATCAACGAATCAACTTGAAGTAATCATTGTTGAAACCATCGATAACTTATCGTCGTTTGTGACCTAGTCCATTGTCAATGTCATTTGTTCTATATTTTCTATCGAGTTGGTTACAGCTATGAAGGGACGTATTATTGTGGATAGCACGTATCCTTCTTTCTAAAACTCCAGCGGCCACCCACTACTTCTTTCCCGTGGATTTCACACAAATTGTTAAAATATAGCTTAAAGCCCTCCGACAAATGGACAATTCGAACCAGTAGTTCATGTGATAAGCGCTTTCAAACACACAAACTTTTCAGCTTTATCATAAAAGTATAGATTACAAAAAAAAAAGTTGTTAAGTTTGAATTATAATGCCATTAAAACCAGTAACTTAATGTTTGGCCCTTGAAAGATTTAAGAGAACGATGCCATAGCATCAGAATATTGTTTCATAGGGAAAACTTTTCAATACTGGTTAGTTCAATCAGACACCAGACCATTGAACTGAGTCACTGGCAGCATCGTAGTATGAATTTTACAGCATAAAATAATACCCTCTTACGGTTTTTGAACAAGCTGCCAATATTACGATCACCCAGGTACGCAAGATATTATATAATAGTGCACAAGTGCATATGCAAGCACAGGCATAGTTCGGTGGGACAGCAACCTGACACGACCGTAGAGAGATCAAACGCAGGACCAACGGCTTGACGTGCCTTCCGAAGCATGGAGGAGCTCGAGATGAAATTTTTCGGTCACCCATCCGATTACTGGCTTCTGCGAAAGTTGCATAACTTTGCAATCATGACCACAGTGCCATCGAGTTCCTCAAAATGCTTAGCTTTATTCATAGTTATATTTTAGATAGGCACAACGTATGAGCATGAATAAAATTGAAACAATATCAAGCTGCCTAACCAGCCGACCATTTTAAATTGCAATCTAATTCAGCCTCATTTGTTAATACACCATTACGACCCTTTCGCACACGATTGCAAAGGAGTCGATCATCAAACGGACGGGCGTACATAATTATGCAGATTCATTTAGCCGAGCACCGCGGAGCCAGTTGCGTAATTCCATTAACTGCATTTCGAAGCCCACTCGAAGCGGCCGCCTCAACGAATTTGACGCTCGCGCCAAATTCACACAGTTCAACGGTTGGTGGGTTACCCGGTATTCATAATAGAATTTTTAGGTTTTAAAATGCTGGACAGTCGACTGCAATAGGGATTAGCATCATCAGACGATAATGGCGATTATGAAAATACTGGAGGCCACTGCACGAGACTTTAGCCTTATTCCATTAACTGCATTTCGAAGCCCACTCGAAGCGGCCGCCTCAACGAATTTGCCGCTTGCGCCAAATTCACACAGTTCGACGGCTGATGGGTTGATTCGATGATAGATCGGTTGGTGACGATGCTGGACAGTCCACTGTGATAGGGATTAGCATCATTAGATGATGGTGACGATTATGACCTGGAGTCCTGAAATGCAGGGCCGCCCTACATTAGGCTCCAGTTCACACACTATCAAATCCAATACTATACTCGTATATCTCTTGTGAATGTAACTTGTGTGGAAAAATAAAGTTTTTTTTTTTAGTTTCTACTCTTATACATCCGGTGATCAGAATTACATAATATGTCATTCGAAACAACTTCATTTGTAACAACGGAGTAAATAGGCTAAAATCAAAGAATAAAAAATAACAACTCATTAAATTTTATTGCTATTCGTCATAAAATAATAGGGAAAACCCCGCAGTACGTGGAGCCAGTCGCGTAATTCCATTAACTGCATTTTGAAGCGTACTCGTAGCGGCCGACTTAACTAATATGCCACTCGCGCTAAATTCCCACAGTACCGTTCGACAGCCGCTGGATTAATTTAATACTAAAAATAAAATTTTGTAGATTTCAAAAACAGGATTTTAATTTCCAAACTTTGAATTTATGAATTTCTGCATACATTTCAGAATTAATTTATGCGAAACATCAGCTATGAAAAATTGCTGTATTTCTTCATTCATACAAGTAGAAATTCGATCTATTTATTCAAAACATCTTTGAATACACATAAATATAAGCTGACTTTATTCGGCAGACCAGAAAGCACAGGATTCAACATATGATTAAATTCGATTGAAATTTGTGGCTTTTCTGCAACAAGAAAACAATAGTGTAATTAATATTTATTTAGTAATGAATTCGGTATCAGTTCTCAGTAAAATAATTACAGCTGAAACTGAACCAGTTGAATAATTTCATTAATGACTGCAAGCTTCCCCGTAGCGGCCCAACAGCGAAGGTAGGTATTTGCCGTTCGCACTTGAATCGTACGTCGTGTTCGATGGCGGCATCCCAAACATTAATTTCAAATTTGTAGAATAGGAAATATGGGAATTCGGTAGGTGCAGCGCGATTCTTGGTATTAATTTGAGCACGCGAAATGTTTGGTAACGTTTCGCGTAACATGTTCGTTCATGTTGCAAAAGTTTCATTTATTAGTAAAAATATAGTTTTTATTTAATTCTTACAAAAATATGGAAAGAAGATATTAATAAAATCTTAAAAAAATAATAAGATAATGAACGTTTATAAGGTATCTTTGCTAGTAGTCAAAAATCAAACTAATTAATTGACAGTTTTCGTCTATTTTTTGTTTATCTTTAAAAAATCTTAAGCTAGGTACTTAGTATTTTGTTAAATGCTCAAATAAAAAAGCCTAGGCTACTTAGTGTGAGACAATGATTCATGAAAGTTGAATCATGTTGTGAAGTCAAGTCAAATATGTTTGAAACTAATAACTTTCGCGCTACTTATCACTGAATCAAAAGCGTAAATATCACTCATTTATCTGCAACACCGCAGAGGCTGGTGCGCAATTTGATTATTGCATTTCAAAGCCCACTCGAAGCGACTACTTTAATGAAATTGCAGCTTAGGCCAAACACGCACAGAATTAAGTGGATGTGGGAATATACTCGATCGATTCATAAGTTAAAATATTATGCATTTTAAATAATTTTGTATTCTAAAGCCACTTATTAAATGTGTTCTTAACACAATTTATATGAAAATGAAATGTTTGCTAGGATGCCTACCTACACACAAAACGAGCAATCTACACTCATATTTTAAAGAGTAAAGATTTTTATTTTTAAATGTAAAGAATAAACTCAAAAACTACTGGGCCGATTTCAATTCTTTCACCATTGGAAAGCTGCATTCACCCTAATTGATATAGGCTATATTTTTGTCCCGGTACGGGAAGTAGTCCCCTCGGGACGCGGGTGAAACCGCGTGACGGACCGCTAGTTATGCAATAAGAAGGTACGTATTCTTAGAATAGATAAAAGATTAGAGTCGCCGTCGTTACGACTAACAGAATCTCTTGAGATATTTATACTCGTAGAACTAATGAGAAAACTTGTCTAGCCTAGGCCTATAACTAAGATAAACACAGCCATCGACATCTTTAGCGAGGCAAGATAAATGTCACTAAACTAGGCCAGGAAAGTTAGTTTCCCATCCAATAACCTTTACCACCAGTGGATCGATCCCATACAAGACGTTGGACATTCAGATCTAAAAATACTTTTGACGTAAATTCAACGTAAAAAGTATGCAACTCTGTTAGAAATAAACAAATATACAGTACTTGTTAGCAAAATAATTCTTTAAACTTTATATTATAAGAGCTATACCGATTTGTTTTTTTTTTACTATGGAAATAATCGTTTTTGGGGTTTTTTTCAAATCGCCCGTATATGCACGTGTTCTAGTTGCGATAAATGGCATGTTCTATAGCTACGGCACATTTTGTTCAAACATACTTGCTACCCCTAGCCACCACTTTTCAAGATATTCAGTAATTCCTTTTTTATTCTCTTTTACGGCCCTCAAAGTCGTTTAGATTTTTCTGAGAGATATGTTGCAGTGATATATATTTGATAGTGTACATACATGCAGTAAACTTTCAAACCTAACTAAGAAATTTCATTCAATGTTGAGGGATAGAGAAAAGAGAATTTTTTTTTCTCGACACTTATTTTTAATGCCGTAAATTATTTCTTAATCAATAATGTTAACAAATAGGTACTAAAAAGAATTCACAAGAGTATATCATTCTGAGCCATCATCACTTTTCTCATCATGATCATCTTCTGTACTACTGTAGGTAGTACAAGTCGAGAGATTTCCGACTCAAAAGATGCCATTTCATTCATCACATTAATTTCAGTCTCCTTCAAAAAAACGAATATTATAGGACGGCAGTAAAACGTTGATGAACTCTTTTCATTGTCCCATATTGTGTCACCATCACTATAACGAAGACTGAGCGGAATCAGACTTGCCATAAACACACTAGAAATATCTTGATCACCTGTCGATGAAGTTGACTGCTTGTAAACACTTTGGTCAGATGACCCGTCGAAACCCCATTTGCTTATCATAATCAACTCTTTATTAACACTCAAATCAATATTTAAGCTTTTGATAAGTCTCTTCACTGTTATATTTAACAAAGCTTGAATTTTTATCCTCGCTGAAGTTTCAGTAATAGTGATGTCACTATTATCAGGATAACATTCTATTTTAGCTTGCTGGATTTTATAGTAACTGGGAAAGTTTGCGACACCCTCGCGCATATTGAATTCTCTCAAACTTATGTATCTCCACTTGGACAGCTTCATAGAAATCATAAGCGCTAATGCCTTTTCAGGTGAAATCTCGTTCAAAACTCTTTGCCCATCAATCACTCTTCGTAAACTGGAAGCTTCCTCTGGGTGCTCCATCAAGTAATCTAATATATAAGCTATGTCATTCTGCCCACTTGCCTTCAGGCCCTTACTGGTTGCGAAAGCCAATTCCTTAACACTCCTCGATAAACTGATATTTTCAACTCGCCTTCTTTTCTGTCGTTCACTTAATACTTCAAACGCCTTTCTACTTTTGATTGATGTCGAGCAAGATGCATGTACTGTTGACGTTGTTAATATCACTTGTGTTGAAGTAGAAGAAGGTACTTCAACTTGTGTTGAGGTCGAAGGAGTAGCCGCAAAACTATCTTCTGTCTCTGTATCTGTAGTCCGTGGTGTGCTATGGAATGCAGGAAGTTTAATTTCCTTTTCCAACCATGCAATATTTTGACTCTTGAACTTCACTTGACAATTTCTGGCTTTGACCCACCTTTGGTGTACTCGATAGCAAAATTTTCTACACCACTCCAACAGATTATTTTGATCGCCACTGCTTAATTCAACACCAATATAATTTTTTAGCTCCTTTGCCAAAAACTGATAATCTAAAATATCACTGTTGTCTTTACTACGTAAAACAACATAAATGTCTAAGTTTGTACGTAAACCTTGGGAGGTAGACATTATCAAAGCGCACACTTGAATTTTGTAATACGAAATATTAAGGAAATATGATGTTGACCGATATATTCACTGACAAATAATTACACGAGTAAAAAATCCATCTCATTCTACCCTCATTGAGAATTATTATCGATTGACGTATCCAGTTGTCAATGGTACAAATGGCGTAAAATATAAAACAACAACAAAAAACAGAGCATAACAACCTTCATCATAATTTATTAAATTAGAATGTTTTCTTAGGTTAGTTGGAAAGTTCAAATGGGTTTTGCAGGGCAGGTAAATTAACCGTTACAGATGCAAGAAAACGTTGTTAGGCAACCATCCATAAGGAAAAATTAGTGCGTTTTTTTTTCAGTACGAAATGTATGGGAAAAGTTTAAAAAAAGGAATTACTGAATATCTTGAAAAGTGGTGGATAGGGGTAGCAAGTATGTTTGAACAAAATGTGCCGTAGCTATAGAACATGCCATTTATCGCAACTAGAACACGTGCATATACGGGCGATTTGAAAAAAACCCCAAAAACGATTATTTCCATAGTAAAAAAAAAATAAATCGGTATAGCTCTTATAATATAAAGTTTAAAGAATTATTTTGCTAACAAGTATTGTATATTTGTTTATTTCTAACAGAGTTGCATACTTTTTACGTTGAATTTACGTCAAAAGTATTTTTAGATCTGAATGTCCAACGTCTTGTATGGGATCGATCCAATGCGTGGGGCAGTTGCATAATGAGAACTGTACCTAAACATTAAAATAAATTAAGGACCTTTGCTGATAATATGATGTTTAACTTATTTATTAAATTATAGAGAAGCTAATGGCCATTTTTGTTTAAACTTCAGTATTTATAAAATTTAAGAAATTATAAAATTAAATTTTCTTCGATCGGAGTAATAAAATTACCTATATAACAATGGCTACTAAAATATGCCAGTTGCAAGAGTATTTAGATATAGTATAAGATAATAAGTAGGCATAATAACGCACTAAAAATTAGGGTCGTTGCTTTTGCATTTGGTGCTTAAATCATTCTACTTATTATAGTGGATATGTCGATTCTATATGAAACCTGTCGATATAATAATTTTAAGTTAAGGGCTACGTAAAAATGAAGTTATGAGCGCAATATAAATAATAGTACCTACTCGTATCTTCTTTTTAGGGTTCCGTAGCCAAATGGCAAAAACGGAACCCTTATAGTTTCGTCATGTCTGTCTGTCTGTCTGTCTGTCTGTCCTGGTTCGTTCTCCGCCGTTTCTGAACCGATTGCAACGAAAATTGGTGGAGAGATGTATAGCGATAATTCAAGAATTGGTTTTTAAAATTATCGAAAAATAATCATTTTTTACCCCCCCTCCCATACAGTGAAAAGTTAATTCTAAAAAAAAAATTCGACTTAACCCATCGTGTAGGGTATCGTTAAACAGGTATTTTTAAATACAATAAAACTCGCCTTGAAACCATGTGGATCAAACACCCCAGTCTCGAGATATATTAATACAAAGTTAAAATTAGAGCGTCCCCCCCCCCTTAACTTTTGAAATACTATTACAATAATTCTAAAAAAAATGTCCTGTATACCTCCAAGTAAGTACTTTCAACGAAAACTATAGCGAACCCTGTATCATACATAGTTATTTTTATACAACTCGACTAACTTATGACATGCAGTTGCCCTCACTAAATGTTGTCTTAAGCGGTCGGGCTATCTTTTAGCTACGGAACCCTTTCATGGGCGTGTCCGACACGCTCTTGGCCGGTTTTTTTGCGTTGTAATTATTACAGCTGTTTGTAATTTTAAAAAGCGAAAACAGAATTTTTTGCCACATTTGTCCAAAAAATTAAAATGAACATATATTCAGAGGTATCCTTGGGTGACAATAGTTTTTATTTTCTACAAGGATTCGCTCATCAGATGAATTAAAGGCCCTGTTAAAACACTCAGAATTAATTCGCTTTGAGTAATTCCAGTTAAAACTAGGTGCAATTGGCCAAAATCACTGACGACACGCGATACCGACATCATTGAGTGACTGAAGAATCGCCTCCTTTCTCCGTTTATTTGTTTTAATTACATTTAGTGGCTCTGGGGTGCATGTTAATTAAGATATTAGCTTGGTGGCCATTATGCCAAGTGATGTTACTTAATTTTATTGGGTTAGAAAATGTTTCACTTCTGATTGGGTACTTTAAGAGAAAGACTTTTTTTTTTGCTTACTACTGAGATGGAAGCTTTTTTTCCGTAAGCCACGTGCCTTATAAATGTCATAGAGGTTTCTTACTATCACGTAACTAGGAAACTACTATGCCTTACAAATTGACCGAGCGATCGGCCTGCGATTGCAAAGTTAAGCAACTTTCGCAGGGGCCAGTCATTGTATGGGTGAAATTTTATCTCGAGCTCCTCCGTGCTTTGGAGGGCACGTTAAGCCATTAGTCCTGATTTATCTACGGTCGTGCCAGACTACTGTCTCACCCAACTATGGAAGTGTAGGAAGTGCACCTGGGTTTGCGCAGTCACTTGTGCAGTGCACTATATATAATATATCCGGCGTACCTGTGGCTGATCGTAAGATCGGCCACCATGGTCCAAAACGTGCCGGAAGGGGTATTAAGTTGGAAGCATTGCTTAATGTGCTTTAATTTCAGATCTATTCTCTCTTTTTTTATTACATAAATGTATATGATTACTCAAAACTAAAAATTAGCAGTGATATACTGTAAAAATCTCCCCATTATCCTAATTTAGCCTGTCTCATCTCAGCTAGAAAACAGTCCTTTAATATTTACCTGTAACGTCTGACCTTAAAAGCTTCCATTTGTCAAGACAGTCCTATTTCGCTTTACTCACAATTTGTAATGCTTTTACTCTACCTGTATTATGTCGTGTTTGTGAGCATTAAGAAACGAGATAGGTTTGAAACAAAGCTTTTTAAGGTCTCCAATATCTTAGCTCAAGCCTTTGCTCTTTATAAAGGATTCAGGACACTGCCGCCGCGGTGTAGTGGTTAGAGCGCTGTGCTCAAAAACTACGAACTCGGCGGCCGTAGGTTCGAATCCCGCGGGGAACACTTTGACTTTGTGTTGGTTTTCCCAGTTTGGTTAGGACATTGCATGCTTGAATCAACTGATTGTCCGATAAAAACGATGATTCCGTGCTTCGCAAGGCTCGTTTAGCCGTTGGTCCAAATTGACTGGTTTCTCCTGAGGTCAAACGATAGTAACTCCATTACAATAACCAGGCTGTTCCATTTAGGATCATTATTCCTCGCGTACCTGGGTTCTGATGCAATGGCCAAGGATGCAACCGGGATAAGCGCTATGCTGATGATGAATGGATTCAGGGCTCAGGGAAAAAGTGTCAGTTTAGGAAGGAACACAATAGAAAAAGGCCCATACTACAAATGTGGACACATTAATCTTATAACAACAGTCGAAAAATCATATCACAAAGAATCAGTAATTATAAGTCACAATTTAATAAGTGACAATCCCATACACTGTATGTCTCTTGCTTGACTTTTCCATCAGACAACCTCCTTTAACAGAACAACAGTTCGGAACGTTCCAAAATTAATTACATCACTCATTGGCAATGAAGCCTGTTGGTGGAGGAACAATATTTGCTCTCAACGCAAACAGGGATCAAGCCTTTGTTCCCTCTCAATGCAGCCGTTATGAGTCCGCGTGTGTTTATTCGCTTATTTATGCGTTCAAATTACGTGCTGCGTTGTCAACCCGCGATCGATCAGTAATTACGATACGTACACCGAATGCGGGCTCGCGATCTGATATTGCTGGCATGAATAACTACTCATTGTTTGTTCATTTTTTGAATGTATATGGATGGGAATGAAATTTGCTAGGCGGAGTATCCTGAAATCTGTATAAGCTGTGGCGAACGTAGTTTTAATTAGCACTTTTACACTTTTTTTTAACTACACTAATATTATAAAGAGGAAAGATTTGTACCTATTTTTGTGTGTAACGAATAAACTCAGAAACTACTGGACCGATTTGAATAATTCTTTCACTGTTACTGTACACTATCCCTGGTGAACATAGAGATACTTTGGATCAAGGAAATCAAGGAAAGGAGAAAAAACGCGCGGTTGAAACCGCAAGCGGAAGGAAAGTTCTTGATATGGAAAGATACTTTTCGCTAGTTCCTTTAAATTTTTGTTGGTTAATAATGTCATGTCGCAAGTAGTCGGACTTATATAAAACTTAAATGGACGGACGTATTAAAGTAACAGATAACATTATATATTTAATAAACCGAGGATTTATTTTCAGAGTCTGTTTTCACCATACAGCAGAGAGTCTTATGAATAGGTTCTTTTAATGTATGAATGAAGGTTTTCAAATATTTATGACTATAAATAAATGAACAACATTATAATTCCTGATTTGATTAAACTTTGATTTTTTATGATGTTATTTGAAAATAACGCAATTATTCCTGGGCAGAGGTTAGTGCCCGCAGCTCATAATCAACTATTGAACAATTCCAAAAATCTGTCGCCATAACAAAAAATAAATGGACATCTTAAATAAAACAGAGGACTTGCTACCATAAAGTCTGCCCTGGGGTATTAATAAAGGTATATTTAACGAATGGCTCACCAACCTTTCCTAACCCTAATACACATTTCTCGGAAACGGCAGAAAAAGTCCCCGGAGTACATTAATATTGAAACGTAAAGTTCAGGGCTAACAGATCTCAAGAGCAGAACTTTCTCTTTTAATTTTTTCATAAACGACCGAAGTTTGGCTTTCGAGGGCACTTCATTACTGTTACATTAGTAACGGTTGGCTTTATGTTCGTACTTCATTCCTAGTTATTTAACGTTATTATTATTAGCATGCCGTTTGAATTCGAAAACTTATTGTGTTTTATTATCATTCTGCTTTTTCTATTGAAGAGAATTTTCTTCGCGAAGTGTTTTTAAGCGTTAGTGTGCATTTAAGTGATTATTTTATTCTGTTGGTTGTTTATTGTGCAAATTGTTATTAACAGGTTGATTTGGGTTAATTTAAGGAACAATTCAAGCGACTATATTCAGCTATAACTTTGAAACATACTTTAAAGTTTCTTTTGAACGGCAAAAAAATTATGTCACCTGTCCAAATAGGAAAAACTACGTTTAAAAAAAATTCACATCTGTTCTTTATGATTTTAATGATTTATTACCTTAATCCATATTCATATTTTATATTATGAGTACTGTCTTTTTTGTAATTCAGATTATTTATTCCGTTCCAAAATCTGTATTGATATTTCTTTTTAAATTTCAAACTGAGTCGGACAAATTGTTTTTAATATATGTTTAATCTTAAATAATATTTTACAAAATACACTAAATATTTTCAATTACCCTCTTTAACTCGCATTACTGCCATAACAGTAAATTGACAATGTTTCACCGCGTTCAAAAAAAGCAATTTTATCCAACCTTACATCCATTTTTTCCTTACACGAGGGAGTAGACAGGAAATACATGAAAATTAGAATTTATTGGCACCCTAGCAATCCATTTCCTTTATTTCGGAAGACGGCGCGACGTCCCAAAATCGTATTAAAAGTCATGTTTGTTTACCTCCGAACTCCTCCGAAGTATTATTTTACGGCTTCAGTACTTAAAACAATTTAAGAGTAAGGATAGATTTGTTGAACGATTTTATAAAACAAGCGGGTTTGTAGCGTTCGAAGATGAAATCTGCTTAAATCATTCAGCTAATTAGTTAGTATCAATCAAATGGATTTATTGACGAGCACAGAATTATTGATTGACAGATCTGTGCTGTGCAACTCATTGAAGTTGAGACGTCACTCATCCTAAGCGAATTGTGATGAAATCATCTTTCAATAAATATTCCGAACAATAGATAGTTTCAAAATAGATATTCGTGTTGAAATCAGTTACGAGTGTCAAAAGGTTAGGTCTGCCTAGTTAGCCTAATCGCTTATGACACTCATAAAAATATTATGCAAGCGAAAGAGAAATAATCGATTGCTCTTACAATATTATCTAATGCATAGGATTATTTTTATTACCACATGTGTAGCAGGCTATAGCCTGCAAGCAGAAAAAGTAGGACTACGTTACTTATCTTATCGAGAGAAGAATGGGTCACTCCCTACTCAAGTCGTCATCATCATCATCCTAGCATCTATCACGATTGCGTCCTTGGCTATTGCCTCGGAGCTAAGGGTACGCTGCAACTACGATCCTGAATTGGCTAGCTTGGTAATTACAATGGAGCGACTGTCTTCTGACCTCCGTAACCCATACAAGAGAAACCAGACCATTTCGATCATAGTCTACGGCTTAACGTGCCTTCCGAAGCACGGAATCATTATTGTTTGGTAACAATAATGATTGAATGATTGTCTGGTGACAATCAGGTGATTCAATCCTACAATGTCCTCACCAAACTGACAAAACCATCACAAAGTGAAAGTGTTGCCCGCGGGATTCTCACCTCCGAGGTGTGAGCACAGCACTCTAACCACTACACCACGGAGGCAGTTGCTACACAAGTAGGGGCAAGTATTCACGATTTGTCACCGTATGTGTGCAATAAATATGTATGTTACGCAGATATACCTCAAAGAACTAACAGTTAATGTACAAGGAAATAGAAATCCGTAAAAATTCTGGTAAGCTTGTGCGTTTGCGTTTCCTGGGTCTAAAAGGACTATTTCACTTTACACTTAGTTGTAATAAAAGATGCAAGACACATGCTGAATGCATGAAACATAAACAGTCTTTTGCAGCACTTGTATCTAATCGAAGCTGTATCTAAATAAAGCTGTATCCTGTAAAGTGGCAAGCTAACATGAAGTAATACTTCAAGATCACACAATTTCACAGTTGTCGTGTCTAGTGCCTGAATCCTGCATCCTTAGTGCACCTGGGAGCGAGCTTTCGACTAGATCCCCATTGAATATAATATAACCATTGGTCTTCGGCAATTCAGTTTTGCCTACCTAAGTTGACGATCGGTTTATTTTTCACGTTCTTGCGTTTTTGCCGCTGGGGTTACTTTTGGTTGATAGTGCTTTTTGCAACAACATACTTGTCCTTTCCACAGGGCCACTGATCTTCTTTATGCGAATAAAGGGTAAATTAGTATTGAGTAAGAAGGTACTGAACAAGCAGCCAGGATCACCGTAGGAGCTGGAGATGAGACATTTATGTACCAAGAGACTTTGCAGGTAATGACGGACTAATGATCGAACGAACACTGAACACTTAATACATATTTAATCTGCAAAAAAAATGAAAATGAGAACCAGTAGTAGGGGTAACTAAATGCAATGTATGCATACAGTGATATGCACTGATCTAACACGAAATTTGTACTCTGTAGCTGAGTAAACAATTTGCTAAAGAGTTACTGAAGGAATTTACGTATTTTCTTACTCGATTTGTTCTTTTGTTGTCGGGCTTTCCATATTTCAGGATCGCGAAAATGTATTTTGGTAACACCGGATTTACTAAACTAGAGAAGACCAGGTGATTAAGCTTATTTTGAGTTTTAATAAATGATTTAATTAAAATAAATAAGACTTTGTACTCTTTTCTACAATAAGATTTTTTAAGGTTTTTTAATCAGAGACCCTGGCTACAAAACCAAGGGTTGACGGGTTCGAAACCCGCTATGGGCAAATGTTTGTGTGATAAACATCCGCATTTGAATTCGAGTCATAGATGTTTATAAAAGTATTTAAGTATGTCTATCCGTTCCCTAGCTTCCATAGTACAAGCTTCGAGCTTAGTTTGGGGCTAGGCAATTGGTGTGATAGTCCAAGGCATTTATTTATATTATTATTTATTATTTTAATCAAGAAAGTGAATGGCGTTATAATAGTCCGTTGGTCTAGTGGTCAGAGACTCTGGCTACAAGACCAAGGGTCGTGCAGGTTCGAAACCCGCTAGGGGCAAATGTTTGTGTGATCGGCATTTGAACTCGAGTCATAGATGTTTTAAAAAATATTTAAGTACCTATGACTATCCGTTCTCTAGCTTCCATAGTACAAGGCAATTGGGGTTTGGGGCTAGGCAATTGACGTGTTAGTCCAAAGAATTTAATAATGGTTAAGCTGAGTCATCGTCGATAACGCCAAGTAGTTCCATTTCGGTATTTCTAGCAATACAAACAGTATATGATTGGGTTCCTATCGCCAGTAGCGATCTCAACAACTCGTAATACCCAGAGTGGCTTCAATTACTGGGTCGGCCGACATCGCAGGTGTTATGGCTGACACTAATTGCTGTTTGCCTTAACGAAAATGAAACATTGATTATACTCCATCATTAAGCTGCCTTGTGGCGGTTATTTGGATTATTTCGTAATAAAATTTTAATTAATTTACATAATAAATCGATTTGAAATAGGCTTTTTAAAGTAGTAGTCATGGTGGATGTAATATAAACCGAAAATATTACTCCATAGTTTTAATTGCCACAAATTATACTAACAAAATATACACACAGTATTTAAACTATCACATCAATCAACATAAAACTACTTGGCGTCATTCGACGATGGCTAAGCTTGATCATTATTTTAAGTCCATTCAATATCATTAAATGTCCAGACAACAGCGCGACAGACTTCCCAATACTGTTTAATTTATGCAATCAGTACTGAAGCAAAATTTGAGTTAGTTGGCGCACCCCGTGAGACAACTGGCAAAGTTACTGTTCAGTAATCTTGAGCCTAATTGATTGATTGAGTTTAAGATCGCGTCAGTGGGACATGGTTAAGCCACTCGGGTCTTAGGTCATAAGCCAGTTCAAGCGCCATAACGGCTCTGGCTGCAGAGGCAATTTATTCATGTAGATGCACTTGAATTTCTTGTATCTCATAGTGCAGTGGGTTGCAATCATAAAACCAGTGCTCAAAAATGATATTGAAAAAAAAATATGCATAGTAATAACTAAAAATAAATTCTTTGGACTAACACACCAATTGCCTAGCCCCAAACTAAGCTCGAAGCGTGCTTGTACTATGGACGCTAGGAAACGGATAGACATTCTTAAATACTTTTTATAACATCCATGACTCGTGTACAAATGCCGATGTTCACCACACAAATACATATTTGCCCCTAGCGGGATTCGAAACCGCGAACATTGGTTTTGTAGCCAGTGCTAGACCTACGGGCCTGTCATAACAACCAATCTTAAGATTTTCCCTGCTAAGATATATTTTTTAATCATTATGTGTCTCTGAAAATAAAACTTGTCTATGATCTGCAACGAATCTACTTTCCAACCAAATTGTCAAGTCAACATGTTCATCCGCCGTGTATTTTATTACATTTAAAACTGCCAATAAATCTTGAACAAAACATTCGCTGTAAAGATTCTAAAGCTTCTGAATTATTGGATAAAATGTGTCAAAACATTAAGTGGGTTGCACGTAAATAGTGTTAAGCTGTGTCCACACTGTCCGAGTAGCGTTAACAAATAGCGCTAAGTCGGTTCCACACTGCTAACTAGAGAAGATAAGGTCCCGAAGCGTTCTATCGATTCGCTGTTGATATTTTCGGTCACGCGATCAAGCAATAAGTCGCCGAGGGTATTTTCTTTGGAGCGGTCCCACTTTGACTAAACTGTGATGTAGCTGTTCTATTCCCATTGTGTTGGTAATGTACTTAATTAAAAAGTTCGTATGAAGGGTGGTCTGCCTCTGTGTGACTCCTGCTAGACTTTTGACGTGCATACACGATTATTGCATGTAGATGTATGATATCCCGTACAGTACAACATAAAATACCTTGAGGACTTTTACGTCGCGATACAGCTAGGTAAAGTCTCAATTAAAACATATTATGTTTTAATTAAGTACCTAAATAGTTGACATATCATAAAACTTTAAAATTTTAACCATTATACACACGCAATCATTAAAAGACATTTTAAAGGTCTTTGCATCCACGTCGTATAAATAACAAAATAAATTCCCTGCACTAACATACCAATTGCCTAGCCCACAACTAAGCTCTAAGCTTATATTATGGATGCTAGGGAAGGGATAGACATACTTACATACTTTTATAAACCATATCCATGACTCGAGTACAATTTCCGATCTTCAGCGGAATTCGAACCCGCGACCCTTTGTTTAGTAGCAAGGGTCCCTGACCACTAGACTAATGGGCCTGCCAATATGTTTGGTTTATGATTAAACACCATTTACAATTAAAAAAAGTTAAAATAACAAAAGTAGGATTTATATTTCTTCGATAGTATAATTTACATGGTGGTTGTTTTCTCTAATTGGTTTTACGACATGCCACGTGAAAGGTTGAATACTAAAATTGAGTATGTTTTACTTTCGTATAGTAGGTAAGTATAGTAATAATGTAAATATTCGAAACGATAAAACTTTTATTTCCTTCTGAAATAAAGAAGTTCGAATTTGTTGAACTTTCAGTGTAATAAAATATGAAATTAAAATTAAAATTGTGTGTCATTTAAAATGACATAAAAGTTGTAAGGCTATGAACACATTGTACCAACAATTCAGTTTTTTTAATCATTCAAAACGTATTTAGTTTAAAGAAAGTACAGGTACCTAAGTTAAACAACCAAAAATATTGCTGCTGCTGAATTTTCAGTTTCAAGGAATAATGACACAGGCACTCACATGCGTTTTTATCTAACCCATATTATTATGTTTCAACTCTTTACTTTTTTTTACCTATACCCTCTATTAGGAACCTAATTGCTTATATGAAAAGTACCTACGCTAAAACCCTATTGTAATTGCAATATTAAAATGTATGCCTTAATGTACGTTAATCCTAAACACAAAAATTCAGACGCCATTACCATAACAATTATAGCGGTAGCTGAAAAATTAATTCAAATATGCGAAAGCGTTGTCGGCGCTTAGCTCGCATGTGTGGCCGCGTCTTAAGCGCCTGAGCGTCACGCGACCGCGCGGTCTGATAGCGAATGTTTAGTGCTCTTAGTGGGCACATACGAATCTGTATTGGTTTCACTCCCTTCAAAAGATTAATTTAATAATTTAAGAGAAGGAGGGTTCAGTGTAACTTCTACTTGATTGAGCTACTCGTCTGGGGAAGTACTACCACCTAACAGAATTTACGAAGTTACGAAGTGCTTTTTAACTGTGGTCAGTTAAGAAGCACTTTGTAACTCTTGTGCTATGTTTCTGCTGGTGAGTAAGATTGCCAGAGCTCAACTGGGGAGGAAATGGGGATTTAAAGGCAGCCAATGCATCTGCGACCTTTGTGCAGTTATAGATGTCCAGGGGCAGAGGTAATCACTTCCCATCAGGTGTCCCCTTGTTTGTTTGCCTACATTAAAAAAGTGTAAAACAATAATCATCATCATAAGCATATCGCAGTCAACTGCGGCACATAGACCTCTCAAGTCGGAGTC
The DNA here is from genome assembly GCA_958496325.1 of Nomophila noctuella. Taxonomy (NCBI): domain Eukaryota; kingdom Metazoa; phylum Arthropoda; class Insecta; order Lepidoptera; family Crambidae; genus Nomophila; species Nomophila noctuella. The sequence continues at coordinate 7,704,880 of OY292492.1, read as the reverse complement.
GGGGCAACTTCACTCGGCAAAAAATGAAATACGCAGTATGTTTTTCGTCAAAGCTTTAATATCATGTAAGAATTCAACCAAGACTAATCAATGAAAATGAAAAATCATTTTTCTCTTTAATACAGTTTTTAGTTATAATATTGGTTGGTGTCATCATCGCCTTGAATAAACCTTTATATAAATGTTATAAAATAATTAAAATAAACAGTGTAATTTTCTAAAACGGAGTATGAATGAACGTAATGTTTATCGAAAAATAATGCTAAAGTCAATGGACCGGAACAAATTTACACATAATAATTAATTAATTACGCTGATAAAGACACATTACAACCTCGTATGTTTCCAATCTTACTTCACTTTTTACTTCTAAAAAATAAAACCATATCCCGAACACGGTTTTCAGACCCAGTTTAAATAGACATACCCCGTCCCCTTCTATGTTGACGTTTTCGAAGAGAAACAGGGTCTTGTATATGCTGTCAGAGGTCTAAGCAAACTGGCCATTTCAGAGTTTAACAAGTGTGTTACCGTTTATGACAGAAACAGGGACCGTTTGGCTCACGATATAGGATCCAACTTTTTATAATAGTTTCATGGCTTGATTTAGACGGCTGTTCGTTCCTTTTATTGCTTTTACTGTTGTTAGATAATGTTTTACTAATGCCGTAGGCAGTTTTGAAAATCTTTTGTGTCTAGTGTATGATTTATGATAGTTTTAGTAGAACGAGCAACGTTTTGATATAAGCAAATGATTTTTTTTAATCAAATTTAATTTAAATTGCACTTTCTTAGGTTTAGTGTTTCATTTTCGGCTTTAATTTTGTTAGGAATTGCAAAGATTTTGCAAATGATGACAGGTGATAGACAGGCAGTTAATAAACTACTCGAGAATTCAAAAACTTTTGCAATAGCTTGCACACAGATTACTGTAAAGAAACTTTTTGGGTCCTAACTACTGAATGGCGTTAGAAGTAACCAGTGGTCGAATGTTATGAAATACGAGGACCTATATTTATGTTTATTTGTTAATTTTATACTTGAACATATTTCCGGTGTATATAGCATTCAATTCATAATCAGCCAATCGCAGTCCACAGCTGGACATAGGCCTCTCCTAGTTCGAGTCGCCGAGGATCGGGCTAATCGGAAAGCCGTAGAAGATGCATTAAATTACTTTTATCATTATTATTTAGTTTTTGACGATTCACAAGTGCTATAAATATGCCTGCCTATAAGGATAAAGACATTATTGATTTTAATTCTAGATCACAACATAAATAATAAGCGGATAAGGAACAGGACTCCATTAGAGATATCCATAGATATGACTATGAGTAGGTACTGCTACGCTTTCATAACAATGTTCTTCTGAGACTGTTAACGCAGATAAGTTTATTTTATGACGCTGCAGTACAGAACTTTGCGGAGTAACTCTCGTTTAAAGTCGCATTAAAATGAGTGCCATATTTTTAGCATACAGTAGGTACATTGTTCTTAGCGTTTACAGCGTTTTCAAGAGGCAACTTAAGCAACTTAATTTCAGTCACCCTAAAATCTATATGAATAAAAATTAATTTCTGTTCGTTAATCTGCTTAACACTCGAGAACGGAGGAAAAACTTGGCTCATTTTGATCTTAAAAGCATTGGGGTAATCCAGGGAAGGTTTAAGCAATAAGAAAATATGGAAAAGTTTCTAGAGAAAAATTAAAAACTTTATATTCTCACACAAACTGTCCTACATCTCAAACGTTATGAAACAGACAGTGATACGAAGTTCACCGGGTCAGATATTAGTAGATATTTATATATGACTAGCTTTTGCCCGCGGCTTCGCTCGCGTTACGTTCGGGGGGTTAGAAAGGCGCAAAATGTAGCCTATGTTACTCTCCATCCTTTCAACTATATCCATTTAAAAAATCACGTCAATCCGTCGCTTTTACCGTGAAAGAAAGACAAACATACAGACACACTTTCCAATTTATAATATAAAAAAATAATATTAGTATGGATAATGTCCAACGTTTTCGTGTTCAAAAATATTATTAGTATTACAATAACTAATCATGCATTCAGTCATTGTTCAATATAATTAAAATTAAATTTGTGAACCTATGGACAATATAATTTATTAAGTAGTTTAAATTCTTAAGCGACAGTTATTTCCGGATTTCCTTGTCTGGGTTCCCTAGCCAACACAACGAGGTTTACTTTTATATTTAATTAAATAGATACAGGAAATCCACCTAAAAATAATCACAATGACTTATTTTCAAACCTTAAGAAGCCAAATACGAGCAAACTTGGTCTTGCTCAGCGGTCACTCAAGGAAGTTAAATTATACTCTTTTTATAATATAGACATTAAGATAAAATCAAAAGATTGCCAACATTTTAAAATTCACTTAAAAAGTGTAATTAAATCCAGGGCAATGAAAAAGTTTCAATTGTTTTTAATCATCATAAGTCACTTGAGGGATATTATCTTATGCCCAGACTGTAAAAAGTTATTTGACTTGGGAACACACGCGACTTTTACTTGTAACGAATTAAATAAAACAAGTACTTACATGTAATTAGGCAGGAATTCTATCGGATATATGTGGTAAATCGCAAATATGTACATCTTTAGTAGGCATTTTGTAAGCAATCCTCTTAAATAATAACATGCATTTTCTAATAATTTTGCAAGTAACTACGACTACGAGTAGGTACATAAAGTAAATAATACAATACTTTTAAATATTATTTGGATAAATGACTGCGAGAGCACCGTGTATTGATAGTATTATTAGAAGGAATGACAATATTGAAAAAATAGAAACACAGTTTTGGTATCAAACAGCTCTAAAGCCATCACAAGAGAATGCAATCACAACTCACCTTCCATCCAAGGGCCTCCTGCAATGCATACGATCCACCTCCAACAACGACCACAATCAAGTTCTATTTCAAAAATAATCACGGTAATTTCCACCAACCAATAGATAAAATTTAATAAATTAGTCGATGTTATACTGAACTGATTTCAGTTAGCGCATTTAAAATTTGCTTACTTCTGTCGGTTAATAAATGTTTAGGTACATACCTAACAACAGCAGGCAAAACAAAAGACGACGTCTGTATGAGCTCGGCTTCTTTTGCCTGTCCTGTCAAGGACAAAAATAAAAAAATTAAAATTATGGATACCCAAAAATCATATTAATAGCTGTTTAATTTTATACGAAAAATATTTAACACTGGCCGAGCAAAATTGCAATCTTACGGTAAAATTAATAATATTAATTTATCGCTTAAAAACGTTTTAGAATCCCAGTATGATTAAAGTTGATTAAAAAAGTTTTAAAGGTATTATTTGAATTGATGTACGCACCTCCTTGCACGGGAAAGGTGCCGTGAGTCATGCGCATTGTAGAAAACCCTTACTGCGCATGCGTGCCAACCATGGCGTGTAACAAATGACAGTTTTGACAACAACCCCGTCAAAGCGACTCTGCTTCCAAATTATTTTGACTAAAATTAAATCCTTTTACTTTACCTTCGATCTATTTCCACCAATCAAACCTTTGTAATTATTGTTGTGTTACATTTTATTTATTTAACTCTGAAGTGCAATATTGGTGTGATGGTGGTGGTGAAATGTTTTAGGTTAGCTTCCTCACTTGTGTTTACATTTTATTTCCAAGTAAATAATAATTGAATTAGACTTTGCGTGTGTTTGTGACGTAGTGGAAAGTGTTTTGTAGTGGCTGGTTGTGTACAAAATTGCTACTTCAACGTGTGATTTCGAGGAGTGATTTTCAAGATAAGGAGTTTACGTAAAGGTAAGAAGATTTGTGCCTAGTGGCTAACCACCTTCTTTTATTGTGTTTCTTAGATTGTTTGAGTAAAGAAAGTAACTACCTAACACATTCTAGGGGTCTTTTAAAAAGTTGTCTGTGTAGTTTACGCGAACATTAACGTGTCACTTTCGTAAAACTTTGTTTTTCATAATTTCAAATAAAGCGCGATATCGAATGATGCATCTGTGAAACAGGGATAAAGGATTAAAATATAGAATTTTCTTAAATATTGTCATGTTGAAAACATTAAAATTGTTCAAATTTGTAATTATCTATAAAATTACAAAGTATCAAATGTTTGTTTTTCTACTATACCTATTATTATTTCAAATATTCTGAATTATAAGAAAGTTCAGTTTAAATTTGTTTACTTATTTCTTCATTAAATATCTCAAAAATAAGAGTCGTATACTCGAACTACTATGCACTGGCATAGTAATTATATACCAAAACAAGCACTTGCAATGTACATCAAAATCAACGAATGATCCCTCCCTTGGTAATATGTATGTAATGTACCTAAATAAATAAAAAATTGACGAAGACTTACTACAATTTTTTATGATAATATCCTTAACTACGAGTATAATTTTAAAATTAGTGTATGGTCCTTGACACTTTTGGGCAAAGGTCACTTATATGTATTTCCCATTTCATTTTGGTTTTATTGGCTGGATGGATAGATGGCCTAGCTGGGACTAGAAATGGGTTTTTGGGAGTCCCAAATAATCTGCGACATGCGTAAGTTAGGTAGGTACTAAGTACATTTAGCTACTCAAGAAGGTCAGTTTCCCTTGCAACGTCTTACCTATAAAAAATGCTATATTTTACGATGATCAAACATTTGTTTTTAAAATTTCTTTCAGACTGAAATGCAACTGAAACAACAACTTCTTATCCGCCATTCGTGCATAATAATAAATTGTATTATGGTAATCACATTGTGTAATGTGGTAATAAGCCGACCGTACAAAACTGTGAAACCCGCATGGATATCGATATTCAATGGTCTGCATTAATTAATGTTTTCAGCCGTTTGCGACCGCAATACAAACATGACTGTCGGGGATAAAATTTCTCTTGGCTATTTAATTAAAAGAACTATCATATTCCACGATGTTATGTACGTCAACTCCATATATATAATCCACTGAATTGGATTAACATCTGTGTGACACTAAGCTTATGATGATATGATTGCTTATTGTTTTCATGGTGGTTTAGTAGCATAAATTATATAAATAAATGCAAATAAATAAATGCCTTGGACTAACACACCAATTGCCTAGCCCCAAACTAAGCTCGAAGCTTGTACTATGGATGCTAGGGAACGGATAGACATACTTAAATACTTTTATAAACATCCATGACTCGAGTACAAATGCCGATGTTTATCACACAAACATTTGCCCCTAGCGGGATTCGAACCCGCGACCCTTGGTTTTGTAGCCAGGGTCTCTAGCCACTCGACCAACGGGCCTGTCAATATTAGAAACAACTCTCTAAAACTGTCCCAAACATTGATGGCCATGCGAAAGAATCGAGGATTTTCCTTTTATAGAAAGTGAGGGAAGATTCACTTTTTTTAAAAAGGTATTAAAACGGTTTTCTGAGATTTTAGGGATAGAACTTTCGCGGCAGTACCAAAGGAATCTTATATGCCGATACTGCTGGAGGAACAAACAAAGCTAAAGTAAAAATACTTTTCATTAAAACGGAAATTGCACTTTAGAAACAAAGCTTCGCAGCATGAATATCGACTTGTAATAAAGCGCATTAATTAACGCCTATAGACCCATTTGCGGCTTGGGAACAAATATGGGCGCCGGTCGTGCAAACCGTTTTTTTACTACGGAGAGTATAGTTGCAACAGCAATCTGTTATTAGGTAGGTACGTTTGGATAAATATTCGTTAAAATTCAATCGACCTACTAAGGGACGGAAACTGCAACAATATAATAAAAATCAAAGAATAGCTTTGATTAGTTTACGTATTATTTTATTGCATATTTTTCATGTCGGATTTTGTTGTCGTAATATTAAATGAGGTATGAAAGTATTCACTTGACTTACGGCAGGTTCAATATAAACAATTACAAAATTACTCAATAAAGAAAGACATCACTGATAGAACTTACCTAAGTTCTATTAGTGAAGTCTTTCTTTATGCAAACACTAGCGGCCGCTCGCGACTCCGTCCGCGTGGATTTCTTTTTTTCGAAATAAAAAGTAGCCTATGTTCTGTCTCAGGGTCTAAAGATTGTCTGTACCAAATTTCATCAAAATCGGTTGCGAGGTTTAAGCGGGAAAGCGTAACAGACAGACAGACAGACAGACAGACAGACAGAGTTACTTTCGCATTTATAATATTAGTTGGGATTAGTTGGGAAGTTGGGATGCAAGTTTCATGATATACAAAACCCTTTATTTTAATCAGTTTAATTACACGCGTACATTTTTTGTAATTAGCACGCGATTTGTTTACAGAAGTAAAAAGCTGCCAGTTCTCATTCCATCCAATTGACAATGCCACAAAAGCGTGAATCTCCAAAAATAATTTAAAATCCTGAATTAAGTTTGTTCTTGGATTGAAAATACTATTTATTGAGTATTAGGTAAGTTTTTCTTAGTATTCATAGGCAGGCAGGTTAAGATTTTATATCGTTTCCTGTTTAAGATAATGATAAATATAATCTCAATTTTTTTTTTGGAGAATCACCCTTTTAACTTCAGGAGTACCTATCCATAGTCAATAGTGCCTTCATTGTATTACCAAGCTTGGACCGTAGGTATATTCATCAATCAGAGCGCCAGTTCCTCGCTGCTTGGTTGCGAAGGAAACCGCAAGGGGTCAAGCGGGTGGAGTATCATCTAGAGTGGGAGTTATTGATACCAAGCCACACAACGACGGCATGTCTAGATATCCTGAATTTTGTAGCGAGAAAAAAGCCCTCTTCTGCAAAAAGTCATACTCGTATCAATCACGCATGCTATGTTTTTAATATTTTACATAAAAGACAAAATGAAATATTTGGGTTTACCAAAATGACTATTCACCAATATTGGGCTCCCAAAATACACAATCTCATCGTTTTAATAAACAAGCCTCGACTAAACCTCACCGCTATAAGAAAACGGGAACAAATAGGAACCGAAAATTCGCCGACGAGGCCCAGTTGCCAAGTCTAAACATTCTACTTCTTGCCGCCCCGCAATAAATAATATTGTAGAACCTCCTTCAAAGGGCTTTTTGCATGAAGGCCGGTACGTGTTTCGAGGCTATGTTTTGGGCGTCATTAATTACGAATTATGAATTCCGCTCACAACACCGAGGACGTAAAACCCCGCGGAATCCTATACAGGCATTTACGTGGGGCGCCGTAAAAAGTTGCCAAAACATCCCTCTAGTTTTGGCATAATGGCCGTCAAATTATTGCTATTTTCACGTACCGCACCTACATCTCAGCAGGGTTTCTGAAACGTACGGCCTCTGGGATCCTCTGTTTTTGTACTAAAACTCTCATTTTTAGGGTAACAAAGCTTCTCGTTCACTGGATGGCGCAGGACTTACACGGGTATGCATTTTAATTACGGTCACGCTTGCTCTTGTGACCGTGTATTTTTTCATTAGTGAGAAATTGTATAAAGAGGACGTTTTGTGACGCCATTAGTACATACTTACTATGATAACTTTTAGCAAAATTAAGTGTACCCACCCATTTAATGTTTTTTTTACCGTACGTATCTCTATAATATTCAGCTTAAAAACAAAACAGGGACTGCTTTTACGAATCATGACTATTTACCTAAATAGATCAAAAAGTGTTTTGAATTTATATACATATATTTATAAGTTAGATATCCGAAGCATAGGAAAATTATTATGAATACTATTTTTTGAAATTGTGTTTTGTAGGTATTTTCCTTAAAAAATAAATATTTTCTTCATACTCAAATCTAATAACTATCCGATGTTTTTAATAAGATATTTTTAGCCTTGACAATGTTTCGACAGCCTCATCTAGAATATCCTTATTCTACGTCACCTTATATTCGAATGTGAGGTAAATCGGCATTATTTATAGCGCATATGGAAATGCTTCGTGTGAAATGGGATCGTAATGTTTGATCGTTTTTCTGATAAAGCCGGCTCGCTATGGATGGCCGTCTCCCGCTATTTGCTTTTCATTTGCATACGTGATGAATAAGTTGTGGACATACGGCCTGTTTTACCTTTGTACGTACGAATTTATAAGGTTTCGTAACACAAGTAGTAAATTGTAATTTAATATTAAATTGTTAGTTGAGTTGTGTATTTTTATTTGCATATATGTGCTATTTTACATTCTGTCTGTCACAAAGCTGGTAAAAAATTACATTAGTCATCAAGTCTGCATTCTGTGGCTGTTTTGTTGTGCTTACTCCTTGAGTCGTATTCCTCATTACTGAGGGTCACACAACGACTCTCCTGGCAAATTAGGTATTATGTTTTTGTACAATTCGAATCTGATCCTCTGAATGGACCATAATTTATGTAACTCAGTAGTAACAGGAACCTACTACAGTATTGTTATTGTTCCAATTAGTTAGGATGTTTCCAATTACGTAATCCCATAAGATAATCACCCCCAATGAACTAAACTACTGGCAAACCAATAAAGTCAGTAAGCCTTGGTGCTGTCTAGACAAATAAAATTAAATATAGCATCATTGAATGTGATTTATATGGTACGTCTCAAATAAAATCTGGTTGAGTAATGTCACATGTTAAGGTCAAACTGCTTAATTTTTATTAGTGACTTCCTTGATGTATGTAGGTACCAATTTTTTTAAGCCAGCATTAAGTCTTCTCAATTTTTCTCACGTTTTAGCTAAAGTCAAGACTCTTCTTATTGTCCCGTTGAAGAATAAGTTTTGATTGTGTATACTCTCCGATGATTCTGATAACAATAAGATGGGTCCAAAACATACTACGGATAATTTTTCTTTTCTGTTTTGGTTCCTTTTGAAAAAAATAAAGCTCTATCCGACTGATATAAAATCTACCTATCTATCTACGCGTCGAAAAATTCAGACATAATATTTGTGCTAAAATTCCGCTAGCGCCACCTATTGTTGATATTAACGTTGATAACATGTATAGACAATTTTTTGACATTATCTCACATGAATTTAATAGTATCTTTACAAAGAAAGCTGTTAGTGTAAATAGTTCGAAATCGAAATTTAGTGACTGGGCCACAAAAGGTATTTATATAAGTAGGAAAAAATTGTTTGAATTGTATGCTCAAAAAGCATATTCAAACAATCCAGAGTTAATAGAATATGTAAGAAAGTATTCAAAGTTATTCAAAAAAGTGTGTATGGTGGCCAAGCGTATGTATTTAAAGCACAAAATACATACGTCTAATAATGTTATTAAAGCAACTTGGAATATTATAAATAAGGAAACTTGTAGGAATAGATTACATGATAGTAAGTTATCCTTAAAAATTGATGATATATTAATTAGTACAGATGCCGAAGTGGCTAAAGCCTTTGAGCACTTTTTTTCTGAAATTCCAGTCACGACTACTAGCTTATTAAACTCCTCACCGCATCATGCTGAATGCCTCCTTAAATCAAAAGTAGAAGAGTGCAAAGTTGTTTTTAATTTCACGCATATTGATGCACTAACTAGTTATAATTAAATCATTCAAAGAACTTAAGTTAAAAAAGACGGAAGATCTATGGGGTATTTCAATAGATATTTTAAAAACTATTATTATTGCCATTGCACCATATTTAGCATTAATATTTAATAAGAGCATTGAAATGGGTCAGTTCCCAAATCTTATGAAACATAGTAAAATAACTCCTTTATTTAAATCAGGAGAAAAGACTAATCCGTCAAATTTCAGACCCATATCCATACTTCCATCTCTTAGTAAAATTTTTGAAAAAATTATTTTCAATCAGTTATTGTCACATTTTAATTCAAATTCTTTATTTAATGAAAATCAGTACGGATTTACCAAAAACAAATTCACAACTGATGCAGGAGTTTCATTAGTAAAACATATTTTTGATGCATGGGAGGCTAAGCAGGATGCGATAGGTATCTTTTGTGATTTGTCAAAAGCTTTTGACTGTGTAAGTCATGAAACCTTGCTGATGAAGATGCGGCATTATGGCCTCTCAGAGTTCGCTTTAACCCTTGTAAAATCATACCTCACTGGCAGAGTTCAAAAGGTGAACATCAATGGAACTAACTCCGATGGCGCACCATTGATAATGGGAGTGCCCCAGGGCTCAACATTGGGACCACTCCTTTTTCTTATATATATTAATGATCTTCCTGCCATTGCTAAGGGTCTATGTGAGACTGTGTTGTTTGCTGATGATACATCTTTAGTGTTTAAGGTAGATAGACGTAATATACAACTTGACGAGGTAAATAACGCGCTCTCACAAGTCCATCATTGGTTTACAACTAATAACTTACTACTAGATCCTAAAAAAACAAAATGTATTAGATTCACAATGCCAAATGTGCCACAAGTTATTACAAATGTTTTAATGAATAATGAACATATTGATGTAGTCAAATCAACTGTCTTTTTAGGAATAACCATAGATTCAAAATTACAATGGAGCCCCCATATTGTTGCTTTGGCTGGGAGACTAAGTTCTGCAGCATTTGCTGTAAGAAAAATACGGCGCCTTACTGATATTGAAACGGCGAGATTGGTTTATTTCAGCTATTTTCATAGTGTTATGTCTTACGGTTTGTTGTTGTGGGGGTCGTCTGCTGATATACAAACAATTTTTGTATTACAGAAAAGGGCGATCCGTGCAATATAGGACCTTAAGCCGCGTGATTCACTCCGTGAGATATTCAAGGAGATTAACATATTAACTACAGCGTCTCAATACATCTTTGACTGCATAATTTATATACGCAAGAACCTACACAATTTTTCTTAAAAAAAATGACTTTCATAGCTTTAATACACGAAATAAACATAAGCTTGCCGTTCCAAGTCACAGGCTTCATAAGACTGGGAAGTCTTTTATTGGACTAAGTGTCAAAATATTTAATAAACTACCAGAAAGTGTAATTGAATTTCCTAAACAAAAATTTAAGTTGCTCATTAAATCAACCTTAATGAAGAAAGGTTAAAATAAAATAGATGATTATTTAAATGACAAATATGCATGGACATATTAATCTGCTCAGCCGCACTTATTTTGTATTTATTTTTAAGGTATATTTGACATAATTGTAAAATTGAAATTTATTTAAAAAAAAGGCAAAACTGTCTGAGTTTCTTGCGGCGTCTCTTCTCAGCAGGCCATTCACGTCGAGGCGCTGGTAGGGTAAAAAAAGTTTTGACGTGCAAAAGAATTTACTAAGTGAATCAAATTGCTAAATAAATCATTATTATTTCATTATTATTTCATTATTATACCAAATTCATCTACTACGCGGCAACTTAAAATGTGTAATAGAAATAAATCACACTTGTACAAGATTCTAGGGGCCTGTCATGTCTGTTCCATTAGTTGAATAGTGTTTTCTAAATCTATACTAATATTATAAAGAGGAAAGGTTTGATTTTTTGTTTGTTTGTTTGTTTGTATGAATTGAATAGGCTCCGAAACTACTTGGCAGATTTGAAAAATTCTTTCACTGTTGGAAAGCTACATTCACCCAGAGTAACAAAGGCTATATTTTATCCCGGTACGGGAAGTAGTTCCCCCGGGACGCGGGTGAAACCGCGTGACGGGCCGCTAGTTTGTAATATTATGATAAACGTTTATCTTCTTAAATAGTTATTTTGTATTGCAAAGTTAATGCATTTATGTAATAATAATAACAACGAAATCGTAAATTGACAGATAAGGTGCGCGAGTTATGCCAAGTTAGAAATTGGCAACTACTTTGAAAGTTGTAAATCAGGTTATAAATTGTCTTACACGTGGATTCAACACGAGTTTCTTTTACTTATTAAGCAAAATAATTAAAATGTATGTAACTAAATAGGAACACATAAATGCGCCCTAAAAAGGCTACCATAATGTTGCCTAACATTCAACCTTATGCTCCGGATTTAAAGATCATTGTTGACCTGCGCAAACGTGGTCTCGGTACATTCGCCCCCGAATACATGTTCCCTCAAGTGTAATGATTCACGACAGTTCTTCGGCTGAATAAATAATGTTGGTAATCAAATCTCTTGCGAATCCATGCTGTGTTGATGTTTCTCGTAATAACCGCATTCGTTTTGCTGTAATTTGTGTTACGCTGTGATGATAGAAGTGCTTTCGTGTAAGAAGATATATCTGGTTGATTAAATTTCTCGTATGATGACGTAAAGAGGTGTTATTTGTTATCTGTTAAATATTTATTCAGCTGAATATTGCTGCGGTTTAAACGGCTTTTGTTTAATACGGAATAGTGAAAGTAGCTGTCATGAAATTGGTAAATAAGAAAAGTACACATACTACGAGTATTTATAATTTTATTATTGATTGAGATAATAGGGAATATTGAATGTAACTGTGTTTGCGTAGTTTATTGTAAACTAATGTTGTTACACAAATAGCTAAACAACTGAAAAAACGTGTCTTTGATTAAGTGTTGTTATAACATTCTTGAGGAAAAAGCATAAAAACAGATATAGTTTCCCCAAGTCATAGTTTTAATTCGCAATTAACACCATTGAAAGAATGGCCATCCTCTTCTGCAACAATAAATTCTGTAGGCGAACTCATTGAATGCACCCGCAAACAGTCCCCCTCAAGAGCTTGCATAAAAATTTCTTAAATTAGTTACGACAAAAGTACGTCCCAATGAATAAATTTACAATTCACAACTTGTCACGATTTATTAGTTCAGCAGACGATAAACAAAAGAGAGAGGGTACCAAAGCGAAATTTCGCCTGGGTATATTAAATTTTCGTTTAAATTGCTCTAGGAACGAGATGCTGGGGTAAACAAAACAAATGGATAAAGTTGCTAAGAGATTTAATGCAATCATAGCGTCGCGTTGCCTCCTTGCCGCGAATTTGAGTGGCCCACTTGTAAATAACTAGCAGCTTAAACGTAAATAGATCTGCGACGCTCATCAGTGGATCTCCTTCATTATTTTTGTCATAATATTTTATTACTTTTATAAGTGATTCGGTGTTCACGACCTTATAACGTGATCGGTTAACATTTACTCGTAAGTAGCTCCCGCTTGCTACAATTTTTAAATGTAGGTATTCCGCTCCCAGTCCCAGTGATTGAATTCAAATTTTGGGATAGGTTTTAAATAGTTGTCAATAATAACCAATGATCTCGTCTCTTATTACACCGAACCAAAAACGTTACATCCATTTTACAGAAAATACACTGAATTTATTAATGGTAATTCAGTGACAAGATAGAGCATACGAGCTTAAATTACTCACATGATGTTTCGACTAACCAACAACAAAATTATACCTGTAGAACGTAACATTTTTCTGCATTCTTTAATTGCATCACGTTCACCTAAAATGATGTTGAATGTAGTCAAAATATCCAAACCAGATTCGTTTTCAAGAACATAATTAAGCAAACGTTAGATTGTGATTGGCATATCTTGCGAGTGACTTGTGTAAAAAGTTATCGACTAATAGTAAGAGAGCCCACGACCAAAATTTTTGTCTCATAGCAATACGGCCAAAACCGCATCAAGTCGATAGATACGATTATCCTGAACTCGAAAATACCAATATCAGACATTTTCCGCGTAGCGTTTGATCTGACCGAATTTTCAAAATTGTCAAAAAATTTACCGAACTGCATCATAGCAATATGTCTGATTTGCAGACTGTAGTTGAATGATAGTTCTGAGATACCGGAAACATATTTTTCAGACGTTAGTGGTGTAGCGCAAACCCGTAAAATCACTTAAAAATTTTAAAAATGAGACAAAAAAAATGTCTCATAGCAATACGTCTGAAACTTTTTTTAATTAGTAAATTTTGGTTATTTGATGCGAACAAAACAATTTTCAGACGGAAATGTGAACGCATTAAATTTTGAGACCGTTTTGAAAATGTTAACAAATTTTACCGATCGGTATCATAGCAATATGTCTGAAAATTGTTGGACATGATAAAATAAGTTGTCCACATGTGCAAAAAATTTATATCAGACAAATTAAGTGTAGCACCTTCTCTATCAGACAACTTTTCGATACTTAGATATTTTTTCACTTTCTCAATCGTTGTTTCTTTACAAAACACACAACTCAGGTCCGACATTTTACACCACCACAACCGCACAACGTATGACAACTAAGTGAGCGTCATTCCAACGTTTGGAGCAGCTGGCGAGTGAGCTGTATAATAGTAAGAAAGGGGCAGGAGCGTAACAAGCGCTGAGGCTGTTGAAATTAAATACTGATTGATTGGATAGTTTTGGTTTTATTTAAAGCACACTTGAGTAACTTTTACAAAAGAAATAAGTAATGACATCTGTCATCTGTCAAAGTACATATAATAGACAAGGGAGATTCTTGAATATCTATGAAGGCTGTAAATTTAAAAAAACATTTAACAGAGGCGTCGGCCAGGCGACTCCAAAACGTTATTTTCGTTTTTGGGAGTATATGCTACACTTAAAGTGTCTGAAAACAGGTTTTTGGTAATCATGGCAGCAATACGAAAAGTTGAAAAAAAAATTTATCCGTATTGCTATGATACAGGTCGGCTAAATTTGTTGACATTTTCAAAAATGCGCTCAGGCTATATGCTACGCGCAAAATGTCTGAAAACAAACTTTTTCGTAATACAATTATAAAATCTATGTACATTTTCACTATCAGACGTATTGCTATAATACCGACTGTCTTTTTTTTTTGACACAGCAGAAATGGCCTCCCACGCAGTTGCTACACTTTCGACCGTTACTACACACCTAGTCGGGTTCAGAATCATACAATCTAACGATTTTATAGGGTTTTTGCCGTATTGCTATGAGACATGGTTTTGGTCGTGGGCTCTCGTACCATAAAGCTCTAGACTGTTTGAACACACCTTCGGTACATATTGCTTATTATTTTAAATATTTTCATTCTATTTATTTATTTCTTTATCATACTTTTTTAATTCGAATGATCATTGACTCTTAAAATGTCATTTTTGGTAAGGACCATCATTGTGTCTTTTCTTGTATGTCCTGTCCATGGGTAAAAAACAGTTAAGTATTCCTAGCATGCCTATATTTGGTAATCTATATTCTGACTTTTACCAAATATCAATAGTGCTCTAAATTGAACGCTGTCTTAAAACAACAGCGGCTGCAATAGCAAACATTACTAATACTATGATTAAATATTTGATGATATTCGTTTACTTAAATAAGTAAACATGAGACTTGTTGCCCTTGCCCTGCAGTCAGACATAAAAAGATGATTATAATTATGACCGACCATGATGATAGGTATTACATACATATTTACATATTATGTAACAATTGTATATGTAATTTAAGTAGGTTTATTGTATGTATTCAAATAATATATGTTTTGTACCTTTTCGTCATATTAGCAGTTGTGCACAACAATAATATAAGGTTCTATTAAATTAATTCACTTTCTATTGGGGCCAGAGGTATATTACTTTTTAAAGTATTTTTTTGCTGCGCAACAAAGATTAAATATAGCCGAATTACAATTACTCAAATAAATAAATAAATGACCATGCATGCATCAAGATTTATGGCGTTTTGATAGGTATTAGAACAATAAAGCACAGATAGTGATGAAATCATCAAGATGATAATAACCTTTTTTGAGGTCAAAACGACACCTGTCCATACAATTTTGTGACGGTTTAAGAAACGACCTTCTGATGTTTATTATTTAAACTAACTGCCGTCAGCTACGTAGCGACGTAGATTTCGGTTTCATACAAACTTTCATCACCTATTTCATCCCCTTTGGGGAGGAATTGATCAAAATCCTTTCTTAGCGGATGCCTACTTCGTAACATCTACCTGCATATCTAATTTCAGCCTGATCCATCCAGTGGTTTGGAATGCGCGTTGATAGATCACTATGACATTCAGTCAGTTACCTTTGAGTTATGTATAAGTAGTCAGAAGTAGGTATTTACCTATTATCTTATTTTTTCTATTTTATGATTTGGGATGAATTTGTCGAGAGTTGATGAAGTACTCGTCGAACCCTACCTAAGTAGTTTTGGAGCCGGTAAATTTAACTTCTTAGTTGCGATAGCTTAATTTTCGTTTCGATAATCGAGGTAAAAAAGCAAGTGCCTGAAAGTAACTTGGTAGTGCAGATATATTTATTTATTTCGCTTGCGGTTTCACCCACGCGTATTTTTTTTCAAATATCCCCTTCCCCCCACATATCCGGGATCAAAAGTACCCTATGTTCACCGGGTAAAGTGTGATAGTCACAAGCCAACAGCGAAAGAATTATTCAAATCGGTCAAGTAGTTTTTGAGTTTGTTCGTTATATACAAAAATATAAATCTTTCCTCTTTGTTATATTAGTGTAGATACATTAAAATAAATAGGAAATACTGGGTTTCTTGCGGTAGGTACCGAGATTATTAAAGTGCACTTATCTGATTCTTTCATAAAAAGCGACAACTGTGAAACAGGGAATGAATTTTGCATTAGTGTTATCAATAAAGTATCTTATCATAGGTGTAGAAATCAACAGGCAAACTTTGATAACAATAAACACAACAAAGCAATCAGATTGTTGAAATAAGTACGTGTTTGTGTGGATGCATCACTATGCCCAATTGGTACGTCCGATATGAATTTAAATTGAAATTATATCCGTTGAAAAGAGTGATTAAAAATTTAAAATGTTTGCCCGAGGCCAAAATATTCGTCGACCGGCTTGGTAGTGACGGTCGGAGCCACAGTTGCATTGAAATGTTTATTTTCATTTCGTGCATTGCCTTTTTAATGGAGTTGTCATCGGGAAAAGAAAAACAACCTGTGTGTTGAGTGAAATGTCTCTGATTAATAAATGTGCTTGTATTTAAAATAAATGAAAGCATTGGGCAGATTTAAATTTATCACTTTATTTGTATACTTTTGCAGACTGTAGAGAATCATACCTCCAGATACTATTTGAATATCATATTAATTTCATATGATCACAGGATAAATGACAATCACTTGAAACAGCTCATATTCCATTTCACTTTAAATATTTAGCCCTTAAGAGCAATGGATGCTGGCTTCATATTATAACAAAGCTTTAATAATAGAGTCTGGCCAGCATAGCCGACTATTTGGATCAGAAGGGCTAAGAAGAATGTCTTAACAATCTTCTAAACCTTATAAATCTGTTGACCAAGGTTGTCGTCAAGCAAAGGAATATATTGTTATTGTGATAAGGTATTTTATGGGCTGCAGTCCGAACCAACCAGATAGTCACCTTCTTCACAAAGTAAAAAGTTAGGCAAAGTCGGTTGCATGCGAATGAGAATAAAAATATTATTGCTACGAGTAAGTCGTGATTTCGAAGTTACCGATATGTTTCATGATTCTTGTGCGCTGCCCTTGTGAATGTTTTTCTCTTTGTTGTTAGATTATCATTTTTCATGTTTAATTTAATTGACGGTCTATGCCCTCACCAGGGTGAGAGCTTTATAATCCGGGTAAACAATTCAACGTACTTAAAGTGTAACTGAATGAATTTAATTTCTCACGTGTTTTTTGTCCTATGCGTTAGACGTCACTAGCGAATAGTGGGACCCTGTTGATTCAGGTGATCATGAGACGTGGGTTTTAGCCAGTTCAAGGGTACCCGTTATAACATATTTTAACTTCTTGTTAACTTAGTTTTTTAATTGTGTAGGTGTCGAGGTTTTCAATGGCTTATTTTTTTTTTAACAATACGATCCGAAACTATTTAAAGAACCAATTTTCATCCAAATATTAGGTATACTCGTAGATTGCCATAGGGATCTGAAATCAGTATTTGCAATGTCCAGGATTGTTGCCATGTTTTAAGCAATCTGTTTTATATTGAGACTTAAAGTTCATTGAACATAATATTTTTTGTTTATGACACCTTGGTCTAGAATTTTCCATCTGACTATTTACGGTTTACGTGGCCATGTCCATTTTAAATGTCAATTTGCGCTTCATTTCCATCTTTGGAACGCGATTTGAAATTCAAATGAGTCAGAATGGAATTGTATAAATTATTGTTAAATGCAATTGTTGTTTTTAGACCGGACAGTGATAGTCTTCATCATGTGATGTGATGCGATAAGTGAGAATTTGCCTTTAATGTTTATTTTAATATCATTACTGCTGGTCCGGTCTGTTGTTTTACTGTAGTTCCCGACAAAAATTAAAATAATCCATTTAACTTTGTCATTGTTAAAATGAAAATGGAGAATAATTGTAGTTGTTTTTAAACAAATTCTACTATTTTATATACGCTAGTAAACGTTAAGTGACTAGAGATCAATTCTATTAAGCACATTTATTACTATAGGTTTTACTACTTATACTTTAAGCAACTTGAGATAACTATAAATTCAAGTCATCTGAGATGAAGGCAAGCAAAGAAATAAGCGTAGGGTTAGCTTTAAAATCATTCAATAAACATCGTTTTCGTAACTGTTAGGTAAATTGCTGAAAGCTCATAAAAGGTCTTCTCCTTCCTAGCGTTTATCCCGTAAATGACCAAAGCTCATAAAAGATGTAGGGCGTTTTTAAATTTTGAAACATATAGGTACGTACATAATAACAGACAAATAAATATTCTGTGATGTAGGTACTAACAACAAGTTAGTAACAGGCATGGGTCGTGGTCCACCTGCTCTGATCACCTGGGTGGACCACGGGCACTTTTTCGTGCCCGTGGATAAAAAAGTATAATAGTAAAAGATGAGTTAAATACCTACTTCTGTAACACGCTAAAAACAAAGCGGCCGATGTCCGCCGGGAAAATTAGACGAAAACAAAAGACGAAAATTTGTCACCGCATTAAAATTTATCGTCTTATCCGCAAACATTTTTTACGGCCAAGATCAATTTTGACAGACTTGCAAAACACTGGTTTCGCCGTGGAATCAGATAAAAAACCAGCGAGCTTAATGAATGGCTCGGCGGCGGCGTCTACTCCCTTGGTATAATGGAATCTTTTTAGACACTTTAAAGACAGCACTTTGGCTTAATGAAGTGCTATAATTCATTTTGGCGCTCGCGGAGCTAGTCGGATGCCTCTAGACTGAAGGGTAATTAGATCTGGGAACATTATCGATTTCCACGTGAGATAATGGCTTTGATGTACGAAGGTACCGACGTACGTTCTATGAACAGCTTTTGGTTAATTTGCATTGTGTAAGTGAAGGAAGGTGTAGGAGCTGTTTCATTAAGATTGTGACGTAATGTGCTGATGAAGTTTAGCGCAGATTCAGCATTCGTATCTTTCAGCATCGGGAAATTCGGCTAGAGGGGGAAGGGGGGTACTTGTATAAAAAAAATTAGGCAGTCTTTGTAATTAATTATTTTCTTAATGTATTGATTTACTCCATAGTATCCCATTACAAGGCAAACGTTTTTGACAATTTGTAACTAAGTCGTCACAATTAAACCTATCCCCTCAATATCGTATCATGTTATTTGTGTTTATTTGATTTTTTTAGTTAGATAGGTACCTACCTGTACCACAAATCTACAAATCATGCGTTCGAAACCTATATTTTATTATTTCATCATCATCCTAGCGCCTCTCCCGGTTGCATCCTCGGCCATTGCCTTGGAGCCCAGGGTACGCTGCGACTATGATCCTGAATTGACAAGCCTGGTTATTACAATGGAGCGACTGTCG
Source organism: Nomophila noctuella (assembly GCA_958496325.1). Lineage (NCBI taxonomy): Eukaryota > Metazoa > Arthropoda > Insecta > Lepidoptera > Crambidae > Nomophila > Nomophila noctuella. Next base: position 7,685,187 of record OY292492.1, on the reverse strand, counting down.
TCTGACCTCCGTAACCACAGGGGAAACCAGACAATTTGGATCATAGTCGGGACCAACGGCTTAACGTGCCTTCCGAAGCACGGAATCATCATTCTTATCGGACAATCAGGTGATTCAAGCCTGCAATGTCCTAACCAAACTGGGAAAACCAACACAAAGTGAAAGTGTTCCCCGCGGGATTCGAACCCACGACCTCCGAGTTCGTAGTTTTGAGCACAGCGCTCTAACCACTACACCACGGAGGCAGTCGATTTTATTATTACACTATATTTTATTATTTATTTAATTTAAATAGATGAGATACACCTACATTTTATTAATTTTTAAGTGCAGAACAACTCATAAAGGTGATCTTATCTTTGGTTGGAAGTGTTTTACTGCGAGCAGCAATTTATTTAATAATTATACATATATTAAAGTAATATGTAACTAATGTTACGTCAATTAGTGACTAGAATTTAAGTTAACAGGTTCAAAGAGTCTTATTAGCATCATTTGTTAAGCCTTTACAGACCTACATATACGGCTAAGGACTGTTCAAGTGTTCACTGGGTTGCACTTAATTGCTAACAAGATAAAATGTCTCCTTTGACAAACAATGTGCGTGCTTCTAGTTGTTAGAGTCAACACGGAATTGCTAGAATGCGAGTTAATTTAGCTTGGTGCATGGATGAAGTAGTAAATGGATTAATTTGATGAATTCCACGCTAGCTTTGATGGCTGTATAAGCCAGCAAATTCAAACATAAAATAAAAATTTATATTGTCGATGGTGTGTCTTAATAAACAAATAAATAAAAAAAAGCGTGGATATCATAGGGTTTCCACGCTTTTTATTCTATGTTTGAATTTTTTGTTAATGTTTTGTATTTATTTTTATTATAACGTTACTAGCGGCCGCCCGCGACTCCGTCCGCGTGGATTTCGATTTTCAATAGCCTAAAGCCTTCCACGTCAAATGGGCTATCCAACACAAAAATATTTTTCAAAATCGGACCAGTAGTTCCTGAGATTAGCGCGTTCAAACAAACAAACATACAAACAAACAAACAAACATACAAACAAACTCTTCAGCTTTATATATTAGTATAGATTTCGTGGCTGGCTTAAAAAGCGACTAAGGGACACTCTGGGAGAATGAGCAGCAGCATTCCTTAATTATTTATCGTTTACCAGGACTGCGGTTACCGATTCGCCTAGGTGCGAGTAGGCTATGGATATAACTTTCTACCAAGAGGGGTATTTGTTTAACACTAGACTGCAACAGACAGATATGATGATGATGATTAAGTGTAGAAACTCACCAGGCTGAAAATACGTGACCGAACTTTGCTGGAAATGCATATTATATGCCTGCAATATTACGCGCCGTAATTGGCATGGCGTGTCATCCCCCCTTTAAAATACATTCCAGGTGTTATCCCGCCGAACTTCGGCCGCCTTTTTTCGGCCGAGTGTGTTTCTATTCTAAGCCTTTACCAATTTTACGATGCATTCGTGTAGGAATTGTTAGAAACTTGATTGTACAGATCCCAATAATTTTATTTTGGCCTACATGTAGGTAAAAAATATTAAACCTAATACTCAAACCTTTGATAAAATACGTCAATGATAAAACCATAATGACCACGGTACAATTGCGTATCTTTTACACACGTACAAAAAAAAATACAGATGCTAGCACTGTAGGAAATTAAATATGCAAATAATCTAGGTTTATTCAGATGGTAAGAAGCATTCTTGTACTTAGATAACTCGTAGCTTTGACATTGAAAGGATAAGAAAACGTTAATCCTTTTTGATCTTTGTACGGTTCAATCTATTTGTTACTCAAATCTGATTTAAGATTGAAGTTATAACACGAATTTTCGTTATTGCGACATACCTAAGAAGGCAAAGCCTGTATCAATAAGTATGTGGACTTTTGGTACCCAATTGTACGGCTTAGTAACAGCTCTTTGATATATATTTCAAATACTAGATAAAGATTTTATTAGATTGAAATCACGTTTTCTCTTCCCTAACTTAACACGGTTTTTCATAAAAGGGGAATAATTTTGGAATATCCCCTCCAAGTTTCAGGTCCTTCTAACAGTGCTGTGCGTAAATGAACAATTTTTATAAAATATTCAATATTAGTAGAGTCCACAATAATTAAGGGCGTGCAGTCCGCACATGGGCGGCTTATTTTTTTTATAATAATTGAAAAACAATTGGCGCCGCCACTACTGTGACAGCATACAAACTAAAATAGCAAATCCAGTGATGTTTCCATGATTAAGTGTCTATCATTAATATAGGCTTTTGCAACCGGACATGCTTCGGTCTTGCACGCCAACTAATGAATGACATCTTAATTATCTACTTAGTTAATATTCCAAATTATTTCATTGTCATTTATCTTATTTACTTAACGATATATATGAATTAATAATGAGGATGAGGATTTAAACAAGTGCTCTTGAATTATCAGTAAAGGGGAACAACCACCTTGGCACTTAAATGTACAATCCTATATTTTTGATACAATGTTTTTTTTATCCAAGCGCTTATTTTGTTTGTATATATATGCATTGTAGACCCCAGAGTTTGTCGCAACATTGGAGCAACTGATAACTGCCAACAGCAACCCTTAAAAGGGAAACTAGACAAGTTTTTGGATCATAGTCGAGGACCAACAGCTTAACGAGCCTTCCAAAGTACGGACTCATGATTCTTACAGACAATCGGTTGATTTAAGCCTTCAATTATCAACTAAACTTGGATTCTTCACACGGTGAAAATGTCCCTCGCTCGTCTTGAATCCACAGTTTCCGAGGTAAGAAATCAATGCTCTGACTACAACACAAAAATAAATTATTGTTACAATTTTGATAGTTATTATTAAATTGGCAATTTTATCTAACATGGTTGTTATGCGTAAGTGGTAGGTAAAATAAATGAAGCTTATGTGCGAATGTAAAAAACTAATCGCAGCCCTACTTAATACATACAAGTCGCATTTTTCTGTCACATTATAAATATCTCACAAAGTAGGTTTTTTAAAAAATACCTATGCCAGATTTGGAAGATAACGATTAATTTCATAATTTGTACAATCGTATGTTAGATACCTCTCGGCCCCTTTTTAGTTACAACATGAGATTATAAGCTAATAAAAAAATGTCGCCTTATCTAATATATTTCAAAAATGTACGTAATTAACTTCTATTACCCAACATTATTTATAAAAAACTGTTTCATACTGTTTAAAAAAAAGACTATTACTAGTTACTCTCACTCATTAAAAAGATACACTAGGTAAACTTAATGCCTCATGGCTTTCTTTACACGTTACTAAAAGGAACATACAGAAAGTAAGTAGTAAGTATGTAAGGCTATTCAAATGAAATGAATTTATACAACAATGTAGATAACAAATTATTACAGATACTAAATAAATAAGAAAAACACAGAACTTAATACATTTTATTAATACATAAATGTTGTTGGTTACTTTGTATGTACCCAAAGGTTACCTTGTAACCCAAGCCCTATAGAAAGTGGTTGTTCTCCTTTAATATTTTTCTTTATACCTTATCTATTTGCATTTGCGTAGGTGAGTTACTCTCTTTATTTATTTAAACTAAAGTTTTGCACAAGTTATAAAATCGCGAGATATTCTTTTAAAAAATAGTTTTGTATTGGGTGGCCACGAATAGACAGCAAGCTGGCATTAGGTAACAAATTTTGAAATGAATCTGAGAATAAAAGCAGCCACGGCGCTGCTCATGGTAACTTACCTAGTGGCCTACGTGGATACTACCAACAGTACCAATGATGTGATCGAAGATGGATATAATCAGAATGATCTTGGTCCATTTAATTTCACGCAGCTTTGCGATTATTTCAAACTTGACTGCGAAGAGCATGAAGTCACCACAGAAGACGGATACATCCTGACAGTGTATAACGTTAAAGGCGACAAGACCAGGCCAGTATTAATATGGCACGGTATTTTTGATTCTTGTGATACAATGCTTATGAGAGGACCAAAATCCATAGTCTTTAACCTCGCTGCGGCTGGCTTTGATATTTGGCTTGGGAACTCTAGAGGAAACAAATACAGTCGACGCCATCAGTACTTGGACCCTGTAAAGGATAAACGTAAATTTTGGGATTTTAGTTTTCACGAGAAAGGGTATTACGACATGGCCGCATCAATTGATTATGTTTTAGAGAAAACTGGCCAGACAACACTATCTGTAATTGGACATTCTGAAGGAACTACTATGTATTTTGTACTCGCTTCTGAACGACCAATATACAATAACAAAGTACGATTATTCATTGCCATGGCTCCGATCGCTTTCTTGACACATGTTAAACTCCAGCTTCTAGCCCCATTGTGGAAAGTGCTGAGTGCACTTTTAGCAACAAGTGGTACCTATGAGTTACTGGGAAAAGGAAATATTCTGTCAAAAATATGTCAAAATGAAGTTGTGGCTGCTGGTTTTTGTTACCCCGTTGTCATGGAAGCTGTAGGTTGGGATCCTGAGGAGTTTGAACTGGACTTTCTTATGATAATGGCTCAACATTTCCCAGCTGGTTCATCTAAAAGAGACTTGGACCATTACGTGCAGGTATACGAAAGGAAGAAATTTGCGCTTTTCGATTACGGTGCTCTTAAAAATTTAGAGAAGTACAAATCTTTGTCGCCCCCCAATTACGATTTGAAGAAAGTGAATTCTTCAGTAGCGTTATTGTGTGGCGCTAATGACCACCTTTCAACTCTAGAAGATGTAAAGCAACTTAGAGAGGGACTTCCAAACGTAGTTGAATATAAGGTAATGGAGCGTAAGTTATTTAATCACATAGACTTCGTGATAGGTAAACATATGGATGAGTATATGACACCCTTATTAGAAAACTTACTAAATAAATATAATTGATGTTGTGTAATTACTGACGCCTCAAATGTACGCCTCTTGTGTAAATTACAAGGTTAATTTTCTTTGTTTGGAATACAACAGTGAAATGCAAACTTGACAATTTGTTTACTAAACCCAATACTATAGTTTTGTTCCGATGGTAATCAACAATGAAAATTATCTTGGCTATATAAATTGTAAAGTGATGCTAACAGTTCGATTCTCCTTATTATTTAAATAATGGAAAACGTGTGTGGCAGTTTCAAGTTTATTATAGATTTTTTGTAAATACTTCTACCCTCCTATGTATTATTCCATGCACCGAAATAAGAAATTACTTTGATATCCTAGTTTTTAGCAGTTTAACGTTGAAACAATGTGATAGATAGGAACTGAATTTGTTTTATTCCAACAAAAAAATATATGAAATAGTCAGTCCTACAATGTTTGATAAGAATAGCCACTGCTAAATAATGTTGATACTTTTATTTTTGTATCCAAATTTATTTTAACAATTGTTAATGTAACAAATATTATGTCAGAAAATATACTCCTGGTTATTCTTTTTGCGATTAATTGTTTTATTTTCGAATACTTAACATTCGACGTAGACTCAAGAGTCCCGACTGTTGAGTCTTAAAATCTTAATTTAGACGGAACTAATGGGAGTGCGGTGCAAACGCAAACAGCAGTGGACACTACAATTTCCAAAACAAACTTCCCAGGTAATGCCTTAGATTTCAAATAATGTTGGATCCAATCTGCATCGGCCCCCACTTGCAACCAAAATTCTCAATTTCGTATACCGCAGTTTCGATATAATGAAGTTGAGGCTTCAGTACTACCAACTTTTGAGGTTTAATCTGGATACTAGTGGGAATACGAAACTTTGGAACCGGATTTGTAAAACCAATAGTAAAAGTCTTAATTTGCAGTACCTACTTAGTTACATAATATTTTTGAAACAATATGCACAAAATGTAGGCAAACAGTAAATCTAATTCAGCAGTCTCATGAAGAAGCCGATTGACTGAGCTAGTACAAATCAGTGTGCCAGTCAGATGGGCCTTGCAGCCAAAGCACAAGAAAAAAAGAAGACTTGGATGAAAACTAAAAAAAAATCTTTTATAAAATGAAATAGTAGTCGCGAATAACTTAGAAAAACGTGTAACAAAACTAACTTATTTTTTATGTTCTGTAAGGCATTTTCTAGTTATTTATAAAATGTGCATCATGCATAAAAACATCTTAACTATTATCTTAACAGCCATTTTTTATTTTAACACTTAAGTCATTTTATTCTAACAGAAAAGAAAATTTTAAATAGCCAGTGTTTTGATTTTGGATCAGAATGGCTACTGTCCTACTCATGTAATGTTGTATTCATAGTTTTTTAAACGATTATCAATGTAACTGTTTCCATCTCAGCAAAATATATTTCGGTTTTACATTGTTGCGTGTAATAGTTTTATTTTCGATTATAAAACATTCATCGCAGTCCGCGATAGCGCCAACCAAATTAGGGTCGCAAAACGCTATATCGAGTCGAGTCTAGCTAATTCCTGTTCCTAAAACGAAAACAAACTGTTACATAATTCAGGAATTCAATCACCACATAAAGTTTCAGCTAGCCTGCACACCGGTATTGATTTGGTAGTCGCCCCACATGAATTTATTATTACGTCTGTCTGGCAGACGCTATAAGTGGCTCATTTGTCAAATTTTGCTACGGTGTTGTTTCGATTGATAATATAATTTTACTTGAAGCTAAAGTATTCAATACAGTTTGATCGTTATAATTTCGTTTTATGTCCTCATACAACAAAATTTTCATAAAAATTGATTTATTATGTAAAAACATGTTAAAACTCATAATGCCAATGGCGTCCTTTAATTTAAACTATACTTAGCATGTTATTTTATAATTATTTTTCGTTTTAAGTCTCGCGTTAGATTTTAAGGTTCTACATAAATTTAATAAATATATAAATATCGCAATCCTTTGAAAGGCTATTAAGTAAAAACCCTAAAAACAAGTTGTTATTAATGCCTTTTATTGCAGTCAACACAAGAACCAAGTATAATGTATGTCAAAAACAAATAACTTTTCATTAAATTAATTTGTTTAGAACAGCTTTAAATAAAATTTTCTTTTTGCTAGACATACGATTGCCAGAAAGAAGTTTTGGTATTGTAACTGAGTAAAAATAATACCAGTTTCACATAACTAAAACATTTGCCGTTAAAATCTATCAGGAGTTTTTGAAGGATGCTCGAACAAAAATAAAGCGATGGTGTCCATTTTGAAATAGCTCAAACTATCTATGTAGATTCTTTCTATCAGGTAAAAAACATAAATTTTACTTATGGATATAGTATTTAGTAACCTGTAATTAACTAGGCGCCTGCGTTTTACATACCTTCTTCTGTACCTGCGAAAATATACATTCAACTTAAATAATTTGACTGTTCCCTAATAATTTCATGGCATAGAAGAAGAGTTCTTCAATCTCTTGTATTATGTATTTTATTTACATTTTTTGATCGGAAACTGGACGGAGTGACCTTCCTTCCATAGCTTTTATGAGCGCCATTTCACTAATTAGGTACTACAGGCAAGTGCAAGGCTCCTTTTATTACTAGCAATTTTAATCAAGTTAATGAAAAGGCATCGTTAAACAAACGACCAATAGATGATGGATGCCAAAATGATAATTAAGAGCAAGCGTAAAATAGATTAAAAAGTAAAAACTCTATTTACATACTTTTAACAAATACCTATTAACAGACCCTTGACTTTTAGTAAGTACCTAAAGCAGATTTTATTTTGTCATTAAATACTTGTTATTCATTTTGATGTCATCTTTTATCATCATCTTCTGCCGGTTGCAGTTTCATGCTAGGCCTTACCCAGATGTAGATGTTAATACTCAACATCGTATTATATTTTAGAAAAACACCAGCGAAATGCATTTTTTTCACACTTATCGTTTTTTCACTGGTATGATATTTTGGTGCAGCTGACGAAAATCTAATTAATTAGAATATAAATAAATGCTCGCACGTTAGCACATTATTGACAATGTTTTACATTTTAACATGATTGTTACTACTAAACAGAATCAAATCAAAGCGTTATTTTCTATGGTATTTTGAAAGTACAAGGTTTTCCGAGACGATTGACTTTTAGTAGGAGAAGTTTCTCTATGATCTACCTCTTCTTATCATTAAATGTCTTATTTACATAGTCTTTGGATTATGATGAGACATGTGTGTTTTGGATTTTGCTGGATCCCACCGCGAGTGCCACTGAGGTTGTTGTTTCTTCGAGTTTGGGTTCAGTTAAGTCTTAATTAATAAACTCGTAAACATAGTCGTCTCCATTTTGGAAGTTACAGCGGCTATTCACTATCTAAAATGATTTCTCTCTTGGTTCCGTAGCCTTATAAATATGTATAAACTGACATTATATGTACCTACTGAAGGTTGTGTTGTGGAATAGGATTGTTCATCATATTAGTTTACAAAAATCTGTTGTTTATAGGGATGGCATTTTATCCTTTTCGTTGATGTAGGTTCATTTCTCAAGTCGGAAATTATTTTGAGTCGGAATATTTAACTTAGTGAACTTGCGATCAATTTGCACATAGGTAGCACGTTTTTTTGGAAGATGTTCATTGTGACGATAACACATTTTTAATAAGATGCATTTACGTAAGGAATGATCGAAGAAAGTTTCCGTACAATTGTTCAAATATTTTGATAAGGGGTAACCTACGTAATATAGGAAACAATTCCGATAAATTATTTTAATCTAAACAGACATTACTTACAGGTTCCATTTTCCATTTCTAACATTCGTTAGTAGTGATGTGAATAAGGTTTTCGATAATTTGCGTTTAAATGGGAAAGGTTCAACGCATATCATTGAAACTGGCCATCTTGTAGTCTCGAATATTTAATGGGTGCACCCAATATTATTTTCTGTATACGAGTATGTATGTCTTCTTCTATAGCCTCAGCAATTAATATTCCCGAAACTAATCCATTCTCGGGTTCAAACTCGGTTTTCGCACCTCAAAAGTAACAAAATAACAAAATGTTTCGCGTCTGCAGACACGGCACGATGCTAATTCCGCAACCGTATTTCGGCTGCATTAGTTCGGCGTGAATACTGTGTAATATCAACAGAACACGACGGAACGTAAAATCAACCGCATAACTTCGGTCGCGTTTTTTCCGCCTAGTGTGTTCCTACACTTAGGGTTGCGTAGCAATTCTGTATATGCCCGTCTTTGACATAAAGCTGTTGTAATGAATTATAATTTCTTCCTCTGCAACAACATTAATAAATAATATCAATTCAAAGTACAGTGGATTTTTTTAAGTGACTCATACATATGTACATAAAATATTATAATGCACAATGAATATTTTCAAAATGTCGGAAGTATGTATTGTTTATGTGCAAATCGGATACTGCAAATTAGCAGAACAAGAGTTTTAGCGTCTTTCTGGAGCTGGTTTTTAAATTATTTTAGCTAGCTTAAATCAGTTCCAGTAAGAAAACCATTTATTAACTGATTAACAGATATAGGTACCTTATTATTTTGATCCTTTTTATTCTATTTAATTATAACATTACGTGTTTAAATATTTCACTATTAAGAGAAATTTTAATAGTTAATTACTAATTATGGTTATTTTTTTTACGTGACAGGTTGTGCAGCTTTAAGTTGTATATATACAAATAGAATTACATTAGTATTTGAACAAGTGGAATAATCTCATTAATAAACATTATGTTTAATCTTGTGTTACCTTGTATAAGTCTACTTCTTGCCAGACATTAGTGAGATATAAAGTAATTCGATAACATTACTGTGGTATAAAGTGATAAAGTGTATTTTGGGAAAAATAGTAACGTTTAAGCTACGCAGTGAATAACCAACAAGTGGGTTAACAACATTAAGTTAATTAATAATGATTTTGAAAATAAAAGCAATGACGACGCTGTTCCTGATTCTTTACTTAGCCACCTGGGTGGATAGTACCGATGATGTGCGTGAAAACAACTTGCCTAATATTGGTCCCATGAATTTCACGCAGCTTTGTGATGCATTTGGACTAAAATGCGAGCAGCATAACGTTGTCACAGAGGACGGATATATTCTAACAGTGCATCGTGTTGTAGGTGACAAAACAAGACCGGTACTACTGTGGCATGGCTTTTTGGATTCCTCTGATACATTTCTCATCAGAGGTCTTAATTCCACATGCGCTGTCCTGGCTGCAGATGGCTTTGATGTTTGGCTTGGGAACTCACGAGGCAACAGATACAGTCACCGTCACCAGTACTTGGACCCTGTAAAGGATAAACGAAAGTTTTGGGATTTTAGTTTCCATGAGATGGGGTATTATGATTTAGCAGCTACAATAGATTATATTCTAGACCACACTGGACAGAAGAAACTATCTGCAATTGGACATTCTCAAGGATGTACAATGTATTTTGTGCTTTGTTCTACAAGACCGACATATAATGAGAAAGTGAACATTTTCATAGCAATGGGTCCCGCTGCTTACTTGTCACATGCTAATGTTGAGATATTAGTGCCAGCATGGTCTGCGTTAAAACCAATTTTGGCATTGAATGGTACCTACGAATTACTAAGATATGGAAACATCTTCCAAAAACTGTGTGTTCAGAAAATTCCATCTTTAATTTGTTACACCATTTTGCAACAAATTGTTGGAAGCGATCCTGAAGAGATGGGACTGGATTTCTTTCATGTTGTTATGCAACATTTCCCAGTTGGTACATCTAAGAAAGATGCAGACCATTTAGTGCAGATAGTTGAAAGAAAGAAGTTTGCCAATTATGATTACGGTGTAATTGAAAATTTAAAAAAATACGGAGCGATTTCACCTCCCAATTATGATTTAAAAAAAGTTAATTCTTCCGTAGCGTTATTGTGTGGAGCAAACGACAAACTGGTTACCGTAAAAGATGTTAATCAAACGATGCATGAACTTCCAAATGTAGTGTACTATAAGGTGATGGATCGGAAATCATTTAATCACATAGATTTTATATGGGGTAAAGATATTAATGTTGATTTGAATCCCACGTTAAAAACTTTACTTAAGAAATACTCTTAAATTTGTTTTTTTTTAAATATCGTGGCTATTATTTAGTTCTAGGGAATTTTACGTATTTCAATTTGGTGTGCTTTGGATATTCTTGGAGACTGGAAAGTCATAGTAGGTACGATTATGAGCCAATACAGTAGGCAAATAAAAGCTATTATCGTATTTTAATTTTAAACTTAGTTGTAACAACAAATTTTGAATTATTAACTGTGTGCTTTAAGCTAAAAGTGCTGTACTGTTTTTATTGTTCGAATATCGTTTATATAAAAATAATAATATTATTGTTATATAAAATTGTCATTGAACTGTTTTAGTATTAAAAGTAGGTATCAAATAAATTCATATTTGATGGAAAATTACACTAATAAAATTATAATAAAACTAGCGGCCGCCCGCGACTTCGTCCGCGTGGATATCGGTTAAGAAGTAGCCTATGTTACTCTCCATCCCTTCAACTGTCTCCACTAAAAAAATCACGTCAATTCGTCGCTCCGTTTTGCCGTGAAAGAAAGACAAACATACAGACAGACAGACAGACACACTTTCCCATTTATAATATTAGTATGGATGGATTGTGTACCTATGTGCACACCTAGGTACTTTTGTGCCTGATGTTATTTTTGTAGCAACATCGCTTAATGTTGTAACCTTTGCTGCTTTAACTGTTTGAGGCGTTGACTAATTTTCTTCACAATGAAATGAGATGGAAAGTTAACAAAGGTGGTGCGTTCGATCCCGGGTCCCACTTATACAGTGGTTGGTCTGTCATCAAACTTGGAAATGCTCTATTATCAAAACCAGACAGCAAAGGAAAAGAGAGTATCTTTGTGTTGTGTTAATAATGTTAATGAGTTAAGATATAATTATAATGACGACATCAGCCGAAATTTTATGCATAAATCAGATGAAAACATTGTTATATTCTAATACAAGTAGTGGAACCAGTTAGGGAAAGAGTTAATCCTACTAACTATTATAAAGGCGAAAGTTTGTATGTGTGGATGTATGGATGTATGGATGTATGGATGTTTGTTACTCTTTCACGTAAAAACTACTGAATGGATTTGAATGAAACTCTACCACAATATAGCTTATACATCAAAATAACACATAGGATATTGGAAATCGAAATCCACGAGGACGGAGTCGCGGGCGGCCGCTAGTTCTTATATATAAGTAATAATAAATTAGTTAAAGTGTTGTTATTTATTATTGCAACCTAAATTAAGTTTTTAGGTATATTGTTCTGTAATTTTAGGGATCAGTTATCTGGGAAACTAAGGTATTTGTCAGCCAATCCCATTTAGTACATTATACGTGCATTTAACAAATTGCATCCCTGCTGCAGGTTGCAAGCGCAGCAAGAACAGTTATGTACCTACTAAGAAATTGTCAATTTACTATGTCGCAGTAGAAATAACTTTAGCTCTAGGAAACTTTATAAGAATTATTACTAAGTTTGTGTTAGAGTAAATCAGTATATTTAGGAATAATTTATAATTTTGCATGCATTAAGATTATTGTTTGCTTCACCGGAAGTGTTGTCTTTTAAAAACATTTCCGGTGAAACGCTTCCGGTTATGATTTAATTACCTGAATCTTTATTTAATGAAAATATATTTTATTAAATTGTATAAAATCATTTAACTGTACATATGATTACTATAAAATTAATAGAACAAAATAGAAACTATCAAACATGTTACCCAAAAATAATTATAAACATCCGGAGAACAATACCGGAAACACTGTATTGACACGTTACTACGCAACAATTATACTGGTATTATTAAATATTAATTATTACAAATGAAACTGATAATTTTATAAAATGTATTTTAGTATTTTAAAGAAAATTAAACAAACTTAGAAATTGTAATAATTCAATAAGTGAACCGGACGTTGAACCCCACCCCACCACCGTACGAATGCTTATAAGTGGGGAAGCGCGAATGTGGTAGGCAGTCTTTGATCAACAGTGGTTGTGAAAGGTTACACTAGGAGCTCCCCGAATAGAATGTGAGTAGTATTTAACTGTTGCTATGTTAATGAAGTGTAGACCCTATATAAACATTGTGGTATTAATTAAATAAGTGTTATAATGTAATTGAGTAATAACTGATTGTTATTAATATAATTGTCGTATAAACTAACATTGCTTTTGCTTATCTATTCCTTGAACCTATATTAATGAAACCTAGCTATTAAGCTACAGTTTTCAGAAGTGGGATTCAAACCCGCTTATGGCCTAGATCAAATTTTGTTTGTTTTTTTTTTCTCTTTTACCGGCAGATTACCATGGAAGGCAATGGCGATGTACCACGGCCATCGTCCCCAGTTTTGGCATTATCAAGTATTGCGAGAGCGTCCCGGCAATCCCATCGGACTGCACCTGCACCGCGTCGTCCTCATCATTCGCCACCAAGAGCGGTGCAAACGCCGAGGCATCGGTCTCGCAGTCGGCGTACTACCCGCAGCCGGTCCCATACCCCCAGTGCGGGCTATAGGACGCGGCGGCGTTCCCGCAGCCTAACCCGTTGCCAACGACTCGATCGCCAGCCACGCAGTCGATCTCGCCGCTCAGACATTTCTGGGTATGGCCATTGTACTCGCTGTGACCAGTCAACTCGTCGGTGCGATTGCGTTCGCCTGTCGCAGAGGAGGTGTCACCAAGGCCGAAGTCGTTCCCGTTCTAGGCGGGTAGACAACGACCACCAGCTTCGTACGCCGCGCCGGGAACGCAGCCTGCTGCCAGCCGAAGCCATGAAGCCTCAAGAATATGAAAACCACGGCCAGCCACGGAGCACCGTTCGTGACAACCAGTTAAGACGGCAGCAGCACCGTGGAGTAGTTGGTGAGAATTTTCAAACTAATTATTCAGATTCAGATCGCTCTATACAGTTACTCGTAAGTGCATTGAAAAATATTGCTCCCGAATCAGATAAGATGACCACTTCTACCAATACTATCCCTGAATTTGACCCCTCTAGAAAAGAGCAGACGATGAGTATGTGGCTTCACAAAGTCAATGAATGTGCTACAATTTATGGCTGGTCCGAACGGCAAACTATTCATTTTGCTATGCCAAAGCTACAGGGTATTGCTAAAAGGTGGTATGAAAGCCTACCTTCCGTACTCTTTTCTTGGGAGGACTGGCAAACTAAATTATTAGCCGCTTTCCCTTCTACTGAAAATTTCGGTCAAATGTTAAGCGACATGCTCGCTAAACGTGCTCGATTTGGTGACTCCTTAGAAGAGTACTTCTACGAAAAAATTGCCCTTATTAATAGATGTGACATCACTGGCCGTAGGGCTGTAGAGTGTGTGTTGCATGGCATTGATGATAGGGCCGTTAGGTTAAGCGCAGAAGCTGGTCAATTTGATAGTTTAGATAAATTACTTGCGTATTTAAGGAATACAAAGAATTTAAAAATTCCGACGTTAGAGAAAAAGAATTCCAAGTTCCAAATGAAAAACAATAATATAGAATCAGTCCAACCGCGTGGCCCGCCTGTTAAAAACCGTGGTCCACGATGTATTAATTGCAGAATAGAAGGCTATTTTGCTAGTCAGTGTCCCCAACCTATAAAAAAATGTACTAAATGTTTAAGACTAGGACATGAAGCTTCGGATTGTTACAGTTCAATGCCTAGAATCGAAAAAACTATTAACCAAGTTGTTCACACGAATTCTAATAAGAAATATTATAAAACTGCCTTTATCAATGGTAATCCAATAGAATCCTTTATAGATCTGGGTAGTGAGTGCACATTGCTCAAAATTTCAGAACTCGCAAGGTTAGGAATGGCTCTGTCATCAAAGACGCACAACCTTCCAATACTCAAGGGGTTTGGCAACTCGGTAGTTAATGCCATTGGGAAATTAAATGCTCAAATAGTTGTTGATGATGTTTCTGCAGAAACTGAAATATTAGTAGTTGAAGATGACGTCATGCAAATACCCCTTATGATTGGTCAAACATTTACTGAACAGCCACACATAATAATCCAAAAGACTAGCGATAATTTAGAGATTCTACAACTAAGTAATTATGACACCCTACCTAATAATAAAGTAAAATTATATTGCCAAGATGATGTAACTGTAACGGGTTGCACTCTTCTAAATGTTTTCACAGTACCAGAGTTCTGTGGGAATTTATACATTGATAATGATATATGTCACAGAGTAGGCTTGGGTCACTTTGTCATAGCAGGACTATATCGCATCGAGCGGGGTTTTGGGAGCATTGTTATAAATGGGTTTAACGCAAAGTCTTTTGTTATCAACAAGGGTTCATGTGTAGCTCGTGGGAAGATTGCTTACGAAGATAATAGGAACGTACATCAGATTATGCAGGTCTTAGAAACCACTTGTCACAATCCGGATAAAGAAATTCAAGTGTCTGATTTAAACTGTATTGTAGATGAAAATGTTGCTAGACCATTACTGCAGCTACTTAATAAGTACAGAAAATGCTTTTCACTTACAATGAAGGAATTAGGTAAATGTAATGTCACTGAAATGTCGATCGACTTGAGTGATAATGAACCGGTTGTGTACAGACCGTACCGATTAGGCTTCAAGGAAAGGGAAGTAGTGAGAGACTTGGTTAATGAATTATTAGTTAATGACATAGTTACCACATCTACCTCTTCGTATGCCAGTCCTGTAGTGCTCGTGAAAAAACGCACTAACGAATACCGACTCTGTGTCGATTATAGAGCATTGAACAAGAAAACTATTAAAGAGACTTATCCTATCCCCTTAATTGATGATCAATTGGATCAGCTTAGTGGAAATGACTATTTTACTACGTTAGATTTCTCATCCGGTTACTACCAAATTTCAGTTAGGGAACAGGATCGTTACAAAACTGCTTTTGTGACACCTGAAGGGAAGTTTGAGTTTAAGCGAATGCCCTTTGGGTTGGCTAACGCGCCAGCTGTATTTCAAAGGACGATGCATTTAGTATTGGGTAATTTGCGGTACCGTGAGGCTTTAGCTTATCTTGATGACATCATAATTCCTTCTAAAAGTATTGAGCAAGGTATGGAGTACCTAGAGCTAGTACTAAAGCGTTTATTAGAGTCCGGGCTAACACTAAATTTGAATAAATGTAACTTCTTCGGCCGTACAGTAGAGTATTTAGGGTTCGAAGTATCTGGGGAGGGAATCAAACCAGGTACAAAAAAATTAAAAGCTGTTGAGAATTTTCCCATACCTACAAATCAACACACTGTCCGACAATTTCTCGGATTGACTAGTTTCTTCCGTAGATTCGTTCAAAATTTTTCCATAATAGCAAAACCACTAACTATTTTATTAAAAAAAGATACCGCATGGGTGTGGGGCTTAGAACAACAAACAGCCTTTCATAAACTTAAGCAGTGCTTAGTCCAAAAACCAGTTTTAGCCCTTTATAACCCCAAGGCAGACACTGAGCTCCACACTGATGCTTGTAAAATAGGAATAGCAGGGATACTATTACAACGAGATTCTCAAAATTTACTTAAGCCCGCCGTAGCCTATTTTAGCAGACAAACTAGTCCCGAAGAACAGAATTATACAGCTTACGATTTAGAGACCCTAGCAGTTGTTGCCTCGCTGCATAAATTTAGGCCTTATTTAATTGGATTAAACTTTAAAATCGTAACAGATTGTAACTCATTACGAGCCACGTTTCTTAAGCGAGATATACTACCCCGCGTTGCGAGATGGTGGTCGCAAATGCAAGAATTTGATCTTACTATTGAATATCGTCCAGGAACGTCTATGGGGCATGTAGACGCATTAAGTCGCAATCCGCTAAGTGGGGATGACTGTCCACAACACCTAGTACAAACTGTAGTTGAGACGGATTGGATTACAACGGTTCAAAATTCTGATAGCGAAATTCAACGTATCAAAGGGATTTTAGGAGATCCTACATTAAATGATGTTTCCGACATTAAGACAAATTTTAAAATTAAAAATGGAAAATTATTCCGTATTACACCATTTACACCTGATGGAGATAAGTGGGTCGTACCAAAGGGTGTTAGGTGGCAAGTAGTCAAACAAAATCATGACGATATCGGACACTTCTCAGTGGAGAAAACACTTGAGAAAATCAAATCAAATTTTTGGTTTCCTAAAATGCGTAAATTTATCAAGAAATATGTGTCTTCATGTTTGGAATGTGCTTATTCCAAATTCGCGGGTGGTAAGAAGCCAGGTTTCCTTAATCCTATCGAAAAGATTTGTATTCCGTTCGACACCCTCCACATTGACCATTTAGGCCCTTTTGTGCGTAGTAGTAAATGCAACACACATATCTTAGTCGTTATAGATGCCTTCACCCGATTCATTTTTTGTAAACCTGTAAGGAATACCAAATCGAGCACAACTATCAAAGTCTTACGTGAGTATTTTTCAATATTTGGAGTGCCTCGTCGGCTGATATCTGACCGAGGGACTTCGTTCACAAGTGACATATTTAAAAGGTTTATTTCTGAAAAGGGCATTAAACATATTCTCAATGCTGTAGCCACGCCCAGAGCGAATGGGCAAGTAGAGCGCTACAACAAAACTATACTAGACGCTTTGACTACTAAATGCATTGGGACCCTTGATAACAAATGGGATGATATGATTTACGATGTTCAGTGGGGTATTAATAATACTTTTAATAAGGGAATAAACCGCACGCCAGCTGAAGCATTGTTTGGCGTTAGACCTAAAAGTATAAGTGATAACAAAATTTTGTCCGCCATTGAAGATAGCACAAACTTGGCAGAACGAAACTTAGAATCAATAAGACAAGAAATCAGTTCTCATGTTGAACAATATCAGGAGTCTCAAAAAAAAGCTTACGATAGAAAAAGATGCAAACCGGCCCAGTTTAACGTAGGCGATTTAGTTAGAGTCGAAAGGCATGTCCCAGCTACAGGAAATAGTAAAAAACTAATTCCTAAATTTCAAGGGCCCTATAAAATCGTTAAGGTTTACGAGCATGATCGATACCAAATAGAAGATACTCCCTTGACCCGTAAAAGTGGTAAACCATATTCCTCAGTAGTGGCCATAGATAAAATAAAACCATGGCTTAATTTCAAACGACCCCATGACGAATTACTTAGTGAGTCTGAATCTGAGTAAATTAGAGCTGTCAGAGTCCATAACCATATTAAATCCGTCAAGGACTTAACAGACACCGACCGACAGGGTCGTTAATATACAAGACTGACAGAGTCTTGATTAGTCTATGGCCGATAGGGCTCTAAAAATATTTATATGTATTTTTTATGTGTTAGACTGACATAGCCTAACTAATTTAATGTGAAGATCATCAAGGACCCATCACTATCTTCACCAGGTAATAATTAGAAATAAGTTTCATAATATTCATATTTGTGTAGCATAATTTATAATTAATTTTGAGTATAAATGTGTGAGGTCACACATATAATTCGGATGGCCGAATCTGTTAGAGTAAATCAGTATATTTAGGAATAATTTATAATTTTGCATGCATTAAGATTATTGTTTGCTTCACCGGAAGTGTTGTCTTTTAAAAACATTTCCGGTGAAACGCTTCCGGTTATGATTTAATTACCTGAATCTTTATTTAATGAAAATATATTTTATTAAATTGTATAAAATCATTTAACTGTACATATGATTACTATAAAATTAATAGAACAAAATAGAAACTATCAAACATGTTACCCAAAAATAATTATAAACATCCGGAGAACAATACCGGAAACACTGTATTGACACGTTACTACGCAACAATTATACTGGTATTATTAAATATTAATTATTACAAATGAAACTGATAATTTTATAAAATGTATTTTAGTATTTTAAAGAAAATTAAACAAACTTAGAAATTGTAATAATTCAATAAGTGAACCGGACGTTGAACCCCACCCCACCACCGTACGAATGCTTATAAGTGGGGAAGCGCGAATGTGGTAGGCAGTCTTTGATCAACAGTGGTTGTGAAAGGTTACACTAGGAGCTCCCCGAATAGAATGTGAGTAGTATTTAACTGTTGCTATGTTAATGAAGTGTAGACCCTATATAAACATTGTGGTATTAATTAAATAAGTGTTATAATGTAATTGAGTAATAACTGATTGTTATTAATATAATTGTCGTATAAACTAACATTGCTTTTGCTTATCTATTCCTTGAACCTATATTAATGAAACCTAGCTATTAAGCTACATTTGTAAAACGTTTTAACATCAGTATACAATTATACTGCCAGTAGGTACCTTTAAGATTTAATTAGCGGAAACAGGCTAAAAATATACGCAAGAATAACAGAGACACTTACACAGAAGTTATTATATTTTATGGAAAAGAAGTAATTAGATTTACTATAAAAGTATTACCTACCTCATAATTTAACATGTGTAAAAGTTATTGAGAAAATAATATTTGGTGAATATGGTTAGGTACGGTGATTAATAAATGTTACTTGTTCAAACGTATTTTGTATCATTCTTGTGATGGTCCTGTAATGGAGACTGCGGACCCATTATTTAATGAATTATTCTGGATATATTTTTTTTCTAAATTAAAGTCCTGGCCTGGGTGTTATATGTATCTATTGAAGTATATTTGTAATACCACTGTTGATTTTGATGTCTGTAACACAAGTGCTTAAGCTACTTAACACGGGGTCAGATCAATGTATGTGATGTTGTGAAATATTATTAAAGTCTGTTGTTTTCTTAGTTAACTATGTTACGTTTACTTCAACACGGTGTAGATAGTAAAAGCCGCAAACTACGTACAGATACAATAAATAGTCCGTCCTGTATACAAAAGGTGTAACTTACCGACCTAGTTCGGTAGGAATATCCGCTGAAACTATTTCTAAGGTATCGCAGCGTTGCACCGGGATGCGGGATAAGCCAGTTATCTGCGAATAGTTTGCTGTATCCGCTTTATTGGAGGGAAATTGACGATAATTTTATTTATTAGGTAAGGTAACTAGAGGTGATAAGTGTAAATTAATTATTAACGTTTATTCGAATCCCTCGTAAAAGCGTTACTTTTTAAATAGGTACTCTTAATTTATCTAAAGTTACATGCGTTAATTGGTAAGTGACAGCAATACATAATGAAGCTGACACGGCGGGATAATAAGACTTAGTAGTAAACACAGTCATAGTACCTAGTACAACAATAAGTATGTATTTCTGTATTGTACATTTACTAGTCATGGCGAGTAAAAACTAGAATGATTTTTTTATTTCTTGTTACATAAAATAAATTCCAAATAGTGTGTATATTCATCCAACCCCGTAAAAAGAAATCATAGAACTGAAATACTAAAAAAAATATATTAAGTCTGGCCACAAGGTACAATTAAGTGCAATATTTAATTTATCTCATTGAACAATGTAGGTACATGTAAGATGATACTATGAAGGAGTTACTAAATATACTGATCAAACTTACGAAATGAAGTACAAATTATGACGTAAGATATTGTTTCCGCGATCTATTGCGCTTCCAATGTATTGATCTCTGTAAGATGAATAAAAACTCAAAGACAATAAGCAGGTCACATTGGTTCGCAACCTCGTGGGAAACCGACTCAATTAATAAATTGTGCTTTACTTCTTACGATAATCTACAAAGAGACAATGAAGGATTATGCAATAATCTCATTATTGTCCACGGTATGGTAACACTTCTAAATTGTCAATGCCGGATTAGGTAAAAGCCTTTACTGCGATTTTGACTTCGGAAAAAAAATATGTTTTAACCATTACTATACCCAACATAATAAGGGGGATCGGGCTGAGTGGAGAGCCCTAGGAGAGGCCTATGTCCAGCAGTGGACTGCGATCGGGTGATGATGATCATAACCTAATAAATCTCTAAGGTTTATTAATCTTCAATATTAGATATATATGTAAAATTGCAGATTTTTGAGATGAATGGCAGAGTTTTCTAGATTGAGCATTGAATATAGGTATTAGTGATTGAAGTTTCATGAATATTATCATTGTAATGTATCTACTAGTATATTTGCGCAGGTAAAGTCCCTTATATAGAAATTCATAAAAAATATAAAAATCATTATTTAGGTATATTGTATTGAACCAACTTCATAATTCGCTACATGTAATGAACTGCACACAGTGATTTCATTATTTAAATCACACTAATGTTATAAATGATAAGATTTGTGTTTGTTTGTCAATCACGCTGAAACTATTGAACGGATTTTGATGAAATTTAATATAAAGGCAGGGTATGGACTCACTTAGGTGATAGAATACTTTTATCCCGATTAAATTCACCCATGGAATAAAACAGGAATCTTGATTATCGTCAATCACACCAAAGTACTGAACGGATTTTGAAGCCCTTATTCCACGCGGGCAAAGCCGCGGGTAAAAGCTAGTATCTAATAAAATTGAGACCGGCACAAATAGCAAATACCTATGCCAAATTACTCTATCCGATCGTGACTTTGAACTCGCCTGCGTTTTGCCCTCTCTACGAATGCCGGGCAACGAAACTTGACCTCTTTGCAGCAAATTCATTAACGCAAATTGCCTGGGACATTTTCTTTTTATAACCAATTCCATAGTTTTATTGTTGGTGGATTTATATGCCTAGAAACAGTGTTTTGTGTCAAATTAACTTTGCATGGCTATTATTTACTACAATAGCATAAAAACGTGCCTATAACTATGACATATCTGATTAAAACATAATGTTTGTTTTCTGAATTAATTTTAACTTTTATTTGTTAGTATTAGAGCGGCCGCCCGCGAATCCGTCCGCTTGGATTTCGGCTATCGCCCAGATAGTGTTGATAATAATAATATAGCTTAAATCCTGCCTCGTCAAATGGACTATCCTACGCAAAAATATTTTTTTCCATTACAAACCTGTAGTTCCTGAGATTAGCGCGTTCAGACAAACACTCTCTTCAGCTTTATTATAAAAGTAAAAATAAAAAAAAACCATTTGACTACAGTTTTAAAAAAATTGGCCAAGTGCGAGTCGGACTCCCGCACTGAGGGTTCCGTACAAATTCTATTCTTCACGTATTAAAAAAACTACTGAATAGATTTCGTTCGAACTAATTTTCGTTGGTAGTTTTTATGGTAATGTACATTATATAATTATTTCAGTTTTATCATCCTCTTATTTTAGAAGTTAGAGGGGGGGGACACACTTTTTTCCACTTTGGAAGGGTCTGTCACGCAAAGTATTCACTTAAGAAAAAAGTGATATTAGAAACCTTAATATAATTTTTAAAGACCTATCCATAGATACCCCACACGTATATGTTCAATGAAAAAAAATATTTCGAGTTTCAGTTCTTACTATGGGGACCCCCCACTTTTTTTATTTCTTTTCTATTTTCGTGTGAAAACCTTGTTGCGGTTCACAGAATACATCCACACACAAAGTTTCAACAGTATAGCACTTATAGTTTCGGAAAAAAGTGGCTGTGACAGACTGGCGGACAGACAGACAGACAGACAGACAGACAGACAGACAGACATGACGAATCTATAAGGGTTCCGTTTTTTTGCCATTTTGGCTACGGAACCCTAAAAATGGTAAGAGTGTACCTCACCATATGTTTTAATACTTATGTACCTATTAGTGTTACATCATTAGACAGTTATTCGTTTATGACGCAAATTAAGTGTGGCAATAAGACCGAATATTATTTTTTTTACAATTTCGGGGAAGTAGGTAATACAGTTAGCAACAACATTGCAATTAACCTTGGATTTTGCCTTCAACCTATAATTTAAACAATGGAGTATACGTTTATCGATGTCAAGCTTAAAATCAATAATTACGAATTGTCACCATTGAAAATTATACTCATTAACGTCGAAGCCATCAGTGGCACACTCATCCCCGCTTCTAATTACCCCCCTTTCCTCCCCCCGGAAGGTAAGTCGTAAAGCGCAGAACCCACTTATGCGCAAAAAGAAAGTGAAAAAGTGGCCTAATGATAGCTACGCCCGTCAAAGTCGAATTTTATCATGATTTTAAATAAAATTTATTTTTAATGCCATTTAGTAGATTCTGTTGTTGTTTTGATAAAACGTTTATGTATTTAGAGATTATTTAGATTAAGACCTCCATCGAAATTAGATTGTTATAATCACGACGAAATCTGATTGTAAAAACGGGGGTTATTAAAGTCTATTTCTGCTAAGATCATTCCTGTGACATGTGTAGGTATGTAGTAAGTACTTCTTATACGAAATGAAACTTTTTAAAGGCAATTTCACTTCCATGAGGAGTTTTATGATTTTTCGTAGGGTCTTATCACTTTTGAATAGTTTTATTTTCCTTTGTAGGCAAACTGTCACTCTCATGTGCTGTTCATTCTCAGGAAGAAATGGGGTAGTAGGTACTACGAGTAGTATGAGGAGTAGAAAGCTGTTGTGGTGCTTACCTAGATACGAGTATCAAGGTGGGCAGTACGCCGTAATTTATATTTCATGATTTTTATTATTTATCAATCCTGCTTATACCTCGTCCTTATGACACCGGTTTCTAAAAATCATCAGAATATTTTTAGAACTACCCGATACTTTGTGAAGTACCAAGCATAACGAGGGTAATCTAAGCGGAGTCTGTGTAATCTAGCAGCTTAACTCGGTTACTTAGCCGCGTTTCCGCTGCCAAGGGTTTTTTGTCTTCTTTACTCTCACCGTGCGGCTGCCATCAAGCCTGTTTCAATTACGGATCAGCCTGGCTAGCGTGTGTTGGAAAAACGCTTTTATCCCGTACCTACTTTATGAAACAATTTAAAGGGCTCACTGATGTGATACTTTGGTAATTTATAAGTTTTTTTTTAAACATCATGTCTCTGAAATTCAAAAAAATTAACCTAATGTGTGAAACTCGAATCGACCTTATTCCTTAGATAAGATTTAAGACGAATTTGTGGTACTAAAAAATTATGGAAAAAACTAGTTTCATTACCTACCCATGTCCTGATATGTTATAAAATATGATCAGCTAAAAGTTTTCTTGTTCAACTGATGTAACAAAATATTCCATATTAAACCACAAAAATTGGCCAAGTGCGAGTCGGACTCCCGCACTGAGGGTTCCGTACAAATTCTATTTTTGACGTATTAAAAAACTACTGAATAGATTTCGCTCGAACCAATTTTCGTTGGTAGTTTTTATGGTAATGTACATTATATAATTATTTCAGTTTTATCATCCTCTTATTTTAGAAGTTAGAGGGGGGGGGGACACACTTTTTTCCACTTTGGAAGGGTCTGTCACGCAAAGTATTCACTTTAGAAAAAAGTGATATTAGAAACCTTAATATAATTTTTAAAGACCTATCCATAGATACCCCACACGTATATGTTCAATGAAAAAAAATATTTCGAGTTTCAGTTCTGACTATGGTGACCCCCCACTTTTTTTATTTTTTCTCTTTTTTCATGTGACAACCTTGTTGCGGTTCACAGAATACATGTACTCACCAAGTTTCAACAGTATAGTATTTATAGTTTCGGAATAAAGTGGCTGTGACAGACTGGCGGACAGACAGACAGACAGACAGACAGACAGACATGACGAATCTATAAGGGTTCCGTTTTTTTGCCATTTTGGCTACGGAACCCTAAAAATAACTTATTATAAAGTGAAACGGGAATATTTTTTGTAGGCGGAGAACCTTTTGAGCCACAGGTCGAAAGTCTAAGAGGGCGTAAATGACGATCGAAGCGTATCAGACAATCGGCTCTTGATTTAGAGGGTCGCTGAAATGATCAGCCATTGTAATGAGACCTCCTCACTAGGGAGGAAGTGACTTTCTAATGACGATGAACATTAGGTTCTATTTAGCATATTGTTGAGGAAAGAAATTGAAAGGTAAATTTATTTGCTATATTAAGGCTGAGGCTCAAAGCTAGATGAGTCTATAGAAAAGATTCCTTATAAATATCTTTGAGGATGCATAAAGATAAACACAAAGATGTTAGTTATCACATTGATCATTATGTCACGTTTTCAGATACGTACATAGCGCCTTTACACTTATGAACGAGAACATAAAAAATATTGTATAACCGGAAAATGGCCGGACCACTGTCGCTAATATTAATATGCAAAACCAAAAGGAGTACCATAAATAAATAAAACATTGATCCAATATGGTATTGACTTATTGCCATTCATTTTATTCCACTTATGCTTTAAATATTCAAAATGGAGAAAATATACCTACCGAACTTCACAAAAACTTTTTTTAACCTACGAGTTAAAGTAATGCATCTTGAGAATTCTGTAAACAAAATAGATATTAAAAAAAAATACGACGTTACATTACGATAGAATAGATAGTTGTTCACTTTGAAAACCTGGCTACATTGCTGATAGAAATAATTTAAACTCAGACAAACTCTTGTCTGCTTTTCATTGTTTCGTTTTAACAAAACCATTAGCCATTGATAGATGGCTCAAGTGTCGGACTGGAAACGTTTCACGACTTAAAAGAAAATGGTAATATCAAAAGCGATTTCCAATCATAACGAACAAAACGAACCCGCTTATTCGTACCGCGATGCGCCTGAAAAAATAAAAACGACCAATTTTCTAAACAGAGAAAAATAACAGTCCGATATCAATCCAATAAAAGGCCAGGAAGGAAACAGCCTCCGAGTAAGCAATCAGACGTGCGATTGAGACAGAAAATCCGGAATATAAAGAATCCACAGTGCGTGAGTGAGAGAGGTGAACCATTGCGAGGGAATTCTAAAGAGAGGCGAGTATAAACAATAAAAGTTTTGGAAGTTTGCGCTTAGGCGGCAAAAGGGTACCAAAGTAATGAATAATACAGATAAATTATTCACATCGCGTAATACAGGGTGATTGCGACCTATGCCTTACAAGGGGTTATAATGGGCCGAATTTACGAAGCTTACCGTCTGGGGGATACATTTTAGTATTAAACTTAATGAATAAATTGATGACAGACAAGATGGTAAATAATTCACTTAATATTTCTTGGCATGCAACATGGGGATTGAATTATAAATAAGTTGTTAAGTCGCTCTGCAACGAGACCTAAAAGTGACGTCAATATTTCCGATTAACTTATGGTAGGCACGTCACCACGCAGTTTTTAAATTTTTAGGCCTATGATGTTAATTGAAGTTTCTACTAGCCGAACTAATCACCATGTTTATAAATAAACTAGCGGCCGCCCGCTACTCCGTCCGCGTGGATTTCGATTTCCAATAGCCTAAAGCCTTCCTCGTCAAATGGACTATCCAACACAAAAATATATTTTTTAAGTCGGTCCAGTTGTTCCCGAGATTAGCGCGTTCAAACAAACAAACAAACAAACAAACAAACTAACAAACAAACTCTTCAGCTCTATATAATAGTATAGAAGTATAGATTTGCCCATGAAAAATTAAAAAGTTTACCAGTATTCGTTCGTCGTTTGCAAACTAGCAATATTAGCAAAACTAGTTGTTTGTAATTATTTACAAACGTAACTTTATTTGCCCCCGTGGCAACTAACTTCTGCTTCAAGGGACAAAATTAAGCATAAAAATTAAGAATACAAATCAGGAAACTATAAAATTGTTATGATTTAAAAACTTATAATTTATATTTGTATTCGTTTTATTACAGGTAATTGTGGCTGTTTTACTGCTATAAATCTCAACTGTGGTTGGTGAGTAATGCCCGAGTCTGTTGGTTTCGGCGGAAAATAAACGGCTTAGAGTTAACATGGAACATCCGTTTTGGCTGACTTCATTAGGTGTTTTTTGGCATGAAAAATTTGCCATTATTTCACTTACAACTCTTACAAGTGAAATACATTGCCAGAAGTATTTACTGACACCGGTAATGTGTTATTTTAACTGTGTAAAGAAGTCAACATAATTGTATTGTATAACGAAATATATTTCCGAATAAGTAAAGAGTACCTTATAAATAAGTGTTGAAAATATGTATTTTACCATCAAAACAAATTATTGAAACAATGACTTTTTATATCAACATTTAATATATAAACAATTGTATGTATGACCGATAAACAAACAAGCTTATGTCAAAAGAAAATATGTACTTCCACCTTGCAAACGTGAAAACTTTTCCGTAAGTATTTTCACGAAATGTTCCGCCAAAGGTTCCCCTATGAGATGTTTTGTTTTAATCAGCGCGTTCGTAAATAAGAAAATAAGTTTCGCTCACCTGGTCTCGCTTATTTGTTGGTGGAGCAAAAACTGAGGCGTGATTTTATTAATTAACCAAGCATAGTTTGTGGGCAACGCCAGCAAAACCTTGTGTAGGGTTTCCATGATAATGCAACACAAGATAGGATTTTTTGAAACCTGTTTGGGACTTCATCATCATCATCATCATCCTAGCGCTTGTCCCGGTCGCATCCTCGGCCTTTACCTCGGAGCTCAGGTTGTGCTACGACTATAATCCTGAATTGACAAACCTACACTGGAGTGACTGTCGTCAGGAATGGAATCGTCTTTCTTATCGGACAACTTGTGATTCAATCCTATTATGTCCTAACTAAACTGAGAAAACCTACATAAAGTGGTCTTCCCTGCGGGACTTGAACCCGCGACTTCCGGGGTTCGAGCTCAGCGCTCTAACCACTAAACTATGAAGGCTGTTAACCATCTGTATAGGACTTGATTTTAGTTGTTATGATCAATACCTTCTTATTCCAATTAACTAGTCACCACTATTCCAATCTATCTTAGATAGACTCTTAGGGTAGAACTAATTCTGCCCTTCCCAAACACGAATCAAATTTATTCCCATTGTGTTTTCTTTATCCAAGTTCTTATGCGTTTCACACCGAAAAGATTGGAACCACGGTGCGAATAGCCCAAAATAATAATCAAATTTTTCGACCCAAACACGATAATTTGAAACTTGTAATGTTTTTGTATCATCTTATCCGAAAACTACCAAAAATTACTAAAACATAATTCTAAAAACCAAGTTGAACCTTATACAAACATACAATGTAAAAACTCTTTTATGTGCGTAAACTTAACTACTTAAACGCCTACAGAAAGTGAAAAAGTTTATGCTAGCAATTTATTGTAATAATCGGTCGCAAGCGACTTGCTCAATTGCCAGGGCTTGTCTGTTAGGAGGTTAAGTATGCCGAGAAAAGTAAGTAGAAAGGTAAAATGTGTTTCTTCTACCGACGAAATTAATTTAAAAAGTTATTCGGAAGTCTCCAGTGCTTTTAAATAAGGCAATAGTCCTGGGAAAAGTGGATGAATGTTAACCCTATTTGCGAGTAGCGTAAAGTTTGCAAACTCCAAGTTTCCTGGCGTTTAAGTTTGTTGGAATACCGGCATTAAAAGAAACCTCATCAACAAGTCTAGGTGTGAATTCCCGAATGTAACTTGTACTTTAAGATTTATTTAAATGTTATTATTTTAACCGGCTTTTTAACGGTGGTAGTTGATGGGTTGTGGAACTGCCGTGTTTTAGTGTTGGTTTTAAAAGTAATGATGAAACATTTAAGGTGTTAGGGCGTACTTCTTCTTTAATTTCTTTTGTGTTGATTTACTCGTATTATTTACCAATCGAAGTGTCCGCCAATTAAAGCGAGACGCCACAAAAAGAAGCAACATACAACCCTACATCCTTAAAATCTTCTACGCGTTATCGTATTTTTTTCGCTTAATCGAAATTTTAACCAACATTTAAGATGTTGGATCTGATC
This sequence comes from Nomophila noctuella, assembly GCA_958496325.1. Taxonomy (NCBI): domain Eukaryota; kingdom Metazoa; phylum Arthropoda; class Insecta; order Lepidoptera; family Crambidae; genus Nomophila; species Nomophila noctuella. The sequence goes on along the minus strand of OY292492.1, from coordinate 7,656,388 downwards.
TTATCGTCTAACAAATCCTTTGTTGTATTTCAAACCAGATAAGAGATTCCAAGCAGTGGAAACAAAAAATCCATTCGCCTGGTTACTGACCTAAGTCAACGCTCTGAATAGTGAATGGTAAATAAAAGATTGTGTAATGTGTAACCCTGCCGACCGGGAGATAAAAGTATCGTTGTACTATATCTAAAGAGCAGTGGTTCGTCAATGTTGATAAATAATATTATGATCCATGAATTGATTGGTTGGGATATAAAGTGCAGTTTTAAAATTTTAATTCATACACGAAATTTCGAAATGGAAAATGATACTGTTTGTGTAAGTGCTACGTACGTGTTTACTTATTGTGTATTCAGTTAATGGGTGCAATATTTTTTTTTATATCAACATATGAATATTTATCATTGTTGCCTGTTCTTTTTATTCGGGAACCAAATAAAAGTATATCGGGCTGGCTAATTTGGAGACTCTTTCATTCACCAGTGTGCAATCTTTTGACAATTTGAGTATTTGCAGGATTGTGATTTTTAAGGTCTGGCTGTCGGATTTATCTTTAAGTCAAATGAAAACAAGTCAATCATGTTTCATGTATGACAAAATGACGAATTTGAAGTTGTACTAATTGAAAGTCATTACGCAAAAAAACGTATTCTCTTATTGCCGAATAAAGTTACGAATCCGCTGTCTAAAGTTGTAAATGTTTTAATTCACAGTTAAAACACCTTTTACGGGTCGTTTATGGGTCAGTACGACTAAGCCTCGGTAAACAGTAGTGTGTTAATCGCACCATGAATAGCAATTGGCGCGTGCGCCGCTTGAACTATTCCCTTCCGATCGTGGTGATTGCGCGGAAGATACGTTATCTTTGCGAGGAGTTCATTACCGTAAGGAAGACTGTTTGACCGTAGGTTGGCGGGACTCGGAAAGAATAATGGCTCTGTTGTTAGATATGTTGAGGAGACGTCCATCCACCGATTCGATCTTTTAACATGAGGCATTAGTAGTAGTTGAGTGATTTCTTAAAGAGCTTATATGCTTCATCATAGCTCACATTTCAGAATTAAGATTGTTTCGTAGTTTTACCTGTAACATATTGAAATTTCTACACACGCAAAAAGGTACCCCTTATGCCTACTTGTGTCCTACCTGTCCAAAGTCGTAAAAGTTTTAATTCACAGTTAAAACTCCTTTTACGGGTCGTTTATGGGTCAGTACGACTAAGCCTCGGTAAACAGTAGTGTGTTAATCACACTATGAATAGCAATTGGCGCGTGCGCCGCTTGAACGATTCCCTTCCGATCGTGGTGATTGCGCGGAAGATACGTTATCTTTGCGAGGAGTTCATTACCGTCTTCTGTTTGCCCGTAGGTTGATGGGGTAAATGTTTAGCGAAAAAAGTTGGTAGGATTAGGGTTCTTCTTTTGTTTGTAGTATCCCTGTTTATTGGCTGTTCACACTTCTCTTGTGAAGTTAAAAAAAATCAGTAAAAGTATTAGTTACAAGCAGAATAAGTTTTATTTATATAATTTAAGTAGTAACTGATGGTATCTTCTCACGTTAAATATGTTTTAATATGACGTAGATTTGACGAGTAGAAAATTCACAAGAAACAGAATAGTAGGCCTACTTAAGAAAACACATCAATTATTGGATCTGTGAGGATGTTTGTAATAATTGTTTGAATAATGATTGCATAAAAAGCTAGGTAATTTCTATTTAAAAAAAAAACTATAGTACCTAGGTACTAAATTTTCTTGCGTCTTTATTGCGATTACTAACGACAAGTATATGAGCAAAGTAAGAACTTAGGATTTTTTCTAGTCAAACAATCTATACTAATATATAAAGCTGAAGAGTTTGTTTGTATGTTTGTTTGTTTGTTTGTTTGTGTGAACGCACTAATCTCAGAAACAACTGGACCGATTTGAAAAAATATTTTTGTGTTGGATAGTCCATTTGACGAGGAAGGCTTTGGGCTATTGGAAATTCAAATCCACGCGGACGGAGTCGCGGGCGGCCGCTAGTTGTGAGATAATAACTAACCAAAAATCAATGATTGATGATGATTTTACCATAATCTTATCATAGAACTTACCTGATAAGTTATTTCTTTAATAGATTACAATTTGCAAACCAATTAACATATTTCTTTTGAATGATAACTGATAAGTAAGATAGGTAATATAAAAATATACATGCAACGATTACATTTCATTACGCAGTGATAACTGATAAATCACTTTTTTCGTATCAACCAAGTCAAGTTTTAATTATTTTCTATAGTAATACTTACTAATACAATTTAGCTGAAGGGTTTGATTGATTGTTTGTTTCTTTGAACGCGCTAATCGTAGGAACTGGGTAGGTACTGGTTCGAAAACCGAACTTCACGCGCACTGTGTCGCGGGCGGCCGCTAGTATTATTACCAACAAAAAGATCGTTTTTTTTTAATATAAATTTCAATTGGAAACTATCAATACGACATGCGAGTGTACGCCCAGTGCCCTCCGTCCCTATTTTAAATAGAACACAACATATCGATGCCTAACGGCCAAAAAGGCCTAACCGCCACTTCACAAACTTTACAGGAGAGAGGATTAAAGACGAAAAATTACGAAAAAAAATCATAAGTCGTTGGGTTTTGCTTCCTAAGATTCCAAATTTTAGGTGTAAGTATAAAAGATACTTCTCTTCAAAATGTATTTATTAAACTTTTACAAATCATTCATCTAAGGGTGTTTTTAGTCGCTTATGCTCAAATGGATTTATTTTTTTTACAGCAAAAATGTCGTAACTGCATTTACCAAAAAAATTCATGTTAGCCTAAGCGACTTAATTGCATCTGTATTTTTATTAAAATTGCTTAACCGACATTAAGCCAACATAAGAAGTGATTGACGAAAAAGTCTTAGTGTTAGCGAAATACTAAATATACAGGATGTCGCAGATAACCTGTACCAGCGAAAGTCTGCGACCAGGGACACCAATACCCATAGATTGAATCATTTATTTTGAGAAAAAAATGGGATAAGCGCCACAATGCATAGTAATATGTGATAGGGCAAATAATCCTAAGCGCCATATCTTATATTTGAAAATTGCAGCCCGAAAGTATTAAGCGACATTTTTGTTATTTATTGTTTTCAAGCAAAATTGTCTAAGTAACTTTTTCAAAATATTATATTTCCTAACCACCAGAATGAAAAAAAAACACTAAATATTGGGCGCTTAGGACGTAAAATTAAGGCTTCGAGCCTTAATTTACCAACCGCTTAAGCGACAAAAATAACGCCCTAGAGAGACGAAACCTAGATAGAACGACGCAGAAAAAAAAGGCGATTCCAATGATGTATATAAGTCGATTTCGCAAAAAATGTCGCTTAGGCCATTTTGGCCGTTAGGCATCGATATGGAATTGGATGCAGTTGATTGATAAGGGAAGTGCCCACGTGATAACGCTGTGTGCGTGTTTGTAATCGCTTTTAACTTTTAACTTGCAGTGTTTGTTTTATTTTAAAAGTCTCGTTCCTACTTTATAATATGTTAATCAGACTTTCAATCAGTATTTGAACATTTTATTTACCAAAGGAAAAAAGTAGTAAAGGTAATGTTAAGTTTTTTTTTAAGAACATTAATATTTAAACTACGTCTTGAACAATGAGATAGGTAAATTTTGATAGTTTATCATAAATGTATGCATGAATTTATTTTTAGGATAGCTACAGTACCTACCTACTATTTAAAAAATAATACACAACTTAGTATATTTCTATGTAGTTGTTTCCATCCACAATAAGTAATAATATATCCACGAATAGTATATCATTTATTCGACAAATCCTACCTACCTTACCTACTCATGGCTCTCAAGTTTCCCCGTGTAATTAGCATTCTTCACATGTCACATCACACGTTTATCACATCATTTCCCGTTCCATTAATCGCGAACTCTAATCATTGGTATTACACACGCACCCAGTAACCACTGATTTATCAGTGGTTTGCATTAATCAAATAATAAGGCTCGTGTCTGGTCGGCCGCGGCACGCGCATTAAAAATGCTATCCGCGTCGAATATTTTACGTTTTTCCGCCGCAAATTTTATCAAACGCGTCGAACGGAAGCTAGGCGATGCGCACATCTCGCCGCATCCCGTTTCACTCCTCAACCAATCGCCTCCGACCTCCGACCGAGCGGACCTCCGTGCGGCCGGCTCCCTCAGTCTCAATTTGGCTGTCGAGGCGCACAGACGTGTCGTTCGGCCGCGCGCGAGCAACTCGCGAGCTTTCGAATTTTACCTGTGGATTGTCAGTGACATGTGTTCTTGATCAAACTCCTGTGTGTGCCTAACTGGATTAGACCTGGTACAATCAAACACATCTACGACGCAGGCACAAGACCTCATTCAAGGTTGGTGTGTTATATGCATTGCGAATAATAATGCGATTGGATGCATTCGGAATGTCACTTGGCCGGTCTTCATGTTAGAGTAATGTAAAGATGGTCAAGTTGAAGTATTTTAAAATTGTTCTCTTGTAGGGTTCATCGACTCGCAGGCCTTGCTTCATCATTTTTTTTGTTTTTTTTTCTTGTTTGACCGGTGCGTAGAGCAGGAGGTGATTCTGCGCCCGGCCAATAAATAGTATGTAAGTACTTAATATTCAATAGCAGATATTATAAATTTATTTTCAATACTAGGCATAAGCTATCGATATGTTTTTGTATTATACATACTATGTAGGTTTCAAAGTTAGTATTATTTCGACCATAACTTTTTACGAACTTGCGTTGTAAACAAGAACCAAAATATCCCATCAAAACTTTTTTTTCTGGACCAATTTTTTATGTGTACTAGCAATTGGAATAAATAAATTAAATCGGGCATTAGCCTAAATATTCCTCTATAGGTATATCACGATATGTTTGAACAATAACAATGGGTCATTATTTAACGGAATTCAAAAAATCTACGGTATTGTATTCAAAATTAACATCTATTTCTTACGTGGCTGGCTACACCTACGTCATAAATGTGATGGTTGCCATAAGTGTCATTATACTCGAAGCTTATTTGCATATAACAGTATCGGGATGGATACAGCTAATATGTCGCTTCGAGTTTTGATTTTGTGAGCATTCTAGTAGAAAGCTGGTCACATTATTGTAAGTATTAGATATCACCTTAGCTAGATGTTGCCAAAAGTGTTTTTTGGACTCTAAGTTAGTAGAATTAGTAACTAACAACGAACCTCAGCTCCTCACGGCAATAAGGTAGCTAGCTAGGTAGGTATCAGTGTTCTTCTATTATTATATGTGAACATAACTCCAGATTCATTTTAGTAAAAAGTTTCTAAATATCAAACCCTTTAACCTATCAGAGATCAGCAGGATTTGGGTAAATTAAGTAAAATAAATTGCAAGGCTAGACTTAATTTTTTGAGAAGACTTGTAAAAATTTTATCATAGTGGAAAAAAAAACATCTTTAATTTAAAAGAATTATAAGTACTAACACCTACCTAAAGACATTTATTCCGATGCACAGCTAGGTATAAAGTGAAAAAAGAAAGTAAAGACGCTAAAAGATTTCAAAACTTGGTCAATGGCCATTCTATTACTTACCTAATTTGAATTTAAAAATAGAAAACGAATGTTTTTTCCTTTAGGTACAGGTCAAATTTTGAATCCGTAATAACTGTCAAAAGCGGAAAATATCCTTCTGGCTTTAAAGCAGTTAAATACTAGCTCGGTAGTTTTCTGCTAGTTATTTTTTACATAAATGAGCACATTACGTTTGATGCTATGTTATTTGGGTTGTGTTGTACCTATCTAACTACCTAATCATCGCCTAACAGGATACCGCTGTAATACAAGGTTATCCCATTGTTGTCTATCCTTCAAAAGCCTAATCTAGCTTCAATTACACACACTTGTTAGTAATTACATGAATCTTGTTGATGTTCATATTTTCGGTTTCAAGGTTAACACTTCAGGGATATCAAAAGAATCGACAGAGTACTAAGCAGTGTGTAATTTGGAATTTTGTATTAGAATTATGGTATTTTTTGTTAAGTGCCTACCATTAACAGCTTGGTATTTGTTTTTACTTACGATCTAATTGGAACGTGAACCAATGTAGTGGATCCAAAACACATTCTAAATGCTTCTAGATAAGAACTAGTGTTCCGCGTTCTGTCAATCGTGTAAGGGATTGCTTGATTTTTTTTAAGGAACTTGTAGGGTCATTTCGCCTGTTTGCGTCCATTTAGTGCAGTTTCCAAGTTTGACGGCGAAAATAAAAATAACCCAGCACTAGTATCTATCTCAAAATGATTTAATGAGTTCATTATATAGTCTATTTTAAGATTAACTTTCAAATTTGCTTAAAACACTTTGTATTTATTTAAAAAAAATTAAAATGTCAGAATTTGGCGTTTTCCCAGTTTGCGTCCACGAAAATCCAGATTGCGTCCACCCATGGACCAGTTTGCGTCCACCAGTTTAGTAAAGGATTATAGAGGTGATATGAAGAAAAAATCAAAGAAAGATTGTATTCTATCAGTGTCTTTATTTAAGAATATAAATCTTAATTAAAAATTAACATTGTAATCACTTTAAATAAAATTAATTCTCAACAATGATTGAACTTAAAATTAGATAACTATGTATGTTAAGGGGCCGTCCATTTATTATGTGATGTATTTTTTGGCCATTTTTGACACCCCTCCCCCTTGGTGATACATGAGCTTTAAGACCCCCCCCCCCTCCCCACGCTACAATACTTCTTCTTCTTCCTAGCGTTTATCCCGTTTCTATACGGGGTCCGCTTTGACCATGATCCAGGATTTGGCAAGTCTGGTTATTACAGTGAAGCGACTGCCATCAGACCTTCGTAACCCATAGAGGGGAACCAGACAGATTGGATCATGGTTACACAATTTACACATTCAGATCTAACTGAACTAAATTCAGAAATCACTGAATGTGCAGGTTTCTTCATGGTGTTTTCCCTCACCGCCGAGCTAATGGCACAAATCCACACATAGGTTTCGAAAAATCCAGAGGTGTGGGCCCGGATTCGAACCGCGGACCTCACGTATGTGAGGCGCCGTCCGTACCACTAGGCCAATCACGCTACAACACTAGATGAACATAATTTTATTAATAAAGTCTTCACATCACAACATATTTGCCGGAAACAAAATAAACATAATACCCTCCGGCCGTATTCGGCCATGGCGGCCGATCTTACGATCAGCCAGGTACGCAGGATATATTATAGTGCACAAGTGTATGCGCAAGCACAGGTGCACTCCCTATTCCTTCACTCTCATAATTCGGTGGGACAGCAATCTGACACGACCGTAGAGAGATCAGGCGCAGGACCAACGGCTTAACGTGCCTTCCGAAGCACGGAGGAGCTCGAGATGAAATTTTTCGGTCACCCATCCGATGACTGGCATCTGCGAACGCTGCTTAACTTTAGCAACCGCAGGCCGAGTGCGCTAACCACTTCGCCATCGAGCTCCACAAAATCAAAATAAACATAATATATTACTAGACCCCCTCCACCCTTCCACAGCAATGGACGAATCCTAATTTTAATCTAAGATCAGTATTGGTTAATAATGCGATTCCTGCTTTTCTTTCCTAATACATACTATTTTCATGCAGCAGAGGGGAGGGTATAGTTGCTGGAGTACTGGGATTATCTTTTCCGGCATTGTTAGAAATACAGGTCAGCTGGACAGCATCAGGTGGTGTTTAAATTAATCAGTGGTTCCTTTTTGTGCAGTGGCTGAAAATGGTTGTAATAAAGACTCTGAGGGTATAAAAGATGGTAGCGATACAGTTGGTGCTGATGATGAAGTCAAAATAATTTCTGGAGTAAGTTCCTTCGGGAGAGTTTCCTTTTCATCACTTAATATTGGTTTGATGCAATATCTTCTAATGGGAGAATTCTTTCGTCGTCTAAGGACACCAAAGAACCAACGTCGCGGTAACTGCCAGAAAATCAAAAAGAAGACAAAATAAGTGGTAAAGAAATTATATTCACTTTTCATTTAAGAATGTAAGCATTTAAACTATTTTTACAAGAAAGTCAATTGTTTTAAACAAAAATACATAGTGGACGCAATTTGGTCTATTATGTTTATAGCATGCGTCCACCCGGACGCAAAGCGGAAATTTTGAAAATTTGATGTAGTAATTCGCGTCCAACTTATTTTATCAGTTAAATATAAAAAACATAAACAAATTCTTAATTAATATTATTCCTCTTTTCATTATGAAAGTTTTAAAATATTTAAGTTTCCCAAAATACATATGAAACAATAAAATACTTACCATCGAACGCGCCGCTGCACACTATTTTTTTTCTTAAAATCCCGCGTTCGCGCACTTTTTGTTGAACAGCAAGGACAAATTATTTTTTCATTTTATTTTGGTTTGACGTACGGACCTTTTGTTTATATGTGCTAGCTAGGGCTTGCAAATATTCGACGAAATCAGGTATTCGAATATTCGAATATTTTTCGAAAAATATTCGAATATTCGAATATTATTCGAAATTTTTTTTCAAAGCGTCCACCAACCAAACATGGAAATATATAGCCTTGAGGTCATCACAAACGATACTGGCTATGGCAGTATAGCTGTAAACTTAGTACGAACTGAGTGAGACAGGTTTAAACTTTTACACTTTAAGCCTACGCTTCATTTATTTTCTATGGGAAAGTGCAGACTTTTTTTCTCGCGTCTTTCGACCAATCATGAAAAATGAAAATGTATATTTTTGAGGTCATTTAAAAAGCTATTTGATTTGGGAGTATATCTGCAAACTCAGCCCGAACTGAGTAAGACAGGCTAGAAACTTGAACACTATGTATCCTTCGCTTCAATATTTTTTAATAGGAGGTTGTATCCTTTATTTCCTGCGGCCATCAACCAAACATGGAAATATATATTCTTAAGAGCCCAATGTAAACGCAGTCCTTACTGAGTAAGACAGGTTAGAACTTTTACACAAAAACTGGGCTTTCGCTACTTACATTTTTCTAGGGAAGGTGGCGACTTTATTATTTCGCGTCCATCGACCAAACAGGGAAAAATATATACTAGAGAACATCACAATCAATTTTTGCAAAGACAGTTTAGCTATAAACTCAGCTCGAACTTTTTTACTGTGGACCTTGGCTTCAACATTTGCTATGGGAGGTGGTGTCCTTTCTTTTTCCACCGGCCATCAACCAAACATGGAAATATATATTCTTAAGTACATTAAAAATTATATTTGTAAAAGGCGAATTGCTGCAAACTCAGTCCGAACTGATAAACACAGGATAGAACTTTTGCACTCTGACTGAACTTTCTCTTCATACCCTTTTATAAAGTTCTAAACTGTCTCACTCAATTCAGACAGAGTTTGCAGCTATACTGTCTATGCACATATTGTTTGTAATACATAGTCTCAAAAATATATTTTTAAATAAATGATCGTTGGACGCGAAAAACTCACAGGCGTAGGACCAACGGCTTAACGTGCCTTCTCAAGCTGGAAGAGCTCGAGATGAAATTTTTCGGTCACCTGCGACTGGCATCTGCGAACGTTGCTTAAGTTTAGCAACAGCAGGCCGAGTGTGCTAACCACTGCGCCATCGATCTTCCCATTAAAAATATTTAAGCGAGGGTACATTGTGGTCAAGTTTCAACCCTGTCCCACTCAGTTCAGACTGAGTTTGCAGATATACTGTAAAATTAAAAAGCGTTTGTAATGACCTCTAAAATATTTATTTCCATAGTTGGCCGTTAGAGGCGAGAAAAAAAGGATGCCATTTCCCATAGAAAAATGTATGAAGCGTAGGCCTAAAGTGTAAAAGTCTAAACCTGTCAAACTCAGTTTAGACTGAGTTTACAGCTATACTGCCAAAGCAAGTATCGTTTGTGATGCCCTCAACATATTTCCATGCTTGGTTGATAGACGCTCGAAAATAAAAAAAAACACGTCACCTACAAAAATCGGCCTTGTCTTATTACCAGGAAGGGTTGTAAGGGGTGAAATAACATTAAACGAAGACATTATTATTCACGCGATCAATCAAACATTAATTTTTGATGAAACTTAAGAAGTTAAAGTCGCTAAAGTTATTTTGTTTAGGGTCATTTACTATCGGTCTAAAATCTCGATAATCTCGATCAAAACTGTCGAGATCTCGATCAATATCACATATAGCGAGATAATAGACCGTCGAGATAGAATATCGAAAAACTTCTACCTATTTTTTGAGATTTGAGACTATCGAGATTGCATTTCCTAATTAATCCCAATAGGGCATAAAATATTCGAATATTCGAATAACGCGTCACTTAATATTCGAATAGTAAAATGAGTCGAATATTCGAATTATTCGAATATTCGAATATTCGAATTGCAAGCCCTAGTGCTAGCCTATTAAACATACAGGTATAAGTGGTAATGATTTTTCGTTTGATTGATGTAGCAGTTTACTTATTTTCGAGGATTTAAAAAAAAAGTGGACGCGAACCGGGCGATGGACGCGAACAGGCGAACTTACCCTATTACAGACATCTTTTCACATTATTGCGAACTTTGAAACGTTTAATTAGGTAGTTTTGAAGACAAATACTTACTTTGAGTCATAATATCATAGACTTATATGGAAACTCCTTTGTGTTGTGATAGGTTTAAAGTCTTAGCCAAATACAATTATTAAGTCATCAAGTGAATCATAGTCGTCGCCGCTATCTTTTTTAAATTAACTTTTCGTGATTAGGTATTATTAAATAAGTACTTCAAACATTATGACTGACAGCGTTCTTTGAAGTTTAAAATTAAGGTTAATTTTGCATTAGGTACATGCATTCATCCTAGATTCTTTGAATTTCGTACATTTGATCAGAAGATGATCATTGTTAACTCTTTCCAGCGCGGAGAGACCCAGAAACAAAGTAATCTCAATTGACAAATTTAGTATTTAAAATATTAATAAATATTTTAATGTGATGTTAATAGTTTAGCATAGGTACTCAATTCAAGTCGAACAATTTTATGTTTGCTTTTACCTCAGCGGTAAGGAAAACATCGCGAGTAAACCTGTGCATATTCCGATAATTTTGGCCGTGAAACCGTGACTCAATTGGACCGGTTTCCCCATCAAGACAGACCAAAGAACTGCTTCGATGTAACTAATTGACCGGTTAGTGTAATTATTAAAAAAATCCGAGAAGATTACTTCAAGAAGTTGCGGGTTTCTTTGGGACACCCACGGGAATAAATTGATACTACCTACTCATTTCATTACCTATGTCTCATAATTTCTTCATAGTCTAGGTAGGCACTAAACGGCGCAATACATTAAACGAGTAACATTACAATTTTCTTGATTAACTAGGTAAATACTGTGAACTATAAACGTGATTAAAGTTGTTAACCGGAAAACAATTAAATTTCAATAACATGAGAAGTAAATGTTAGGTACTTCAAATACCTATGATGTAGTATACCTACCTGCGTATGGGTTGCATTTTCTTTTTTTTATATTTGTTTGAAGTTGTTTAAAAATGTGGTTCTCGTAGTAGATAAAAAAAATAAAAACGTAATTTTATTGCGATTTCACGGAAGAATATATTTTCTTTTTTTAAATGTCTCTAAAAACGCGACACAAAGCCGAGGTCCCCAACCCAACTTTAAATTGCTTCCTTGATATTTTCGGAAACACTCCTTCATGCTTCGGAACCTAATGAATATTAAAGCTATCTCGTTTTACGCTTCGAATATAAATCTGGTTTTATCTAAACCCCCTTGGCTCCTTCGTCATATTTAGAACAATGCTGTGCTTAATTCATAGGTGCTTTGTTTAAGGAGCAATGAAAATTATGCACGGTGGCTTTCATATTTCTGAGACGTCAACAATTCTACATCCCTCGCGAATTTCGCATTCCCCCATTCAAGACCAACTGGTACGGCAATCTTAGCTCCGAGATCCGAATGCGTGCGTTAAACAATAGTCGTAAATTTCAACCAGGAGCCCCGTCTAGGTGTTTAAACCACGTGTTCCTTGAAAATTGTATGCGGAATTTCACCGCTCCAGTGAAAATTTTACATATTGTATGATAGACGTACAAAAATTTGTTTAGCTTCTGCTAATATTAGCTTAAATGTATGTGAAATGATATAATGCGTGATATGTTTTTAATTTTACTTTTAAATAAGACTATAACTTAAAGATTTTTATTCCCTCTGTCCCCCGGCATTGATGTCGGGGGGGGGGGGGGGACAGCGGGAATATTTTATTATTATTATCTTGAATTCCCGTAGTCACCATTGGTGGGTCAGGCCGGTGTGTCCAATTGTTAGGTGTCTTTATGTAATTAGTTAATTGACTTTCCCAAATGTCATCAAAACTCAAACGTTTCCTCAAAAGTCAATCATATTACTATTAAACTGAAATTAGAAACATTTTCATCTAAACTTTGCACGACGATCGTACCCTTCGTAGCTATATCAGCACACCGGGCGTCACATTGCGGAATATTGTTACCCTAATGAATACGACGGTTTAATTATACCGAGAGTACGAATAACGTCTTACGTGCCTCCCGGTATACGCCTGAGAAGCGATTACGTAGGGACGCCATAAGTGTGGAACACACTTGGACGAAAATACGCTGCCGAAGTTCGGCGTGACTACGCCAGCAATGTGTTTTAAATAGGTGACACACCATGCCGAAATTCGGTCGCGTTTATCGCATTTAAAATGCATCGCAGGAGTAGTCACGCCAAACTTCGGTCGCGTATTTTCGGCCTAGTGTGTTCCTACACTAAGTATCATGATACCAGAAGGAAGTTTAAAGTGCAATTTGGAACTCGGTGACAACAGAAAACAAATACTCAGGTACGAATATTATGAAGGAACTGCAGCGGAGTTTAGTTTGCACTCTCCGGGAACGTGAAACAACTGCGGGTAGTTTGATAAAATATTTAACAACGCTGTTTCGAGTATAGTGCGGATGAATTTCACAGGATGATTAATGAAATTAATAGTTTGCTTAGTTCTTAGTTCTGGAGGTGATTTAATTTAGAACTTGGTGATATAAGTTTGATTAGTCTTGCAGGTATTTCGTAAAAGGCCTTAAAACCTTAATAAAGTTTTAAATGGAAGCTTTTCAAATTGGAAATGATTTCTGTCATCAAGTGTTATCAAAACAAATCTAACTTCTTCTTTATTACAGAATTGTAGCGATTGCGCCTTTTGTGAAGTAGTTTTCAATGTTTATTATAAATCATTATTTTTTTTATTAACTGTATTTTGCTAAATTTGCTTTACCTTTCACTAAAGCTGCTTGGCCATCGCTGAACTTGAATATATTCATATATTTCCATTATGTTTTTTGAGATTTAAAAAAATACTTATAATAAGATTGCTTCTCAATATTTTTCGGGGGTGACATACGCACAAGCAAAGCCCTGTCGGTCGCAAACGTTACACGATACTGAGTCTAATTGGGTAAGTGACGCAACGAAGAGTTTTCTCGCGACGTGTGACTCGCGAGCAATTATACCGAGCTTCCGCAGCCGGAACGGCGCCGTGGGAACGTCTTGGGGATTGGATTGTGTTTTTTTAATTATTACTTTTTACTAGAAAAAACTTTAAAAAAAGTTTGTTTAAAAACGCAGTGTAGGACGCCATCAGGCCAGGTGGAGCGACGATCTGCGCAATATGGCTGGCAGAAGCTTGATGCGAGTCGCCCAGGATAGAGATTTAATGGATATGAGGAGATGGCTAATTAGAGAGACCTTGGAGAAGCCTATGTTCAGCAGTGGACTGCGATAGGCTGATGATGATGTTACCTACTTTATTTTAGTTTTTTTATTTAGTGTGATTAATTAATATAATATTTCATGCCAATAATTAAAATCATATCACAGCTACCATGCTGTATTTAAAAAATCCTGCAACATTTTTGACGGTCCTGGAAATTGATCGCAAGATTGTGACCTGATTTTAACCGAGTCATAGATGATTTTTACTTGTATAGGAATTAAGACAGTTTTTAAACTAAAAACATAAATTGTGTAGGTGGTTTCGATTTCTTAGTCGAAGTATACTTTTCCTGATGATTACAGCTCATAATAGTTGCATTTCTCTTGCATACAGGTTGTTCTAAAATCATCCTTTCTCCCTTTTACAGATGATTGTTGACTCAATAGTTATAATCCCATTCTTCGTCAATTAGATTTGTGTCTTGCACACTTTTTTGTTTAAGTTGTTGGATGCAATCACGAAGCGTATCGAGACTGGTTAGTGGTTGCCTCTAGAGCGTTTATCCTATAACTTGCGGTTTTAATTTGAACCTAGGCTCTTTAGTATTTAAATATTAGATTCTATCGATTGAAAAAGCTTTTTTTTAAAGATCATCTTTCATGGATTGATTTGATAATCTTGCTACCTAAATTAAAATGTATCATTTAATCGCCTTTTAGATGTTTACAATCGTTATTTTATTACATTCCATTTCCATTGACAAAATTACGGCTTTTCTTCGACAAAGGAAAAATGATAATTAGCAATTGTCACTAAATTATTTTTATTCTTTGACTTAAATTAGCCTTATTCACTGGGCACAATTGAAAGTCGTTATTTCTGTAATCAGAAAATAAATTTGCCATCTCTAAAAATTGGTAAGGACGCTTTTTTTTAAATAAGCACAGCCACATAATACATATTATGAAATACTACAATAAACAGCTACACGTTTTCTCATAATCAAGAACGATGTAGCATTTTATTTGCACAATAAACATAAATTCTTGTTCAATATAGATGGCAATAGATGATAGATAAAAAACCGGCCAAGTGCGAGTCGGACTCACCCACCGAGGGTTCCGTACAAATTGTATTATTTATGACGTATGACAAAATCGAATGCTAGATCTCGTTCAAATAGTTTACATGGTAATGTACATAATATATAGCATTCTCCTATTTTAGAAGTTACAGGTTGGGATAGATAACCCGTTTATATGGATTGGTCTTAAAAAAATGATATTGAGGTTACACTTCCAAAGTGTTAAAAAGTGTGTCCCCCAACCCACACGTACAGGTTAAATGAAAAAAATATATTTGATTTTCAGTTTTAACTATGAGGTACCTATCCCAAAACGTTTTGTTTTCTTTTTTCATGTAAAATCTTAATGCGCTTCACAGACCACGTCTTCTTTCCAAGTTTCAACAGCAATTGCAGAGTGATTATAGTTTCGGAAAAAAGTGGCTGTGACATACTGGTGGACAGACAGTCAGACAGACATGACGAATCTACGGAACCCTAAAAACGAATAAATGATAAATTGTTCGTGTATTCCGATAGGTGTTTGCTCCAATTGTATGTAATGTTACGTGTGAAAAAAGAACTCTGGGGTTACGTTGCGCTGCTATGAGTTTTTTTGCTTACCATACACATAATATGTTGAGTGCTAGTTATTACGCACTTTTCTTGTTAGATGGTATAGGCGGCGCAATTTTTCGCTGACAATGATGTTTTGGTTCCGATGGTAGGTATTTCGACGTGCGTTCACAGATAAGTGCGTATATGACGTCTAATAGTGAAGTCTTTATACTACCCAATAGTACGATGTTCATGCTTAAACAATGATAGATGAAATTAAATATGAGTTTTATCATATTGTAGTACGTCTACTTCCCAACTAATATTATAAATGCGAAAGTAACTCTGTCTGTCTGTCTGTCTGTCTGTCTGTCTGTCTGTTACGCTTTCCCGCTTAAACCTCGCAACCGATTTTGATGAAATTTGGTACAGACAATCTTAAGACCCTGAGACAGAACATAGGCTACTTTTTATTTCAAAAAAAAGAAATCCACGCGGACGGAGTCGCGGGCGGCCGCTAGTAGTTATATAAAGGTTAACGTGTACTGGAATCTCCATTATATAATTAACTTTAAAAACACAATAGTACCTACAAGTATCCTAATACATTTTAAACTCTTTGTTAATTAATCTTTCAATTATTGCCTCTTTTTATTAAGTATCTCCTAAAATGTATTATCAGTTCTATTGTATTAAAAAAGCGGACTGCTTAATTCAATCTCATTAGCTGTGTCATTATGATGACTAACTAAACGATTGCAAAATGCATATTTTGTGCATAAATGTTTGTCTAGCTAAATGAGATGCGAATTGTTGCTATGTAGGTTGTGTGAGGTTATTGTTGGCATAAATGTCTCCAGCTTAATTGTTTTCAACTAATGTTTATGTTATCTAAAATTGTGAATAGCAAGAATTTTTATCAATGAATTTTGAGGGACAAAAGAAACTAGAGATTTACTGAGACTGCTAAAGAAATATTTACGTTTTTGAAGTTTTTAAAGGTGATGAATCGGGTAAATTAACCGGTGAAATAATTTAGCAAGACTTCAGCGAAAAACAAATCAAACTCGTGTAGGAATTACACCTTCTACTGTTAAATCATGGTTCGTTAAACTCTGCCAGATTTGTACAATCCTATAAGTTAGCGACGAGGAGAATTTAGTGTAGAAAATGTGGTCTAATCGTCGCCGAATCGTATTAATGAATTTCATGCGAGATGACGACTAAATTAATTACTTAGGATAAAATGCAATTGTGCTAAGCCCGAAACTGTAGATGGATAAATATTTTTAACAGCATTCCGTTCCGAAAAGATGTAAGTTAAATTAAATCAATACATTTAATATCTATAACGGATAATATGGCGAAGTGGATTCCAATGTTTTGGAGATTACTGTTTATTAAATAGGTAATACAAATTCATACCGCCACAGAATTCCTCCTGAATTCATTCTGTGGTCGTAAAAGTATGTTTCATGCAACACAAGAACATTATATCATGGCATCACACATTAAAATCATGCACACCTCAGTAATGTTGGTGATGTCGTGATCACGATTTCTGTTAATAATTAATTAAAAACTTGTATTTAATATGTTATTTTTAAAAGCCGTACGTTTATTCGTTTCTAAATGCCTGGCAAAGTAAGTGATTGCGTTATAGAGTCGCTGTCACCTCTAATGTTATCTTAAAATGACCACGATCAAACGATCAAAACTGTTTTAAAAGCAAGTATCTATCATACGACCGATTTTTGTCCTAAAAGGGATTTGACAATTATTTTCTAGACACAAGCATGCTGCATTAATAATACAAATGTGGCGACATTTGTATTATTAAGGCAGTTCATTTGTAATACGCTTTTATGTTACCAATTTTGCTTATTATGTAGTATCATCTTTTTTATTTCCCAACTCGTAGTACTCCCATTATCGATTATAATGTGTGGCTCTAAGGGAAAAGATATAATACAAATAATAACATGTAAAATTAGTTTTATCATAACGTTTATCGGTATAATTACTCGTGTGGTGATAAATATCGACACGTTATTTGGAAAGTGTCAAGGTTATCTGGAAAATCAATGTTAACAGGTGTTGTTATTACAGTCAAATATACACATTTCCCTCACTTGATTTTCCTGTTATACGTAGAGGCACTGGCTAATGGCACTAGAAATGATGTACCTTCACAATGTTTTGTCAGTTATGTAGATCATTATGTCTATCAGATCAGGACTGCAGTATGGTATTCTTGTCATATTAAATAAAAAAATCTAAACCAGCTTTGTGCTAGATTATATTATTATATTTATAAGTTTTATAAAGGTCTAAGCAGTTTTTAAAGTGGGCTTAGAAAATAATTAATGAAAAACAAAATCTCTCAAAATCAGTTTGCCGATTTATAGGTGCTTATATATCTTTGAAGTATGTATCTTTGAAGCCTACGTAAATAAGGAAGTTTTTGATTTTGATTTTGATATCCATTCCATTTGACTTCTTTCAGATGACCACATACAAACAAAATTTTCACTAAATTATTCCCTGTAAATTTTGTTCAAGGTGCGTAAAAAGGAATTATATTCCCCTTGTTCCTTTTTAATAAATGCATGCTAATAGCGTCACTTTTCACTTGTCACTGGCAAAATCGTTTGTCTTGTTTTGGCACTCTGCCTTTTGTTTTTCTCCAAAATCTTCCCGGAAAATATCACAATAACGTAACTGTTTCCTAACTTTAAGACGCTGTAAAGTGCGGTACAGTATAATGAACAATAGTACGGCATCATGTACTTAAACATTTTTATTTTCCATCATTACAATTTGAATCACAGATATTGTATTTGTTTTTAAATTATTACCCCTTTTCATTAAGAAATTTTACTGTCGTATAAATTGAGAGTATTGACTAAAATGTTTCGAAAACTTGTTTACATAATTATGTACCTACATGTGTAGTTATTTTTATTCATCCTTTAAGGCTTTAAATGAAAATAGCTCCAGTTAATTGACCTCTAAACTACATTCGAGTTCACTCGTTTTGGTGCTAAAACCTTGTAGACCTAGACCTGCTTGTTAGTTTATAATGCCAAACCTACTCAGTACGTCAGTCTATGTCCAGTGCCACAAACATACTTGACTGCGTTGTTGACATCGATTTTGTTCTTGGTGCGTAAAGGCGACAATTATTCCATATGCCGAAGCTTAGATCCAATTCCGTCCACTGTACCACAGGTTTGAAAGGTTGGTGACATAATATAATTTGAGTAGTTTATGTTGTAGTGATGCTGCTCTACTGTTCCACATGTACTGTGTCCCTGCGTAGTTTTATCAACATCAGAGATCGTATTCGTTGCCAAGCGAGAAGGAAAGTGGGTGCAATTTCACACATGCATAAAGTAGTAAGTTTATTTTAGGCATTTTATTTGGTCAGTGAAGTTTGTATAGAAAGTAATGATCTACATACATGCGCAGTGTTGGACTTTGGTTAATGACTTAGAAGTTATTTGTTTGTACGAGTGTTTATTTTGATTTTTAGAGCAGTAAATGCTATGGTCGTCAATTAGCATTTAATGGGCTGAAGATAATTGAATCTCCCTTTTAAGTAAATACCATTTACATTTGTTGGTATAATATGTACTTTTGGTACATTAATTCACTTAAATCAAATAGATAGAGGTAGACTTGTAGTGATTTGTAAAGAAACAGATACAAAACCTTATTACTAAAATTACTTTGCATATTTTATTATTTTATTTTATTATTTAACCACATCAAAACATAAAAATAATATTGCATAATGTAGGTAGTTGACTAATTTTGTCTCATTACCATCTTGTTATCCATACTCATTACCATTTGCCATTCTACTCGTGCTAATTTCAAGTGTATCATTATATTATTGGCCTTTTAAATCAAGACAGGAACACTCCTTTAAGAGATAATGAATGATTTGTGTGACCTGCGACATTACTGAGATTGATGATTGATTTATTTATCATGCGTTGTATTATCTGCATATGAGCGGGTTGTCGTCTTCTTTATGTTTAAATTACCTATTGAGGAAGCGCAAGAATTGTTAATGCCAGTTTTATTTTCTTTGCGTCTTGCATTATTGATATTGGGAAATAGACGAACGGAAACTGAATGTGGCATAATTTGTGGTTTTTACTTAGTTTTTTCGACAGATACATTATACTAGTAATGCAAACTCCAAAATACAGAAAAGTTAATAACACTTTTATTTTTATAACAAAACATTTATTCAAATGACACCGAGTTTATCACATACCTAAATATGGAGTCTCAAGGTGACTACTAATTATTCAGACGAAAATATCTTCCATAAATTAACTGTAAATGTATTGAATAAATAAATAAAAGTAAAAGTAATTTTAAATAATTGTTTTTATCAAAACTAGCGGTATTTGAACCCACGACCCTTGGTTTTGTAACCACTCGACCAACGGACCCGTCAAACACAGAAACGTTAGACATTGGCTAGTGACTATGATTGCGTTACAGTGAATCTGCAATTTGCAACATCGATCTTTGATCTCCAAGTCTATGATTACCAGTGTAATGGTTCCCACATACACATTGATTTCACTTCACATATAAAATAAGTGAAAACTGCATGTACACTTGTACAGAGCGGGGCATATGAGGGCGATTTCCCTTTCGCAACGCCCTAGTGTTTAATCTGCATCGGAAATGTTCGCGTCGCGATTACATCCGACCGGCGACAATGCTGCGACAACAATTGCACCGTTTACCCTACTTTATTAGTCTGGTGTTACGTGCAATGTTGATAAAAACGGGAAAGACCTCGATCAGTTTAGCTAACGCGAAATTTGAAACTTCGTCGCGAAAGACCTCTGTAGCTGAAGTCATCGATATGTGTTGTGTCAGTTTCTCTAAGAGGTTTTGACATAATCGCATCTTTAGTGATATTAGGAACTTTATAAAGCTTAACAGTAAGTGTATGTCGCGTTGTCCCAATTGTTGTCCCAGCGACAATGCTGCGACAACAATTGCACCGTTTACCCTACTTTATTAGTCTGGTGTTACGTGCAATGTTGATAAAAACGGGGGAGACCTCGAATAGATTAGGTACTTTGGATATGTTAGCGCGACATTTGAAACTAAGTCGCGAAAGACCTCTGTAACTGAAGTCATCGATGTTTGTGTATCTAAACAAGACTTAGTTCTTGACTAAGAGACTTTGATGTAATCGCATATCTTTAATCATATTCAACACTAGCTGCCGCCCGCGACTTCGTCCCCATGGATTTGGGTTTCTGCATGTTAGTGTTATTAGTATACGTTAAAACGGGGAAGCCATCAGATTGGTTAGGTTTGGTACTGTTGAGTGGGTCAGGGTTACATTTTGATCCTCTTCAACTTTTCACTGTTGAAAGCCGTAGCGAAAGGCTTCATAACTAAGTCGTTTAGAATTCGGAGTAGTAATCAATTATGTGTCTACTTAAACAAGACTTAGTTTTATTTGACTAAGAGGTTTAGACATAATCGCTTTACTAAGTGGTAGGAATTATGACTTTACTCATATTGGACATTTCGACAAGCTGTGTATTGCTCGACCGTAAACGCAATGCTTTTCACATTAATGTTGAGTTTTAGGCAATACATATTATCTAAAATGTATCGATTAATAAAATATTTAATTGCATCCCTATTCCTTTTAATGTGAACTGACTAGACCTAGCGGCCGCCTTTTTAGGGTTCCGTAGCCAAAATGGCAAAAACACGGAACCCTTATAGATTCGTCATGTCTGTCTGTCTGTCTGTCTGTCTGTCTGTCTGTCTGTCTGTCTGTCCGCCAGTCTGTCACAGCCACTTTATTCCGTAACTATAAGTACTATACTGTTGAAATTTAGTGAGTGGATGTATTCTGTGAACCGCAACAAGGTTTTCACACGAAAATAGAAAAAAAATAAAAAAAGCGGGGGGTCCCCATAGTCAGAACTGAAACCCGAAATATTTTTTTTCATTGAACATATACGTGTGGGGTATCTATGAATAGGTATTTAAAAATTAAAAGTGTATGATATTTAAATCTACAACAACTACACAACTAGCAATATTTTTATTAATATAGTTGTCACACACTACTTTATGATAATTGTCATAACATGCGCTTTAATTGCCGAGGTTGTATTATATGATGATCACACTTGACCAGTTTTAGTCGTCGTTCACTCTGATTGCTAAAATAGACAGATGTCAAAACCTGTAGGCATGCGGGGATTCAAAGCTATCAAACGATTAGTCTGACCTGTACGTTTCCTGTGACATATCCATTCCGAGATGAAGTGCATCGACTTTGACCATTAGCGCTGACAACAGAGCGGTATAGCGCTGTAACTACTGCGGTGCGATAGAACCCATTCAAAAGGGGCTCTTAGGCGATTCGCACCGCGGTTCGAATCTTTTGCGGTGAGAAACGCCTGAAGACCCGTCAATGCGAGGTAAATGTTTCCTTTGTTTATGTACCTACGTTATTGTAATTATTATACTAGCCCATATCGTCCCACTGCAGGGCAAATGCTTTCTCCTCCGTTTTCCACTTTACACGGTCCATGTCAAACATACTAATATACTAAAGCTGAAAAGTTTGTTTGTTTGAACGCAATAATCTCGGGAGCCACGGGTTCGAATGAATAAATATTTTTGTGTTGGATAGTCCATTTGTCGAGGAAGGTTTTATAAGTTTTAGTATTACACTATTAGTGCAGGCAATGAAGCATTTTGGGTCCGAATTTTTTTACTGTGAACCGATTTGCATGAAATTTTGGAATTAGTTTCATTGCACCCTTCAATTCAAAAGTGAAAATGATTTGAACGCCGCAACTACCCCTGGAGTGGTTGCCACCCCATTTCGGGGGTGAGTATTATTTTTTTAAGATAACCTCGGATATCGATAGGAAGACTAATTTTAAGCAAAAAATCATCTATAAAATTTTTCGATAAATCTAATATTTTTCAAGTTATTGGCAATTGAATATTCGCAATTTTGTCACGTTTTTCATCGGTTTTTTGCAAATATCTCCAAAAATATAAGTTTTATCCATAATGTTATGAGGAACAAAATTGTGGCAGGTAAAAAACTAAACAATTTTGTTTATTATAACGTATTCTAAGTGCAATATTAAGTTAGATATTAAAGATCAAAGCCGTTTTTTATTTTGTCTGCATTTTAATCGATGTGGTCAATGTCATCTAGCGGCGAGCAGATGCATTTTATGGATTCTTATAATTAAGAGTTTTGTAGTGCTTAAAATAAGCTTTCAAATGAGTGCAATTAAAAGTCTTTTGCACGTAAAATAAGTAAGCTGTATTACAAATAAGAGGAGCATCCAATATTTTTTCTTTTAAAACAATGGGTTTCATAAGTGCCATTTCCACCAGAATTGAAATTATTCGTATTCCGCCAAGAATTAACTTTATTATGAAGTGTTTGATAAATTGTATCAGTTTGGCTGCTTTAGGACACATATTTTTCAAAATAGACAGGATTAAAATAAAAATATAAAATCTCATATTTTAAAAAATTCCACCTTCTTTTCATAATATCTCAAAAATTACGATAGATGCGTATAAAAGTGTTGGGAACAAAAATTTAGGTATTTTTCTGACAAAAAATTTAGTAATTTTGTTATTACTTTTAAACAAAAACTGACGGAGATATGATTGTTTAAAGAGCGCGTGGCAGCGGCAATCACAGCCTCTCTTAAGCCCTTTAACCCTTCACCGTTTTCGAAAAACGTTTTTAATTATATATTGCAATAAAGGATGTTGTAGTTCTTCTAATTACCTTTTCAATGCTGTTTTAGAAATTGTGATAGCATGAATAGCTTGGAAATGGCACTTGTGAAACCCATTGATTTACAAGAAAAAGCATTCGATGATCCTCTTATTTGTAATGCAGCTTACTTATTTTACGTGCAAAAGACTTTTAATTGCACTCATTTGAAAGCTTATTTTAAGCACTACAAAACTCTTAATTATAAGAATCCATAAAATGCATCTGCTCGCCGCTAGATGACATTGACCAAATCGATTAAATTGCAGACAAAATAAAAAACGGCTACGATCTTTAATATATATCTTAATATTGCACATAGAAAACTTTAGGATAAACAAAATTATTTAATTTTTTACCTGCTACAATTTTGTTCCTAATAAAATTTTCGATAAAACTTATATTTTTGGAGATATTTGCAAAAAACCGATGAAAAACGTGACAAAATTGCGAATTTTCAATTGCCAATAACTTGAAAAGTATTAGATTTATCGAAAAACTTTATAGATGATTTTTTGCTTAAAATTAGTAATCCAATCGATATCCGAGGTTATCTTAAAAAAAAAATACTCACCCCCGAGATGGGGTGGCAACCACTCCAGGGGTAATTGCGGCGTTCAAATCATTTTCACTTTTGAATTTAAGGGTACAATGAAACTAATTCCAAAATTTCATGCAAATCGGTTCACAGTAAAAAAATTCGGAGGTTGGACCATATTTTTCGCTTCAATGACTGCGCTATATGTGTGTGCGGAAACCGACATCCACGCGGACAGAGTCATGGGCAGTCCCTAGTGTACTAATAAATGTACTAGTAGTATTGTGTTACATTTTACATGGGACTTTTGATAAGCCTATTTTTATCCTGTTATCGCTAACATAATGTTTGTTTCCGGTTTTAATCAGTAGCAACTTTTTGTTATAATAATTAATATTTTGAAGTAGATATCGGATAGAGAAAGAAATATTCAAACTGTTCAAAGACCATTGTAAAAAAAAACAAAATATCCATATTATTTAACTACATAGTAATAATTTATGGTTTATACATTTAAATAAAGTTTTCATTTCTACGACTTCTGGCGTGTAAAGCGTCTGTGGACCTTATAAAAAGGGTCGACTGCCTATGACGCTACCAATCGCAACGCAAAATAAATCTAAAAGAATAACCCATTCATCTTCCGCTTGTCTCTATCCAAGGTCTAATGCACTTTGTATGCAAGGCAAGTCTTTGTGCGCAAGCTAAATGTTTTTACTAAGCTAAATGTAAAGAACACGTTCCTTCATTACTTTACCGAGCCAGCGTATACGTCATGCGCTCCGTACCTAAATGAATCTGTGATAATTATGCAAAATGAATGTATGTAGAACTCCGGGCATAGATGTGCTGAACATAATAATGATATGGGCACTGGTCACTGCTTTCCGAAGCAAAACTGTCTGTGCGTAACTAACCTAATACATTATTTGAAATGGATACGGACATGGGTAGGGAATGTAGATAACTGGAATATGTGTGTAAAAAGTGAGATAGGTTTGTTTTGTTTCACGTGCGGTTTAAAGTCAAGAACGAAACGGGTTTTCATAACAAGGTTTTTAGTGAATATTTAGTATTTACTTGTTGTGTAATGTTTACTTTGTGGTGAACTCATTTTGTGTAATAAAGCTGTTTTGTTTTGCTAGACATTCTAGGTTAATAAATGATAAAAAACATAATCAAGATCAGCACGCCTGTGTCTGAACAAAAGAAAAATGTTTACCTACCTCTGTTTAACTATATGACCATATATATTTTTGCCAACTTACCATTTTACCATTCGGTCATCAAAACTGTTTTATTGTGTTTACAGGAAGAACTTAAAATCAACAAGATGTAATCATTCCATCAGAAATATCGTCGCGACACATTTGACATGATAAGGGGGTGTGGACGTTAGAGACGGTTCAAACAATTTCAGAGTGAAATTCTAAAACATGACAACCACAAATCTTATCGGAGTGTTGTTTTTATGTCAGTATAGGCTTAAATATTTGGTTTTGTTTAGCTAGAGTCGGCAGTTACGACAAACCAACATAATGACGTCATAAAACTAGCCGTAAAACAACTCTGTTATGTTCGTACGCTATTAACATGCATTCTTGGTGCATAGATATATTTTGTAAGCCCCGGTTCGTTATACTCGATGTTGGTAACACAGTTAAAATTTAATTTCACGTTACTGGCAACCGCGGTGTTAAATATTTTACGTTCGTTCCGACATAAAAATGCTTAGTTTTATGACACTTTAGTATCGTGTCAGGATTTAAAAAGAGTCTTTTGATAGGAACGTTGTTTTAAATAGGTGAGCTGTTTACAATTTCGCTGGTGTTTTTGCATTTTATGATTATACATGTATTTCGTTAGTGAATGGTTAATGAGAAAGGGAGTTAAATGATAGTCATTATAGGCTATTCACATCGTTCATATACCTCAGTAAATAAGGCTTAGGGTGGGATGAACATACAATTTTTAACCCTCATATCATAACCTAGTTGTTGACTCGAGCGGTCAACGATCAAATGTAATTTTCACTTGATACATTATGTAACAAATTCTATCAATATTTAAAACATTCAAAGTTAATATGTTTTGCGTGTGCCGTACGGGGAAATGTCCCTTTCTGAAGAGATCCCTCATGTATTACCCTATTAAAAGAAAAAGGTGAAGATGCAAATTAGGCACCTTTTACTGGTCCGACCTCTTCTTTTGTCTAAGATGATTTCGGCAATTTTTTTTAACATTAATGAACAATTTTGTTCGCAAGCTATATCTTAATCTTGGGAAAGTAATATGATGTGATGGTAATGCTTTGATCGCGCCGTCACGGCATTGAGATTACGAGGCTATTTCATTACGAGACAATAAGTCGGAACCACGTTATTGGGCGGCGGGGTTCCCACGGCCGGCACCGTTACCCATCACCTCGTGAGTTCTATCACCTGTTGGTTACTGCGGTCTAGCAGGTACCTAAGACTTGACCGCGGATGGCCTCGTGCGACAGCGTAGTACGTCATCGGTAGGGCTGTACAGACAAGGAGCAGTGTGCAGTGTGCCGTTTCTAAACAGTAAATCAATCAGTTGAAAAGCTGATCTGAATCATTTACCTTTCTCGGCAAAAAGCCCTTATCACTGCTATATTTAACGTGTTACCAAAATTATCATAACAAGTTAAACGAGGAAACTAATAGACATGGAAATTTGTCTAGTTGCATCTTTTCGATGGATTTCATTGGTGCAAATAGTTTTTAATTTGAAAAAGTGTTGCACATTGAAATGGTTTTTCCTAAGATTGTTGAAAAGACATCTTGAATAAGTAACCATCAATTTATTGAATATCAACAAATTAATATTAGTTTAGAATTTGTTACGAATATTTATCAGTCATATATTCATGCACATTATACCTTATAGTTTCATCGTTACAACCCTACAAGATAAATATGTACATACATTAACATCAACAGTCCTCGTACCACGTTACACGCATGGAAGTGTTATCGCACATTGCAACCAAGGCTCTTGCACCGGCAAGTGCACCAATCGGCGTCTCGTGGTGAAGGAAGAAAAAAACCAGTTCCACACCAGTTGGCGAACCATTTCTTATACGGCGACTGTAATGTTTTGATCTTAATCTTAACATCGTAATGAATGGTCGAGTATCGGTGCTTCGAAGGAAATAATTGTTGAGCGGACGCGAATGTTTCTTTTTTCGCAGTCACGATGTAATGTTATACTGGTCATGGGTATGGGATGTTATGTGCATCATTATTATGCACGCAAGGTGCAAAGTTATTTTTTGGTTGTAACTTGTATTCATGGATGACACTGTGAACTTGAAATTGGAACGGCTTTGAATATATGTAATATGTTAACATAAATACCTACATTTTTAATAATTATTGCGGAATCGAATGTGTAAATATCGGGAAAAACTAAAAATGTAGGTATTGTACGTTTTTTTTTATACAAAACATTCATTTATCGGCAATTCAATACTCGTATCTAGAAAATGGATGTTCCATATTCAAAATAGCATTTTAATTAATTTGTAGACTATCATGCGAGTACATTTGTTGGTCAACTAAATAATTTAACATCCGTATTTTCTTTTGGTAACATGATTTGAACGAGTGTAGTATGTATATTTTCACATCTGGGGATATTTTTTTTTATTGTGTTTTCCTATTGCTCTGATAAGAGTTCTCCTGAGAATATAGTCCAGATTAAGCCGCATAAGTGTCTTAGTTTTCGTTTAAAAATTACCGCAAAAACCAGTTCACAGCATGTTGTTAACACGATCATACTAGTATTCATAGTACTAAATGTTTTAACCGACAAATCTCCGTCCATATAATACGTGTATTCCACCTCTTTAGATGCGGGTATGATAAAATTCGTTTATTAATTCAAAAAAGCTCAGAATATCCTCTGGTTTTAAGTATGCAATGCAAGTGTCTTGTGAGCTCGCTGCCGCTAATAAGATAAGGTGCTCTTAACGTGCTAATTAAGCAGTAGAGTCTGCTTTCATGTAGCTCTTGTTTCAGATCAAAATATCTTTCTGCAACGTTAAGTGCTTGGAATACTTAAGCCATTCAGCTTCCTTTTATTTTGTCATTACGGGAGGCAAGAGGTTTTTCCTTTGCAGTGTTCTTTAACCGAAGGTGTGTTGATCTGGTTCCAAACCAAGAGAATTCTTAGCGGACCCAAAGTTATCTTGCTTTTGACATTTAATTAAATTGTATCAATCTATACTAATATATAAAGCTGAAGAGTTTGTTTGTATGTTTGTTTGTTTGTTTGTTTGTCTGTTTGTTTGTCTGTTTGTTTGTTTGTTTGAACGCGCTAATCTCAGGAACTACTGGTCCGATTTGAAAAAATCTTTTTGTGTTGGATAGTCCATTTGACGAGGAAGGCTTTAGGCTATTGGAAATCGAAATCCACGCGGACGGAGTCGCGGGCGGCCGCTAGTGCACTATATAATACACAAACCCTTCTCAATATCAACGTTTTAGCTAAATTAAGGTCAGAGTAGATAACAGCAAAATTTTCATTACATCCAAAATTCCAATTCCTTTCAACTCTACTGCATAATTTGGCTGACGTCCAAGGAAATATATTCTAGTAAATTATTCCTTAAATCTTTTAGCTAGAAATTTTCATCCGCCATAGTCTTCACTGTCGTCTTTTTCTACGATGTAACATTAATTTATAATATCTCATTGATTAACTAAACTTCTTTTAGTGCCAATTAGCACCAAATGTGTGCATCGCTATGTTTTTTGCCCTCATTAAAATTCTATGCATGGATGTTAGATCATATTGCTGTTATTACGATTGTTACAGTCATAATACTGGTTTATACGGATCGAGGTTTATTAACTCGTTCGGCACGCACTGAAGGAATAGTTTCAGAACAACGCGGATTCTATCATTTTACTGCGACTGTTCAAATGTATTTGAATTGTATCCGTGGTTTTCATTTAATGTTAGCTTCGTACAAGTATAAAACCAATACTATAATACAATTCATGTTAATCCTGAAAACTCTAACATCTGATAGTAAACGAACCATTGATGGCTTGACGTGTCTTCCGAAGCACGGAATCATCATTCTTATCGGACAATTTGGTGATTTGACCCCGCACTGTCCTAACTAAACTGATAAAAGCAACACAAAGCGAAAGTGTTCCACGCGGGATTTGGACCCACGACCGCCGAGTTTTTTTAAGCACAGCGCTCTCACGACTACACCACGGATGCAGTTAATCTGTAAAAGAGATATTTAAAGAAAAGCACTTAATTTATTCTTTTAAGGAAACCGATTGTACTGGGAAACAAAAGAATATATTTTAAAATTATGACGTCAAAATGCGTCCAGAAACTCACTATTACATTAATTCACTTGGCTAACAAGGGCATTTATGTGATTTCATCGTAGAATATTTAAACAAATAACCCATGGCGATCATTCCTAGGAAACCGACGTGAAAATTTCTTAATTAGGTTTTTTATAAGCGTGCAGTTTTACAGTCTTTACGACTTGCAATTACCGCACAATACACTTTATGGTCACTATAAACACGTGGAAGGTTGCATAAGTAGCGTAGAAGAAAATAAAATATTTAAAGCGTGTAATTTCAAATTTTCCATATTTCAAAACATGTTGTTAAATCGACTATTTCTCAGCGGACGGTTATCGTTCAGCCAATGCCGTTTGGTACAACAATAATGTTCTTATCAGGACTCTGATGGCGTCTCAAAACATTCTTCGATGGATTCTAGCTCTTGTTCCGTGGGAATAAGATTTGTCGATAAGCGTTTATAAAATGCATTGTATTACCTCCTTTTTCGATTACAACGAGTCTCGTAATGCAACTCTGGTGCGTTTGTTCGATCGCATTATGTACAACCGCGAATTATATTAACGCGGCTTTCGACCAATTTTGTGGACGTGATGATATGAAACCTATTCTATCGACTTTCCAAGTCGTTATCTAGATTTCTTAGAAGTGTTGACTATAATACTTTCCTCCCATAAAGTAGATGTCAACTTGTAAAATAAATAATTTGTATTGCTCGTATTTATTGTCCATTGAAAATGTAACATCAGGTAGAAATGATAATATTTTATTATTATGTTCAATAAATGACTATTTCATGATAATTATTCATTACAAACAAAACAAAAAGATTTTTTTTGTTATTCAAAATATGTATTGATTTAATCAAATAATTGTGTGATATATAAAGATAAAGATAAAGATAAAGATATTTATTCAGCAATTAGATTTACAAGGAAATTCTTTTGCACGTCAATATTTTTTTACCCTACTAGCACTTCGACGTGAATGGCCTGCTGAGAAGAAGTGCCGGAAGAAACTCAACAGTTAGCCTTTTTTTAAAAAAATATCATTGATATTACATAAATGTCATTAAATTATATAAAATGTCAATTAGTAGATGTGCAGAGATGGTCATAAGTCACACCCACAAATTCTTGTCCTTTATAAAATCTTCTACTTTATAGTAAGCTTTTCTCATTAAGTGCGATTTGATCTGAGTCTTAAATTTA
The DNA here is from genome assembly GCA_958496325.1 of Nomophila noctuella. Taxonomy (NCBI): domain Eukaryota; kingdom Metazoa; phylum Arthropoda; class Insecta; order Lepidoptera; family Crambidae; genus Nomophila; species Nomophila noctuella. The sequence continues at coordinate 7,626,056 of OY292492.1, read as the reverse complement.
TGGAAAGGTAATTCAACAAGAGTTTGTGGTAGTTTATTAAATATTTGTACACTAAGTCCTATAAATGACTTCATTGTTTTTTGAAGTCTGACTGTTGGAACGGCAAGTTTATCCTTATTTCTAGTATTGAAATTATGAGAGTCTGATTTTTTCGGGAGATCTTTATAGTTCTTCCGAACATACAAAATACAATCAAAGATGTATTGTGACGGTACCGTTAATATATTAATATCCTTAAATAAAGTTTTCAGCGAGTCACGTGGCCTAAGGCTGTATATTGCACGAATGGCTCTTTTCTGTAATATGAAAATGGTCTCAATATCAGCAGCAGAACCATACAACAATAAACCATATGACATAACGCTATGAAAATAACTAAAGTACACTAATCTTGCCGTTTCAATATCAGTTATATGCCTTATTTTTCTTACAGCAAAGGCAGCCGAGCTAAGTCTAGAACTCAAGGCCGCGATATGGGGGCCCCATTGAAGCTTAGAGTCAATGACGATTCCTAAGAATTTTGTAGAATTTACAATTTCTAAGAGCTCATTATTCATTGTAATATGTGTATCAATATGTCTTACATTAGGCATCATAAATTTAATGCATTTAGTTTTCTTTGCATTTTGTGACAAATTATTGCTAGAAAACCAATGCGAAACCTGTGACAGAGCTTTGTTCACCTTGTCAAAAGTTTTTTCTTTTCTGTCAGTTTTAAAAATAAGTGAAGTATCATCAGCGAACAAAACTATCTCACATAAGTTCTTTACAAAATATGGCAAATCATTTACATAAATTAGGAACAGCAAAGGTCCCAATATAGATCCCTGAGGCACGCCCATGCGAAGCTTAGCCCCCGATGAATTTGAATTATTAATATGGACCCTTTGTATCCTGTCAGTGAGATAAGATTCAATCAGCTTCAAAGATGTAGGAGACAGACCGTAATGTTTCAACTTCATGAGTAACGTAGTGTGGTCAACACAATCAAAAGCCTTTGATAGATCACAAAAGACCCCTATAGCGTTCTGTTTACTCTCCCAGGCATCAGAGATATGTCTGATAAGTGCAGTCCCTGCATCGGTAGTGCTCTTGTTTTTGGTGAAACCAAACTGTTTCTCATGTAACAAGTTTTGTTTTTTAAAATGTTCAAGCAATTGATTCATTATAATTTTTTCAAAAATTTTACTAAGGCTCGGTAATATTGATATAGGCCTAAAATTCGATGGGTCACTTTTATCACCCGATTTAAATAGTGGTATTATTTTACTACATTTCATGAGATTAGGAAACTGATTTTGATCAATGCATTTATTAAAAATCAAGGCCAAATGAGGTGAAATAACATAAATTACTGATCTTATGATATCAGTTGAAATTCCCCAAAGGTCCTCAGTTCTTTTTATATTAATTTCTTTGTAAGTTTTCAAGATTGTACTCTGTGTGATGTATTCAAAATGAAAGGGGATCTGACATTCAGTTATACTCGACGCCAGGAGAGTTTGAGCTGTCTTTGGGCTAGAATTAAGAAGACTAGTAGTGACTACAGGAATATCAGAGAAAAATGATTCAAAAGCATGTGCTACATCCATGTCTGTTTTATAACTAATATCATTAATTTTCAAACAATAACTATCGTCATATGATTTTAATTTACTGGTCTCTTTATTTATTATGTTCCAAGTAGCTTTTATTTTGTTACTTGAGTTATTTATTTTATTTCTCAAGTAAATTGATTTAGCTTTATAACATACTTTCTTAAATAATTTGGAATATTTCTTTACATATTCTATGACCTTCGGATCTTTAGAATATGATTTTAAACCATAAAGTTCATATAATTTAAGTCTACTTTTGTAAATACCTGGAGTTGCCCAGTCACTGAATAACGTTTTAGGTTTATTAATATTGATATTCAGTTTTTTTTTAGGAAACACTGAATTAAATTCAGAAGCAATGAAGCCAAACAGGTTATCATAAAGATTATTAACATCACTATCTATAAAAGAAAGGGTAGGTATTTTCCTTTCTATGTTGTCTCTAAAGTGGTCTCTACGCTTCTCCGTGACAGGTCTACAAATGATCTCAATAGACCTAGGGACAAAACTATGCTCAAAAGTAACCTGCTGTCCCGTGTGGTCCGACTGCATACAATTAATAATCTTTTTATCAGTTACATTCGTATTGCAGAAAACATTGTCAATACATGTAGCAGTAGTGGAAGTGATCCTTGTAGGTTCATTAAAAAGATTCGACAAATTAAATGAATTAAATAAATTTATAAACCTTACAGAATATTGTGAACCTTCAAGGATATTAATATTAAAATCTCCACATATAACAACTATTTTATTTGTTTTACAAACTTTTTTAAGTACTTCTTCCATTGTAGCTTCAAACATACTAAAATCTGATGCGGGAGGCCTATACACGCACACTATAATATAACGATCCATCTCTGCACACGATATTTCTATAGTTCGCTCAATGGACAATGCTACGATATCTTTGCGTTCTTTACATCTTAATTTATTATGTATAAGTATAAGTGACCCACCGCGTATCGCAGACTGTCTCATGAACGAACTAATAAAATTATAATTATCTATATTAAATGAACAATTAACTTGCCTTAACCAATGTTCAGTTAGGCACAAGACATGTATATCCATACAGTCAAGGAATAGACCTGTTTCTAGTTCCTTACCAGAGAAGCCCTGTATATTTTGATGAACTAAGTGTAAATAATTACAAGACTTCTCGGCAGTAACTGCAATAGGTTTGCAAGAGATGTCCTCTATTGTCTTATCATTTAATTTAAATTATTTGGATCAGAATCCAAAGTCATGTCAAAGTTTTTACTGGACTGCTCAATAGAAGCAGCCTGGTTAGCCAAGTTCTTGGCTGTTAAAATAAAATAAAAAGATAGCGACATAGCTATTTGTCGTTTATGATAATTAGATAAGTAACAAATATCCTTCGTCAAACTATAATTACAATTTATAATCAATTTGTTAATGTCAATTAAATGAATTCTATTATTACCAAATGTCAAAGTATCTAAACACATATTCAACTTATATCTATTATTATTTTCTACCTCTGACATCCCTTCTGCATAGGGCAGTGTAAATAAAATAATTTTTTTAATGTTTAGGCTACATAGATTGTCAATGTGATTAATCAATTGTTTTTTATTCAAACTACCCCTATTTCCAATTAATATAATTAATGTAGTATTCTGACTAAAATTATGATTCATAATATTTTCTATGACATTACTGAAGGACGAACCTGGTAAACAGTTATTAATTACAGGCTGATCTAAGTGTGTACTTATGAACTGGCCCATACTTTTTCCCATATCATCACTGAACATGACATAATTATCAGTTTTAATGGTGGTAAAATTATTACTAATTTGTGGTAACTCCAGTGGTTGATCCAAAGAATGAGATAGGTCCAAAGTATGAGACAGCTCAATAGTATGAGGTAGCTCAACAACTGCAGGAGGCGTTTTGGCAATACAAGTACTTTGCTCAAAAAGTAACTCATTGGTGGCCTTTATTTGGGCCCTAATGATTTCTTGGGATATATTATACTTGGTGGTCATGTCAGCAAGCGACTTGCATAACCTCTCAATTTCCCCTTGCAACTGTTGGATGTCCCTCTCATGCAATAATCTACTTTCATTCAACTTGATACTTAATATTTCTATGCTGTCTAATAAATCAAGCCTTTTTTTCCTTAATTTTATATTTTTGTAGAAACATTTATGTTTCTTTATCAGCCTTTCCGTTTTCTTAATGTACTTATTAATCTTAACATATTTTTTAAACTTAGATTTTGACTTATTTTTTTTGTTATTTTTATCTAGCATATCACAACAATTTGCACTATGGGACAAATTAAAGACTTTATGAGAACATGTAGAAGCAGCTATGCACGATGTAGCAGAAGCCGCAACATCTATTTGTTTGCCAGCCGGGGTCCCAAGCAGCTCTTCATACAGGCTCTGTGTGTGTGAGAGCGACTGGTCCTTTTTCTCTTCCTCAAGCTGTTGGATGTGCTTGTGGGCTTCACATAGCTCACTCTCCAGCTCATCAATACGTCCCAGAGTCCGTTCATAGGTGTTGCCGCACTCCTCAAAACTGCTGACCACCCGGAGTAGCTGGTCTTGCTCCTGCAGGGCACTCATGAGTTTCACATGGAGTTCACCCATTTCTTTCTTCAATGTCGCATTTGAACATAACAAAGATTTCATTTCCTCTTCATTTTGTTCCTGCTCATTCAATAAAGTGGCGTTCTCAATCTTTGTTTTCTTAAGCTGATCTAGTGCCTGCTTGAGTTTGAACTCCATATCCTGGGCAGATGCAACAGCAGCGGCCCTTCGGGTTGTCATCTTGAATAAGTCCAACAAACCTGGAAATATCACAAAGGAATGTGAATGTTTTGGCTAATATAAATTTGTAATTTTTATTTGTTTAGCTGGGTAAACTAATTCTATGAAATATAAACTACATAAGTTAACTTTTAATCAAGAGAAAACAGTAAACTTTCAAGACAATTTTTTTTTTGTTATATACAAATAATTCTATGGTCTTCTAAAGTTCTTTAAATATTAATAGAAATGTATTGATTCTATAAGTAGGTATTTATTGTCTTTGTCGAGAATCTTTGTCTTCGACGAGGCGATTTAATTCACTTTACACGAAGGTATTATGAGAACAAATTAAAAGGCTCACTCCCATCAATGGTTTAATACGTAAATGTTTGTTTGAAAACGATTGCAAACAATAGTGTGTGCGTCGAGTGTGTTTTCATTGTTCACTCTTGTAATGAAAGAAAAATTGCGTAATTGCATTCGTCTTACATTTCGAAGGTTTACTACCGAGTATTAATTGCAAAATTTTAATTGCTTCTGATAATATTATGCACTTATTTAAAAATTACATGTGTAAATAAGATTCCTTTAGAAATAGAAAGAACACAAAAGGGGATTTATTGTCGGGAAAAGTATTTTTTTTATTAATGATCTAATCTTGAAAAACAAAATCATTTTTACTCGTTCTTTGTCAAACCTGCCTGCCTGCGGTTTCGCTCAATTGCGGTCCCAATGCCAGGAGCCTCATAATTTTTCCTTTTATTAGATAAAAGGCATATATTCAAAAAACTTCATGTGATTCTGAGCAGCTGTTTTAATAAGATTTTTTTTTATTTCTTTCAGGTAATATAACAATACTGACTTCTAAGTAAAAAGAAAATAGTTTTAAGGTAAGTAATTTGATAAATATTTGGTGAACACTATATGAAGTTGCATGTTGAACCAAAAATTGTGTAACAAAATTTGATAGGATTTTATCCGTAAAAACTCATAAATTTCTTTTGTGTTATTGTTCTCGTAGATAATATACCTATTTAATTTTTAGTTTTAGAAACATAACATTTATTAATAGTACTCATTATAGTAACGGTAAAAGTTCTGATAGCAAAATAATGATTCTGACTGTTACGTCAATCTCTACAAGTTAAGTCTTTAATTGCTGTTATTAATAGACCATTATATGCTATGTCAAGTCTAGCTGGCCGTGAACTAGGTCATAGGATCGATGTCCGGATTGAAAGTCTATTTAAAGAATTTAATTTGAAACACCGAGGTTTGATTGGCACCGATAAAAATTGTATTTTGGTTTGTAATTTCTTAACTAATCTTGTGACCTGAGGATTGACGTCGCCTAATGCTTGGTCTTAGTACGTTTCAAGCTCATTTATTGAGACACTCAATGAGCTTTAAACGTACAAAGTGATAATAGATCTTGATATCTTTTAAATGAATATAGATTTATTTTAATGATAGCATTTTATGATAATGATAGCATTATCATTCGCTAGTATATCATAGTTTATTGATTGAGTCCCCCAGTGTAAATAGATGTTGATATCGTCATAACAAAAATATTAGCTATAAGGGGCATCGAATAAGTCGACAGCGATTGTTATTTTTATTTTCATCTGATTGTATTGGGGAAATGAAATGAAATAATTTATTCAGAAATTGGATTCACTTAGTGAAACCTCAAAACTTTTTTCGGGAACTTAGTTGCCATAGCTCATACTCTAATAAACACAAATATAATGAAGATATGCACAATGTTCATATTATGTATAAAAGCACATACGAATGTTTCCATTAGGCAAGATCAAATATCCGGCTGAAAAATAAGGTCAACGGGCTAAAGTTAAATGAAGGAATTCCCTCAGCTCAGAAGTAAGCGAATAATTTAAATTCAACAGAGGTCACAGGTCGGCGATAGTATCACACTAAATCTTTTTTATTTTACATTAATGTTACGGATAAGATTTCAATTTAGCACTTTAAGGGGGCGTTTTAATTTGTTATCTAAGTAATAATGGTTACAATTATCTGGTCGTTTGTTTTGAGTTAATGTTTGTATAATTTTATGTAATTGGTTTGCTCAGTACCTAATTTCTTATATTAATGTCATGTTTGTTTTGACGGAGTTATTACTGTAAATCTTGGAAGGGGTTTTCTTCCGAATATGAATGTACTGTTTTAGAATATTCCCGCACCTCAATATTTGTACAGAGTTTGATTCGATAAAATAATTATTATTGGAAAATGATACCCCATACAGTGGCCGCACATTTTAGGCTATTAGACCTTTATAACCATTAAAATATATACCATAATTTGTGCCTGGCTTTTCCAATGCAATCTATTAATGCATGAGTGATCGAGATGTTAAGTTTATAACTTGAACCTATCAAGTTGCATAGGTACGTGATTTTGCACACACTTGAGAGAAAGTTCTGGATCTGCCTTCCAGTTAATAGATATTACGTAAGGATATGTAAAGTATACTTATAGCTTAGCCTACGTTATGAAGGCTACGCCCAACACACGGATTAGTTAGTTGCAAAACTAAGCAACAAGACCCACGTTTAATAAGTTAACCGCATCATCCTACCTTTGTGTCTATGATTGTCTTCGTAACATCCTTCGCTTTACTCAACACACGTAATGTTGCTAAACTTACAGCTGAATCTCGGCTAAATATAGTCATTAGATGTTCCAGGAGACCTTTGTAATCCGGACTTAGTGAGAGCTTGAACTTAACAATGTAACTTGGGCGACACAGTCGTCATTCGTGGACACCCGGCGTAGGGTTGCCAAGACTTGAAAATGTATTGTCAAATTGCGAATTTATTTTAAGGTGAAGAGAAACCCTGCTATCATATACAAGCATGTGCCTGCTATTATTGCAGCTGCAAGACTAATGCATATTTTTTGAATTAGTAAAATAAACAGGACTATACCCCATCAACATCTATTGATGAAGGGTAGGAATCTCAATCATTTATTAAAATCCCGACTGATGTATAAACTCAGACAAGTAACTTTGACTTTTATTTTGATCATCAATCATAATAACGCCGATGAAATTTCATGGTAACAGATTAAAACAGTAATAAACTTAACTTTTCTATCTATCTAAATGTCGGCCCGATGCCCAATCAAATAACTGAATAGTAACACCCAAAACATTTGTTTGAAAAGTGTGAGCGACAGCCCTATACGAAATTCGTCTCTAGTTTACTCAGGCGAGTGTTGGGACCAATTACCGAGGACGTTACGATCCGACCACGGCCCGGGTCCTGAAATATTGACCTTAAAAGGCCATTAGTGTCCCGTCTTAGCCGTCGATAAGCCATATTTGACCGTTGGAGGATATGGAGTCGCGATTGGGGTGGCGGTGAATCACTGTTTAAGATAGTTTTGAGAGGATTGGAGCTTAATTGAAAACGTTAATGGGTTTAATTATGTATTAATAAAGGTATTTATACATATTCGGGAATATATTACCATTGCTAGTATCAACACATTATTAGTTTTCTGGATAATACTAAGTGTTTCTTCACATTGAACTCGCGAGGACGGGTGCGGTCGCGCAAATTCGAGTTCTAGATCATAGACAAAATTTTATGTAAGACCCCGTGTTGAATAAGATGATTTCGTGCTTAATGAATATGATACAAATAGCTTTTTAGATGAAAAATCAGTCAAAGCATGGTTACATAATAAAAAAATTAAATATCAGCAATTTGTTTTAATATATGTAGAGGCATTCATATCATACACGCGCTTAGTAATAAAGGAAGTTAACTGATTGAAATACTTGTACAAGCAGCCCTATAACAAGAAATCATAAATCATAATGTTACAATATTACAATATTATTGTTATTACAACGGTTAAACCCACAACAGACGAGTCCAAGTAATAACTTACTAACTTTGGGTGGGCGTATCGTAACTTTGGTTATACATAATATAGCAATATAATATTCCTTTACCTAGAACCTTGTGTATTAAAATTAATTAAATTCAACTAAGCACGGTTTACATTTTCAAACACAGATTATCTATTTTCGTGCAAAGATTGAGAAAAATATTTCTTTTTAAGCTTTTTCCTCATCCTTTCCGGGAATGGTTTTCACACTTTTTGATAACCAAAATTTGTTCTTCAAATATTTAATACGGCAAGGTTATACTTTCACCACATTAACATACAACTAAAACAGTTTATTTCTTTCTTAAGTAATGAGAAATTGAATAAAAGCTTAAAATACAATAAAATGGCAAGCATATTTTCTTCAGGTGATTATGATAAACATCATAACAAAAATAAAATGTATGTCTTCAAGAAAACAAAAATACGAAGAACCAAGCAAAAATGAAATTGTGAAAAATCAGTAATTACATAATCACAGCAAAATTGATGGTAAGGTGTTTTAAATTTAATTGCTTAGCAATCGAATCACAACTTATAGGTTTAAAACAAAGTTCAGGAAATAGAAATTATTCAAAGCTTGTATTTGTAAATCAATTAAAATGGTTAATCGATTGCTATAATCTAACCGAAGATTTGTGCTTGATTCTTCTAAAAAGTACTTTGTTTTTGGTTTCCATTAATATGGAGTAGCACTAGTCGCTTATATTCAAATGTCTGTGTCACCTAAAGTAGTTTTAGAAAAGAGATCCTTTGAAAGAATATGTCGATTTCGAAAAAAAAACACTAATTTACATGACAATCTCAAGTGGCTCTAACCGTTTATCTAACTGTCTGTATCTAAAACTTTTTAGTTTACTAAGAGAGAGAATTTATTTCTGTCACAAATAGAATTTGAACGTGAAATCGTCTTCATTTTTTTTTTCTGTAACAACAATCGGTGACTATCAATCACAGTGTGCAATATCAGATACTTTCGAATCGTATTGTAGGTGGCACGCGGAACTTGAAAGGTCACGAAACAACCGTCTCCGGTGCCGGACGGACAATTATTATTCATTGTTTTGAGATGTCTTCGAGTAACATCACCATTGTTCGGTTATGTGTTGTCGAATAGTGTTTGGAAATAATGAGTCACATCTATTCAATTGCGAAATGTCGATGCCGATGCCGTCAATCGTAGTCTTCTCAAGACGTATTACGATACTCGTAATTAAATTTTTGATACATACTCGTAGAATGTTTAGAAAGATAATATGTAGGCTGCTTATTTGTATTTTAACTTCGTAACCCTGACAATAATTCCAAGGAATTAATTCATACATTTATTAATTTATAAAATGGTTAGGTTATTTGACATCAAACAATAAACTACGTTCCTTGAACGAAGACGTAAACTATATACCTACTAATTGGTGGTATTCTTAATAATATAAGGTTACTGATTGCATAACTTGTTAGATATTAAAAAGCTTAAAAAACTTTAAAATGTTCAGTAATCTATCAAATAGGGATGTTGCCACCACCAGTCATTTGACCTTCTTTTATTAACTGTCAAAACGATTCCAAACTATGAAGTTTGTATGGGAATAGCACACTATGACGTCACTAGTTTTAAAGTCAACTGAGTAACTAATTGTATAATTTTAATTTATTAAAAATCTTAATCTTACGTATAAACGAAAACAAACCAATACATTACGTGCTAAAAAGCGTCTTCTTTTTTAAGAAAAGTGTTGTGAAATTAATTATGATATGTGTTAACATCCCTATTATTTGGGTTACGTGCATGTTACCTATCTAATTATGGTAATTTCTACTTGAGATTTGGTAGAGATTGAACTTTGTTTTGAATTTAGCTGAAGTTAATTCAGTAAGAAACACGGGTATACAAGATGCGCTCCATAAATTCTGTGTTGTCAAACTAAAATTAAGCTCATGTTTCGTCCTGAAATATAGCTCTCTGGGGATTTTAATTTAGCTTTGAGGCATGTATTAGCTTTGGGGATCAGCGAAACCCAATCAAGATCACGTAGTTTCCAACAAATATTATAGTTACAACGACAGTATCTTCGGTCATAACAATGTACGAGTATTTTGGCTCTGTTTCGCCCATTGCTTTTAATGGTATTTCTCAGCCTTTGACCTGGGGATTCTATAGACATTTACATGCTGTTTATGACTGAATCTTCATCTAGTTTTACGAGTACTGTGTACTGTTTGTGTTTATTGTCTATTTGAATACAGTTGGGTTTTATCACTGGTGGAATTAAAGCGGAGCAACTAGTCAATGTTTTTGCATTTGCTTATCTATGTAATAAACAGTTTTACCGAGAATTTCAAATAACGTGCCGTGGGTTTTCACAAATATGGTGACTGCAGTGTAGTGCAGATGTGGGAAAACATAGCTGAATGAAATATACAAAATTAAAGTTTCAATAATATACTGTTAAACAAATACTTTCGTAAATGAAGATTTAAAGACGATAATTATTAACTTCACTTTTCACGATATTTAGAGTGTTTTGATTATTTAGAACTAAAACTGGTCCTAGGAGATATCACTGACAAAGTACCTACACAATAAATAATATTAGATTTCTGAGTAGGATTTAAAAAATTGTGATTGTATCTGTATCAACGGACATTCGCTGATAAAAAGCTAAGGATAACACGATGATAATTAACATAAATTTACAATTCAGATTTGTCTGCTAACGATTTATTGTAGGTCATTTATACAAACACTATGCATTTACTGATCAATGAAATAATTAAATTAATAAACGTGTTCCTTCAAGGATCATTATCATTATGGCATAAATACGAATGGATTTCCTTGTAATTTGACGCAATAAGAAATGATAACTTCCATTCAACCATTTTGTACTCGTTCGAACAATGACCTTTTGTATGTGCAATTACATAAATATTTTATTGTTTCGGTGGCCTTCTTCGTATGCTACTACTCGTAGTAACTTACTTGTTAACCTTACTTCTGGAACACTGGTTCAATTTTCAGACTGAGATTAGTTATGAAATATATATGAATTTAGAAATGGTTAATAACAATAAATCCATATAAAAAATAAATAAATATTTCACAAAATAACATAGGTACATTGATCTGACTCCGAGTTACGCAGCTTAAGCACTTGTGTTGTGATACAAATAAACTTAAAGAGATACATAACACTCAGACCAGGACAAACAGACGTTTTCATGTACGGCGGCGATCGAACTTGCGACCTCGTGGTCATTACACATTACAAAATTTAGTGATGGATTTTTAAGTGGTACATCATCAACTATCACGTTTTGAAAATGTATTGTAAACGAGTACATATAACTAAAATTTCCCATAATGATTGGGCTACAAAATATTTATCAACATTGATAAGAGTTATTTATCAGTGTGTTTAATACAACTATGTGTATTTAGCACCAAGCTTGTATTTGGAGATAACGTGTGACTCATATCCGTTATTTTTAGTTTTAATGTATAATAGTTTGTTGATAACCACGTAAATATTTGGTTATTCTTAAATACTTAATCTAAAATATTACAGCTATTAAGTAGCAATGATTTCAAATTATATTTATAATTCATTGCCAGTTCAAACCTTCCGGGTAAACTTATCTGACATTATCCGAAATACTTCTTTGATTAACCTACCTAGTAAAAGTTGTAACATTGAAACAATTTATAATTTGTACCTACTAAATGGTATATTTTGACTGGTACAGTCTCATAAGCGAGCTACCACAGGAAAAATCATCCATACAGTAAGGGTTTGGAATTAGGTATTCCGTCAATAATGTTGCGTAGACAGCCGTCATCTCTCGAAGTCCGTTTAGCCATGAATGTTCTCAAGCTGTCTTAAATTCACACTTGAAAAGCTAAAGAAATTGAGTAAACAGCATGGTTAAAAGCCCTTATATGACATAACAGCTTGTCATCAAATGGACTGCGTGCCGGTCTGTCAACTGAAGTGACATTAAAACATACACATTAGCAATTAGTGATTAGAACGTAGAAACATTAACTACACGCGATACCAATTTGGTAATGTAACCGTCAATGAACACACAAAAACGTAAGTAATTTTACTACTTTGTTCGGGGAATGACCGGAATATCGAGGCCTAAAGTCGAAATGGATGTTTTGTACATATTTTGATTGCGTGGGTGTGAAATTGTGAATGTTTGAACTCGATTTATATTTACCTCTTTGAAGAGACATTTTTTGTGTAAATGTTGCATGTCAAGGCTTTTTTAATTGAGCCCCTCTGTCTATTATGTTTACTTTGATTGTAATGGGAGGTTTGAAATCAATTAGGTATTTTAAATGTAACTGTACTCTGTTTGGTCCGTATACTTTTTTGATTCTAGTTGGTAGCTAATCAAAACTTTGGAAAAGTCTTTCTTATTGGACGCAAGGCGGTAATCTAATGCATTTTAGGATCAGAGTGGTATTCCTACTGTTCTTAAAAGATCAAAATCCATTTCGATAAGCTTTTTAAATATTCAAAAACCTAATTTGGTCACTTACAACACTATCGATATACGCTTCGTACTGATTTATAAAAAAGAGACGCGGAAACCGTTATGGCACCGACATAAATATGTAGAATCTTTCCAGGTTCGACCGCGCGGACCGTTAGCGCGCCTGACCATTCATATTGCATTGTTCTTGCCTCGTGTGCTTACTTTTGCTTGTGGTGTTTGTGAGAAGCGAACGGCGTGTTTATAAGAGGAGCGATTTTACAAGAATGTAAGTATAGTATCAGCCTATTAATGTCCCACTGCAGGGCAAAGGCCTCCATCATTTGAAAACAATATGTTTTCGTTACAAAGATGGGTTTTGACTTAATCACCACGCTTGCCAAATGCAGGTTGGTGATTGCAAACCCGGGCTGTGTTCAGAAAAATCAACACAAATTTTGCCCGACCCAGGAATCGAAGCCAGGACCTCGAGATCACGGCCCGGTACTTAAACCACTAGACCATCGAAGCGTTTAACAACAATAATGTGATAGTATAAAATGGTCGGTATTCTTCTTCAGCAATTCAAGTGGCTTAATAACTTTCGAACTACACAAATAAAGGATCATGAATAAAACCCGAATAAAAAATATTCAATATCTTTTTAATTTCGACCGCGGCGGACCGTTTGCTCGCATGACCATTCATATTGCATTGTTCTTTGCTAGTGTGCTTGCGTTAACATATTATTTAATGGTTTTCAATTATTTTATTTTTGTATTTTAGAAAGTAGTTTAATTAATATAAACATAAATGAAATATTAATAATAAATTGTACTTTGCAGCTGTAAATCATCGTTAGCCAAATTATAATGAAGCTATGTTCTTTTACTTGGACCATAATTTTGTAAAACGAAACAATATGCGATTTTGTATTCATATTATAAGTACATCACAAAGTGAACGGGGAACTAAAGCGAACTTTACTTCCTTCTAAAAGCACCGAATGTTTTGCTTCCCCTTTTTTTACCGCTATCCTGTTATTTAGGTCAGAGCCGGGAACCGGAATAATCTGCGCTAAAAATATCCTTATTACTTAACAATTATGATGTTTTAAAACTTGAGAGTTTTTATGTTGTTGGTGTGGCGTAAATGTGTTCTTGATTTTGGTGTTTGTAATGTGTATGTTTGTTGCTTTGAGTTTTTATAGCTATCTTATATCTTCTGTAGTCCACAGAATGATTATATTTGTAAGTCGACTTTTCGATGTTATCAACTGCTATTCTTCTGTCTATAGTAGGTATGCTTTGGTTAAATACGGATTACTCAGTAATAGACATTCTAATATTCTGGTAAAGGCAGTCTGAACTAAAGTTTTGGACACCGCGTATTTCGAATTCGGAAGTCTGGATTCAATTCTGAACGTTCATCCGATTGGCAGTATGACTGTTATTGATTGCAACCTCCCATTTACGTAGATGTGGCTCTATTCCTCTAATAGCTTATAGACTAAAATTCCTACTTGCCTATTTGCCAAGTGAACGAGCATTAAAATACTTCATTTCAATAATGGAACCTTTCTCAGGTTCAATATAGATGATAGGTTTTTTATGATATTACTTCGAAAGTTTTAAAACAGTGTTATTGTTACTAAGTATTGTTACCTTTCTCGTATACATTCTTATCAGTTAAGACGTAAACTTGTTTCAAGAAGAATACTGCTCTATCACACAATCAATTTAAAACCTTAGCTGGTTCAATATTAACTTTTATAGTTAACCGACTGTTTTCTAAAATAAGCTTTGCAATAACCCGATCCAGAACAGATGTTGAGACCACAATTACTAGGAATATCGGAGGCGGGATATTTACACATTCAGTTTTGTACATCGGAAATCCTATACTCGTAGATTCGCAATACGAGTATTATTGTCTGTTTACTTATAATGACTTGTCGTGACTTATAATTGTATTTGATGTTGGTTTTTGTTGATGAAAGCCATTTTAAGAGAGCTTTACGGTTGGCATATATTGAAAGAAAATATGATATTGTTCTCATGTTGGATTAGATAAGCACTTTTATAATTGAAAAAAAGTGTCACCTTTGCGTTCATAAGTAGATTTTGTTTATAGTCTACGGCAATTCAGAAGATTTTAAGTCTACTAAGGTGTTGAGATTCAATGCTGATGCTGACCTATAGGAAACAAAACCGCAGCTCAAAATCGAAGTTCTGATGTAATTGCAAGTTTCTTAAAAGACAATTTAATATACCGCTAATGTTGTATTACACTATAGAACACGTTACCATTTTTTTTTAATATGTATATAAAAGTTATTTGTATAGTACGTAAGTACGCTTATATACGATGATGACTAACAATACAAAGAAAGAACAAACGAGGTCGTCGACCTTTGTTGTTTATTTTTAATGTTATGTATTGTCATTGTCGTTGTTTTTCCTTAAGCTTACGAATGAATTGTATGTGATATCTACTGCTTTTACGTATGAAGTATCGGTGTTCTGTTTCATATTATATGATATTAGTTATATCATATTATAACTACGAGATTAATGATATGGTCAACAGAGCAGAACGACTTTCAAATAATCCCGTTTCCATATTCATAATGTGAGATGAATTAAAATTGCCCTTTAGCATATTTAATTGCGTTTGAAAGTTTGTATGTTTTGATGCGTATACTTTTCTAGGCCAAGATAAACGTGAAATTTCTTATTATTGTTTGGTTTGAAACGATGAATGGAACAGAGGCTCACGACTGTCAAGCTATAACTTATAATATAAGAGCTATATTACCGATACCAAATTACAGATGTATTTAGTAGAGATAACAAAAATCAGACTCGAGTTATAAAATGTTAAGTCGTCGAATCGAAAATTAAATCTTTTCCAGTTAGTTAATGACATAAATAAGCTGCTTGTGCTTAATTAATAACAACATTAAATGAGGTCTTTTCAGTTTAGAATAAGCCACTCGTAGGTAAGTGATGTTAGAAAACCGTATATTTCTAGAAAGTATATAGTATATGGTATCGATTTCAAGCCGAATAGGTATATTATTATAACCTGTTGGATGATGTTTCGTTGTGTAACTCTTCGATTCAGTTAAAACAAAGACGATATTAAAATTATTTTGTTCACCGAAAATTCTCACAGTGGGCGTCTATTTATAGTATGGTATTTAATATATGTTATAGCATTAAATAAATTAAAATACAATAACTGCCAACTATGAAAACAATAGAAATAAAAGAAAGCAGAATGTATGTCCATTCAACTCTTTCCCATTGAAACCTGATTCACAAGTTAAACATTTGATTTGATCATAACAGTAAAGTTTATATATCGCATCGAAGGATATTGTTGTTGCTAACACACACATTCCTGACTCCTTACCATAATAGGAGTTGATCGTAAGTCTCAATAGGCCTTATAATAATATTATATCATACACCGTCCAGATAATAACAAGCTACCGGTGTCAAACAACTATTGCTTATCTAAATTTCATCGTCATAACAAATACGCCTAAAGCAACACTAGCCATGGTCAAGTTGAACGCATTTCAAACTGATATTACTGTCAATTTAAACTCTATTACAATAGCATTAATAGTCCAGGAATTTTAGATTTTATCTGCGGAATAATTCCTAGTGAGCTGAATTTTTGTATACACCTTCATTATTATATTGTAATGATGATGTGAAAAATCGACATTGATATCGTGCCGGCTAAAAAAGTTATAGGGGTCCAAACGTCACGAAAATCAGTTTTTCGCAAATATCTCGCGATCTATTGCTCAGAGGTCAATAATGGTTTCATAAAAGTTGTTCGTCGTAAAATTGTCTACAAATCAGGTCTCTTGCATTTTTCTGTAGAATTAACCGTTTTTGAAATAGAGACTAAAATGCACTCACATATGGTATTGTATACCGTACGGCACATACCAAGGCATAAACCCTATTGTTTGTTTTTTTCCTTTTTTGTTTGTGTGTTTTTTGTTAGTATGATGATCTACATATAGAAATATAAAGGACTTGAAATACTAGTACAGTCAGGAAAATAGGAATATCAACTATAAAAAACTAAGTGGCAATTTTTTTTGTCACTTTATAACTCAAGAACGGGCTCAACGATCCAAACCAAATTTTTAGGGTTTGTACAGACTATTTAGTATATGTTTTATGTGAAGTTTGAATAAAATCGGTCGCTTCACTTCATACGTAGCGAAGCACGTACCGGGCCGCTGGTAATGATATAGATATGCAATGTGAATTTTAGCAATTTTGATCCACGATCTGCGAAAAAAATCCTAGTGGGCTGAATTTTTGTACAAGCCTTTATTATGATATTGTGATGAAAATTTGAAAAATCGACATTGATATCGTGCCGGCTAAAAAAGTTATAGGGGTTCAAACGTCACTGGACATAGCATATCTATATCATTACTAGCGGCCCGGTACGTGCTTCGCTACGTATGAAGTGAAGCGACCGATTTTGTTCAAACTTCACATAAAACATATAGTAAATAGTCTGTACAAACCCCGAAAATTTGGTTTGGATCGGTGAGCCCGTTCTTGAGTTATTAAGTGACAAAAAAAATTGCCACTTAGTTTTTTATAGTTGATATTCCTATTTTCCTGACTGTACTAGTATTTCAAGTCCTTGATATTTCTATATGTAGAACATTGTAACACCCCAGCCTACCTACCCTACTCTATCCTACAATCTAAGACCTAATGCTAACTGATGCTAATTGAAACCTAAATGATCTAAAGACCTAAATGACCTAACCTGTCTAACCCTAACCAGAATACCTAAGTTGTATAAATAATAATGATAATAATTGGCTCGTGATGTTATCCTACTTTGGCACATGATCGTCTAGTTACCCTTCGTTGTTCCAATAGTAACTCAGTTTCTTTTAGGAATTGGAATATTATAGTTATGGTATATTGAAGTAAGTATTTGAATAATGATGATATTAACATACAACCTTTCATACATCAATCTTATTTGTTAATGTTAGATACCTAAATCATAAACTGATGAACCTAAAACATAACACATGGAGAAAAGTTAGATATATATATATATATATATATATAGGTATGTTTACTTTATGAAAGAGGACATAATGTATTGCGGCCCTCCTTTGAGGAGGGGGGGCGAGCCTCCGGCACTCCGAACTCTCCCTGTGGCCTCGTCCAATGACTTGGTCGGCTTCCCACCGCTTGACACAATGCAAATGTCATATATACAGTAAGAGGATGCAACCCGTGACTCTATGTGTGTCCAGCTCACACGCAAATCAATAGAGTACAATCTTGTGCTCAAGAGTGATCACTCTAACTTAGATAAGTTTAATGGGAAACAACATTATGTAGTTGCTGGTAAAATATAGTTATTGTAAACATATACAATATGTAATATACATATAGTTGTACAGATTCGTCAACTGAACCACATTTTATAGGTAACTTATTCTGATCTAGAATAAGACAGAGTTTATATTACAATAAACTGGTATGCTGAATAGGTTAGTATGGCCAAAGAATCCTCCTGCTCCGTCAGGCAGACAGAAGAGACTCGTGCTGCATCGCATTACACAAGCCAACCAACAGATCAACAACCCTATTCCCTCTAGGAATAACACTTTAAATCAAATTCACTCAAAATGGTTCAAATCGACCAAACCAATACAAATATGGCTTCTAATATTGAAATATTGTGTAAAACACTTGAACTATACGATAAGTTATAATATAAATCAAACTAGTCTTTCTAGCCTGATAACCACTTAGCTTTTACACCATTCTCGTCCCTCAGCACAGTGTACCGCCTTACTCCTCGAGGTTCAGCAATTCTCCAAGTCTCCAACCACTTTTAACCACAACACTGACTCTAAACTAATTCAGCAAGACTGCTCTCGAAACACTCCCGATTCGCGGTATTCTCACTATTATGAGCGAGCATGACTGCTCCCGAACTCTGATTGAAACTGACTACCAGGGCGAGCATGACTGCTCCCGAACCCTGTCTGAACTCAACTGACTCTACACTATATTCACACAAGATAGAATTCCCGACGCGCGAAATCCTTGCCTTCAGCAAAGTGACTCCTCCGATCTCTGGTAGCAACTGACTCTCTCTTCCTCGGATCCTTCTCCTTTTATATCATTTCTTTCCCTAGGCCGCTACAGTGCTCTTCCGGTCGCTACAGGTCACTGCAGTGCTCAGGAGTGCTGTACAGGCCGCTGCAGGTCCCTGCAGTGCTCAGGAGTGCTCTGCAGGTCGCTACAGGTCACTGCAGTGCTCAGGAGTGCTGTACCGGTCGCTACAGGTCACTGCAGTGCTCAGGAGTGCTATACAGGCCGATGCAGGTCCCTGCAGTGCTCAGGAGTGCTCTGCAGGTCGCTACAGGTCACTGCAGTGCTCAGGAGTGCTGTACCGGTCGCTGCAGGTCCCTGCAGTGCTTTGGAGTGCTCTGCAGGTCGCTACAGGTCATTGCAGTGCTCAGGAGTGCTGTACAGGCCTCTGCAGGTCGCTACAGTGCTCAGGAGTGCTGTACAGGCCACTGCAGGTCACTGCAGTGCTCAGGAGTGCTGTACAGGCCCCTGCAGGTCGCTGCAGTGCAGTATGACACAAGGGAGCAAGCACCATACTCCCAACAGAGATAGACGCATCCCCTTTCATACGCCCCGCCTTCCAACCATCTCTGACCGTTCTAATTTGAACCTTAAATATAAGCACAATAAATTTTAAATTTCTCCAATTCGGACCAGTCTCATTTTTCCACGAACTGTCATCTGTCAAAGGAATGTCATCCGTTTGTTTACATATTAATTATTTACTTTTTATAGTTAATTTAGGTAATTAAACCTGTTAAACTGGAATTCTCACTGTGTAAACCACTTAACCAAAGAGGACAATCTATGGTAAGCTACTCTTTGTGTAAATACTCCGTTCAATACTTTGATATTTCAATACATCATTTCATTGATTTCGTTACTGATTTGTTGTTATCTCTTTTGCAGAAATCTACTGGTTGGACTTATAAATACTGAAGATAAGTTGAAGAAACATCCCATCTCAACTTGTGAAAGATAGTAAAATAATGTAATTAATGAAATCCTGTTTCAAACTATTCAAATTCATGAACTCTGCCCTTCAACTTCATGAACAAGAAAGAAGACTCCTGTTCCAATTGCATCCAGCATTCTTCCTAATATAAGGATTCAGCAATGTGATAAACTGATGTGATAGTGTTTATTATTCCTTAGAGTGAGTGATTCAGTGTTTTGATTCTAACGTGAAGTAAGTTTGATTAATAAACCTTTACCTCAAAGTACTTCTTCAGTGTAGAATTATTTAACCTTCATAATGCAACAACTTAGTTACCACAAAATATCAACTAAAATTATAGATTTTAGATTATTAAAGCTAACTTAATAATGAATAATTAAATCTCCCAAGTTTTGTGGTTGATGATGATTATTTTACCAACCTGTGATTTATCATATGATCCATATAGTACCAAACTACTTTAAATTAAGTATTATTTTATAAACTTTACAATCTAGATTAGCTCTGTATCATATTATTGATATTCTAGCTCACCTGTAGTATATTTGTTTGTTTATTTGGGACATTACCCTTGTGTTATGGCACATCTTCATCCCCATAAGTTCCGCTGGGGAAAATAAATCATTTGCCGAAGAAGTGGAACTTAGACAAACTTAAAATCAATTAATAAACAAACTTAATAAGCAAACACATAACAAATTTACCATTACCGCCATCCATAGACCCTGATAGATTAAAGATGAATTATCTTATGTATCTAAATATTGTACAAAATTGAATGACATATAATCTCCAAAAGACAGTTTAGTCTGATGGTGATGAATATTCCAAACTGAATTTTACAACCACATTTAATTTTTGCATTATAAATTACAAACACTATTCTTAATCAATATTTCTATGATCAAATACATTATTTTTCCATCTTAATAATGTTTTGCCTACTGTGATCAAATGAATGATCATTGGTGAACAGCCGATATATATATATCGCAATAATAAACTAACTACAACTACATTTTTTTTTTCTCACTTCCTTTTTTTCCCAGCGATGCTAGAAAAAAATAACGAATAATGTAGAATGTTATTTAACCTTCATTCTATATATATATATATTTTTTTTTAATTGAACAAATTATTTAACTAACATCTTTTTTTTTCAGCGATGCTAGGAAAATAATTAATAATGTAGAATATTAGTTAACCTTTATTCTATTTTTTTTTTCAAATTGAACAAATTATTTAACTAACATCTTTTTTTTTCCAGCGATGCTAGAAAAATAACTAATAATAAACAAAATTACAATTTACATCCAGCTTCTCTTTACCTTTTTTTTTTAATTATGCAAATTATTTAACCAACATCTTTTTTTTTCTGCGACGCTAGCAAAATAATTGCTAATGTACAAAATAACTTTCCCATCCCCAGAAGTTTTGATAAACTCTATAAAGGAAATTTGCCACCAATAAAATAAAATGTGAACATTTTAAGCTTAAAAAATAAGCAATTTGTTATTTTCCACCTCCAGAAAACCGAAATGTGTAAACAAGTGTCTAAATCGGGATATCAACCCACGAGCGTCCCCAATACTGAGGCAAGGGCTGGCCCTACGTCCTACGTGCATGAATAATAATGTAGTGTGTATTTAAACCAAATATGTATTACCCATCATAGATTTACTGAATGTAAGACTTAAGCATATTGAATGCAACAAATAACCTAATTTCCCCTATGACATCTCCCCTCACTGAAGATGACCAGGTTGTGAGGCTGATCAATTCCTTATGAATCTTAGCAAGTGACTCACAGCCGCATTCCTTCCGTCCGGTGTTGCTGTGTCCAACTTACATATCCTTCGAAAGGAAAGATGACAGTTTTTGGTTCGCATTAACTTAAAAATTGCGATTCTCAATACCCATCTCACATGCAGTGTCATACTAGAGCAATCAATATTTGGAATATGTGCAGTGTAATAAGTCATAGACCTAGCTTCTTGTCCAGTTAGGTCTTAATTTATGGTGTTTTACACAGGACAGTGCCCTCTGGCTTAACCTAACACCAATGTCCCCATAAATTAATTCCTTTGTTTTATTTGAGTTTCTTTTGGTTTCCAATAACAAATACATCCCCATCCCAACTACATCCTTGAAACATGATCGTACCTATCTATAAAATAAATATATTTATCATTCTAATATAGTTTGATGATTCAACATCAGTTTTTTTTTACAATCTGATAGTGTGTAATGTTTATAAAAGATATAATACTTAGTTTTATTTATTGACCATAAATCAAGGAAGAGTTCCCTTTAAATGTTCACTAGGTACGTATTTATAACATTATTCGCAACAAACCTCCTTTAAATCATTAATTCAACATTTACTAACTAATATCTCTATGCCCAAACATAACTGGGTGAAAACTGTGATTTTAAAGTTTTAATTTAAATCTCTACCAAAAAGAAACTCTGCAAATTGAAACCTAGAAAATTTAGATTTTGGAAGGTGAAATAAATACCACCACCAATACTCCGACCGAATTGTCCAGAAATACCCCGACCCAGAACCATGATGAAATAATTGCTAAGTTGCTATGGGACCATCCATAAAGTACGTCACACGTAAAGGCGGGGGGAGGGGGTCGACAAAGTGTGACATGGTGTGACAAGGGGTGGGAGGGGTCCTAAGTTTCGTGACATCACATTTCAAAATCTAGAGGTACTAATCGCGTTGGATGAAAAAGATGTTGACACCACAAATGTTCCTGACGTGAAAAACGAAGTGAACTGTGAAGTGACTGCCATGCCAGTTATAAATAATTTAAAGGACAGGGTTCAAAGTCCATGGACTGAAGATGATTGAGTTTCTTTTTCTTCTTTTTCTTTATATTCATTAGTTTATTTTTTTGTTATTGTTTCAAATATTTGATACTAAGTTGATTTCATAAAAATGTACTTAATTTAAATTGTAATAAAACTAATTTCGGAACTGCTGTTTTAATTTAATAATTTTTCGATGTTAAATTGCAAAACATGTGACGTCACACTAGGGAGGGGGGGGTCTCAGAAATGTGACCACCTGTGACAAGGACGGGGGAGGGCTCAAAAACTCATGAAATTAGTGTGACGTACTTTATGGATGGCCCCTATTCACACAACAATCCATAATTTACAAACCCGTGATAATAACAAAAACATTACAATCAGTTATTAAACTGTCGATGTCCCTTTTTCTTAATTTTAGTCCCCTATTTATTATTGCTTTTACTGTCGACAATGATATTCTAACATAGAAACTAACTTATAACAACATAGCTTAGGTACAGACTTAAACTAAATTACATTTTGTTACACGCAAACTAATCATTTATGTTCTATCAAAATAATAAACATGTAGTTAAGTTACGGGAATTGAACCCGCCATCACCTCAATACATAAACACCATAACCGTATACAAGAATCGAAACCTGCTTTACCTCAATACACATCCACCTGTACTGCTCAGGGATCGAACCTGATGCTGTTCAATTTCAATAACAAATTAAGATTACTTTAATATTATATTTACTTCCTCTTAACTACCCCTCCCCTATTCAAATTCAAACATCAACAAAATGATAACCTTACTAAAACTACAACGTCTTCAACACAATTCAATTGCAGGCACAGTTTTTTTTTCATGTTATCGTAACATCAAAACATTTTGATATCGCAAACGCTTTCATAAGTCCACTATTCTTCGCTAGATGTCACTATCTTAAAATAATTATTACAAAGTAGATTGTTATCAGCTGACGTTTTGCGTACGTGTGCGTCTCCGATCGAATATAACAGCCGAATATTTATCTTAATGATTTCTTAATAACTTTTTCTAGTTATCAAACGTACTTAATTATTATAACTATACCAACATATTTCTACATAAATTATACCCCATCCCCATATCCGTCAGATCTCTCGACTTTAGAGTTAACTTTATTTTTCTTACAAGGGGTCGAACCCCGTACACTATCATAATATTATCTGTGCTAGTTCAAAATATTTCAAGTATCCTAGGAAGCAACTAAACAAATTAGTGAAACCACTTAAATGGGTTCATAAATAGAATTTACAATATTACACATTTAGAAAAACCACCTCACCTTCAAATTCCCTTTTGTATTTTACCCTTGGTGTCGAACCAAGGCCATCTAATATAAATATTTATACTTCCTCCACTATGCCACTTCACTTTACATTTAAACTAACTTTAATACAATAATAACATCTTAACTTAATACGCAACTATTTAAGTAAAGTAGACTTTACTTCAAAAGAATATCACTACATCTCCAAGTTCGAAGAACTCTTTTACCATTCACTTTTCATATTTTATGTAGGAATCGAACCTACTAAATTATAGATGCATTAGACTACATCCCCAACTTTGTAGGATCCCTCTTTTTCTTCATTTCGCCTTAGGTGTCGAACCAGGGCGATTCAATTTAAACATTTAACTTTCTTCACTAAGTCACAACACAATAAAACTAACTTAAATAAGGTAAACTTAAATGTAACAACAACTGTTCACGACAGTGACTCCCTCTATAGTTAATTTAGGATCAACTTGTTATTAAATGTCAATATTCACAATAATTAGCACATCAAAGCATAAGACAATTTAAGTTCAGCATAAAACCGCTAGATGTCGCTATGCCAATTTACTTCGCGGTAGCGTTTTGATTTTTTGGTAATGTATATAGGTAAACGGAATTTTATGCAATCTTTCGACTATTTATTATCTGCAAATAACCCGATCACAGCTCAACCCATTCCAAACAGCTCACTCATCCAACCAGACCAATCCACGGTGCTCCACTTCACGCGCAGTTCCCAGCGCAACCCAGCTCAAACTGAGCTAACGTAACAACAACTATCCAAGTAAAGTGGACTCTACTTTCAAATGAAGTAGCCTCCATCTCCAAATTTAAACTTGATATTTTTTATCGTGATCAACCCAGGAATTGAACCCAGTAATCATAAGTGTAGTGCACATCATCGTCATCATCCCCATCTTCGTTAGTCCCCCTTTATTTACTTATATTTTGTACTTGGTAACGAAACGAGACATAACAAAAACATTTTAAACATTTTAAGTCACAATAAAATACATTAAAACTAACTTAAATAATATCATCCTACATAAGTATACCTTTAAGTAAAGTAACATTTACTTACAGATAAAACTGACTGCATCCCCCCGTTTGGAAAACTCTTACTATCGTCTCTTATTTGAATTTAACCGGGGAATCGAACCCAATTAATTATAATACTTACAAATGTAATAGACTGCATTCCCCCGTTTAAAAAATACTCTTTAACTATTTATCTTCTCATTGAATTAAACCGAGGAATTGAACCCAGTTAATTATATGTGTAGTAAACGTCATCCCCAACTTTGTAGAACACTTTACTATTCAACTGTTTATTGTATAATATCCAGGATTTGAACCCAGACCTTAAAAATCCCTTAACCTTCACATTAACATAACTAAAGCCCATAAGAAATAAATAATTCATATCTAATTAGCAATTACGCTGATAACTTATTTAAATTTACTACATCCCCACAACTTTAGAAAATGTAAACTTTTACATTACAAAGTAACAGTATTTATCCAAAGGTCGAACTCAGTTTTTTTTTTCCTTTTGTATAAACATTCAAGTTTAACACAAAGTCAAAACTACTTAATAAAATTGTCATAACTATAACTATAATATTAATAACACAAATAGTTGACACAATGATGTTCTATCATAACTGGCAATACGTTCATATAACATTTAGGTACATAGTGTTTAAACTAACTCTTAATCTAGGAATCGAACCTAGAAACCTTGTTTGCGCATAAACATTCCAACTTAAGCAATAAAATAAAATTATTAATTTAGTACAAGACTTAGATCTACTCCATCCGTGTTAAAATATCCATACAAAACATTTAACCTAAAAGCATAAGTTACTTCACCCATCTTTATGTTGCTAAAATTACTTACATAATATTAAAATTATTACTGTAAATAATAAAAATAAAACTATAGAAAAATATTTAAACTTTCAAACCAGAATTGAACTGGCAACATGTCTGTAATTGACCCGGCTCAATTACTGTGTTCCAATGCCATTTGTTTTTTTTTCACTCTAATTCTTATAGAACTGTTTTTACCTAATTTGTTAAAAATAAATTAACAATACCACACTATAAAAATTAACCACATTATTTCAAAACTGTGAAAAGCTATAATATTCTTTTTTTTTTTTAAGTTACTAAGATAAATAAAGGATACGAATTGTCTGTGGTAAAACCAAAATGGACGTTTCTGAACGCAACCTAATTAAAGCGTCTGTGCAGAGCTGTCAAGTGTCATGTCAACGACAATGTCAACAAACAAAATGTCGAATCACGCGTATGCGCAAAGTGAATGATTTTCTTGTACAATTATAACAGAAAACATAAAGAAAAGTAAGAAATCTATTCTTAAAACAAGAAAGTACATGTGGCGGAGTATCAATCAAAAATTAAACTGGTGGCAGCTAAGAAAACCGGTAGTGTTTGCAGGTTTGTTTTGATAACCTTTTTCATTTGTTTCGTTTAACTAACTAGAACTTTATAGTAGAACTAACTCAGTCTTACATTGTTTCAGATGCTAACACACTACCAATGCTTTACTAAAGTGTCATCCGAGATCGAGAAATGATCTTAACTAATTCCAATAACCTTGATAAATGATGAA
This sequence comes from Nomophila noctuella, assembly GCA_958496325.1. Lineage (NCBI taxonomy): Eukaryota > Metazoa > Arthropoda > Insecta > Lepidoptera > Crambidae > Nomophila > Nomophila noctuella. The sequence goes on along the minus strand of OY292492.1, from coordinate 7,599,378 downwards.
TGAATTGATGTCAATAACATAACCTCTAGCTGCTATCCCACAAGTTGAAATAACAGAAGAAGGCGAAGAGATGGATGTTGATACAATGAAGATGTAAATAGGGAAAAAGATTTAAAGTTATTCTAGTGCGTGATTGATTGTTATTAAACTAATTATGATGTTTGTTTACTTATTGAATAACCTAAACTTTTACCTTCTCGTAAGTAATTATTTTTCAACAAGTACACTAGTAGTAAGTACTAGGATACTTTATCCATACACTAGAACAGTATGAGAAGTTTAAATATATAGTGAAATTTTGTTACTTTCTTTAGAGAATACATAACAATGAAGCGGTACTTATTTTCTTTTCTTTTTTGAACTATGAATAGCTTATAATATGCATTTGAAAGCTTTATTTATTTCCTGTAAATGGTTTTCTATTAGTATGTTGAACGTATTACAATCGCTTAACTTTATATGAAACTGGGGATTGAACCCAGAACATTGGAATAGTAAATTATTTTCTTTAGATATATGTTGGTCCGATAACAATCGCTTAAATTTATGTTTCAACTAGGAATCGAACCCAGAACATTGTAATGTAAATTTTCATGATAACACCATTAATTCTAACTTATGAAATACATTTAACCATCCCCCCAACTAAAGGACCTTTCAGTAAGTATACTTTTATGTTTTTACCGGAGATTGAGTCCGGAGAAATTAAAATTAAATATTGGTGATAACAACTGCTAACCAAAGTAAATTTCAAAGTAACCTAGTAGTAATAGTTGCTTGGCTTACTTATTTTACCTAACTTAAAAATCATAAAATCGATTTCAACATGTAATTAAAATTAGAAGTAACTTTTTTTTTTTTAAATATTAAATACTTAATCTAACTTACAGTCTTACACCCATAACTTCAAATTCCAACTCCTTTCCATCTTCACGGACAGCAAATTGTGGCTATATTTGCATATAGCCACGATATAAATTAATAAATAAATAAAAATATACCTTAAATATAGTCCTATGTTATAATTTACCTACTTATCTTATTAATTTACATATCTTTACTATCCTGTGTCATCGGCCACCAAATTGTAACACCCCAGCCTACCTACCCTACTCTATCCTACAATCTAAGACCTAATGCTAACTGATGCTAATTGAAACCTAAATGATCTAAAGACCTAAATGACCTAACCTGTCTAACCCTAACCAGAATACCTAAGTTGTATAAATAATAATGATAATAATTGGCTCGTGATGTTATCCTACTTTGGCACATGATCGTCTAGTTACCCTTCGTTGTTCCAATAGTAACTCAGTTTCTTTTAGGAATTGGAATATTATAGTTATGGTATATTGAAGTAAGTATTTGAATAATGATGATATTAACATACAACCTTTCATACATCAATCTTATTTGTTAATGTTAGATACCTAAATCATAAACTGATGAACCTAAAACATAACACATGGAGAAAAGTTAGATATATATATATATATATATATATAGGTATGTTTACTTTATGAAAGAGGACATAATGTATTGCGGCCCTCCTTTGAGGAGGGGGGGCGAGCCTCCGGCACTCCGAACTCTCCCTGTGGCCTCGTCCAATGACTTGGTCGGCTTCCCACCGCTTGACACAATGCAAATGTCATATATACAGTAAGAGGATGCAACCCGTGACTCTATGTGTGTCCAGCTCACACGCAAATCAATAGAGTACAATCTTGTGCTCAAGAGTGATCACTCTAACTTAGATAAGTTTAATGGGAAACAACATTATGTAGTTGCTGGTAAAATATAGTTATTGTAAACATATACAATATGTAATATACATATAGTTGTACAGATTCGTCAACTGAACCACATTTTATAGGTAACTTATTCTGATCTAGAATAAGACAGAGTTTATATTACAATAAACTGGTATGCTGAATAGGTTAGTATGGCCAAAGAATCCTCCTGCTCCGTCAGGCAGACAGAAGAGACTCGTGCTGCATCGCATTACACAAGCCAACCAACAGATCAACAACCCTATTCCCTCTAGGAATAACACTTTAAATCAAATTCACTCAAAATGGTTCAAATCGACCAAACCAATACAAATATGGCTTCTAATATTGAAATATTGTGTAAAACACTTGAACTATACGATAAGTTATAATATAAATCAAACTAGTCTTTCTAGCCTGATAACCACTTAGCTTTTACACCATTCTCGTCCCTCAGCACAGTGTACCGCCTTACTCCTCGAGGTTCAGCAATTCTCCAAGTCTCCAACCACTTTTAACCACAACACTGACTCTAAACTAATTCAGCAAGACTGCTCTCGAAACACTCCCGATTCGCGGTATTCTCACTATTATGAGCGAGCATGACTGCTCCCGAACTCTGATTGAAACTGACTACCAGGGCGAGCATGACTGCTCCCGAACCCTGTCTGAACTCAACTGACTCTACACTATATTCACACAAGATAGAATTCCCGACGCGCGAAATCCTTGCCTTCAGCAAAGTGACTCCTCCGATCTCTGGTAGCAACTGACTCTCTCTTCCTCGGATCCTTCTCCTTTTATATCATTTCTTTCCCTAGGCCGCTACAGTGCTCTTCCGGTCGCTACAGGTCACTGCAGTGCTCAGGAGTGCTGTACAGGCCGCTGCAGGTCCCTGCAGTGCTCAGGAGTGCTCTGCAGGTCGCTACAGGTCACTGCAGTGCTCAGGAGTGCTGTACCGGTCGCTACAGGTCACTGCAGTGCTCAGGAGTGCTATACAGGCCGATGCAGGTCCCTGCAGTGCTCAGGAGTGCTCTGCAGGTCGCTACAGGTCACTGCAGTGCTCAGGAGTGCTGTACCGGTCGCTGCAGGTCCCTGCAGTGCTTTGGAGTGCTCTGCAGGTCGCTACAGGTCATTGCAGTGCTCAGGAGTGCTGTACAGGCCTCTGCAGGTCGCTACAGTGCTCAGGAGTGCTGTACAGGCCACTGCAGGTCACTGCAGTGCTCAGGAGTGCTGTACAGGCCCCTGCAGGTCGCTGCAGTGCAGTATGACACAAGGGAGCAAGCACCATACTCCCAACAGAGATAGACGCATCCCCTTTCATACGCCCCGCCTTCCAACCATCTCTGACCGTTCTAATTTGAACCTTAAATATAAGCACAATAAATTTTAAATTTCTCCAATTCGGACCAGTCTCATTTTTCCACGAACTGTCATCTGTCAAAGGAATGTCATCCGTTTGTTTACATATTAATTATTTACTTTTTATAGTTAATTTAGGTAATTAAACCTGTTAAACTGGAATTCTCACTGTGTAAACCACTTAACCAAAGAGGACAATCTATGGTAAGCTACTCTTTGTGTAAATACTCCGTTCAATACTTTGATATTTCAATACATCATTTCATTGATTTCGTTACTGATTTGTTGTTATCTCTTTTGCAGAAATCTACTGGTTGGACTTATAAATACTGAAGATAAGTTGAAGAAACATCCCATCTCAACTTGTGAAAGATAGTAAAATAATGTAATTAATGAAATCCTGTTTCAAACTATTCAAATTCATGAACTCTGCCCTTCAACTTCATGAACAAGAAAGAAGACTCCTGTTCCAATTGCATCCAGCATTCTTCCTAATATAAGGATTCAGCAATGTGATAAACTGATGTGATAGTGTTTATTATTCCTTAGAGTGAGTGATTCAGTGTTTTGATTCTAACGTGAAGTAAGTTTGATTAATAAACCTTTACCTCAAAGTACTTCTTCAGTGTAGAATTATTTAACCTTCATAATGCAACAACTTAGTTACCACAAAATATCAACTAAAATTATAGATTTTAGATTATTAAAGCTAACTTAATAATGAATAATTAAATCTCCCAAGTTTTGTGGTTGATGATGATTATTTTACCAACCTGTGATTTATCATATGATCCATATAGTACCAAACTACTTTAAATTAAGTATTATTTTATAAACTTTACAATCTAGATTAGCTCTGTATCATATTATTGATATTCTAGCTCACCTGTAGTATATTTGTTTGTTTATTTGGGACATTACCCTTGTGTTATGGCACAACATCATAGTAACAAATAACACACAAACAAAAAAGGGAAAAAAACAAACAATAGGGTTTATGCCTTGGTATGTGCCGTGCGGTATACAATACCATATGTGAGTGCATTTTAGTCTCTATTTAAAAAACGGTTAATTGTACAGAAAAATGCAAGAGATCTTTTTTGTAGACAATTTTACGACGAACAACTTTTATGAAACCATTATTGACCTCTGAGCAATAGATCGCGAGATATTTGCGAAAAACTGATTTTCGTGACGTTTGGACCCCTATAACTTTTTTAGCCGGCACGATATCAATGTCGATTTTTCACATCATCATTACAATATCATAATAAAGGTGTATACAAAAATTCAGCTCACTAGGAATTATTCCGCAGATCGTGGTTCAAAATTGCTAAAATTACTGGACTATAAGGGCATTGAACATTTCATGTGCAAGGTTATTGTCAATGACCGCATTACCAACAGTACCATTGAGACTCATTAATAAAGATTTCTCATTCACAAAGTATGTTGGACCAGTTCTGTTGCTTATTTAAGAAATCTGATGAATATTGCAGTTTTGCATAGTTATTCCGAAAGAAGTAACTTCGTGCGTATCTGCATTCTAATTTTGAATTAATTTGGTTATTAAAAAGTCGGGTGTTACTATTAATGTGAAAGTGTTCTGAAGGTTATGATAATTTTATGTAATTATGACCAATTTTTATTATTCTTCATTTAGGTACATGAATCTTTGAATAGAATATTTTTTAAGACTTTGTTAAGTACCTTCCCTATCATTTCAATTTGTCTTGATAGGGAAGATAAATATTTTTATAGATAAAAACATGAATATTTTATGAAATCTAACGGACAGTAAGATCGGAATCTACAACTATTTCAATAACCATTAGTGTTAACATCAATCGTATTAGGAAACCTGTTAAATACGACTATACGTAGAAGTACCGCTACCTATGACCGGTAACGGTAGCATTTCTATTCATTATAGCAAGGGTGACCATACTTTTACTCTTCGTATTTAAACAACTAAAGACGTCATAAAGAGTAAAAACTTTGGCACCCATTTTTTTGGGGTTAATATACTTTTCTTAATAATATCCCACATGTGAACAAACAATAAATTTAAAAACCAAAAGAAGTTATCAAATAAACGAAATCAACTAATTATTTTCGACTTATGTTGTAAAGTTCCACATGATTTATTAAATATTATGTAATAACTATTTACGGACCAGAGGCCAATGCATGGAATTGGATGTAATATTAGAACATATCAAAGTCCCTGAGGCCTACTTCATTATTTCAAGTAATACAATCCGTCTCACTTTAATAAAGCTTTACAATGATTAAAAAGAGGACTAAACTGTCTACATGAGCGGTCATCGCCTTGTCCATCCATAGTTTATTGGATTAGCCCGGGCCATTGACTCAAGCGTGTGTCGAAAAAATATTCCGCTACGACCAGTTGTGTTGTTTTTGTACTATTGTTTGTTTCTTACAACTGTAGTCCTTGTAAGATACAACTGACGACTTAAGTTAATGCTTCCTTTGTGTGACGTTTGACAACGAAAAGTGGATTGGTTTGGAAAATGAATAAATAAAGCTTGACTACATATATTAAGTGTTTTTCGGGAAGCGATTCGGGATGGCATCTTTATAAAACTGCATGGTTTCTGCTACTGATAGATACTGTGCCTGTTAGCTGATTACCTGATCACCTGATGATGTTATAATTATAACTTAAAAAACGATCGATTTAGAATATAATGACATAAAATAGCTATTTTATACTTAACATATTTCATTTTGATTCGATTTCAGTTGTAATGGAATAAAATATTTGTACGTTATTATGTTTTCAACGTTTTGCCATTTGTTGCTGCGCTTTTGAAACACGCTAGTCATCATAATTACTTAGCGAAACGGGAAGTGGGCCAGCTTTGATTATAATTGTTCTCCCATCCCGTTATTGTTGTAATTAGGTATGTTATCATAAGACTTTCTGATGTGTTATGTAACAGAATAGATTGTGTGCATTCCAATTACCATTGTAATATAACTCTTGGGAAAAGATGAGTGCGCATCAGAGACACAATATGACAATCTTTTTTTTATCCAACGAATTAATCTTGGCCCTGATAATATTGTATTTTCGTTGGTTTTCTCGGAAACGACTATAATGGAGTGACATCTTTGTGGAAAGGTAGTACATAATCATGGAAATATTACATTCACAATTTGCAGGTTTAGTTTCAATAGCGTTTTCTTCTTATATGATATGTCTTATGCTTATCTGTTTGATAAAAAAACATATTAAATATTCAGCTCGTATAATATGGAAAATATATAACAAATTAGGTTGGTGTCTAAACCATACCGTGTTTTTTTTTTAAATTCTAATAGGAATATGCTCCTTATAAAAGCACATGACAACTATAATCTATATATATAATATACAAATGTAATAAAGCTGAAGCGTTTGTTTGAACGCACCAATCTGAGGAACAACTGGTTCGAATTGTAAAATTATTTTTGTGTTAGGTAGTCCATTTGACGAAGAAGGCTTTCAGCTACATATAGCACTATGTGTGCGGAAACCGAAATCCACGCGCACGTTCAAATAATATGACTTTTACCAAAATTATTTTACTATTACATTTACGAATGCGTGGAGAGAATCAGTTTAATCCATTTACAGTGGTAGGGCGCGCATAAATTTACATTAACGACGTTTCTGCGTAACTGTCTCTTACCTCCACATTCGTATGAGGGCGGTATGAATATATTTCCCAACAGAATAACCGACACCCAATTAAGAACTTTAATCATAGATTCAATGGCATCTGTCGTAAGTGAGTTTTGGGAGAAGTTTCGCCTACCTGGGACCTGGAAACTAGGCGACAAAAGACGTATAAGCATTGTTAAAAGTAATAAGCAAACTCGGCGGAACATGTATTTGTGACTGAGTGTTAATTTATGACGCTTAACAAAAGGTATGGATGCAGCCTCCGTGGTGTAGTGGTTAGAGCGCTGTGCTTAAAACATCGGATCATATGGGTTCAAATCCCGTAGGGAACACTTTAACTTTAGTGTTGATTTTCCCAGTTTGGTGAGGACGTTGCAGGCTTGAATCACCTGATTGTCCGGTTAGGATGATGATTCCGTGCTTCGTAACTTCGGAAGGCATGTTAAGCCTTAAGATAAATACAATCGGGCAAGGCACTAGGCAATGATGATGAACAAAACTTATTTATGTATTAAAGTATTTTATACATACTCGTACATAAAAAAAATTATAAAGTATTTTATTATAGTTCGACTCCGGGGCAATGATGAAAGGTGGTGCATGACTATCGATTACCAACTAATAATAGGGTGATGAAACCGAAGTTTGATAATAATATGTAATAAATAGATAATTGATACAATAATTAAATAAAGATTGGTTTTGTGGCTTACATTCATTCTCCTTTGTTCAAGAGAGACGCAACCCATATAGTTTGTAAGATTAATTTATTTAGCTTTATAAAAATTTAAGTGGACTCAATTAGTAGTCTCATTAACAGAGTCTGCGGCTAGGCTAAATACACCAATTATAATACCTACCAGCGCCCGTCACTAAAGGCCTTTTGAGAAAATTTACAAAGAAATGAGACGTCCAATTTTCTAGACATTGTCACGGTTCTCATGAAGAAACTCGACTGTTCCAAAAATAAGCAGAAAATGCCTCGGAATATCATAAATGTAATTTTAGTTGACTTCACAAAAAAAAACGGTCTCTCAACTGCCACTGTGATACATTGGACTTAATATAATTGATTTAAATTCCTAGATTTTTTTCTTAGGAAACTTAACCTCTCTCATATTCCTTGAATAATGGAATATGAGAGAGGTTAAGTTCGAATTCTAAGGTTGTCTGTGTTTCTTTTGGTATATCAAAAGATAATATTAAACTATAAAAAACAACTAAAACTTCATAGGTATTACAAGAAGATCAAATGTATTCTACACCCACTGATACTGAAGTTTTGTGATGTCTCAAGTTTACATAGAATTTAGATGTTGAAGGACTTGTACTAGAAAAATCAAATCGATTTAAATTTATATTTTTAAAATTGTATACATTTTCAAGTACAGTCTTACAATGTTATTATCAGATTCTGATAACAAAGTAGCATTCGACAGTCAATTCAAATAAACAAACCGAGCATAGCTATCGCTTTAAATCTATAGTTTGCACCGATCGCTGAGAAAATTCTTAGTAAAATTTACTTACAATTCAATGTTGATTTATCGTAGATGATTTTGATCTTGGAAGCGGTTCTGTGGAGTCGCGACCTTTGCTTTCCGCATTCGACGGCGTGTGATAGGAGCATCTGAGATGCACGACTATGCTGCATAGAGCAGTAGTGGCAGTAGTGTTGCACGTGGCGTTGATTTTATTTGATACTAGCGGCCGCCCGCGACTTCGTCCGCGTGGATGTCGGTTTTCATTATATGAATGTTTTTTCCCGCTAACTCCCGTTCCCGTGGGAATTTTGCAATATCCTTTTGCAACTAAGCATCAAGTTTACTAAGGGACCTGCATGCCAAATTTCAAGCGTCTAACTCAAGTAGTTTAGATTTTCCATACAAACTTCCACCCCCTCATTTCGGGGAAGTGGGGGGTTGGAATGGGTCGAAAAGTAGCCTATGTTCTGTCTCAGGGTCTAAAGATTGTCTGTACCAAATTTCATCAAAATCGGTTGCGAGGTTTAAGCGGGAAAGCGTAACAGACAGACAGACAGACAGACAGACAGAGTTACTTTCGCATTTATAATATTAGTTGGGATGTTTACTTTGGTGGATAAGGTGTTTCTGAGGCATTTGAAATACGTTTAAAACGTAGGTAAAGTGATGCTAGTGCAATATTAATGTAATATCTGGGTAAAGATAATAATAATTATGTAGCTACGTTTAAATTGGACCTTTTTGTCTGTATAAAAAACAGTGTTTGAACACATTTCTAGAAATAAACCAGGACTGCTCTTCTGACCGCATCAGAACTAACAAATTGAAACTGCTGTCTTAATATCGTAGTTAGTCGTAATGCCCAAGTCAGTACAATATAAGGACCGTATAAAATAAGATATGATTTTTATAAAAGGTAGTTTGAAGTGTAAAACTTATTGTAAACTATTATGTAAAACCTATTATAATATTATCAATGGCTGTAACATTTTAGCCCTCGCTTTAAAATAACATCTATCTGAACGTTTCCGTCGCGCCTGTACTTTCCATGACATTAAGCCGAGGACACAACGGCGTGCGGTGGGCCGCCTAGCGAAAGCATAGCCACTTTCACCGCGACCTTTGACTGAAGAGGGGTCCGCCGGGTCGACACCAACCGATAGGCACGGAAATATATTGACATACAAGTAAAATGTGCAGGGATTTGTATGGTAACTGAGCGTGTAACGTGAAACATTGGCGTAGGTTTGACATAACATGGAGTGAAGAAAATGCATGGAAGTTAACAACAACTTTGAGGGTAGTTCTTAAATAGTAATTCAAAATATTTGATTATAAAATAAGTATGACGTCGCAAAGAATGGGCAAGATTGGGTAAAATCTTCGGCTACATCCGGGACTATAGTTGAACATTTTTTGGCACCGAAGTATATACTATATTTTTCTTATCACTCGACTTATTTTTGTGGTCGAAACCACAAGGCGCGAGTGCAATGTAGGCTAACCGCGAACAAACCTCAAGGCGTGTTTTCAATATTGTTCAATTTTTAATGTTTTTATTGCAAGGACTTTGTGTTATGTTTATTATGAGAGTAAGACATATAAAACGTACTTATCTACTTAAGTTAATATAAAATAAATATATAATATAAATATAAACAAAGTGGGTTATAACTACTTATTACTCTCCGAAAAATTATGAAAATAAGATCGTAATCTTTGAATTAAATCTGGATTCTCCGCATCGCATAAGATATTCATTAGACAGCTTACGCACACATGCTCAAGCATTAATTGCGCGCCTTTTAAGTACTTTCACTCGGATATTCACTCATCGGCGGTTACATACGGAAACGCATGCTGTTCCATGGTTGCGCCCCCGGGCCTCGGTGACAGTTCGAGCGGAACATTTTAGTACCAAGTACCGTCTAATTGGTACTAAAATGTTCATTAGATATTTTAATAAAATGTCACCCTATCACTGACAAAGTGCCATAAATATTATTTACTTATGAGGGACTCTCCAAAAACTGATGAAAATAAGATCGTAATCTTTATCTCTTACGATTAGCCACTTACGCGGGATATATTATAGTGCACAAGCGCATGCGCAAGCACACGTGCACTCCCTATTCCCTCACTCCCAGTATTCGATGGGACAGCCAATCTGACACGACCGTAGAGAGATCAGGCGCAGGACCAACGGCTTAACGTGCTTTTCGAGGCACGGGGGTGTAATTACACCGCCAACTTCCAAACTCTGGACTGTATCTGTGTTATCACATCATGAAAACATAGACACAATTTCATCGGTCCGACCCGGGATTCGAACCCAGGACCTCCGGCGCGACCGCCGCATAAAAGTGCGACACACTAGCCCTGCGCCACGGAGGCAGTTTCACTCGGATATTCACTCATCGGCGGTTACATACGGAAACGCATGCTGTTCCATGGTTGCGGCCCCGGGCCTCGGTGACAGTTCGAGCGGAACATTTTAGTACCAATTAGACGGAATTAGTCTCTCGACTAGGCTGTTAGTACGTAATTGGACAGTGAACTTGCGCTTTGACGACGTTGTTGCGCATTATTCCAATGTTAACGTCTGGATTTCATGGATTCGCTGTGTAAGCTTAGTTGTTAACAATTTGGGTGTGTTTGTAGATTGTTGTTTTTGATAACTAAGCACTAAGAAAGACAATTGGATGACCGCTATGTTTTTGGCGAAATGTTCATTCCTAATTTTGCTGTTAATTACTGAGCGTAGGCCACTTCCCTAGTTGTCAATGCACATAGTCATCGAAAAGCCAGTGGCCATTTAGATGTTAAGTTTTTGTGTTCAATTTTAGGTGTTACCATATTAGATTGAAATCGTTAGACATGCCCCGTCAACATAAACTGCAGTATTATTTTGATTTAAATGAATATATGTTTGGACATGCAGTTTCTGCGATTAGAAGCGACCGTAGCTTCAAATTCAGTGCCAAGTTTAGAGCGGTTTGAAGTATGGTGTGGTCATATCTAAAGATTCAAATCTATGGGTGTCACATGATAAATCATCATGTTCATAAAAACCTTGTACCTTTATGTCAGTATGTAAAATATAGAGACATTACAATAATTCTATGTTTTCTTGTTTCAGGTTGGTACGCGATATGTGATAACTTTCTTTAACGCTCACGTGGTCGAGGTTAGTTGATACTTATACTTTCCGTCGCTTTCAGTTTCTAGGGTCGATAGAGGTTATTCCTATCGTAAGACTGTTTATACGATTGATACATGACATTTATGACGATCGGTTGTAAGGTACTGCAATTTTAATAGCTATTAGTTTCCCTTCTCACTCGATTATATTGGAATTGACGTTTTCTTCATGTAATTGATGTTCGTTGATGGATTTTAATATAAAGCGTGTATTTAATAATAATGAGTAAAAGTTAAGGAATACTGAAATCATTTTTATAACTAATTCATTTTCGTGTCACCATTTAGTCCCAAACTATAAATAATCTGCATAAATATGCAGGCTACCTAATTTTTCCAATTTATTTATTCATTGGAATACAATCGAAATCTAAAAACACATGACTAACAATGTTTCTAATAACCATTGCAATACATTAAGGCTATGAAAACAAATGAATCAAATATCCAACAATTATCCAAATTGAAAATACTAAACTGTTTCCCGACAATTAATACTCGTTAAGTACGAGTACATTGATTTGTCATAGCATCATCGCATCAACGAATGAGATATGGGATAGGTAATTATAAATTTGATCAAATTTAGTTTGCGTACTCAATTTGAAATTTACACGCAGCGATTAAATAACTACAAGCATTATTGTTAGGATGTTAATTGAAAATATGGCGCTGTATTTGAGATGCGTTGGCTGATAAAATTTGTTTTACCTCAGTATTCGTTGGTGCATTGGGTCGGTGTTTTCATTAGTTAAAGTTCATTTGGTGATTATTTTGACATAGTGTTGTTAATATTACAGTATTAATTTAACTTTATGTGTTTTCTCATTATCTCTTGTGAAGATATAGTTGGTTTTATTAACTGACCATGAAGCTGTAGAGTTTGTTTGTTTGTTAGATTGATCGCGCTAACCTCAAGAACTACTGGTTCGAATTGAAAACTTATTTTTGTGTTACATTGTCCATTCGTCGAGGAAGTTTTTAAGCTATTGTAAAATACTACCTACATATGAAACGGAAATCGCGAAAGTCACGGGCAGCCGCTAGTTACATTATAAATGTCCAAGATATAACATTAACATAGAATTGGTTATTTTTTTAGCGTAGCAAAATATAAATTTCGCATCGTAGTTAAAAACAAATGACCATAAAATTTCATTACATTTTGTTAAATGCAATTGCGGTTATAAACGTTACATTGGAAATGTGATTTTGTGCTTTTAGTTAGAATCATGTTCGGAACGCTAACATTGGTAGTGAAAATACATTTCACATCTGAAGTGAATAGAATTATACTGCTGCTATTCTCAGTTTGCGTAAACAAGTTTGTGTCTCTTTGTAGGTAGTATTTCTAATTTTATTTAGTCTGGAACGAAAAACAAGTCATATGAAAATCTAATGGGAGCACCTATTCTTATATATGTTACGGGCAACGTGATTAATCGGGAATTATGAATAAGGGCCGGCCTTTATTAATAATTCCCAAGAGCGTCGGGCAAAGTGATTAATTTATCACTTTGACCGGCCCTTATTAATAATTCCCGACGCCTCGTGGTCCATGTAATAAATCAGTGTTTGAGATGGCTTGTATTTATCACTTGGACCGGGCTTTATGATAAGAAATGTTTAAGGGTCACAAAAAAAAATAACCCTAACCTATTTTAGACCACCTAAGAAGCGGAAGACTAATTTGATGGATATAGGTTAGGGTTATTTTTTTTTATGACCTTTTAAAATTCCCCTAGTCACGAACATAACACACGTTAACGACTTTTCATCTTAAGTAATATTTTTATCAAAATAAAAGTAGGACGTGATTTATATCAATAATTGCTTTTTTAAGTGTTTATTTTTAAATTGCTATGTTCAATTGATGTTTCTTTTAACTTTTCATGAAAATATGGTAAGTTTAATTAGATTTAGTTAGCAAAAACACTTCAAATAACCTTTTTTATCACTTTGCCCAATATGGGTTGGGAATTTATCATAATGGCCGGGAAAAGTGATTAATTACGCTATTTTTATCACATTGCCCAATTGAGTAGGGAATTATTAATACGGCCCGGGAATTATTAATACGGCCCGGGTTTATCACATGGCCCGTAACATATATATATCGCAATTTACAGAAATGACACCACTCAAAAAAACTTTATTCATTTAAGGGTTTTTGTAGAAAAAAAAATCAAGGCGTAAATTACTCATATAGGTACACAGCAAAAATGTTAAAGTTTCCAACTAGTGAATAAGCACATTTCTTAGAATATTTATTTAGGTACAAAATTTACTATTCGATTTTCGCACAATAAATTTTACTTAAATATGCCTTGCTATTAATTATTCGAGGCATACTGATAGAAATAGCTCCAAGCCGCTTAAATTACAGAAAGAGTAAGTTGAGTAAGTAAGCAACTTAACGATAACCGTTATTTCTAAGTTCGCTGTTAAGAGCTGGGGAATCTTTTCCGCTATAATCCATTAACTCTATCGTGGGACTGTCTATTTATCTTTAAGTCTTTGCGTGGATCTTCTCTATTATATCTTGATGCAGTAAAGAACACGCACTATCAAAACTATAAAATCCAATTAACAGCCCTGTTCACTTCAAGGAAGTTACTCGGTGTCTAAAGGCACTTAAAAGGTACTTAAATAATAATCATTAATTTCAATTAGATGAAAAATCAGAATCATAGTCTTAGCCTACTCTGAGCTCCAAGACAATGACCAAGGATGCAACCGGGATAAGCGCTAGGGTGATGAAGAAGAGTTTTTAATTTAGACCAGCGTTCCGCCCGCGGCTTCGCCCGCGTGGAATTTGGTTATATGGCAAACAATATATTATTTGTTTTCCCTCTGGAATATCAATTTCTTCCGGGATAAAAAGTACCCTATTATTTAATCCGGACTCCTAACTGTATGTCTGCAAAATTTCAAAGCAATCGGTTTAGTATTTAGAAGCGTGAAAGCGGAACAAACAAACAAATAGACAAACTCTGTAAGCATTTATCGGTACCTAGAGGAAATAGTGTACCATTCGAACAAGTTTCACAGCATGCATTAATTGCACGCGCAACCGCAACATCTATTTCTAGTGAAGATGCAAGCAGGATGCATAGTCAATCGATTCTGCATCGTGATGATATTGTTATTTATAGGCGGCGTTTCACTTTGCGTTGTCACGATCCCACAAATTCGATTTTATGGTGTCGAGGTTGCTATCACTCATTCCGTTTACGTCAATGCTATATTTCGTGTTTCCATAATACATTAATTGAATGTGCTACCGAAACACTTTATGCATACTTTTAAATAAAATAAACCGGTTAACTTACAAGTTCCCATAGTGCACTTTAGATACCTTCTTGAGAATAATAAATAACAATAATAAATACTTCAAGCCATCCATCACAAACATTGATCTGACTCAACAGGGGTAGTTCAAATAAACTTAAAAAGATACATATAACAAACCAAAAAAGGCATAAAGTATCTTTTGACCTGCACGGGGATCGAATTCGCGACCTATTAGTCTAATAGGCAACTTCATGACCACCAAGCGGGCAAATGTATAAACAAAGTGCAAATGCTTTCAGTAAGATTGCGTTTTCTAAAATAGCAACAAAAAGTTTCCTTTAGCGCATTTAAATATTCTAACAAACTCGTAGTGATAGAGAGAATAACATTTTGTAAAACCTCAAAGCTTAATACAAACACTTTCATAAGATTGTAGTAGTAATAGTACTTAGTTGTATTCTGCCGAGAGCAGCAAGCACCTATTGTTACTGCTAAACTACACTAAACTTCCTACTTGCACAGCTTTGTTCTTACGAGGAAGAAATTGAGCTTGTCTAGGCGAGCTAAGTTCTCAAGTTACTAAAAGTTAGAATACGTCATTAAGTCGTAAGATAACAAATTGTATATTGGTAATAGCTGTTTTTGCCTCTGGATTGATTTGTGGTTAGTTACCGTTGTCGCTAGTAATTTGGGAATTTTTGATTTAAAAATTGTTGTATCGAATTTCAATTACCAGTTTTAAATGTTCAAGAGGCAATAATTAAGGTTTTGAGGGTAACTTTATACATATTTTGACGAATAATCCAATATACATACAATAAATTTAAGAAAAAATATTTTATTTTAGTCATAATAACTACTCGGTCGAATAAAATAAAATGTAAATGGACTTTACAGTCGTATTTGTTAATTGAACTGCACTCTTCGATATTTTTAATTTAAACAATTTTCAATATTCGTTGCTCACTGTAATGGAATACATAAGAAATTAAAAATTGACTCGCTATTGAATTTTACCACAAGCATGGATATTAAGAGGATTAACTCATGTAAGCTTTTGGGAAACATTATGTATTCTGAAATCATTAAAATAGTACCTTTATGAAAATAACTTATTTTGTTTAATCCTCAGATTTTAACAAATTCAAATTTAAATTAAATATTTATTCGTGTGTATATAAATTCACGACAAACTGGATAAATTTGGCCGTAATATATTTATTTTTTGAAGGGATTATGAAACATTATGTATTCTGAAATGATTTAAAAATAGAACACTTAATGAAAAAAGCTTGTGATGTTAGGTTTTAACATATTAATAACTAGCGGTCCGTCACGCGGTTTCACCCGCGTCCCGGGGGAACTACTTCCCGTACCGGGATAAAATATAGCCTATGTTACTCTGGGTGAATGTAGCTTTCCAACAGTGAAAGAATTTTTCAAATCTGCCAAGTAGTTTTGGAGCCTATTCAATTCATACAAACAAACAAACAAACAAAAAATCAAACCTTTCCTCTTTATAATATTTGTAAAGATAAATTTAAATATTTATTTGTGTGTCTATAATTCGAGATAGACAGGATTGATTTGCGGATATTATTTTTTAAGGGTTATTTTTCATCCCGGTTATTTTTCGTCCACTGACGTGATTATTAGCAATCTAAGGCGGATTCAAGACACCTTAATTGACACCATAACCAACATATATCATGGGCAGCTTGACATACATTTACTTTCGCCAAATCAACTACAAAATCAGCTGAACATAATATCAGGACAGCTACAAGGGGAATTGATGATACCCACTACCAACATTAGAGATTTGTACCCACTTCTGCAGGTTCAAGCCAAAGTGACAGAACAATATTTAATAATGGAGATCAAAATTCCATTATTGAGCCATAGTCAGTTTGACCTTAATAAAATAATATCTCTTCCGTGGATAAAAGATGACACAACAGTATATAATGTGCCATCAACATCATATATCGCCTTTAATATCAAGAGGGATATGATTATACCACTAAATGACAATGACATTAATTCATGCCTGAAATTTAGAAATAACCAATTGCTTTGTTATGAAAATCATCCCATGTTTAATGTTCAATTTGGTCAATCTTTATGTGAGTTACGATTGTTTAAGAATAATTATAAACAAACATTCTGTCGGGCAGAGATAAGACAGTGTTCCGACAGATGGATCAAATTGCAATCGTCGGGCGCGTGGCTATACTCATGTTGCCGAGAATGCTTAGTGCGCATTTTGTGCCCAGCTGGGCTCGAGACTAAGTACCTACAAGGAAATGGAGTGATTGACATAGGACAAGGTTGTGTCGTTAAGAGTGACACATTTACAATACATGCTGAACATGATTACACTAACGAGATGTACGTACAGAAGAATATTGACATACCTGCTATACATAAATACTCATCACCTCTCAACAACATGATTAACACCTCCATGAATGACAGCGTACTGGAGAACTTGGAAAATCACGATCAGTTATTTGACGATATAAGTCAGAGAATAGAAGTGCTTAAATCTCAAGATCTACAGCTACTGCAAGACAGCAGTATGACGCACTATTACACGATTTATGGTATATTGGCGATGCTGATCCTAGTCATCGGAGTATACATCGGCTACCAGCAGCGCAGCAGGTGCAGCCGCGCGTGCGGGCAGCCCGGCGCCGGCGCCGCGCAGGACGCGCGCCCCGTCGTCCTCGAGCTCGGGCGCGTGCCGAGCAGCCGCGGCAGTGCCAACAGTGTCAGTGCAGTGCGCGACGGTGAAGTTATGCCATCGGGCATACCGGTTCCGATAGGATGTGACATTAGTGGTTCGGTGCTCAGTGTCGATAGGGCCACATCTCCTACGTTTACAAGAACAATTAAATTTAATAATTTACCAAAGCCATAGACATTTCTCATTATGTAGTTTATATCTCATAAGTACTTTTACATTTTATATATGTTAGACATTTACATTTTATACCTTTTGACATTTATATTGAGTATTTTCTTTATTTTTTCATTTTTTGAGTTTGGCAATATGTACGAGCTAACTCGAACATTTACTTAATTTTGTATTTTGATGAGTCGTATGTACGGCCGACCTACTTTTGGCAACTCGATGTAAAAATCTATCAATTATAAATCAGTGCAATAAACGCATTCGGCAGCTATACACGTCTTATTATTAAATCCCATCAGCGGTTGATAGGGCGTCGCTGTCTGACATCTCGGTTACTACTTTGATATCCTTCATTTAGTACCGAACGAGACACGTACATATGTTTCCGATGAAAAAGGAAAATGTTAATCTTTTAGCTCTGTAAAGTACAACTACTTTTTGAAATTGATAGCGTCTCGTAAAACCCCGCGTATTTTAGACGTTTGGAAGAAAATGACCTATTACATTATCCGTTCACTAAAATACAAAGTTGTTCTTTTACAGTTTCAACAAACGTTCCGTTGTAGACTGCACTATGTAAGTTTTCTATTATAAAGTTTATGCGCTTTCGAACACGTAAAAACTATGTTCGAGTTACTAAAGCGATTCTTTTAAGAACATTGTTTCCTTTATATGAGATTGGGTTTGTGTTTGTTTTCTAAAGTTCGTTGGCTTCTGTATAGTACGAGTAATAGAATGTTGCGTCGCTTGTTGATGATTGACTATATTTACGTCCAGTTCGATATTGTTAACTACTTAGTTGCAAAAATTCAATTTTATGTGTCATTTCTCTAAACTGCTTTATTAACAACTTTTATAGCCATACTAATAGTAAGACATAATGAATAAATAATCTTTATTGAAACCAAGTTACAATCATAATACAAACAATTTAGCGATAATGTCCGCATTAGTCTTAAGACCTAGTAAACCTCCTTAGGAAGACCATATCAAAACATTTACATTCACGTTAAAAAGTAACCGAGGGAATCTCACACGAGTTTTTAGCTGGTTCGTTGCGCAATGTTTGTTTTCGGGTGGAATGGAACGAAAGCATGCAACGGTCGGAGATGTGCAATCAACATTCACTTCCACGTTCAGTGGTGCACTTACCTTTCTCAAATGATTTGATGAGCTGTATCAAAGTATCATTAGGGCCATAGCACACGGTGCATTTTAAACGCGCAGACGACGCGCAGATTACACGCGTATTACGCGATTCAAACGAGATTCTATCGCAACCTTGTAACTTAAGCACACGGGGCGATCGTGAAACGCGCGTTTGTATCCCTTCAAATACGCGCTTCATGCGCACGTTTTTGTATCATGATTGCAAACGTAACAATCAGCATCTACAGCGCAGAAAACGCGCGTTCCTGAAACGCGCGTCGTCTGCGCGTCTAAAATACGCCGTGTGCTATGGCCCTTAGTGTTTGCTAAGCTATTTATTGCAATTCCGGTTAGTTAATGTTTTTGTGGGAGAAAAGATTGGTACCATCATCAGTTTGGTTTAAAGTGATTAATGTCCCTGACCTAAGACGAATTTAGGTTTAGGATTATATGTTTCGTAATTTGACTAGACAATTTATCAGTGACTTCCGTATATTAACTAATTAGCTTTGGAAGTTATATAATACCAGACATTCTCTGGTCCATCTTCATTAAATGAAATTATTAACTAAGTACTGTCATAAATAACTTGTAATAGACTCTAAATAAATTTTACGAACAATAATTTCTAAGAAATTTGACTATAAATCGAACATTACGTGATAAGTAAAGTAAATATCAAAAACTGTAGTTTTTTATTAAACTTAAACCCGAATGTTACCTGAAAAATGAGAATTATAAACGAAGAATAAGAAATGTTATAAAATGTACAAACACATACAATATATATGTTCCTTGTCATTTAATTAGAATTTATTCAACCGATGAGGTGATTTGAACTTTCGAATTGAATCATGAACCGTGACGTCACGCCCCTAAAACTTCTAAGCGATTTGTTAAATTAAAATCTTATTAGGGAGCACGTCCTTCTGAAGAGTGATAATCTGATATCTGTACCAATAACAGCAACAAACAAAACGACAATGTTAGTAATTTCAAATTATAACAGGTTTAAAAAATCATAACCCTTCTCGTCAAGATTTGCAAATTTTGATGATGAAAGATCGTTGATTTCAAACAAAATTAAAAGTTTTGTTCCTGCATAATATATCCATCGATTACTTCTGTTGATAAAAGTTTACCAACTCTGCAATGAAACAACGTTGTTCATCATAATCTCTAATTGAATAAGACGATTAGTCATAACGTGACGTCACCAACAAGCACAGGAAATTTGCAAAATTGAATTCCAACGATTGTACGTGGCGTGCCGATGCAGATGATTGATCGCCAAGGTCGGAACTGGTTATTGTCTCCGCAGCATCGGCCTTCTTACTTTCACTCAGTCACGATCACACAGGCGTCAATCCATCTGTGATTGAAGATATAGTCATTACAGTGATTGTTTCGATTGATGATGATATGGGCGTAATGGTAGATGGTGAATCTCGAACGGTACATTTTGAACTGTGCTTGCGAATTTTGATTGGAGGCATTTCTCGGCATCCACATCAGTCATGCATGGCTTTATATGCAAAACTAGTTCCCTGTGGAAACAGTTCCTTTAAATTGATTTGGTTAGAATATTCCTTTTACACAATAACCAAGGAATCAATAAAAACTCGAGGGATTTTCCTTCCTTTGTCTTGAGGAATTCACCATTTCCATATACGAGAATTCCGATCGCTTGCAAATTTCGATAAAGCTCTGTTAACACGTTTGGGTGAATCGGCAATAATAATGTTTAGATTATTTTGTGATTTTGTATCAAATTGTGCGTGAAAGCTGGAGATTTTTAATGCTTTCACCTTTCTTTCAGTGTTTCGAAAATGCGAAGATTATAGAATCGAACATTAGATATTATCACTCTAAGAATCACAAATCCCCGATTTCATTAAATGTCATCTTAGGACAAGACGTGTAAATTAAAATCAAACCTATTACAGTTTTCATTATCAAAGTCTTTAATTATCACGGATGTAATCATTCGGAACGGGAGAGGTGAGATTGTTACAAGCTTCACGAAGTTAATACAGTGAAACCTGGTTAAGTAAGACATCCAGGGACCAGCAATATTGTTCCACTTATAGAGGCATTCCACTTACCCAGTGTCTAAGATATCCAGGTACAAATAAATATCTGTCTCATTAACAGAGGGTTCCATTAACAGAGGTCAGAAAACAGGTTATTTCAGATATAGAGGTGCGATTATTAGAAAATGTGTTACAAAACATTCTAAATCAGCTTCAATCAAAAAAATTTAATAAAGGAAACAAAAACATTCAGGCACAAGCGTGCATATGTGTAAACACAAGTATTGCAAAAATGAGAACAGAAACTATAAATTATAAAAGTCTGCCATTTTATTTTGTTTTTAACGTTTTTCAACGTTATAAATTTTATCAAATGTGATTTGGTCTCCATTTGGTCCACTCATCGAAAAAATTTTGTTACGAACTTGCTTAACCCAAGCTAAAAACACTCTTCAAGTTCAGGATATTCTGGCCTAAAACTGGAAGTCATAAAAATTACGAAATTACGACGTTAGTGTAAGTGCGGAATTTGTGGGAAGAATAAGAATAAGTAAGCGAACAGACAATACTACATACCTTTATTATCTCAGTAACAGAGGTTTGTTGATATGAAATACACTCGCTGTCTTAGTAACAGAGGTAAATAAGAAAGATTAATCGAAAGAACGAATCCCAGATATAGAGGTCTACTTCGTCTCACTAACAGAGGTAATGCAGTACCAAAGTGTTGGGACCTCAGATTGAATACTAGATAAAGAGGTTTCTCACTTATCCAGGTCTCACTTAATCAGGTTTCACTGTAATTGAAATGAAAAATTTGGAATTTCTCCAGCAGTGTTTAAATTATTACCAGCTATCGGCACGCGGTTGGGGAAAAGTGAAAATATAATTAACTTTCAATCGACCGTTAAACTCCGGTTTGTTTTGAGGAAACTCAATCTATGTGTCTGCGGATAATTGGAAACATCCTGTATATGGAATACTTATCCACGATTCATATTGCTAACAAGGGAGCGTATCAGTAATTACAAAACAACAAGGGAAATGAGAAAGTGGGATAAGATTTGTTTGATTTTGCTTCCCTAGAGTTTTCATTGAATCTGGTGTCAGGAAGGCAAAATATCGGCTGTGTAAACCAAGTTGTGGGGTCTTGTAATTTGCCGAAGAGGTCTAATTATTACTTAATTGTATATTCGGAACGAAATTGGAACACGTGTTCCTAATAATATTGTTAGAAACACGTGTTGCCTTATTCCGTGTTCACACGGGTTTTATAAGAATTATCCCTCCATTTGGATAGTCAACCCTGGAGAAATAAAAATCACAATTTAAGATTAAATCGCTTAAAGAAACAATTCTAACTTATAAAAGTCTCGCAAGAGACGATCGTGAAGTCCGATCTACTCTTTACAATATGATAGTTTTTTGTAATGAGTTCGTGTCGATGCATTTCTTAAACATTATCTTGGATTTGTGATGAAACCGAGAGGCTTCAATGATAGGAGGCCTTCGTTATTTTGAATTCGACCTTGCGAGAGATGTTATGTTTTTGCAGTGATTCGAAATCTTTGGATCTATTATGATGCATAGTTTAATGATCGATCAATCACATCTGAGAAGTTAATAATCATTTGTTTCATTGTAATTGGCTTAGAACATAACCATGTGTTGTAAAAGTTTGTAAAGATTTTTAATTTGTGATTATTCTACCATATTTGTAAAGTTCATTAATAAAAATAACGTCAGTTCTCTGCTATGCTTAATGAGACCTAATGAAGGCCATACTTTTATAATATGACTCAATGAACAGTTAGTCATCTAGCATTACAATTGTATTTAACACGTTGCGGTGTTTATAGTAATTTAATATGTTTCCTCTCAAACTCATACTCAGATAATATTGACACCTCAAGTGTTAAACGAATGCGCAGCACACCATAATTAGCCAAGTAGGGGAGACCGGGGCTGGATGTGACACGGGTAGGTTGTTACAGAGACATTGGCCGCGAAACAGAGAGCGCAATTTTAACGTCAAAAAGAGCCAAATACTCTCCCCACCACCGGCTACCATGGTGCGAGAGCCGGGGTCGCCAGCGTTTTTGTGAAAGGAGCCTGCCCTTGCCGCCCTTAAAATTGCAGTTTAGTAAAAAAATTCTCTTTTGGAAATATTGCTATGTTTCATAATGTCAGAGATTCCCTTCTTCTGCTATGATTTTCCTAATGGTTTCGCTTTGCAATGAATATTCGGTTTTACAGATAAAATTATTATTGTTTTCACTACATAACCTTGTATACTTAGATTTGGGGTTGGGGCAAAAAGTTACATTTGCTCGGGGTAGGTTGTGACAGTTGTTTTAACAGATACGCATGATAAAAATGCAAGAAAGGAAAGTCTGCCAAAGGGGGAAAATCTAACGGAAAGAGGGCAGATCAGGAAAAGGCCTCTTATGCCAAAAAGGAAAAGAGAAAAAATATCAAAAAAGCTTGCGGCAACAGGATCCTACATTACATTACATTAAAATACATACTATTAGTTTAAAACATAGTAATAGAATAGTTTTGATTAATGCAGAGCTATACGTATAATCTAACTATCTTACATATATATAAAACTCAAAGGTGACTGACTGACTGACTGACATAGTGATCTATCAACGCACAGCCCAAACAAACCACTTATATTTAAAAAAACTCAAAAGTGACTGACTGACATGATCTAGCAAGGCACAGCCCAAACCACTGGACGGATCGGGCTGTAATTTGGCATGCAGGATTGTGATCAATTCAACCCCCAAGGGGGTAAAATAGGGGATGAACGGTTGTATGAAACTTTGTCAATTTTAAACCGATCGGGCTGATACTTTGCATTAATAAAGCTACTATGACGTTTGCATCGTTTAAGAAATTATTTTGATAAATTCCACCCCTAACGGGATAAAATATGGGGTGAAATTTGAAGGAAACTTTGTCAATTTAAAACCGATCGGGTTGAAAATTTGAATGCATGAAGGTACTATGACGTAGGCATCCCCTAAGAAGGGATTTTGATAAATTCCACCCCAAGGGGGATAAAATAGGGGATTAAATTTTGTATGAAACCAAAATCCACGAGGACGGAGTAGCGGACGCCCGCTAGTCTATTTATCAATTGAGAAATCATCTGGATTTTGTTTTTGCGCAGTAGAAGACCTAATATTAAATTTGTAATTACGTTCATTTTTGATGCATTATTATGTTTTCCTTGGTATGAGGCAGGACTGCTTTCATATGTTGTGATATTTAAATTAAGAAAATTTTTGATTAATTATTTCTAGTAAAAGATTATATAATACGTTTGTTTTCAATTGTAACAACTTGCCCCATGTTGTGTAACAATCTGCCCCGAGCACGGGGTTGAATGTTACACAGGTTTTTTTCCACAAATCACACATTTATGTCTGTACTATTAGTCTACAACATAACATTTATTTTAAATAAAGATCCTAGATAGTTTCTTTATCAAACAAGCCTAGACTCAGGTAAATCAATCAAACCTACGAAAAAATATGACAGTTTGAAAAAAAAATGTCACTACCGGCCCCGGTCTCCCCTACCGCTATGTATAATAAAAACCGGTACCATTTACCATATCATTTACTCATTGTTTGCAACTACACGGTGAGGTAGTGACTGTGTAGTACGTACCTATTTTATTATTCGATTTTTAGGGTTCCGTAGCCAAAATGGCAAAAAAACGGAACCCTTATAGATTCGTCATGTCTGTCTGTCTGTCTGTCTGTCTGTCTGTCTGTCCGCCAGTCTGTCACAGCCACTTTTTTCCGAAGCTATAAGTACTTTACTATTGAAACTTGGTGTGTAGATGTATTCTGTGAACCGCAACAAGGTTTGCACACAAAAATAGAAAAAAAAAATAAAAAAATGGGGGGTCCCCATAGTCAGAACTGAAACTGAAAATATTTTTTTTCATTGAACATATACGTGTGGGGTATCTATGGATAGGTCTTTAAAAATTATATTGAGGTTTCTAAGCTCATTTTTTTCTTAAGTGAATACTTTGCGTGACAGACTCTTCCAAAGTGGAAAAAAGTGTGTCCCCCCCCCCCTCTAACTTCTAAAGTAAGAAGATGATAAATCTGAAATAAATATATAATGTACATTACCATAAAAACTACCAACGAAAATTGGTTCGAAAGAAATCTATTCAGTAGTTTTTTTAATACGTCAAAAATAGAATTTGTACGGAACCCTCAGTGCGGGAGTCCGACTCGCACTTGGCCAATTTTTGAGTTTATAATAACTCCGTCAAAGCACTAAATTGCAGAAATTTATTAACGACAGATTTTGTTTTGTTACTTAGCCCTATTATATTTTTTATGAATATCGATCTGACGGTAACTGGAGTCTGCCGTTCATTCATCAGAAAATTCACAAGAGCCATAGCCGTCTTAAAAATTACTCAGGATTAAGATTTTGAACAGGATGTTAAAGTAATTATGTACGATGTATCGTAATCGAGTATAAATCAGAAGGGCCATCCACGTAATATCCTCGTATTATAATATTGTCCGTATGATTTTACAAATATTACTTCATAGTTTATTTTCACAAGACCCGTTACGATGGATGTCAAATACATAAAGTTTATGCAACTGTTTATGCAAGAGCGTATAACATCACAAGGCACTATGAACTGTAGGAGATGCGTATGCATTTATAAGCGGCACCGGTTTGCCTTGTGGAACTTTCTAAATAAATATCGCTTGTGTGTTTACGTGATTTGATGTTCGTTGATGTTGATAGTGTGGGTAGTGTACTTACAATACAACCGATTTGTTACATGAAAGTACTTCATAGGTCAATGACTCTTACGGCATATTTTGTTAAAGTTGATTTTTTTTATTTTAATAATCGTAATTATTTCTTATGACGTTAATTGTAAGTGTAAAAATAAATGCTGCTTTTTAATGGTGATAAAATCGTTGAGTCCGACAATCAAAGGGATCATAACCCTTAATTTAATATTTTTGTTGTTACATAATAAGGTATTAAAAAGTCTTATAAAGACATGCAAAAGACGTTATTTTGGCATTTCTGATATCTACCTCAATCTTAATGCTTGGAGAGATTGTTATTTATGAGTCATATGAATTTATGAGTCAGGAACGTACTCATATACGTGTAAGCTTACCCGGATGCTTAAAAGGCGGTCGTAGGTCGCTCATATTGCAATATGTCATCGGAAGTCGGTTTCACTGGGACCAGTTTCAGACTTCAACTTGTCGTATATAGACCGAATTCTCAAAATGCTTTTACGGGGAAACTCGGATGCATAAAAAGTGTGTCGTCATCTCTCAATTGCATACGCATTGATAACGTTTACTGATGAAGTGATTTTAATGATAAGAGGTATTAGTGAAAGTTTTGAAGATGAAACTTTTTTTAATTTTTACCCTTTTTTTTTTTTTTTTTTTTTTTTTGCGCAGGGAAACACTTTGACGTGCCGTAACTGCAGGCTAGCTACACCTGCAGTCGTGTGTAGGGCTCGGGACTTTGTCCCACTACCTACTAAAACCCTGCGGTTTCCTTATCACCCGTGATGGGAGGGACTGGTTCTCGTGCCCGGCGGGTGCCTGGCGAATGCCCAGTCCGTTCCCGGGTATTCCCTGACCTAGAACAGCAGGCCAGGAGGGCGCCTTGGGAGGATGACGCAGGAAACGACGTCATCCCCAGACCTGGCATGGTAGCCTATGCAATGCACGCAGGAGAGCTGATCCCGAGTGCAGGCGTACCCTTCAGGTTAGAGAGGGCGTAAGTGAGCACGCCTTCTCCGACCTGGCCGTCTGCGCCGGAGAGGGGCGGATAGAGGATCATCCTCACGTTCCCTCTCCCTTGCCTCCTTCTGCGAGATAACGGTCTCGCAGAAGGAGGCGACCGCCTCCCATGACCTCCTGCTAGCAACCATGGCTCTCACCATGGTTGCCAGCGAGAGGTCATGCCTCACGCCTAGCGCCGCACGTAATGTACGGCGTTCGTATCGCCAGGCCTGGCACACTAACAGCGTGTGCTCGGCCGTGTCGTCAGAGTCGTCGCAGTGGTGGCACTGCGGCGTCTCCTCCCGACGGGCGACACGGTGCAGGTAGTGACCGAAGCACCCGTGTCCGGTCAGTACCTGCACAAGACGGTAGGTGAGGCAGCCGTGCCGGCGCTCCACCCATTCCCTCAACACCGGACGAATTGCTTCAATCGTCCGGTGGCCAGCAGTCGGGGCCTGGAGAGCCTCTGTCCATTTGGCCAGACCTTCTTCCCTGGCCTGGATGCGTCCCAGCGCCACCTCCTCCAAACTGGGTCTTTCTCCCCGCAACCTTGCCGCAACCCGAATCCGATACACCTGGGCCAGAACCAGGGCGTCGAGCTCCCATGGGGGCGTACCTGCCAGAACGCAGGCAGCCCCGTGACTGACCGTGCGGTACGCCCGCACGGCCCTGTTTGCGATTACTCTCTGCGGTTGTCGTAGGAGGGCTCGCAAACGAGGAGAGAGCCTCTCTGCCCACACTGGGGCTCCGTAGAGTGCCATCGACCGCACCACCATATGGTATAGTCGACGGCACTTTACTCCAGGTCCCCCTACATTCGGAAGGACCCGTCCAAGGGCTGCAGCGGCAGCACAAAGCCGTGGGGCGAGAAGCTTAAAATGTGCCTCAAAACTCCATGCAGGGTCTAGGGTCAGGCCGAGGTACTTTAAATTCCTCTCAACCGCTACCTGTACCCCTTCTTTAATTTTAATTTTTACCCTACTAAATATGACGTAACATTCCACACGTCGTGTCCTCGTACTATACACATGTGCTTTCGTAGAAAATTATGACAATAATCATTTTTTAATTAACTCTCTCACATCAAATTAAAATATTATTAATCTTTAACATTACCTTTATAAGTTATTATTCACTAATAAAACTTACTAATCAAGAGTCAAATAACATCATTTATAAAGTGAATGCTTGAAATGAATATCGGTTGTTATTAAACATATAGTATCTGCATTCAACACGGATTATAGCATTATATTCATTTGGATATTGAAAGAACCTCATTTGCATATAAATGTACACATTAATTATTTTGTTTTATTGCATTGGCAGCGGGGACCGCATTCGTAATAGCGAATCACCTGGGTCGATCGTTAACTTGTGAGGCTGTGTGCGAGCGTATGGAAAGCCGAGTGTTGCCATTAACCTTAAATATTACCACTTAGGTGAATGTTAGTTTATTTTTCATCATCAGTCTAAATCTAAAGTATTACTAGGTATTAACTTTATTAAATTTATCGAATGTTTTTATTTCTTTGGTTAATGCGTATACCCTTATACGAAATCATCAACTCATCTTTCTTGAGTTTACGATTTTATGAGCATAGGTTTGAAAAATACTATCAATCCTAAAGCCATACATTCAACTTAATTTTATTCCACTTCTAACGGCCGCCCGCGGCCCCGTCCGCGTTGATTTCGGTTTCCTCATATAGTGTTATACCATATCTTGAAGCCTTCCTCGCCTAATAACTATCGAACAAAAAATAATGAAAATATTTTTTCTTTACTTGACAAAAAGTTCCCGTGGCATTGTGATCTCTAAAACTTTACTATGAAATATGCCATGTTTTTTTTTATTTAAATTTATAAATCTTAACTGAAAACCCTGATTCGCGTGGTATACTATGCCGTACGCGATAATATGCCAGGCTAGATTACCCATTAGTCTAAGTGTAGGTAATGAAATATGAGCCGACGTCCGGCCATCTAGTCGCACGGTTAGTTTATGGGATTAGACACCGTCGCCGTTCCCACTACCTCCCTGCGTTGCTAGCGGTACACCATGGTAATATTATTAAAGAGACGGGTAGTGCCTCCCTAGAATTCTCGTTACACATCCCCTATACCTACCCGCTTTGGGGGTGATGGGCACCAGTGTTCTTCTGAGTTTTATCATACACCATACTGTAATCATAGATTTAAATTGTTAACCATACTTTGATCCGCTCCTAAATGGGCACTAAAATATGAACTAAACATACGTCAAACGTGTCAAACAAATCCATGCCACAGTTTGCTAGTGTCGGGGCTTCTCTTAAGAATTCCGTTCCGTCTGACCCGTGAGCACAACCTCCCATCTTTGGGAAGCCTATAATTGACTGATTTTGTGCAGTTGTGCAATTATTTCTATATTATTAAGAGATTTATCTTGCTTGATCTTCATAGTAGTCTTCGTAGTAGATAGTAGTCCCCATCACATTTTTGTAACGAAAGCATGATTTCAAAAAATGGTGGTCTTTGCCTTGCTGTGGGACATTAAATAGGCTGATACTTT
Source organism: Nomophila noctuella (assembly GCA_958496325.1). Lineage (NCBI taxonomy): Eukaryota > Metazoa > Arthropoda > Insecta > Lepidoptera > Crambidae > Nomophila > Nomophila noctuella. Next base: position 7,570,111 of record OY292492.1, on the reverse strand, counting down.
TTTACTTTAAATATATAGACGTTAGCAGATTTTGTTATTTTTCCAAAAAGCTTCACACTATACCCTCTTTCTACCTATTACTATGATAAAAAGTGTCAATCTTCGCAACGCTATTAAATATTTAAGAACGAAAAGTTTGTGTGAGAACGTCAACGTCAACGCCAATCGTGCCTAGTACCAAGATTGCTTGTCATATCGAATAACTGTCTTAATTGACAAATGTGACGTGACGTGTAAAAGGTTTATTATGTTTACTCGCAAGCTTGTGCGTCGCGCGATTGAATCAATGTTCTCCGTCAATTAGCTCGACGCCATCGTGTCCTATGGCCTATTTTCCGTTCTTTGTCTTCCCAAGTAATATTATAAATGCAAAAGTAACTCTGTCTGTCTGTCTGTCTGTTACGCTTTCCCGCTTAAACCTCGCAACCGATTTTGATGAAATTTGGTACAGACAATCTTTAGACCCTGAGACAGAACATAGGCTACTTTTTATTTCGAAAAAAAGAAATCCACGCGGACGGAGTCGCGGGCGGCCGCTAGTATAAAATACTTTTATGTTATGACAGAGTCAAATTTACAAAAAGAGACTGCCCTTCGTCTCCACACGACTCATACTTACCCTGACTGGTTTGACATAGTCATTACCGTCCGGGCCGTCTTTCACATTTTAGAGGTCCTGGGCACATGGGCCTAGTTTGGTAATCGTGGGCGCCTTATCTAGGGCCCCAGTCGATTGGGGGGCCCTTGGCACGTGCCCACTGTCGAGTGGGAAACGGGGGTCTGATTAGTCTTCATTAAATTTAGTATCAAGGTGGTGCCGGTGGCGGAGGTTTTAATCAACAGTAGCAATTTTCTATAGCAATGGTCACGTCTGGTGTGCCACTAGACTAACTGAACCAGGTGAACGGTATTACTTGAGGGGAAATTGTTGGATTTTACTGCTAGACCGGTGGTGGAGGAATCTTACGAGCGCGCTCTTGATTGTGGGATTATGTAGTTAATATACCTACTCGTGTGTTAAACTTAGGTACGCCGTTGAAATAGGGGACGAAATTAGTTCACGGTCGGTCGGAGGTACGGACTGTTTGCATTTAAATCTATTTGCCGCAAAAACCTTTGTGTGAATGAGCTAGGAACTAAGAAACGTTGATATGAATGTCACAAATAGATGTAAATCAGGACGGGATGAGGACGTTTTGTTAACTTTGGACGTTATAAGATAAAATAAACTTCATAATAATTTTGTCTCCCAATAAAGCTGAAGAGTATGAAATATTACTAAAGTGTAAATTATATTTAAATTAATAAAAGCATCACAGATTTGGGTCAGCAATTGATTGGGTACATACTTATTATGCATAACTTATTAAATAAATAATTAAAATGCACTTTCAACAAACAAATTATTCCTGAATAGTAAAAGCAGGATTTAAGCCAGTATTGTAATTAGTATTTTCGAATGTTGGTATAATGTAAGTATGCAATTAAGAAGAAACCTTTACGTCTGTAAATGGACGGATCAGTATATAAATATGAAGAACATTCAGGTCGTGAGATGTTTAGCATATCATAAGGACCAAGGCCTTCGAAGCGAAACCGTGAACTCATCTTTACAGCGTTTGTCGTTTGACAACTAGAATCGTGGAATTGTATGGCATTAGATGCTTATATTCAATCGTGGGATATATAACTAAATAGGAATCTCAGACGTCGAGATAGTAGTTAAACAAAGACACATGGACTATGAACACTGCTGTCCATTTTCATTACTAAAACTAAATCAGTGTTGAAATTCCTACAATGTATGCCACCAAAACACGAATTAGAGTTCAAACTTTTTGTGAATCTATTAGGAATCCCTCAGAGTTTATTTTAGTTAAGTCATTATAATGGAACGCTAACTATGTGAACGGCTCACTTGGTATGGAATTAGAATCTCCACGTCACATGTCATTCGTGTTTGTACCGGTCTCGACAGAAATATCCTCCGAATAGTATTCCAACAGCAAAAGCAAAATAATTTAGTAGTCACCACGGCTATTGGCATCTATGCCTATCTACTAGAGGGACAATTCGATGATAGGATATCTCTATTTCCGTCCCCTTTTCAACTGTCGAATGGGAAACACAAATAAATCTATTGTTATTTTGATAGCTATATTGATTGGATGCGTACCTTTTATAAAAGGAAAAATAGATTAGATTTTCCGTTTACTATTAATATTTTTTTATAATCCTTCATTATTATTTCAGATGTTTTTGTAATGTAGACAATCAATATTGATATCAACGTATGTGTCATTTAATTCTGTTTGCTTTTTCAACTCAGTAAAGTGCCACAAAGTTTCTCTGTACGTTAATTTGTACAGTTAAGATTGGCGTGAAGATCAAAGGAGTTTAATATGGCAGCGCAAAGATCGACGGTTCCCATTCAAGTGGTCTCAATGAAATGGGTCGCTCCGTCGTTATCATCACGGAGCATCGCGCCCGTCTTACAACTCGTAAAAAAGTATTTAATCCATCGGCATTGTGACGAAATATTAACACGTCCTAAGAAATAAACAAGTCGAAACAATAAAAGACGGAACCGTGTTAAATAGCGCGTAGATAACCATTTTAGCGCTTTATCTCGACGCTAACGTAGCATGAAAGGTGCATTTGCTGGAATTAACGTTGCGTTTATAACTTCAGGTTCATCTTTACAGCCTTGGGTAATGCTTCAATTCGCCTGATGTAAGAAAAGTGTATATTCAAGAGCCATGCTCAAGCTAATGGATAGCCGGTGATGGACGTTAAAGTTGTACATATAGGTAAAGGGAATAAAAATAAAACATACGACGATGCAACTGGAAGTTTTATGGCCGGTTGTAAACGGTGGGCGGGCTCTTCATGGACTTTTAACTAACAACAGCGTCGCTTACGGAAAATTCAAGAGGGCTTTTCGTTCACATTTACTCTATTATGATTCTATACAATTTGTGAATACGTGTATTTGATAACTTTTGTACAGTTCACATTTTTGGTTCATCAACATCATTAGGTCAAAGTCAAAGTCAAAATGGTTTATTTTGCAATTTGATTTACATAGAAATTCTTTTGCACGTCATATCTTTTTTTACCTACCAGCACTTCGACGTGGTCATCATTAAACATGTCAAAAGTCTTGGTTATTTAGATTGATTATTGATTTGATTATTTGTAGCTAGCGAAACTACTTTCACTGTTTTTATCAAGTAATCATCAAGTAATATGAGAAGCAATTACAAAGTGTTTGCGATAAGGCAAGTACAAGTACATAAGTTGAGTAAAAATATTACACAGATCGTGTAGTCTTAAAAATAACCATACATCGGTTGTATAAATGAACGGCTGGACCTGTTTTTTCTTGCACACATTCTAAGTGTCGGTTAATGACCGCTGTATGCGGTATAACATGCTTCAAGCAACTCGCGTAAACTAAATAAAATATGGTTTTATACGCTTGCTTCTTTTACAATCAAGTATTTATTTTAATTTCACACTTGTCGTACATACTCGTATGTTTATAAAATCTAAATGCTCAGCTAAGTATAGATGTAGCTCGGTAAATTATGCGTATTCCCCGCGGGTTTGAGTCTAAACTCGAGGAAGTTAGTTTGCTTACCCGTTAATTTGTTTATGAAATGTTTGAGGCCTTAACTTCTCCAGACGTAATTAATTAGGCATGCTCGTGATAATCCGGATAATTTGAGCTTTGATTTATTTGCGAAACGATATGCGGAATCAAGTTTAATTTTATTATAAATAATAATAAACAAAAAATTAATAGTATACAATAAACACATACATACATTTATCTGAATCCGAGTTAAGTAGCTAAGCACTTGTTTTACACACAGAATTAACCGTGGTGTTACAAATATACTTAAATAGATACATTTAACACCCAGACCAGGACAAACCGACAACTCCATGAACACAAATGTTTGTCCCGTGCGGGGATCGAACTCGCGACCTTTTGGCAACTTCTTGCCCATTACACCAAGCGGGTCGTCAAATCTTGTTGTCAAATGTGTTACAGCATTATTTTTAACGGACATTTTAAATCTTCAAAACATTGCATCTAAACGGATGATATTTAATATAGCAAAGCTAGATAAGCTTTGCTGATACAAAGAAAGAACTATAAGAAATGCGGAACTGTGTACTGTCATCGATTAAACAAGAAATCGCATAGTACTAGCATTACGTAACTCAGTACCAGTGTCTCGGTAAGAATCCACATTAGTATTCATGTTTTTGCTTACTCCGCACTGGTTTATACGGCGACAAGAATGAGATGAATCTTTTTAATACATTCTCGTATAAAAATGTTGCGAAACTTTGCGTGTGTATTAAATAAAAGCTTGAAAATGAATAGTTTTACCTTCTTTTGTGGTTATTCCTTCACTTGTTGGCATATAATTAAAATATCAGAGATCTCTTAGATGTGATTGATGATGATTGCTAAACAAATACATGATATCTCAAAATTAAATGTGATTTTGTAAGCGTTCGAACCTATCCGATTCACCTTAAACTTTTCTGAATCCTTTTGTATTTTGTAAAGGCGAAATCCACAGAGAAAGAAATTGCAAATCCTTCAAGAAAGAAGCACATTGAAAATCCTTAAATCAGCATTTAATACTCGTAGTTCAAAACCTTCGACTTCAATCGACTTGCCATTTGAAATTCCTATGCAGTCCGTTTGCAGGTACAAAATATTTCAAATGGAGAGAAACAAATTCAACAGTAATAGCTTCGGATATTCCGATGCTCGAGTTAATTGGAATCTTCCACATTCCAATTGTACGGTGTAGGTATAGAGATTTGCTGTTAACAGCGGTATTATTTGCGCATCTTTGGAAGGAACTTCGGAGTAAGGCCACAAAGCCAATAGTATTAAGAAATGAATGGTTCCAAATCAGGAATGTTAACCTTTTCATACCATGAAGTTTAATAACTAAGCGTTAATTACTTACTTATCGAAACGACATTAAATAAAACTACTTCTGCACAGACATAAATCGCGATTTCAGATTTACCGGATAACCCCCGTTTTGGCTCCTTTTCAGGAGCCGTGATGTCTCAGGCGTTATGCGTCACCAAATTACCGAAAATTAACGATCTTTAAAATCGTGTCGTCGATAGAAAGATAATGAATAAACATTCTTATTATTATTATGTCAAACAAGTTATTCAACATAATATGTATTTGTGAATGTAAGCTTTATATTTAAGCATCAGAATAAACGATTCTCACCAAGATTGCAATATGATTGAAAGGTAATTACTCTTCATTGCATAGTAATGCATATATTAAATATTGCCAACACGTTTTACACAACTCATGTAATTGATGTACAATCAATGCAGTTTATTTTATTCATGGACAATTTAAGAATTATTTACTTGTTCTTATCCGTGGCTAAACTTATGGGAGCAAATCTTTTAAAATATATTTTATTTTACTTTTAACGTGACTTAACCGAGAAATACTAAAAAATGCAGTGCATGTAAAGTGTTACGTCTATTTAAAGGTTGCAGTCAATAGCTAGGAAAAGCTGATAATTTTTCAGATGCGGAAAGCCAACCCAAACCTGAAACTTTGGAGGTATTACAGATATCTGGACTTATTACGATGAACAATAAGCAAAAGATGAGTAAATTGCTTATTTCTGCATAAAAAAGCTTCTATTCAATCGATGTAAAGTATGCAAAATTTTAGCTACACACTTAACGGAAAAGAGGCGAGGCAAGCGTCTCAATTAAACTCGGTGTAAAGTTAAAATGTCTTCAACACTATATCACGATACCAACGAATGGGATATCAACTATTCTATCACAAAAACTAACAAAATAACTCTATCTAACACAAAAATATACTATATTTTTTATGGTGTTGTATTCTGCAGTACATAACCACAATTTCCACACGTTCCCCGATTAAAGCTACTTTGAGATATACAACAGTTTCGAACAATTTAGTTGACCAAATTAGAATCATTAACGTGCACATATTTGATGACCGTACGAACAGCAATTGTGTCATAAATCACTCATTGTTAGCACAAGCTGATGCATTCGAAAATGCTCTTTAACTCGTTGCTATAAGTCCTATATTGTGATGAGTGTCGTGTGCACAAAGCCCACAATAGGACCCAAATGGGGTAATCACCTTACGGTACATGACAAGTGGATGACCGGTGTTGTGTCTATTCACTGAGGTCAGAGGTTCTCGCCGTCGTAAACTTAACTAAAGGCAGATGTGCAAGTCATATCTCCATGCTTAATCTTCTATGTACATTGATGTACAGTATCTGTTCAGTTGCTTATAAGGTTCGTATTGAAATCGATATACTTTCACAATCTCTATTATATTCGTGTTGTTTACTCGTCATTCTCGTGAGCTCACTGTACTGGGAATGTAAGGGCATGATTATACTCGTTATTTTAGAGGGGCCTTGTTTGTAGGAGACCTTTAATCGCAATACAAAATAATCGTGAGTTGAGTATTATTTGAGGATCAAGTTTATAGAACATATAAGTTCCATAGTTTTTATTTGTATTAGTTTCACTTAATTCGACGGTGTATTTGTTCGTAGCATAAACTAATTGCATTAAGACCAGACCATTGTGGGTATGTAGGTACTTATGTGAAATTTCCGTTATTCTTACACAGAACCAAGTCAAAAAGAACAGGTTAATTTGTTCTAGATCCGAATTCCTTGAAAATTGTCTAAGATAAAAGAAAGATTCTGTGATGTCGTGAAGTTACATGATTTTTATCGCAAAAATAAAACAACATTTCACAATTCGGTATCTACTCGAAAAAGAGGTAAATAGGTAACTTAGGGTAAAATGTTCTGTCTTTGTTTTCAAATAAAAAATGCAAAAAATAAATTAGAAAGTGTTTACTTACTCATGCAAGTAAAAGTAAAAAGCGGGTCTGTATGGTATTTTTAAACAAGTTTTCTAGTAAACACATAATGCATACATACCATTAAAATATTAACACGGTGCAAGTGAGTTTCTACATGAGAATATCTAGATGGCATGTACGAGCACAAGAGCATAGTAATTCAACTTTTCTGTAAACATCTAGTAAATGAATAACTAGGTTTTCAATATTGGAGCTACTATTGAGCTATTAACAAATTAATAGAGCTAAAATGAAACTAAAAAGTATTGATTTGACAATACAAAGTTGTGACGTCATAAATCAGTATTTCATACACTTTCCCTACAAGGTTACGTTTTTGACATTTAATAAAAGTAGTTGATTTGACCTGTCAGTCAACTAACGGATTACGTCGCGTAATAAATACGCGACCGAAGTTCGGGGGCAATGCATGCGTAGTGACGCCGAACTTTGTTCGGTATTTTCGCTTGGTTTGGTTCTTCACTAAGAGCATACAACTTTCCTATAAACACCTAGTCAGTAGTCAGATGGTAAGCTTCAACATTATTTTGGATAGTTAAAGTAATTGCATATGGTTTTGCGGTGCGCCTCATAACATTATATTTTAGTACGGTTCATCTAATGACAATCACGTGGTTAGTAATTATGTGGTAACGAGCTGTGTGGTTTCGCCCTTGTCGAGTTTGAAATGTCACAGGAAGCCATTTCAATACGCCCGTGGGAATATAACATTTTTACGGAATAAAACTATGCTAAGCCCTTGTTGAATATTCAAGCTTATGCCAAATGTCAGTGAAATCAATCCACAGTATTTATAAATACAAAAACGTCGATGAGTCTTAATTTCAATTTTTATTATTTTATTATTTTGTGCCCTGTCTGGAGTGTTCTGATGATTGAGATCATAATGAGATCAGATGAGATCCTTCTACAACATAAAGTCTTCCACGGTCAACTTTAAGCTACAAAGATAATGGGGGCCGCATCTATTTCCATTTTCGTCTGCGGTATTATTGTTGCCTAGTCAAAACATCTTTAAGCGTCGTCGGTCATAAATTGAAGTTTAAGTTACAACACAACAAGTTGTACAATTTGCATTCAGAGTCTGAATGAAATGCATTAATCAATGCACAATCATGTTAACAATAATCATGAATCGCAACGGTGCAATGTCCAATCATGAATGTGTTTAGAAATCTGTAGAATCTTAATTGCGAACGCTGTCCAAAAGGTAAAAGGTACACGCCTAATAATAAACCTGTCGTAATTCACAGAACAATTTATTAAGAGGTCGTCACATTTAATAGTTGAGGAAGATCGCGTCGAACAGAACATTCCGGTGAGGCAACCGGCTGGTTGACCTTCCCCTCCCCCCACCAGTGCGGTCCTCCCACCGAAGCGACCTCTTCGATGTGCATCGAACTTGTTTCGCTAATGCCTCTTACTAGAATAGATGATCGTTACCCGTCGTCGTGCCGTGTTGTCTTTGACGAGATTGGCTATTCCATTTTAGAATGCAGCCCGATATTAGTTGCGACGATGGACGTCTGAGCTTAGAGTAAGATTTAATCTTGTTTTTAATTTCATTAGTGAAAGATCTCAGGTATGACATGGCAGACAGAACCATAACTACAAAAAGTATTTGACTGGTTATGAACAGATGGTGATTAATAAGATAAATAAAAGTCATTTATATGATAATTATAATTTATTCCATGTTGATAGTACTTTGAATGTCGCGCTACTGATACTTAGTCTATCTTTTTCAACAACTGCAATGACAAGTACTTTCTCTCGCAGTATAATATTGATGACCTAAACATACCGAATTGTCATTCAAGCGTAGTAGTCAAATACAATGAACACCAAGATCATATCAACGAATTGCAAACGCTTCAAGTCAACCTAGATGCAATTTTGGAGAAAGCACCTTTCCAAAGAGTAATCTCCGATATTTAAAAGAGGATGCAAATTTTAACAACTAGCTTCGTGAGAGTTGACACAGAAAGGTCAGCTATCCGGCAAAGGTCAAATACGTAGTGAAGGCGGATCGTTTGTTGCCTAAATTTGAAATTGTAATTTGCTTCTTGATGCGATATTATCTCCACAACGACACGACTACTCGATACCTACAAGATAGAGGAATTCCATCATGTATATTTCGACACATTTTTATTTTTGTTCTTAATTTTAATATATTTTCTCTAATTTACAAATCAATAACAAAATAAGTAGGGCAAGGAAGGCACTCAAAGACTGAGGCCTGAATAAATCAAATAGTATTTAAAATTACGATTTGGTTATGGGGATTAAATCTGGCACCTTATTTTGAGTTTAACTTTCAAAGGGTTGTCTTCGGTGGGAATCCGAAATTAACTAAAACGATAAAATAAAAATCCATTGGCATTCGTTCATGGCATCAGAAAAGGGATAGATCTTTATTTTTACACCGACAGAAATCGAAGTTAATTTCAGTCTCGCGAGGGTATATCGTAACGACGATAATCCAATAAAAGCAATCGAGAACCGAAGCTGCATTACGGGGGAAACTCTTCGGCGATATATGAAACGTTCTTTCGAGTTTTGCAGCGCGAATGAGAATGGCCGGAAAATCCTCTAAGAAGAATCCAGTTTGATTGTGTCTCGCGAACGGAGAAATAAAAGAAACTGCGAGGGCCGCATTGATGCGAAAGTTTGGCCGATATGAAATTTATCCTGGTGCAGATGATTGGTATTCAATTAAAGTGATATTCTTTTCAAGAAATAAATCCCAACTAATATTATAAATGCGAAAGTAACTCTGTCTGTCTGTCTGTCTGTCTGTCTGTCTGTTACGCTTTCCCGCTTAAACCTCGCAACCGATTTTGATGAAATTTGGTACAGACAATCTTTAGACCAGGGTCAATCTTTAGAAAAGTAGCCTATGTTCTGTCTCAGGAGACAGAACATAGGCTACTTTTTGACCCATTCCAACCCCCCACTTCCCCGAAATGAGGGGGTGGAAGTTTGTATGGAAAATCTAAACTACTTGAGTTAGACGCTTGAAATTTGGCATGCACGTCCCTTAGTAAACTTGATGCTTAGTTGCAAAAGGATATTGCAAAATTCCCACGGGAACGAGAGTAAGCGGGAAAAAACATTCGTATAATGAAAACCGACATCCACGCGGACGAAGTCGCGGGCGGCCGCTAGTTAATCTATACTTTAATATATAAAGCTGAAGAGTTTGTTTGTTTGTTTGTTTGAACGCGCTAATCTCAGGAACTACTGGTCCGATTTGAAAAAATATTTTTGTGTTGGATAGTCTATTCAACGAGGAAGGCTTTAGGCTATTGGAAATCGAAATCCACGCGGACGGAGTCGCGGGCGGCCGCTAGTATATAATAACAGCAAAACAGAACAGAATAAAGTTTGACTACTTAGTAGCATATTTTTGTATTTTGTTCCGCGTGGGAATCGAAACTAGTACTTTTTACTGGCGTAAGAGACAAGGCCACTGCCATTTACGCGATTAAGCCCGTCGCTAATTATAATTTATTACTTAAGCAAACTCTACTCGAATTACCTCCTAATGTGCTGTCTACTTTATAATGTAAGCTAAGACTTTATTATTAGTGAATGCTACTGTTAGTCACATATAATAACGCTGTTAGAAGCTAATAACTAGAAAACATCCTGGTCAAGTTTCCTTTTGTGGAGTTTTATAGACGATAGTGTCCGCTTTTACTCATACAAGCCTCCTTTGTTGAAGAACAACGAACACAAAAAAACAAAGTCTCATTATTTAAACTCCAGATTATTCAGCTTTTTACAATTAGGTACTCGTAAACAGAGCACTAACTAAGTGGATCATAATCTCTTCTATAGTACAAAAAAAATTGGCCAAGTGCGAGTCGGATTCCCGCACTGAGGGTTCCGTACAAATTCTATTTTTGACGCATTAAAAAACTACTGACTCGATTTCGTTCAAACCAATTTTCGTTGGTAGTTTTTATGGTAATGTACATTATATATTTATTTCAGATTTATAATCCTCTTACTTTAGAAATTAGAGGGGGGGGACACACTTTTTTCCACTTTGGAAGAGTCTGTCACGAAAAGTATTCACTTAAGAAAAAAATGAGCTTAGAAACCTCAATATAATTTTTAAAGACCTATCCATAGATACCCCACACGTATATGTTCAATGAAAAAAAATATTTTCAGTTTCAGTTCTAACTATGGGGACCCCCCATTTTTTTATTTTTTTTTCTATTTTCGTGTGAAAACCTTGTTGCGGTTCACAAAATACATCTACTCACCAAGTTTCAACAGTATAGTACTTATAGTTTCGGAAAAAAGTGGCTGTGACAGACTGGCGGACAGACAGACAGACAGACAGACAGACATGACGAATCTATAAGGGTTCCGTTTTTTTGCCATTTTGGCTACGGAACCCTAAAAACTTCGAATTACTTTTGAGTTCTTACATCGTCAGTATATGGGCTCAAATTACATTCCCAGTATTTTATTAAAGACTGTAAAAGAGAGGTATGATACGTATTCGTACTTTTTTCCACTCGGATCCGGTCCGCGGCGAGGCCGCACAAGTGAGTGATCGTTTCGGACCGCGCCCTACTAATGATATCCGAAGCTTATCGGCTCGTCCGTCGCGCGTCATTTTTACGGATTCGTAGGGATTTATGTAAATTTGTTTTGTCAGCGACCCGGCTTGTTACGGTGCGGGAATCTGACGCGATATCGCCAATATTGATATTCGTGTCGGCTTTCCACGGAGCGTGGTTGATTGATTTTTTTTTTTCTGTCGGATGTTTTTTCGCTCGGTTACTTTATGCGGTTTGTTCCTAGATAAATAAAGTATCTCATTTTGTGAGAAGGGCCTTTTCGATATCTTCAGATAAGTGTTACTTTGATGAAATCTGATTATGTTGAGGGTTCGATGAATGTGTTTCACAGCTCACTTTATATTCAGCGAGCAATTTGACTTGATCAATATGTGAAATATTTAGTGGAAACCGTACTCTGTTTGGAGGAATACAGGATTAACTAAGGCTGGTATTAATATTCAAAGACGCATTTCCGACTTAACAATGTCTGTCAATTAAATTAAGCTCGGGTTTAGTTGCGTGTGTTCGCATTCAAATCTTGAAACTCGCGTGAATTTCTACGCGTATTGTTAAGTCTATATTGTTTGTTACTGTATTAGTTTTGATATAGAGGAAGCGTGTATATATTAAATGGCTTTAACAAACGCACTATGTCGTCAAGACTTCATTATAAAAATAGTATTCGAGGTATATATTTTAAACTTGAGTTATACAATGTACCTTTCTGAAATCTTTTTGAAAGGTACATATTTAGTTAGTTGTTATTTTGTTATACTTGGGTACGAATTTTGCAATGAAAGCTTTAATAATCTGTAAAAAAACACCATTACTTATATGGAAAACACTACTCTATATTGTCACAGAATCAATTTTTATAATCAACATCAATAGGAAGCTTTAAATTCAAACAAAATAAGGGTTGCTGTTAAAATTAAACTTGCTATATGGTAATTATGTGCAATAATTATGAACACTTTAATGTAAAATAAAACATAAATATAATTTACTTTATAATTAAACAACTCTATTATCATAATATTAAATTTATTTTATGGTTTGATGTTACAAAAACAATCATTTTGATAATTGTTATTTTTAAACAAGCGTAGAGTTTTAATAATAGACGATTATGAAAAGCAGTACGAGTAAAAATAAAACATAAAAATATTATATTCTACAAATCGTGTTGTTATTCCGATGTGTATTTTTAACGGTTTGATTTCGCATTCGAATTTCACATTATCTGTACACTTGTACGCCAGCCCTGAATACGTATTCAATTTGCGTGCACATTACGGTGGAGTCTAATGGCGTTTTTGATGAGTTGTATTGTACCGTGACGATTTTATAACGTGATATATGGGCTTTGCACCTGACTTTATTATACCTGTGATTTGGTTATCGATTGCTTACTATTTTTGGTATCTTCAGTTTTTATTGATGTTTATGTCTGCGGTTATGTATGTAGCATTCTTGTGTAAAGTGTTGTTTTATCGGATTATTAATTACCTAAAAAAATTTCATTAATAAAAGAGTTTAATCGTTATCTATTCGATACTCATCGAAAGAAAAAAAACAATTACAATATTGCTAATATCGAAGGAATGATTTGTAATGAACAATGGTTACTTGTAATGTTTATCATGAAGATATTGTTACTTTTTTAACAAGTCCTATTTCAAGAAGAGAGACTTGATTCGTCGCTATGTAAACGTAAACTCGGTGCCAAACCAAACAGATAGGAAAGGGAGTGGACATAGCCTATTTGCCCTTTGGCGAAGTGCCAAATCCATCCATATATAGTAGGTTGGTAAAGTCATGCTAATTTGAAAAAAAAAAATACTATTTTCTTATTAGCATGAATTTTAATGAATGTCAAAGTTACTTGATAGGAGTTAGAATGACCCTATAATTGATATAAATAAAAATGATTAAATTCGTTTGGCTCCCTTAAACTTAAAAACGAATGAACCAATTTGACGTATGTTTATCTTAAAAAAATGTTTGTCTAGGAATGGTTTACACAATACGAAATTACGTAAATGTTTCGAGAAAACTAAAACTAAAACATTATTTCTCAAACAAACTGTCCTACCTGTCAAACTTTATGAAACTGTCGGTAACGAAGTTCACCGGGTCAGCTAGTACGATATAGGAATTTTCCGCTCAAGGAAAGTTTCTCAGTTTAGAGATCCTGACCGTTTGGATCAACTTCAGCTACATTATGACAATACTAGACCAATGCCTGTGTTGTTAGGCGCATTTGATCGTTTATTTAGTAGCTCTTGAACATACGACAGAGGTCAAACTGTAATGGAACTAAACTTACTGACTTCCGCAAAGCGGCTGTTTCCATCTGTCGCATCTGCCACCACGAAAGATAGTCCATCTAAATGTTAAATAATTAAACTATGCAATAAGACAATAATCGCAGTCCCTATATACTACTTACTGCTTGACGTTTCGTCTGCGTTACAACAACCGTGGTCGCAAGCGGACTGCTTATTTAGTCCCGTTAATAAATATCATAACAGTAATGCAACGCGAAAGTCTAAAATCTCATAAATCGCAGACCCCTCTAAATCTTTGAAATCTTAATTATAAGAATGGTAATTTTAGTTATAACTTCGGTTTTTGGAATAATGACTATCATAGTTGTATTTAACTAGGTTGATGTGTTTCACTTACCTTTTCAAATGAAATCTATCTAATTGATAGATTTTCAAGAGTGTGGTTTTGTAATTTACAACCAGGAGGTATAACTTTTTGTTTCATATATATTCTTAGTAATAGCAACTTTGGACACAGCAAGTCGTGTATACGAGAGTTACTGTATTTCAAGTCTGTCTATGCAATTTAATCAAAGCTTTGCCACTAGTATCGTATCACCAGTATCACCATACATCCTATTCTAATTAAGATAAGACAATGGAAATAGAATCTCGCCGACGTTGATCATTACCCTGGCTATTATTGTCGACGTGTTATGATCACGTATACAAGGCAGAGACAATAGAGCACTAAGAGCTCATTTACAAGACGCCGCTGCCGCATTGCCACTGTCCCTTTGCCGCAACTCTACCCTTTAGACGGATCGCCACCGCACCGCGCCTCCGCGTCAAAACTACGTCCCAACAGCTTGATTAAAAACTTTTAGTCCATTTTTCAAAGTTCGAGGCGGAATGGCAAGGACTGGCAGTGAGCTCGGGAGGCTCGGAGTCCCGAGTCAAGCCGTGACTCGAACTCTTTGCACCGACTCAAGGCTTCAAAATAACCAGAACCAAAATTCAAAGCAACTCGAGCCTTAAAAAAAAGCTCGAGCTTTGAAAAATACTCCCTAGTCGTCTGTCGCCGTGGGCAGAGGTGATCACTAACCATAAGTTGACACGACACGCCGGGACGAGCCGCTAATATATAAATATCAGAAAAATACATAGTAGTGCGCTACACAAAACGAGCTGCTTTAGGCAAAAGAACTCTGACGCCTCGAGCCTTGTACATTACTAGCAGCGGCGCAGTAGCGGCGCGCGGCGATGCGTTCGCGGCATCGTGTAAATGAGCACTATAAATTCATGCGTACTAGCAGGTAACTAGATAAGTGGATACAATGATCGAATTGGCGGATGACTATGGATTGTCTAGCAGTTTGTTGTTATGATTGATGTCAGTATTATGTGGAGCGAAATACATTGTTTCGAATAAGCGGTAACTGGCTGTATCATCTCTCTTGTTAAATAAGCACTTGTTAATCGTTTGTTTTGATTTATGAGTCGAGTAGTGTTCGTATATTTTAGAAACGTTGATGTAGTATATGACTCTTATGGATTCTTGTAGGTTTGAGGTTTTATTATTGTATGCAATGCCCATTTGAATACCAGTGAAAATTCGCGAGTACCTACAGTAGCCCTCAATCAATTTGATTAGATTTCTTCCAAAATCAATTATTTTTGATTGAAATTCAAGGCATTCTGTTTACAGGATCGGTCAAGTCGGTCGGCACTTAATGAAGTTTTTTTTTTTAAATCAATGTTAATCTGTTAATCAATGAAACAATATATTGGATATTTTATCGATGATTACTATACAAAAGCATACCTTATAATTCTCTTTACTAGCCCACACGATGGTTTTGCATTTGCACCATTTGTACATCACAGTGTTGTGTATGAACACAACATTGCAGTAGCAATAACGACATTTAATGAGTGGTACAATCGATTTATCACAGCAATGGAGCACAATCCATTCGTGTAGTGGACAGGATAGATGTTTCCCTTAACTATGATTGTTGCTATGTAAACACAATACAGACTCCATATAAGCGTATGTAGCTCAGTATACAGTTTAAGACTTACCTACAAGCAATGCAATAGTACGGGAGGTCACGCCAAATATGGAAATGATACGCAGAGAAGGGTTTATTGCTAGCTGCCGTTCTATCGACAATACAATAGTTAATAGCAATGTCTTATATGTAACATAATGGCGGACTATCGAGATTTGCACTATAATCAATAAATTGCGTTATCCATACTGAGATATTAAATTGTTGAAGCAAATAAAGTGGCTGTTCTTTAAAAGTCTTTTTCAACATAAGTAGCTAAAATGGACATGGTAGAATTGAATATTTGTTTATAACATTATTATAACAGTAATATAAGTAACAGTAGTTATAACATTAAAATATTACAACAGAATGGCATATAACAAAGACTGCACTACAGAGATGATGGCGTTCTTATTCCAAAATATATTTTTTGATGTACTCGAATTCGGCATTGGCTAAAATTATAATTTCAATTAACTATCTAGTTTCTACTGTGTCATTATGGTGTCTGAGAAATATTGCTGCCTTCTTTTTCAATTTTGCTAACACCTCTCTCCCATACTTTATACTTATATTGCCAAGTGTTATTATGCCGTTTATTTACTGAGTGAATAAATCAGTCCTCATTATAATCTTTCTCAAGTTAAATTGCTGTCTTTTTGTGTTCAATTAAAGATTTGTCTTCCTACTCCCGTACATCATATCGTCAGGTAGATGTTATTGTGCCGGGTTTAGATCCCTATATATCCCTGCTAAGGAATTTATCATTGATTCCGTGTGATTGACGCCTGCAACGGACCCGAGACGATGCGATATCACGTCCGTGTCCGTTCGAATTGCTGGTAATCCGATTGATTGTGTTTATTTCATGCTGCCGTTCTATCGTATTCAAAAGTTAAAAACATTGTCGCATACCGTTTGCTTACACAGTGGAAAAATTAGGCCTTTAAAAATATTTTTCAAGTTTAGTTGCTCTGTCTTTGAGTTCAATTAGAGATTTGTCTTCTTACTCCCGTCTATTATATCGTCGGGTAGATGTTATTGTGCCAGGTTTAGATCCCTATATATCCCTGCTAAGGAGTTTAGCATTGATTCCGTGTGATTGACGCCTGCAACTTAACACAGTTTACTAACACAGTGAATAAATCAGCTCCTACTCCTGCTATAATCGTATTCAAGTCAATTTGCTCTCTGTTTGTGTTCAATTAAAGATTTGTCTTCCTACTCCCGTACTTTATATCGTCAGGTAGATGTTATTGTGCCAGGTTTAGATCCCTATATATCCTTGTTAAGGAGTTTAGCATTGATTCCGTGTGATTGACGCCTGCAACGGACCCGAGACCATGCGATATCACGTCCGTGTCCGTTCGAATTGCACCGAATTGCGGATAATCCGATTGATTGTGTTATAATTCCATTTAGAACAGGGATCGATTGAACGTTGTGCGTCCGATGGTTGAATTAGCTTTGTGTTTGTGGATGCGAGTTTGTGATTTATTATATTATCTTTAATTAAATGTTGTGGTGGCTGAAGTATTGTGGTTCTGACTGACTAATTAAAGAAGATTCGACTCAATTGCCACCAATGGCGTCTGATTAAGCATAAAAAGATCCGTGACCATTATCTTTCTCTTGCAGTCTGAAGGATTATTTCCGTTGATTAAATTAAATATGAGTAGTTAATCTTAAGGTAGATATTGTAAATAAGTAAAATTGTTTATTTATTTTGTTTCTCTTGGTTTAGATATTAAAAGTGCAAAATAAAATATTACCTATCGTTTTACGACAATAAACGTATCTTCAACTATATTCGCTTTTTCATACAATTATGAGTTATTTGTGTTGTGCAACGCCATCGAAAATATAAAGTAGGCAGCCCTACATAAAACCGGTCCGAGACGCAAGGGTAAATGTGATTATTGCATCCACAAAGTAAATGTATTATGCCTATTCAATATAAGTAGACTGGAACTAATGTATTTAAGGATTCGGCCAGTCGTTAAGGTATTATTAAGATTGTTTTGTTCTACATATTCAAATTAACTACATTCAGATTGAATGTTTGTCTTTGAATAGAAATGAGATTTATATTATGTACATTCGATAAGTTAGGACGGACAAAATGACAAAACCAATTATCCGAGAAATTCTATTTTAACAAGACGTCACGTCCTAAATCTATCATATAATATGTAGTGTTAAAAAACCGCCTGCCATTTAAAATATATATATATATATATATATATCGGAAACCTACTTCTAAAAGATTAAAGAGATTACCTTTCTGATGCTTGTAGTTAAGTTAATTTAGCTAGTTTGACATACGCGTCATAATTTTATTTTTCTGCTTATAAAGCTTCTGTGGAAGACCTAGTAAAATAAAACGGGAGTGAATTTTATCGATGCCTTTTCAAAACCTGTATGACACAAGAGCAAAATGAATCCTGGGAGCTTATTATCACATTTTGCTTTTATATTTTTGTCTGATTACTATTATTGTAGCATACGTCATTCATACAAAAATAGAACATTCATACACAATTATCGCACACGTTTGCAAATAATGTGATAGGTCATGTATTGTGTTACAAATATGACGTGTCTGCAGTATATTTTTAACAAAACTTTTTAAAAATTGTCTCTCGATTCACCGCGCGCTCATTGTGAGGCTAATAATGCATGTATTTCGAAACTTTTTCACACTATTGTTGTTCGCAGTTTGCGCTGTAGTCAGTTATGTCACATTTCAAATAAATTGTCAGTCCATCTTCTGATAAGCGGACAGCATCCGGTATTTTATCGGCCAATTACACTTCTGTCCTTTGCTTTTGTTGAAGTTTTTAGTTGGAATCTGACGCGTTATCGGTCGATTGTATTCAGCAAGCGTATTATCTTCGTTGGTGGGCGTGAATAGATAAACAAACACTGACTATATGCTGTGAGCCGATTGTGTAATTAGAAGATCGACGCGTGTGTGAATGGGCGTTGTGTTTGACTGATCAGATTTGGATTAGTTGAATGGATTTTGTGATATTAAAGGCTATGTGATATACGGTCCCACTCGATCAGGGCCCAGTAGCCGGAAGCCTCGATATTGAAGATTTTTCTTGCTAGACTATTTTCATCTAGAATCTCTTTAATGTTAATATTAATGAATGTTTTTAGCATTGACGTCGTCCAAAACAATAGTTTAATTGCAGGTCTGTTTATATGCTGAATGCAAGCTAGTGTCAGATTTGACTTCTGTCTGGGAGTTTTACGTACTTGCTAGTAACAAGTAATATTTAATCAAATATACCTATTTAATATAACACAATAAATAAACTTATTTTGCAATTTAGATATAGGCACCTGTATATTTTGTTACGTACAAAACCTGCCTGCCCACGTCATTTTACGTCGAAACAACATTTTGTTGAAAGCCACTTGAATAAATATAAAGTTTTTAGGCTTCTTGATCGGTCAAGAGATTTTGTGTTTGCTTCCGAGATGAAAGTAAGATTTCATTGTTTGCAGACTTATGCACGATTGCCTGCGTCTTAACCAGGATGTAGTGGTTTATATAAATGGTTTGAATTTGCTAACAGTATGTTTTTTTTTTGTTTCAGGTAAATTAAACAAAAAGTACTGCGGGCACAAGCTGGTTTATCAAATCTTATCATAATTGAAAAATAAAAATTACCAGATTTGTCTCTAAAGGTATGTTTTTTCCGATTGTATTGATAAAACTGTATTGCTGTTAACGTATTAGGATCACTATTTTAAAGTTTTTGTAAGCACTCCTTTGGTATAAGACTGAACGGTGTCATTTTCTTAAAAATTGAGGTAATGTTAAGCTTAATAATTCCATTACTGTTTCTGCTTCAGCGATCAAGAACCAACTCGTTAAATGTAAACAAGATTTGAATAGAAAAGTGTTAAAATAACTCGATTTAATCAAAACCCTTACACAATACACAATTGTATCTGACCATTCCTCTCAACTCGAACGACAATACAATCTAAAAGTCTCCTCGCAGAGTTTACTCAATTGATTAATAACTCCGGTCGTCATTGTTTCGCTTCGAGATTTGATTGTTTCAATCAAATTGTCGACAGTCGTGGGATGCGTCTCGGGTTTACGGGTTAATTGGAACACTGGGACATTTGAACACAGAATTAGGTACGAAATGAATGCAACTATTGTTCCGTACACCCCTTTACAATCCGCAGATTTTAGCAGCTTTAGAATACCGGTGGCCTGGATTCAATCTAATTAAGAACGTCTAGCACGCCGGTTATATTGTTGGTAATGTTATTTAAGTGCCCATTCACTGTTCATTTTCGGGACTCAATTTGCTAGACTGCTTTGGTGTGCTGCTGATAAAATACAAAATCTTGCTAATATCGAAATGGGAAGATGAAGTTTAATTCGGCAGTTTTCTGCTACAATGGAATTATGTAATGATATTGTGGGTGAATCCGATTTCGTTATATTTTTTTTATGCGATAGGTAGGCAAACTAACAAGATGGTCGGTCGCCTGATGGTAAATGCTCACCGCTTCCCATGGACATCAAAAACCGTATAAGGGTCGCAGATGCGTTGCCTGCCTTGAAAAACTCTACTTTTGTAATGTAAAGAGTACAAGTTACACATAGTAAATGCCACTGGCATACAATTGTAACAGTAAATTGTAAAAGGTTGTGGCGAGGTGGGTTAATAACGTGAGTCATGGGGTCAGATCTTTTTTCACTAGACCGTGATTTGTAAAACGAGATATCATTGATGACCTTTCACGATGCAGCAATAGAGTGATTTCGAAATGATTTTATTTGAATGCTTCCATAAGTAATGGGCGAAGACGGAGCTTGTTACCACGATAGAGTGTTTAAGTACAGTTAAAATTAACGTAGAATGGCTTTGAAACATCAATCAGTTAGCAGACGTTGTAATATTTCTATTTTAAGATAATGTTGCACGTCTATTGAGTAGGTAATAGTAAAAGAGTTTGGTAAATTATTTGATATCATGATTGAAATAAACGTTTTGTGCTCTCATGTTGAATCTATAAGTTCTCCTAATAAGCTGTTCAATTTTGAATTCTTTCTCATCATTCAATTTTGAATGTAATGGTAAGGTCTAAATATTTTTGTTAAACATTTTAAGTGACAAATCATAAGAGATTAAAATTTTGATTTTTGGATATTTGGATATAAACAGTAAATATTATTGTACACAATGTACCTAATTCCTCTAAGTTATAAATGTCACAAAATAAATTATATTTGCACAGATTACACACAACTCAGCAGGATCTCGTTTACTTATTGGTAAGCCACTTTCTGGAACATGACAAATTATAAATCTTTTCATCCCTTTTCGTATAAGAGGGAAAATGAAAGTAAATGAAATACACAACTTATCTCCATATTACATACACGAGTAAGGCATTTTGTTTATACATACATCGCAGAATACGCTTGGGGCAGGATATTGATAATAAATAATTTTTATTTCACATCATTTCAACTTCGCATAAATGATTCACATCAACTTCGCATAAATGATGTTACGTAACTTAAGAGAGCATTCAAAAATTAGTTTGAAAACCAAATTAAAAAATGTAAGGTGTACGAAATATTTAATTTATCAAGACATTTAGATATTTTTGCAGCTAGCGACAGTAATCACTCGATTCGCTCAATGTAACGCATCATTTATTTTTATTAGTTGCTCGTATTTACGTCACTAGTCCAATTTGGGTACTAGTTGCTAATTTGAGATAACTTAATTTGTATTTTATCAAGCATTGTTACTTCAATTTCCATTTTGTAATATCCGCCATGGTTTTGTATCATCAAGTAACGTTTGCGTGTTGATTAAAGTCAAAGTATGTATAATACTGAATACGAACAATTTTCGTATAAGAACAACTCAACTAAATAATGGACTTTCCTTGGCATGGTTTTTCTTTTGGTAAAGCTAATTTGAATTTGTATAGTATTACTAGGCCTACATTTACACAAACCAATTTCAACCCTTAAAAAACCAGCAAAATCTTTGCTTCTATCCGCAGTTTGTAAAAAATCCTTATCGAATACGGTCACACGGTAATTTTATTGAGGACCACCTCGTTTTACAAGGTACACGCGGCCCATTGTAGCACCTTAAGTGGCAACCCCAGGGTCAGGCCCTACCGCTTCCAACCGACCCAGTCACGAGGGTACCTGCGAGATTGCTTTCCGTGCCGCCTCCATTCTCATTTGTAAACGAGGACCCCAGACCGACTTACAGATGTTGAGGGAACTATTGTGTATAGTTTTATTTTGCTACGTTTTGTTGTTATGCAAAAAGGCTTCAGTAATCGAAAGGAGTGTTTTTACTAATTTTTACTAGCGGCTGCCAGCGACTTCGTCCAAGTAGAATTCGGTTTCCGCACACATACGTAGTGTTATACTATAGCCTAAAGCGTTCCAACACAAAAATAATTTTCTTAATTCGAAACTGTGGTTCCTGATGTTAGCGCGTTCAAACAAACAAACTCTTCAGCTTTAGATGTTAAAATCACTAAATTAATTTGCCACCAGATTTGAAAAAACTTTCTGTTGTACTATGTAAAAGAAACTTTACTGTTGCCCTTTCAAATCTAAACAAAAAAAAAAGTCCAAAGACGTGTACAGAAGTATTACTCGGTGTATCCATTACCTAACGGTAGTCGTCGATGCGACCTGCCGACCTCTGGTCTACAATACCAGGAGCAAATGACGGCAGGAGATTCTCAAAGTTATTGCTTTGACCCGGATACGATGGAACCGGCTACACTGTTTGTGCCTTATACGCAAAAGGGTTGTACGGACAGATCGTAACGTAGCTTGGATAGTACGAGTGTGTTGCGCATCTCAAAGCAATAATAGGTTACAGAGGAATCTTTGTGTAGACGTGCTTTAACTTGTCCCTTTGAATGAATAATTAAATATTTTTCCGTTTTCACATAGGAGGAATATACACGGATACTAATACATATTATTTAATGGGACTAAACGTGATATTCATTATGTAGTATATGTATACTGTATACTACTTACTGCTTGACGTTTCGGCTGTGTTACAACAACCGTGGTCGCATGCGGACTGGTGATGAGGGGCGTCGTCGTCTGCTCGGGCGCGGTTGAGAATGTTCTTGCTCTACCCCCAAATCATAAAGCAACACGAAAGTCTAATCTAAAATCTTATAAAGGTACACAAGGATAGGCTGAATTAACTTATGCGATGGGTTATGTCGGTGCGAAAAATAAAAAAGTGTGTGAGAACGAAATGGGTGAAAGAATAAAGGATTGGCCGATTCAAAGTCGTTGAGTTTGAAAGACAAAAAATTGGACGCACAGCGGTGCTGATGTTTCAAGAAAGTAAAAGGTATGGTACAAAAACATTTGTATTCTAAAGATTTTTTTAAAAAGAAGACAAAATCGGCACCTTTTTAGGGTTCCGTAGCCAAAATGGCAAAAAAACGGAACCCTTATAGATTCGTCATGTCTGTCTGTCTGTCTGTCTGTCTGTCTGTCTGTCTGTCTGTCCGCCAGTCTGTCACAGCCACTTTATTCCGAAACTATAAGTACTATACTGTTGAAACTTGGTGAGTAGATGTATTCTGAGAACCGCAACAAGGTTGTCACATGAAAATAGAGAAAAAATAAAAAAAGTGGGGGGTCCCCATAGTCAGAACTGAAACTCGAAATATTTTTTTTCATTGAACATATACGTGTGGGGTATCTATGAATAGGTCTTTAAAAATTATATTAAGGTTTCTAACATGACTTTTTTCTAAAGTGAATACTTTGCGTGGCAGACCCTTCCAAAGTGGAAAAAAGTGTCCCCCCCCCCCTCTAACTTCTAAAATAAGAGGATGATAAAACTGAAATAATTATATAATGTACATTACCATAAAAACTACCAACGAAAATTAGTTCGAGCGAAATCTATTCAGTAGTTTTTTAATACGTCAAAAATAGAATTTGTACGGAACCCTCAGTGCGGGAGTCCGACTCGCACTTGGCCAATTTTTTATTTTTTGGCTAAAATTTCAATAATATATCCCCAGTAATAATTATGTCCATGATTTTTAAAACGTTCTGTTTCTACGGAGGATCAATAATATCAATAAATAACCTAGCAGATTTTATGTAGCCCCATACTTCTCAATTTGACACATATGATTTACTACAGGTCACCAAGCGTGGCGTCAAAAAAATATATTACTCTCGGTTTTTAGGAAAATGCCAGGCTGATATTGACAAAGTTATTGCTCTGGCCTGGATAGTAGACAACTGGCTTTATGCAGCTTTATTGGTGCACGCAAAACCGTCGGTCAGGGCTGTCGTGTGGTCGGCTTTTCGGCTTTTCATTAACATCTTTGAGAATGAAAGTATTTTTGTTTTTGTAAAAATAGAACTTCCGCGCGAGTATTTTGTGGCGGTATATTATTATTGGATGCGTGTAGCTATCGTAGTTTTTAATGTGTGATGCGTTTTTAGGTAGAGATATCCGATCTTAAGAGAAAAATATAATGAAAATTATGATTGGGGCATTTAGCCATTTTGAGGATATGCATTCCTTATAAGGAATGCACTCAAGGTATACCTTGAACACTCAATTATGGTAGTTTTGTAGCTAGGGATAGTATTAACTTTGTGCATGCTCATCGAAAGTTCAAAATATTTTCAAAATTAACTATTCTTCCCACTGATATAAAAAACCTAGCAAAAAGTCAAAGTTGCTAGCTTTGATGCCCGGGTGGGGCTATATCTATCAATTAATAACATGTGAACAAATTCATGTATGCGTGCGCAAAAAGCAATTTGTTAACAACCATTTTGCATATATCTTGTTGTCAACCCTGGCTGGAGTGGATTGTGACAGATTACTTTATATTTTCCTTTTACGTGACTTTTCTCTTACGGAGGTAGAACAGCTATAAATTTTCTTAAAACACATTTCAGGTTTAAATGTATATGATTTGTATGCAAAGATACGAGGAAGAGGTTTAGCTTATCTGCATATTTTCAGTGTTAAATAAAGTTGAAGTATTTTCTGTTACACATTATTTGTTTTATCACATTTTAACGTTTGACAAAAGAACAGGACTTGTAGCTAAATGAACAGTAATAAATGACTTTCAGAAGTAATAGCAAAAACTGAATATAGATAAATTGCGCAAAAAAGAAACTTATACGTGATAAATGATTTCTCTTGCGCCCATTTCAGCTAACAATACCACAACCCTGATAATAAAATGGTATTGATGCTCGCTCACGTGTTTGCGCAATAAATTTATACAATAATGTCAGTATTCAGTATAACAAAGCATTTGCAAGTCAATAAATTTGAAACAGAACACTGCCAGAGTCCCTGGAGGCGTTTGGCGGGCGACCAATGCGTCGGAACGTCGAAAATGGCATAATAATGCCATTCGGCAAGGAATATATGCCATTTGGCATTATCGACGGGCGGGAATGACCGTCGGATTACGTAATTGCTGTAAGTATTGCAGATTTTTTTTTTATAAATCTTTGATTTTACGTACGTCTAGAGGGAAACTGTTTTTTCATTTATAAAGTTCGGTGGCGCTCATGTCCGCTCTATGAATACAGTTGATAAACTCTCAACGTTGCTAATGGGGTTTCGACGACCGCTGCTTCTTTCGCGATTTGCCGATACTGATGTCCGTTTATTTTATTGGTAAAATAGTAGTTATGAAAAGTCAAATTGCTTTGCTAGCAATAATTATAGCATATCTAACAATTTCATACAAAATGTATTTTGCAAATAAAATAATACAATTATTTGTTTGCATAATGAATTTCGCATCACTTTGGCTCTTTGTACTATTTGGCAAAATTACAAAAATATATTGAGCAGCCCTAAATATAATATGTATATTTTTCTTTTTGTAAGATTTTGACTGTTACGGACAATTTGTTGAATAATTAGAGTTACAAGCTGTTTTATTCTACTCGTGTGACCTTGCAATTGCTAAATTATGCATTTTATTTGCGTGAATACGCACTGGCATTATCAGACAAGTGAACTATTATAATGCTAATGCAAGTAGTTTAGATAGGTAATTAATTGCAGAGATAATTTAATCATGTCGTTTTTGACACACAATTCAAATAAGTTAACATTACTTTTACAATTTAAAATAACTTAAAGATAAACTCAATGTAAAAGATCTGAAGCTTAGTTGTGGACTTTTAAATGTAAAAATATTAACTAAAGCCAACCAGGAACGGTTACTCATTTTAATGCTCTAGTTATTTCGAAACTTTTACATGATAAACTTCTACGTTATTAGAATAGAATGTCCTTTATTCCTTGCGTAAAACAAAATAATAATATTTAATTGACAGTATTTTGTCGCTACGGTGTATGGAATATTTACCTGTTCGGGCTAATATTACGGTGATGATTATAGAGTAATTAATGATTTTTCTGACAAGGCCGGGGTTACACGTGTCAATATTGGGGCGTGAAACCGTGGAATTAAATTCCGAGAAAAATCCTCATAACTCAATTCTTGAAACAAATATGAAATGCGGAACGTGTAAGGATTTAGTTTTGTGTTTTTCTACTGATATCTTACATGTTATGTTATGCAATTATGACCAATATTTTCGAGGCCTTTAAAATGGGTTATTGTACATTTTCCACAATTTGTACGTTCCTTTTTTATATGGCTTATTAACTTTGCAATAAAGCTGTCAGAGACGTCTGAATAAACATTGAAATGACTGATTAGTGTGGATCATAATTATTCATTGCACTCATTTAGGTACATATATTTCCCTATGCGGGAAACCATTTGGCGGAACCAAACTTGAATAGTAAATTAGTGTTGCATGCATAAAGTTGCATTTATAATTAATTATGTAAGCGTATGTTGGCCGGCGCTGATAATTGTGTCGTCGAAAAACAAGTTCTCTTTCGTAGAAATGTGTGCTAGAATATTTGTATGTATTTGAATTTTGTAGGTATTTTGATGTTTTTTTTACTGATCGGTCTATATTTTAAATGATCGGTCTATATGTAAATGCTACCCTGAAGACATCTATAATAGCTTCCGGGATTAATATTTCTTAATCTATCTAATAATATAAATATTATTATCCATAAGATTACTTTGTCATAATATATTGTATTGAAATTGTATGAGCTCTTTGTAACCATAAGCCATTGTATTTCGTGGATATTTTCACAAGCAGATCCCTTGGCAACGTTCACATCATTGTTAATTCATAAAAATATACATTTAATTGTCTTAAAGATTATTATTATTATTCTTATACAAAATCATACCTTATATAATTGCTTACACTTGAACGCAACGTTTCTTGGCCATAAATGAATTCAATGTTATAATGAACAACTTGATTAAGGGCTTAGTGGTTTCCTAGCTTAAAATAATGTAATAACGGGTAGTTATTGCTTTTTACTTTTGCAGGACCTAAGTTCGTACTACGTACGTAATATCCCAAAGACATCGTCTTAAATTATGACTGCAGTAAAACATTCGCAATACGGACATCGTATTGGCGGCAACGCTGGCCCACAGAGCATTTCCAATAGACATAAAATAAATTCGTATTAATCGTGCCAATTTGTGTGTAATTGCCGTCGCAACATCCGTCTCTGCGCGATTTATTCGACGACTATCGTAAATTGATTGTTATGTTATGTAATAAGCGTCGGTATTGTGTATTGCCGCAACTTGGTGTCAACGATTTGGCGCACAATAGTGGGATGTATGTCTTCGTGTATTGTCGTTGGATTTAATGATGCCAATGGTAATTGGGTGAATGTGGAGGCGTTTGTTGGTTTTAATTGTTGATAAAGTATAATTGTATGCAAAACAAGCTGAGAAGTTATAGCGAATAGATGCGAATATAACGAATGCATGTCTTTAATTACATAAAATTAAAAAAAATGTTTTAATTATTTAGAACAAAATTACAATGGTTTTAAGCCTCACCCATATGAAGTACGAAAAAGCAAGGATAAGGTAAGATAATACCTATTCCGAATAACATTGTAATGTAGCATGCAAAAGATAGTAATCAGACATTCAAGAAGAAAATTTGCACAACCTAATGTAGCAGAAGCAAATTCAACCCAATTTTTGCGTAACAAACATAAAAAGTATTGTGCAACAAAATAGCGCCGCGTATCATAGGAGCATCCAATAAACAATGATTCACGCGAGTGCACTCCCACGCCTCGATACAACAGTGGTTGTTAAGTAACTGCATTCTCGTTGTTGTAAGGCGACTTGAGCATAATGCATGTTTAAATTAAAGACTATTGAATAAGTTGACACCTGCGTTCATTGTCGCCTGGGCGGATTATGCAATTCAATCTGCCACGTTGGTTGTCATTAAAACTGATATATGCACTTAACTGTAAGTTAAAGTACCTAACTGTATATTAGGACATAATTCAGACATTGGTGACACTGATTTAGCTAGTTAAATAAATCCACGTCAATAAGTTGCGGACCTAAAACATACTCTGTATATAGTTTCACAGCATAAGAAAGCTGTTTAAAACCATATGTCATACATGCAATTTTTACCTTGAGCTTGTATGTAAACCCGATAGCTTTGCCACACACATTTCACCGGCCATCAAATGTCGATATTATGACGATTTACCAAACATCCGTAAGTGTTTTCACCCATCACGTATTATATATGTATTATAATAGACAACAATAGACACTGCGTAATCGACTTGGCGAGGTAACCCCAAAATGTTTTAACGATATGAAGACATAGATAAATACAGAAGGTAATGTATGTAAATAGGAATAGTTTACGCATGTCTACAAAGTAAGCTTTGTACATGACGGATTGGCTGATTTGCTTAATTACAAAGTCCCATTAGACACCTACTTTAAATATCGTGTTTAAACAAACCAATGGAGATTTGTTAACTTCATTATTTAATGGAATGAGAAATTTTTGGATTGATAGTAATAGTCGTGTCATATTTCAGTGCGAGGTCGAACATTTTAATGACTTTATAAGTTGTCATTTAAATATTTTTTTATTTATTATTCTTGTGTGTTTACATGCATTTCATTTTGTATCCTCCCTCCTATGATACGTGAAACGGCTTCTTTACAAGCCTTCAGGTGAGAGTGACTGGCTAAATGGTTACTTTGTACTATTGAGCTTGTCTTTACTTCGACCTTACATCCGCTTTCCATCAGATGGAGTAAGGAAATCCTGACTGTCTCATATATAAAAACAAAATAGGTGGTTCTGCTATTGATAAAGTCTGTCATTTTCGTTAATTAAAAGGTTCACGTGCTTACGTTTTCGACCGCATTGAAGTGACCGAAAGCTTAAAATGCGTCCGAAAACATCGGCATTAACGTTAACCGAATCGCGTTTTCTGACCGTTTTTACTCAACGGCACTTCTGATAATCTCTGTTAACACCCAAGTCGTCATGTATTATGTAGGGGCCATAACCGCCGCATTGTCAAGCAAATGGGAATGTCATGCGCAGTGTTTTGTGTTATTGTCCAAGACTTAGTGGGTCAAGGAGTACGGACGGACCCGTCTTATGATTATATCAACTTATGTTGTGTTCATTTGAATTTATTTTGCGTGTGTATGTCACGTCCTGACATGTTTTTGTCGCATGAGTGGTTTTGAGGTGGGGTGGGGTTGTTTAGCGGAGGGTTAAGTATGAACAAAGGACTTATGCACGTACATACCACCTCCTATTATTACTTATAGCGGCCGCCCGCGAATTTGTCCGCGTGGATTTCAG
Organism: Nomophila noctuella; assembly: GCA_958496325.1. NCBI lineage: Eukaryota > Metazoa > Arthropoda > Insecta > Lepidoptera > Crambidae > Nomophila > Nomophila noctuella. Next base: position 7,540,424 of record OY292492.1, on the reverse strand, counting down.
ATCCCTTTTTTTCGCAATAAAACGTAGCCTATCTAGCGCAGGATTCTCTTAAGATTGTCTGTGCCAAATTTTATAAAATCAGAGATTAACGTAACAGACAGACAGACAAACAGACAGAGTTACTTTCACATTCATAATATTAGAAGGGATTCTAGAAACTGACTCGATTATAAAAGAAACAATAGTTAACAAGCTACTTACTAAGCGTAAAATAATCCTGACAACTTGATTGACATGAAATATTTACTTTTTGTTAATTTACTCGTATCATTACATTACGAATATGTCAAAAAAATCAGTGTAGTCACGTTTTTAACAATATTGCGTGTAAATAAGTGTCTAAGGATTGGTAAAGTGCTGTTAAAAGTTTTGACCTCAAGGTCAATGGCTGAACGCTCTTCATTATAGCACCAATTAGTTTAGAAGTATATCAATATGCGTTGCAATGATGATTTGATTGTTCGTGATAGAATTGGCCTTAACACAATCGTGATGTATGGAGACCTCGTTTATACTAGAGTGAGGAATGTATGGATTTCCTGTTTTAGATATTACGCGGTAAATAGTTTTTAATGGGTGATGGAATAACTTTGAATAGATTTTATCTATGACACAAATCGTTAGAAGATTTATTTATTTATTTATATAAACTTTATTGACCACACAAAAGGTACAAAAGGCGGACTTAACGCTAAAAGCATTCTCTACCAGTCAACCTTTAGAAAAACGAAATGTTTGAATGTGGTAGTGAGCAAACCAAAACATAATTTTAAAGATAATTAAATTAACAAAGCAGAAGATATTTAGATAATAAACATACACAAATACAATCTAATATAATAAATACATACATACATACACAAACTTAATATTGATGATGATGTCCTGTATAATGAATCAGAAACAGGGAATAAAAATAAATTCCACGTCAGGCTTCTGAAAGAAATTCACGAACCTGCTTTTTAAAAGCAAACTTATTTGGTGCTTTTCTTATACTGTCAGGGAGACTATTCCAGAGTCGTATAGCATTGAGAGTATAGGAGTCGGACATGAAGCCCGTATGAAAGAGGGGAGTAGAGAGTAGTAATGAGCTAGTAGATCGAAGTTGACGGTCATGAGAATCGCAAAGAAATTTAAACTTACTTTTTAAATAATCGGGAGATTTAGGATTAAAAAGAATGGAAAAGAGAGTGCAGAGCAGCCTAAGCTGTCTACGCTGACGTATTGTGAGCCAGTTAAGTTGAGACCGGTAGGAAGAAACATGATCAAATTTACGGAGACAGAAAATGAACGGAGACAGAGAATGCACGGTGCTACTGAATAGTTCTGAGCAACAACACAAATTATCTTTTATCATATCATCATACTAATATTATAAATCTGAAAGTTTGTTTGTCCGACAATCACGCTGAAACTGCTGAACGGATTTTGATGAAATTTTATACGAGGGCAGGGTATGGGCTGACTTAGGTGATAGGATACTCCTTATCCCGATTAAATGCTTCCTTGAAATAAAATGCTGGTAAAAACAGGTAAACAAGATTTTCTTAAAAGATCTTTCATTATTGACAGCCTGTACCTAATAATAGACACAAGCAAATCATCTTACCAAGGCAAGCAAACTTGGAATTGAATTTACTTAGTGCAAATGAGGCGCGGTTAATCTATTTCCAGCGTAACTTGCCCAAAATATCAATTCATATAATTGTTCGGAACTGCGAATAATTTAATCGCTAGTTGATACCTATCCGATACGCGGTGCTCGCAGCTCATCACGCGAATTGAGTTGACAGTACGTACTTACAGCAAAATTAGCCGGCAATTTCATAGATTTGAACCGTTAGATAATGGCCTTGCCATACTTCGACCCGCTCTGAAATTGTCACAAAATTTCAAGCGACTGTCGCTTCTTATCGCAATGACAGCATGTACGTCACGGCAATCAAAATAATGCCACGGTTTTTGGTGTCAGGGCATATTGACAGTACGTACAGCAAAATTAGCCGGTAGGTTAACCTTAGCGCTGTAATAAATTCATAACCGACGCGGCTTGTTATTCCCCAAACCCTCACTTTGGGCAAGTTTACAGAGCAATATTGAGTGGAACACGGAACACGCAGCCAGCTTGTTGGCTGGTTGTTCGCCCTCAAATATGTACGTTACTTACGAGTTTCCGAACTCATAAGTGTCGGGAAGATTTTGCGGTACGCTCTCGGCTAAGAATCGTCGTGTTATTTGTACGGAATTACTTTTGCCGTTGATATCGGGGTGCGCGATCTGTCGAACTGCGGGCGGCAAATTATTGTATCTTATGACTCGATCGGTTGTGTTCGTTGTAAGGGTATAAATGTATTATGAGACGCCAGTTTCAAGTATTATTTTGTTATTCTATTAATTGAGGCTTCATTATGAGTTATTGCATAGAAATAATTAAAGGTGCTTATATTGACTGACCCGGGAATGGAATACTGGAACCTACAGGGGCATACTAATATGTAGGAGGGATTGTTGGGTGTGTCAAATTTTAAATGTATTTTTCCCATCTGTGTCCATATTCAACAAAGCTTCGCGCTTGTTGCAAAAAACTCAAATATTCACGTAATAATTAAAATTCACACAGGGATCATCGTTAATTCGTATTCGCAATGATGCCAGTGCGAGTTAATCCACCGTTGTTTTACGTACACGGTCGTGAAAAATCCCCGCCGGTCAGAATAACGTGTGCAGAAATGCATATGACAGGTGGAACGAAGAGGGTTGCGCGTTGGGAGATCGTAGATGTGTACAATCACGAGCAATAACATGTATACACCTCGACTCTTATGTTAAAGCAGTAAAGTTCACATTTCAATGTGTTTGTATACATGGTAGTGCTCATGACTGTACTTGTATGCGGGTATAGCAGGCCTATTTTGTTATTCGCCGAAAATACGGTCGAGCTATCGTGTTTTGTCGAAGGGGAAAAGGTTTGGGAGTAAACGTGGTGTGGTTGGCTACGTGTTATGTGGATTGATCGCTGGTTGTGAAATCTGATTATTGTGACCAATTTTTAAAAGTTATTGGTCAGTTGAGACCTTGTAAATGCATTTGAAGTAAAGAGCTTAGGAAACACATAATCTCTTATGATGTCCTCTCCTTCTTGTCAAAGAAATCATTTTGGCAGCTTATTGAAAAAAAAATCTTTCAATTCCAACTTTAATATGAATGTTTTACTGGCACTTTTTACGGCTTCAAAAACTCACTCTTTAAGAATTATACAGATTTAAACCAATCTCAACATTTATTGATAGAAGAAACTGCAAAAATTAAATAAAAATTCGACGGAATAGGATTCCACAAACACAACATCACTATCTATACACACGGCAGTCACATTTATCCGGCTACTAGGTACCCTCCTACCCTAATCTCAACAGGAGTAACTCAAAATACACCGAATTCGGACTAAGAAACAAATAGATGGTCCTGAATTCCTACGCCGCATTTCAGGTGGGGGCACGATTTCGTTACGGAACTCCCGCCGAACGGCTGATGTCCAAGCTTGATCCTGTTTCTGATAACTTGATTCCTTTACCACATCGAGTCTTTTGACTTTACGAGTAGGTTCCTGAGTAGTTTCTCGATTTGAAAAATAGGTGTGTTTTTATTGCAAGTTAAAAAAAAATAGTGTCCGTGTTGTTTGATTTCGCATTGTAAACATATCGATTGCCGAGCGATTTTGTAATTTAATTGGATATTTCATGGGATCTTCTTAGTATGTACATTTCTGTACCTAGTGTCTTTATCTAGTTTGTTTACCAAGCTAGTTTGTTTATAAATTGGCATTTTTATCTAGTCTGTGTACTAAACTAGCGATAGTTCAACTAGTACACATAGAGCTTGACACCAAATATACCTATTTGGTCGTGAATTCCGCCGCCGCATTTCAGGTGGAGGTACAATTTCGTTACGGATCTGCCGCCGCAGCTCTGCGCCGGCGCTTTATACTGTTTTTGATAACTCGATTCCGTTTCTACTTAGGGTCCTTCTGTGTCTTTGTTTGATATCGGTTTCCTGGTATGAATGGAATGAGGAATAATTTATGACTAGTTCAAAATCAAGTTTAATTACAATGAAGACAATCAACCCAATGATTTTGATGATTGTGATTACTAGTTCAAAATCAGCTTTAATAAAAATCAAGACGATCAACAATCAACCCGATGATTGTAATAACCAGGCTGGTCAATACAGGATTAAAGTCGCACTGTGTGCTTCGAGGCAATGGCCGAGAGCAATCAGTCTAAAGATATTTTTCTTAAACACACAAAAACTCACTATAATGACTTTTAAACATTTTTTTAAAGGAATGTAAAAAAAACAACGGTTTCTGGACCTCAAACACTTTAGTTGATTTAGTCGAGTACAAAATCAAAATTTTGGAAATATCAGAGTATTTACCAAACATACATTTACATTTAGCGTTTCAAACTGTTTGGTTTGGCTTGATTGTTCCAAGAAGTCGTTCGTACATGTGACAAATCGGTACACTGCATCCAAGCAGAGAATTCATGGACCAATTGATTGACTCAGTGCGCTTTGCACCGATAGTTATTTTTTTTCTGATATCTTCAACGTCAACTTAAAATCAAAATTATATGAAACTAGCGGCCGCCCGCGACTCCGTCCGCGTGGATTTCGCTTTCCAATAGCCTAGAGGAAAGCCTTCCTCGTCGAATGGGCTATGAAACACAAAAAGAATTTCTAAAATCGGTCCAGTAGTTCCTGATATTAGCGCGTTCAAACAAAGAAACAAACTCTTCAGCTTTATAAATACATATTAGTAGATTTTAGTATTAGTTAGATTATTAACTAAACACTTTTAAATTCAACGACACGGAACTAATCGTCCCAAGAAGTTGTACATGTGTCAACTCGGTACACCGCATCCAAGCTGAGAATTTGGAAAGCAATGGCTGACCGCAAACTTCACAGTAACATTTTCAGGTGTGCGGTGTTTCACCGCCGGTGCAGCGGTTAATATCGCAGCGGAACTGCAGTTGCAGCGAACGCTCGGTTGATATTGCTGACCTCCGTACGTTCTGCACCGATAGTTTATCCTATTTTTGATGTATTCGAGCACAACTTAAAATTGATATTATACTATCGAACTATTTACCAAATAACTCTGATTCACTCGTATTTACGTGCGTTAGAAACCCAGCGACAGGGAACTAATCTATTGTGTATCGTCTGGTTTGTGAGTGTACCGGAGGCCCAAGTATACCCCTTTAAAAGGCCGGCAACATATCAACAATACCTCTGGTGTCGCGGATGTCCATGGGCGGCGGTGATTGCTTACCATCAGGCGACGCGCTTGCCGCCTCTACCATAAAAAAAAAGAAAAAAAACTAATCGCTCCAAGAAATCATAAAGGTGACATATGATAGGTCCACCGCATCCAATCTTAGAATTTGGGAACCAATGGTTGGCCGCAAACTTCGCAGTTGTATTTCCGAGGTGTGCGGTGCATCGGTTCAATATCGCAACGGAACTGCAGTTGCACCGCAGTTGGTATTGGGCGCTCGGTTGATACTGCCTACCTCCGAGCGTTCTGCACCGATAGTTTATCGCATTTTTGATATCTCGATTCAGTTTCCACAGTTGCCCTTTAAGGTTTTTGAAGAAGGTTTAACTTTTCGTCAAAATACAACAATTAAGCACAGATTGTACATGTGGTTAACAATTTGACGGTAGGAAAGTTATATATATTATAGAACCAGATGTTATTGGAACCATAAGTATGATACATAATGGATTAATAAATAAATAAATAAATGCCTTGGACTGACACACCAATTGCCTAGCCACAAACTAAGCTCGAAGCTTGTACTATGGATGCTAGGGAACGGATAGAAATACTTAAATACTTTTATAAACATACATGACTCGAGTACAAATGCCGATGTTCATCACACAAACATTTGCCCCTAGCGGGATTCGAACCCGCGCCCCTTGGTTTCGTAGCCATTCTAACAATGGTGCAGGTCTTCGCTTATTTTTAAAAACGTGAACATACTGTACAAAATTTCTTTAAAGCAATACGTACGGTACGTTTTGTTTCTTTTTTTCTAAAGAAAATCCAATCGTTGACATTTTTTTTACTACGTACTTTAAGAATACGATTTTCCAATCTTCTTCTAAAACTTAACGAAACACAAAGCGAGTTGACGCAACGATAAAATGGAAACCGATCAAACTTAACTAAAGTGTAAACATCGAAACACCTACAATCAGCTGTAAACACGAAACCGAGTCACGGAACGACATAACGACAACTATCAACAGTAAAACCGCAGCAGTGAACAACGGACAGCGTCTAGATACGTGCGTAGAAGTGTATAAACACACTAGGCTGAAAATACGCGAAGTTAAACAGTAATGCATTTTCTAAACAAATCACTCGACGTTATTTCCGCCATGGCGGGTCGACTTCCATTTATAATTTACTGCAGAAGTAGTCACGCCTAACTTCGGTCGCGTTTTTTCGGCTAGGTGTGTTTCTACACGAAGGAATCCAGTCGGACTGGGCAGTGGGCGATCGTAAAATGGTGCCATCTCATCATGTATCCGACGGTACGACGACCTGAACTAGTGAACATCAACGACCTTCTATTCCCAACGGGATAAAGATCAAAATGCAGCAGCGAGAGCTGACCGTACCAATATCTCACCGTTATACTGTTTAGCATAATAGAGGTTGCCTTCGACGATGTGTCGTACGAGGATGACCTTGTTTTTGGTTTTTAAGCTATTGATGACACTGAGAGTAGGTTATTGACCTCATTGTGATTCAACTTTCTCGATGTATGAGAAACAATTAGCTTAGTCCATTATAAAAATGGATGTGTGTCAAGTTTAATTATTAAAAATATGATTTAGCAAGACGTTTAATGGGTGAAGCTATAACAAATATAATTAGAGAAATCAAGTTTGAAACATTCACGATCATTTGATACAATTAACTAGTTCATACTTTTATTAGAGTTCGTGCTTTCAGTAGCGCATTTGATTGCATTAATGATTCAGTATTAAAATGATGCGTGTAAAATTGAATCGAATACCCGAATAACTTTGTTATTGGTCAATCATTACTGATGTTACAAAAGTCAATGTTAACATTCAATTTTAATCTTGAATTGATTACGCGCTGGCAAGTAATCCGTCGGTGCATACAGATTAATTCTGTATAAACCGTGACAGATGTCGAATTGGTTGTTTTCATTGTGATGTTATTAGTTTTATGTTGTAGGCTTTATTCACTTACATGTTGATTATAACATGTTTAGATCTGGAGATCTAATTATCTGAGATTAATGGTAATTCAAACAATTTTATGAATAGATACCTATTTCTTTTTTTTGTGATTTTTGTTTTAGCCAAAGATTGGACCCAGGACACCTTTATTACAATACATATATTACTTAAACCGGCACTATGTCTGTTTGTAAATTAGGATATCTGTTTGCCATAAAATAAGCAACGTATGTATGTGTGGGTCCGTACGTCTTTATACTTTGTATGAAAATGCATTAAAAAAAGTTCTTTAAAATTAACAACATAGCTCGATAAACACCTGCGCTTTTACATTTTTATATTTAAACTGTCCCTGACATACAAATGCTGACCCTGACCAGGTAGGTATTTCATTTTTTTAAACACGCCCAGTCATGCTTACATATCACCCATTCGGTATTCTCATACAAAGCGATCGACCAAATGGTTTCTCGTAAAAATTTATTTTCAAAGGAAATATTCAGTGAATGTGTATGTGTAAGTGGGTGACTATGCATAGGATTACCATAATAAGGTTATTTATGAAAATATGATTCTTTATGAAACGTGTAATGATATGTCAGTATGGCTTATTTTGTAATAAAATTCTGACCATATTTTTATACTTATTCGTATCGAGAAGAAAAACTACGAGTATTTTGACTTTGTATTTTTCTTCTCCAGTATCGGTACTGGGGAAGAAAAATACAAAGTTATAATACAATATTCTAAAAAATATGTCTTTATTCGGATAAAGACATATTTTTTTGTGTTTTTTGGTGACTATTACAAATGAGAATCGTATATCTAGATGCATTTTATAAGTATTCTTTTGCGCACGACATTTGGAAGACTAAAATGGTAGACCAACATTATAAGTATGTAACACAAATAGTAGTGTCAATCGTTGCCCAATCAGTACAAACGATGTAATATCGATTTGATTTTCATCGGTGTCAACATCGTGAGTTTCCATGCTTACGTTACCTTTGTTTGTTGAGGTTTGACCAATACAATTAGACCCTTGGCAAGGAAAACAGTGTTCGTGGTGTCGTGTAAATTATGTTTGGTCGTTTGCTTTCTAATGTTTGCACTTTGGTCTAGTGCCGACTATGGGACACGCGTAGCATTTATTGTTTACCGATTTGCTTTAATTGATGATGTTTTGTTGCAGGTATTTGATTGGTTCCATTTTCATCGTTGGTGGTGTTATGTTTTGGTAAGGTTTTAGTTAGTTCAGTTATTATTAATTATTGAACAATCAAGTAAAAATATTGTATTTAATGACTTTCAAGTAAAAATAAAAGTCTTTAACCCACTTTAGCATTTAAAAAAATCAGAAAAATTCAGAAAACCCATTTGAATAGACATTAACGCAATTATATTTCTTAAAAAAAAAACTTCCTTAATAGTTTTTACAATTGTTGGCAATCAACGGTTATTTGTATAAATAACAAAATTCTGACAGGGAAATTCGCGCTCGAAATTTATTCGAGTTCCAAACGAATTCTCAAATATTATTCTGAATTTTACCTTGGATAATAAAAATGTACCCAATAGGAATACAAGCTTCCAGATACTTTGATTACCCCGGAGACGGGAATTATAACAAAAATTAAAAGCAATGCTGTTCGTGTAGAATTTATTAAAATTGGGGAGAATAATAAATTCATCAAGTCCCTTAACATTATAACAAGGTTACTCAGAAATTGTTCATCGTTCTGTTAAATTAAAGTCGGAATTGTGAATTTTGGAAGTTTGTAAACCATATAAATTGATTTGTGTTGGAATGTAATGTATTTGCTTATTATATCATATAGTATTTTATCTTCATCGCTAACATTGCTATGATCTCATAGTGGCTCGAAATGAACGTATACCTACTACTTTTTATTAACATTCGAGGAACGGGCATTAGATGGACAGAGCCCTTGGAGAGGCCTATGTCCAACTGTGGACCTATAGGCTGTTGGTGATGATTATCACAACCACTACTCTTGCGGTGACTTTACTATACTAGCCTACAAATTAAAAGTTAACAACCTGACCACAACACAAATTGTTAATGTGTAGAGTTGAAATAAAACCTGCCACATTTCACTTAAATCTTAACAACTACCCCATACCAGTTGCACGAATATATCAGGCTACATTATTTTAATAGACGATCAATCTTCCTTTCCGCACTACTTTATCAAAGGGAAGATTGAACGGAAAATGTAAAAAAATGTGCATAAGTTATTACTCTATTATGGTAAAATGAAGACGGCAAAATGAACTGCGATATTGTGAACGATTTTGACGTTAATGTTTCGTAAAATTGTTAATGGTTCATAAAGAGAAAACTTGTTATATAGACATTTAAAAAAAAGTTTATTAGTAAACAAGTCAGATTTGGAGGTAGGTAATAACTAGGTCGAATTTTAAAACATCATAATAATTATTATTTATTAGTATATAATAGGTGAAAAAAATTAAGCTTTAGTTCCGTGTGACGACCTTGATTATTATAGTTCTGAACTATGAGTGAGTATGCTAACTAATTTTATTAAATAACGAAGCTTAAGCTTAAATAACGTAGGCATTCCATTTTAATGTTATCTACATTTATCTATACTTATAATAAATCTGTAGAGAGGTCAATTTCTGTACATTAAATATATTTTCAAAATAACTATCAGGGGGTGATTAGTGATCGATATTGATGCCAAAAATGCAATCAGTAAAATTTTTGTCTGTCTGTCTGTCTGTCTGTCTGTATGTTCCTTATAGAAACAAAAACTACTGGACGGATTTTGACGAAACTTGGTACAATTATTCTTCATACTCCTGGGCATATTATAGGATACTTTTTATCACGCTACAATCAACAGGAGCAGCGTAGTGAAGGGAAATGTGGGGAAAACGGGAGAATTTACTCCATTTCTTAAGCTTCAGTCGCGTGTGCAGCTTTAATGGTTAAAGTCACATAGAAATTATGTATGACGAAAATATTCTACATAAAATTGCCTAAACAGCATATGTCTATCTTTTATGGTTGACTCACAATAACACGTGTAACTCATGATCCAAATGGGTTTGCGCGCCAACGCGTTAAACTCAGGAACTACTGGTTCGAATTGACAAAATATGGATAGTCCACTTACTATTTGTCGAGGTAGGCATTAAGCTATCTATAGTAACACTGTGTACGGAAACCGTAACCCACGCGGACGGAGTCGCTGGCAGCCACTAGTTTGAATAATAAATCTAGCAAGATTGCAAGGTATGCTAAACATATTCATCAGAGCCTGTTTTGTTTCGTTTAGTTTTGATTATAATTTGCTTAAATACTAATTAAAGATTAATTAATTAATGTTCGTTTTATGTTTCAATTCATAGTATAATTCAAAATATTCCAATTATTGGAACGCAATAGAAATAATTTCACAGTAAATAACATTTTAACCATTACTGATCTTATTTCAAGCTTGTCTGAAAGCGAAGTTCTATCGGCATCTTGTTATTTTAATTTTAATTGATGTAATCAACGTTTAAAAGTCGTCATCCATTTAAAATCTTTCCAGTATCTGATCAAAATACCGTTCAGTGTACGGTTGGAAGCAAACGTTAATTTCGTGAAACTAGCCTGTTAATCGCAGTTTACGATATTAACTGCTCAAAATTTAATCTAATGATAATTAAAGTGAAACGGAGTGCCTAAACAAGATTTTGGGTACATCGATTTGGTGGCGGCAAATATGCTTAGTCGAGAGAGCAAGTTTATGCCACAGGGTAAATACGACACTGTAGTGAAACTTTGGTAACTTTGTGCTCCTGTTGTACTCGAGTTTTTGTTTGTTACGGCATTTTAATAAGCAATCTCGTCACTGGTATTTTAGGGGAAACCATTTTGGAAAATCATTTTCATACTAATATTATAAATGTGAAAGTGTGTTTGATTTGATGCTTGTCCGTCAATTTAATGCTACAATGGGATAAAACAGAAATCTTCAAAACGCGGGCAAAGCCGCGGGCATGAATTAGTATGGTGAAGGCAATGGCAAACCACTTCATTAAAATTGCCAAGAGAGTTGTTGTGCGTTTCATTTCATACTTTGATCACGACCCTCAGTAATGACGAATTTAACTCATGGAGGATGAGTTCCAAAAAACTAATTATACGTACGGTGATATGTTAAAAACAAATCTGTAAATCAATCATGCCCGACTGGGGTTCCTAAGTCTTCCATTTCCTATTTGACAAAACCTTCGCCAGGTGGAAAGACAACAAAGTCATATTCACTACCTATACTTATTCATTCAAAAGCTAAAGTAAGAAAAGGGAATTGTATATTATTTAATTCAGCTTTGTGTTTAAAAGTTAAGTATAACTGGCAGAAAGCGAGCGAGCTGTGGCGTAATACTACAACAGTTTCTAAATTCGTTTTGCGGAGGAGCACTTTCGTCCATTTTATACAATGCAACTAAGAACAGTGTGCCCCGGTCCGCATCTGGAGTGGTTAGGTTTATTAGTGCCTCTGTAGTATACAGTAAATGCTTTATGACAAATTAATACTACGCTGTGGAGTCTACATTTGACAAAGCGCTGGAATTTTATGTTTCTGGAACTAATGTCGGTAAGACGGGTGCATGTGACGACCTCTTGCTGTAATAGTTGGACGTCGGCAACTATATTTAGAAGTCACTCGTTTGGCACAAATGTTTCTGTTTATATTGGCCTGAGGGTTTCATTGAAAAGTTTGTATGTATGTTTTTGCAAAATCTAAAGTACGTAGGTACATTTTATGTATGTAAATCATGATTATTTTCACTAAACTGCGTTTAGTGAAAATAATCATGATTTACCAACCATCATGGCACCAACCGGCCTGTTAAGCATGGCAAGGGCATCCGGTATAACCTCCAACGTCCAGGAATGTAAGCAGGCTTATGCTGATGATGATAATGATGACGATGAATGTGTGAATATTTCTCTATTATGCTGAACGAAATAATATCACGAGCGGCGTAACGAGAACATCAAGGCGAATATTCGGAATAGGTGGGCTGTGTGAACCTACTTTTACCAAAAAAGTATAATTTATGTAGATTTTCCGATCCCAATTCTAAAAAGAAAATGGCGGAATTTTTTCTAGTATGAAATTGCTTAGTGTATTTGTATATGAAAATACAGAAATAAATAATAATGTACATATAAGATATTTCCCAGAATGGGCCTTAACGAGAACATCGTTATAACTCATTCCTAGTACTGTCTTTGATAAATGCGGCCATAACGTGGCGGTTTGTATGCGTACATTGTTCAAACATAATAATTAATTGTGTTCGAGTTTGTATTAGAAATGTAAAGGAAAACTTGCATTGCTAGTTTTTCTTACTTATACGTAAGTATTACGTTTTTTGGTTGATCAATATACGATTAAATGTATGTTAAGTTTACATTTTTGAAGAAGAGTTCGTATCTATCAGAAAAATAATTTTAGGCTCGTATTCATAAATCGAATTGAGATGCTTTTCTAATATACAATAATTATCTCGAGTTCGCTCTCAAGATCGATCTCAGGGTTAAGAGCGATTTATTACGAGCCTTAAAACACATTTATATATTTTGTAAACAACAATACCCCCAACATAAAATATTCAACAAACATTCATAATAATTTTTAACTAAGATCTAATTACTACTTAAGTAACTACTTTGTAGCTGCACGTTTGATTAAGGTACCATTAAATTAAAAACATGCTTAAAAATACTTATACTAAATCAACTAAATAAGAATCAATAAAAAGAAGACAAATAAAATACCACAAGTCAAAATTGAACCAAAATAACTTGATCATAAGACACATTATCCTCGATACTATCTAATGCTTTAATAGGTACGTACCCTAAGTTTTACCGCAGAGTTTGTTTCAGATAGTAACCGCGCGATTTTCGTTTGTTCTTTGTGTCCTTAATCAGTTGGGTGTGTGGGGAATTCTTTGATCCCACGTCGATAAAGGGTAACAATCCAAACTATTCCTATATTGATGGGCTGATGGTTGAAGCTGAAAGTAGACTTATAATAAAGATAAGGGGTTTTCATCTATGTTGTTCATGTATATCAGAGCGGGAAATATTTCGACAATATTGAACTTGGTTAATAAATTGGTCGTCCGAGTTTTCGCGGTGTGGAATAATTTATTTAATTAAGAAGTTACTTCAATGATTCAAGTTGTTCCACCAAACCACAAAATACATAAAATGTGGAATTGCTCTAACGTACAAATTGCCAAAGTTTTATGTTAATATAATGAGTTAAATGTTTTAAGAAGATTCGTGTAACAACTTATGTCATGTTAAACTTGAAACACGCTTGTAAGTTCTTTATACAACGAACGATAAAATATTCCCGCGACGTGGGATGTGGCTTGTATTATAGAATAAATTCTATGAATTTATCGGCTTAAATTTTTAACTTATTTTGTAAAGTATGTTAAATAATAACGTTTTAGTATTATGTTACTGCAAATCAAAAGAGGCATGCCAAATCTGCAGAATTTAAGTTGTACTTCACTCGACATACGCTTTCAAACTGTCAGCTTTTCATTCATAAGCGTTATCTCCCAAAAACTAGACACCGAAACGTTTAACGAACAACTGGAAAAAAGCGAAGGGTTACAAGCGTTGAAACCGCCCGTGCTCACACCGTCTGTTTTTGATAACTTAATTTACTGGTTCACACTTTCGTACGTGCACAATACAGGGAGCGCTGCGTTTTATAGCCGGGCCATGTATCAACTTCTACGCTCGGGTATCGGCGGGTTTGCGTCATCACTGCGGGGGCTTTGTAGCAAGATTTGTAATGATATTCGTACTTTTTGAATTATTAATTTGTTACTAAGGCTACTAGACTATTATGATGTATTTTGTTTGTTTGTGTATGAATTGTATTTAAAAAAATGCAGTAAAGGACGCTTACATTCGACTATACAACGCACCGTATCTTTCTGATAACTTAATTTACTGGTTCACACTTTCGTACGTGCACAATACAGGGAGCGCTGCGTTTTATAGCCGGGCCATGTATCAACTTCTACGCTCGGGTATCTGCGGGCTTGCGTCATCACTGTGGGGGCTTTTGGCAAGATTTTGATACGATATTCGTACTTTTTAAATTATTTTTACGGTAGTATATTACAAAGGGGCCCCTTAAACCTACACGCTGGATCGAAAGTCCCAGGCGCCGACTGACATTCCTCTCTGTTCCACGCGATGGACCCGGCACCCGCACGGAGAATCCATGGATAGCTAAGAAGTTCATCTCATGTAACTAAGGCTACTAGACTATTATGATGTATGTTTTTTTGTTTGTATATGAATTGTATAACAAAAAATGCAGTAAATAACCCTTTCATTCGACTACACACCGCACCGTCTGTTTTTGATAACTTAATTTACTGGTTCACACTTTCGTACGTGCCCAATAAAGGGAGTTATACTTCGTTGTAGCATCCTAGGAGATTTAATAATAACATAGTATGTTTCCAACGTACTGCATCATCACACGAATTTTAGACATAATAAATAAAAAATTAAATCGTTCTATTGACTACCGCGCCTAGCACCTCAACCTGCCGACAGGGGGCCATCATTAGTTTTCTGTGTGTTGCATCATCCGCGTGCGCGCCGATTTAAAAACGTAATTTAAATTTAAGCAAATTTTGTGTGTTTGTGCTAGTGAAAATGGGGAAAAAGACGAAAACCAAAACAGAGGATAACATCAGTGCAAAAATAAGCTTCTGGAGAAGAAGTTTTCTCGACAAAGGTTCACGGATACCCGGCGTTTTTGTTCAAATGAAGGTTTGGACTAATTTGTGTAGAAATTCATAAAGTTAAGGTCAGTGAAGTGTTTTTTCTAAGTATTTACGTAATAACTTAGGAATCCAGGGATTTTGTTGATGATAGATAATACCACAGCTATCTTCTATATTAACAGGATGGGAGAAATTCCCATATTATTTAAAGGTTATTTCCATTGAGAAATGGCAGTGGTGTACATGATGAACCGACTGGGATTATTGTGCTCAATATCGGCCAAACCAGCCTTGTTACCCAATTTTATTGTCATTAACTGTTCCGGAAAGTTTGTATTTTGAACCACATGAAAAAGTGTTACTTACTTACACCGTCGCATTACTTGTGGCCCATCCTTACACTGACTGGTGGGCGCGAGCAGGCTAGCGTTCGCGTGTCAGTCATTAGATACTTAGTGAGACTATATTGGTGCTGCTACATTTGTTGTCTCAAAGTGCCTTGGCACAATATAAATACGGCGTATAAAAATTGGTATAATTTAGACAAGTCAAATAATTTAAATATGTTCTAGGTGCTATTCTGACTAACATATGTTTTATGTGATCATTTAAAAAAAGTATGGCGCAATAACTATATTTATTTTCTTAATATCTGTTATTATATTTGAATTTACCTACTATGGTCAGCACATTATTTTTTACAAAATTAATGAGACCTGTACTATGAAGTCAACTCAAATAGAGACATAGATAGACAGTTGTGGTGCACATCTAAATACCAGGATTCATGTTCAAATACTGTGACAGTGGTTGTAAACACTTTCAATAAGTTAAGTTTAATTATAAATAATGAAATATTATTTTCTGCCAAGTCAAATTTGAATTTTTTTTTTAGCGTTTAAGCTTTATTCATTGTACATGACTTTAGAATTGCCAACAGATAAACGTCATAAAACTTATGAAATGGTGGCTGATATGTCTTCTAGAAACTCGGTTAAGGGAATTTGTTTCTTTTTTGGGCACCTTAACCGCAGCTTGTATTGAGGTGTCTTAAGGCTGGATGTAAGCACACTAAACTCCTTGAGAGAGAAATATTAATCCTTGCTACCCAAGAAAAGCTACATAGCTAATATGAAAATTAAGCCTTTGGTGGTGTCTTTTTCAATAAATAAATAAATAAGCCTTAACAACAGGATAACATTATATGACGGAGTAATAAAATTGAATTTATTGATAAAGCTATAAGTCCTCGGGCTGCATTTGGAAATATTTTCCTATGCCTCTTTATCAGGGTAGAAAGCTGTTTGTTAAGGAGCAACTATCCATGGAAATTAGTCTATGTAAGAGGAAAAGAGACATATTAATTTTGTATAATTAAGCAGCCTTTATGGGAATAAAATTCTATTGCAAGTATTTAATTAAATACAAGTTTGCTTTTCTAAGTAGTGGCACGAGATGTCATCTGAAAAGTATTCAATATGTACTTCACTCGAGTTCGACGATGGAACAACATACGTACGACCAGTAGTATTTCCTCAGTGGTAGCACGAGATGTTATCCGGAAATACAAGTTTGCTTTTCTAAGTGGTGGCACGAGATGTCATCCGAAAAGTATTCAATCTGTACTTCACTTGAGTTCGACGATGGAACAACATACATACGACCAGTAGTATTTCCTCAGTGGTAGCACGAGATGTTATCCGGAAATACAAGTTTACTTTTCTAAGTGGTGGCACGAGATGTCATCCGAAAAGTATTCAATCTGTACTTCACTTGAGTTCGACGATGGAACAACATACGTACGACCAGTAGTATTTCCTCAGTGGTAGCACGAGATGTTATCCGGAAATACAAGTTTGCTTTTCTAAGTGATGGCACGAGATGTCATCCGAAAAGTATTCAATCTGTACTTCACTTGAGTTCGACGATGGAACAACATACGTACGACCAGTAGTATTTCCTCAGTGGTAGCACGAGATGTTATCCGGAAATACAAGTTTGCTTTTCTAAGTGGTGGCACAAGATGTCATCCGGTAAGTATTCAAAAGTACTTCACTCGAGTTCGACGATGGAACTACATACTACCAGTAGTAATTGATTTCCTCAATGGTAGCACGAGATGTTATCCGGAAATAAAGTATCTAAAAATGGGGATCAAATGATATAATTGTAACCTTAATTTCATAAGTGATGACACGAGATGTCATCCGGAAATAAAATAAAATCAAATCAAATATTTTCATTGCGATTGTAGGTACATTATGGTCTTAAAACTAGCTCTCACTTCAGCTACAATTTGCCAATTTGATGGCATGCAATATTATTAGGTATGTTGCGATCGAGGATTTATTTGAGTAAATAAATACTTGTGGTAGAATATCCTCCCTTTCCATATTTATTAAACAATATTTGACATGCTTATCGTTATTGGAAAAAATAATTATTTAATTTACTAACAGTAAACAATCAGATTCTTTAACAAAATAACAAATGAAAGTTTTATTATAACTACAATGGATTAAGTTTTATAATTTTACATATAAGATAAAATTAAGTTAGAAATTTTAATTTCGTTAATCATTTTCAAAATCATATAAATTAAAATCATTGTAATTAATAAACGAAAACAAATGTACATAATGTTAAAAATTTTGCCTTTTTAAGTGGTAGCACGAGATGTCATCCAAAAAGTATTCAAAAGGAGGTAGTTGTACCTACTGATACCTAACATTGATCAATTTTAAAACAGATATGGGCATTATTGGGAAGGAATTTATTGGGAGCAGGTATGCAGGCATAGCCAATCTCACCGTAGACTTAAACCAGAATGATTTTTTGAAGTTGACATTGTATTAGGTAGTATTAAAAAGTATTTAAATAGGTGATTTGAGTATTATCAAACAAGAGAATATTGGATCCACACTATGAAGAGACCATGAATTGTCGCCATCTCATTTTCCCATCACTGGATAAAAGCTTCATAAATATTGATTGGTGATCAAAGTGTGAAACGGGACAAAAATTTATTTGGAGAAAATTTAGAAGACAATGTCAGATCGATCAAGTTTATTGATACATCTAGCCTGAAAATAAAGAAATTGGCTCCTCAACATCCTTCTGCATATCGCAGATCAACGTCTACAACCTCGCATGGGAACTTGTCAATGCCTCCATATCGAGTGAACTGACCATGCACAAGCACGCGTGTGGCGTGGCCCACTCGTACGCTCGCCACTACCCGCACCAGCTGCGTCGCCGCCGCCAGCTGCATGCTGGGGCCCGCGCAGCCGCCGCTCCTCCCTGCCTCTGCGCCGCCGCCGCCATGTCCGAAGGCCGACAGAGACGCCCTGGAGGTACTTCATGCTGGTCGTATTCAGTATCTTTTGCTAAACTGGCTTAATATTGCCTGTGTCCCACGGGTCTTAGTTAAAGTTATGTAAGTTGGAGGTTACTCGAACACGGTTCAAGAACAGACTTACCTACCGGCTTTAAAAATTATAGGTTTGATGGTATGGAAAACCTTATGAAATTAACAGCAATTGTGTCATGTAGTACAGGGGCAAGTTTTGTTACCTATTTTTTAAATCTGATTCCAAAGAGTATCATTGATTTATTCTAAATTCGAAGCACTATATATTTACTTTACAAAGACATTTTAAACATGAACATTCAAACAGCTAATAAGTTATGTCTCAAGACTCTTAAATGGCAACAATTGCTCTGACTTAGGATTATTAATGAGTGTGTCAGTCGATTTTTAAATAGTGCGTTTAGGGCTAGACCGAATCTACCCAAATATGTAACGCAGATTTTGTACTATCTCATATTTGTAAGCTATTTCCTAGGGAATCATTTGACCTGGATGTAATAAACTTATTAAACTGGTTGAGACGTTAAGACTTATTAACAGTAACAACATAGTATTTAACAAACCTAGTACTATTATTATTATAGATGACCTCGTTAAATCATCGACGTCCTATAAGGCGAATCAAAAACTGTCCTTTCATATTACACTAATAATAATTCTATTTTTCCAGCGAATGCCTTAAAAAGCAGGTGAGAGGTGCTAGTGCGCAGAAGGTAAGCCGCTGGATAAAGCAAGTGCTGGGAGATAGCGGCACCAAAGTGCGCGGGTCCTGGGGCACAGCCCGCGGCGCGCGGCCACGTCGCCGGCGCCGCGCGCGGGCTTCTCCGCCGGCGTCATCCGGCTGGAGGACCTCCCCTAGTTGTTTGTTGTTGTTGTAACCTTTGGCGGGTCCACGCCAAGCAGGGCTTTATCTGACGCAATACTTAAATTACCTTATAATAAGTTCCTATGTGCCTACCTCTAGTATTATGCTGATTAAGAGACTGATATGTATTAGGAAAATGGTTTAAAAGCGATAAACATTGTTAAATTCAGTCGCTTTTATTATTTATTCTGCAATTATTTGATCTGAACATCTACGTTATTATTAAATCTCCTAGGATGCTACAACGAAGTATAATTTATGGTTAATTGAACTTACCTTAAGTGAAGTTCAACCAAAATTATACGAGTTGTAGCATCCGTAGAGATTTAAGATCCCTACCCTCCCAAGTAACCCCTGTTTTAATAGTATTGCAGAATAAAATGTCAAGGAATACTCTAAAATAAATGATGGCCCCCTGTCGGCAGGTTGAGGTGCTAGGCGCGGTAGTCAATAGAACGATTTAATTTTTTATTTATTATGTCTAAAATTCGTGTGATGATGCAGTACGTTGGAAACATACTATGTTATTATTAAATCTCTACGGATGCTACAACTCGTATAATTTTGGTTGAACTTCACTTAAGGTAAGTTCAATTAACCATAAATTCTGCGTAAGTAAGTAAGTGTTTCTTAGTAAGTGAGGTTACTGCTTTTATGACAATTGTTAGTATAATAAGAATATAAATGCAGTAAGGAACGCTGACACTGGATGCGATAATGTTTGGTGAAGATTAGTGTTTCTTAAAATGCAAAAATATGATACGTAATTATACGGTAATTGCTGCTTATACTCGACTACACACCGTCTGTTTTTGATACCATGCACAATACAGTGAGCAAGCTCTGCGTTTTACACCCGGGCCATGTATCAAAGTTCCGCGCTCGGGTATCGACGGACGCGGGCTCAATGCGCCCGACTTTGTGGCGAAAATTCGAAAACTTTGTTTAAAATTAGTTTTGTGTTCGCCTTTAGAGGCTAGTCTTGGAAGAATGTCTGATTTTTTAAGGTTCTTGCAGTGTTTAGCAAAAAGTGATGTTAACTAAAATTAGTTTTGCGCTTGCTTTTTCAGCTGGATTGAGGATTTTTATTTCAGAGTAAGTGTGATTTTGGTAAACTGGTAAACGTAGTAATTAATGAAAATATTTTTAAAAACGAAAAATATTTGAAGCATTATATCACAGCATATTATTTTCTAACTAAAATCAGTACAATGAATGTGATAAACATTGAATATCCAGTAATAAATTAATACCTTAAAATAGAAACGTTAAAACAAGTCCTATTTAACTTAAAAAGGACAATTTCAGTGGAACCACATGTACATAATGGTGTATCGTGGCCCCACCAGAGTGCAATGTGCAGGCTTCGGGAGTCAAATAAAAGGATTGTTACTTGCGCAACGTCCGTGTAATTACTGTTAAGATTAAACGATATGCAGGCTAATATTATATAGGGAGGAGTGACATACACTACAAGAGAAACAAATGCGTCCATTTGACGAAAAAAATTATTAAAATATTATTATTATTTGTTCATACGTATAGTTTATTCGAAGTTACCAAATATGTTATGACTCGACTTGTTTCATTTTTTTATAAAAGCCTAATTAGAGGTAGACTATTCAAACCACAAAACTAAAGTCATAAAGGTTGGTCCATTGAAATGTGACAGCAACAGAAATTGCGGCTAATATAAAGGTAAACGCTTAGGGCCAGTACAATTTACGTCATTTCATCAAAATAACTCAGTTCGGAGTTAATCTTTGCGAAACTCGACTTTAGTCAAACGCAGCCAAATGGGGCTTTCAGTTTGTACTGAGGGAAAATTTGCACCAATCTTGGTTCGAGTTTCTTCGACTTTTGAATAGGTGTTAAGGCGAGTCTTTCTCCTTTCATTAAAAGTAAATTAGAGAATTTTCAACTTTACTTTCTCGTATCTTCGCTATTCTTGGATCTGATAGTCAATTTTGAAACCTTACTGGAATCTTTACAGGCTCCATTATTATCTTAAATATTGCTTGTGGAACTTATTGTTTAATGCGAGTATTTTTTTATCTTGTAACCGTAGATTTGATTATGACTAATATTAATTACCTATATCTAATCATTTCAACAGCGAAGTCACCGTTTGGTTATTAAAAGGAAAGGAAAAAGTCATTGTAAAAAATAGTATTTATTGTCCATAGTATTCACACGGTTAGCTAGTTAAAGTAAATTCATCTTCACTATCAGTCCGTGGCAATCTTCTGCTACAGTTCCCACGGGTTATCTATACTAATATATAAAGCTGAAGAGTTTGTTTGTTTGTTTGTTTGTTTGAACGTGCAAATCTCGGGAACTACTGGTCCGATTTGAATAATTCTTTTTGTGTTGGATAGTCCATTTGACGAGGAAGGCTTTAGGCTAATGGAAATCGCAATCCACGCGGACGGAGTCGCGGGCGGCCGCTAGTTAATAATAAAACAAAACTAATTAAACTAAAATCACTTCGCCTTAAAGGAGTTTTCATCTTAACTTTTGCGAGAAGTTTTCTTACAAACACTGGGAAGTTTCGATCAATCGATCAAAGTACAAATAGAACTAACCGTTCCTTTCTGCTTCTGATTTATTCCAGTTGACAGTTCTATTGTCTTTTGGAAATTCCCGTTTACCTTTGTTCAATACCTTTAGTTCTTTCAAATATTACAAAATTCTTGGTATTTATAATCCAAATTCTAATAATATTTTCAATCTTATAATTCAGCCGAATAGCTGAGTTAATTGAAATGATTCAACTTAAAGGTGAAGAATTTTCTTCACCATGTCATCGCATTATATCAGACAACTGATGTACGTAATGTTTTGTAAGCAACATAATATATATAACATATATTTATTTAGAACAACATACAATATTTATAAATAAATAAATAAATAAATATTTCACAACATCACAAACATTGATCTGACCCCGTGTTAAGTAGCTTTAAGCACTTGTGTTACAGACATCAGAATCAACAGTGGTATTACAAATATACTTAAATAGATAGATATAACACCCAGACCAGGACAAACAGACATGTTCATGCACACAAATGTTTGTCCTGTGCGGGGATCGAACCCGCGACCTCTTGCGTAATAGGCAACATCTTGACCATTCCACCAAGCAGGTCGTCTAATTTAGAAGCTTAGAATACTAAAATGCTTATAATTATATAACATTTCGTATTTTAGTAATCTTTAGTTATGCAATAACCTAAAGTATCATCAAGTTTCAAGCTTGTTATTATGATTACAATAACATACTAGTATCTAAACTACACCGAGGAACTAGCGAAGTAATCCATCAGCCTTTCAAGCTCCGTATTTAAACTTGGTATACTAAATTTAACAAAAGCGTACTCCCCAGTATTAGATATACGAGAAATTAGTTTCCCAGTTAGCCGATAATTCATTGGTTTAACTAAAAACAGCGCACCTACGAAATTTTGCTAGTGATAGGAAAATTGGATCGAGCTTCTATGTTTGGGAATAATGGACTTTTGATCTTGTTTAAAAACATTGTGTTGAACATTTATGTAGGTACCTAGGGAGTTTGACTTTTTTTTCTTTATTTATTATGTTAAAATAACGGAATAATTATCAGTAGTTTGGAAATATTGGAATTATTAAGAGATCTGTGTTTCAAAAGGCATTGCCTAAGAGACGCCACCTCCCCTACAAAAAGTGGCATTGTCTTTTGCCTACCCTAAATTGATAGACTAGATTTTGATGAAACTATTATTTTGAATGTTATGGTTTACAAGAAGTTGAAAACATTCCTATAGCTTTTTAATGAATAATGCTTACAAAAATAATCTTTACTGACAATAACAAACAATTTGTTAAGCGGTATTGCATGTGTCACAGCAATATGACGATTTTGACGATGAAATTAAACGGTTATATCGTTTTGCCACGCTCCATTACTTTTAGATGGAGTAGGACGATAGAATGTTACGAGTAAATTGAAGCACCCCGGTTGCATTGCAGTTTAACAGTGTGGCGAATAGCCTTTACTTTTTACGGGGACAGTGTTGGAGGTAGCGTCTGGATATAAATATTTGTCGATAAGATTTTATATTTGTAAACTGTTGTGCAACACAAAACAATAAGGTCAATCAATAACTTATCAGTGTTGTCCATTTTAAATTAAAGCATCGTTCAAAATTAATTTCTTCCATTCCTTGCTATCAATAAAGTAAACACGATTTATGAATGTGAGAATTAAATATTCTAAATTACTATTGTTAAGCAAGAAAAGAAAATTACTAACTAAGCTAGGCTTTGAAATTTGATAAAATGAAAAACGTAAAAAACATGAAGTTTTATGAAAAAAAAAATGATTTTTGCATAAAAGGATTTTGTTACTTTTCCACGTATACTTGCGAATTGTTCCCCGGTTCAGTTGCATTTTGATTGCGGTGTGGAATTGACCACGCATTTTAAGAGATGCGTGTCAGCTTCGGCAGCCGTACGCCACGGTCGAATTGTTTGCCAATGAAGTTCGGTGGCTGGTTAGTTTTTTTCCTACACCGCGCCTCAATCGGGAATATCGAGTGTTCGACGCATATGCCCCGATAGGGTTAAATTGGATTTCCACTGAACCTGTGCTTTGTAAAGCGGTGCAATAACATTTTTTTTTTTCATCAAAATATAGATTCATGTTGCGGGAATTTTCGGCGGAATTTATAGCTTTACAAATTGGGTTAGTCTGAAAATTTTATGGAGATGGATAGTTTATTAATTGCAGTTTTCAAAGTACTAGGCTTAACACATTTTAATCAGCATATCCAGATTTTTAAAGCTTCAAACAGAGCATTACGTAAAATACTACGTATTTATACTTTTCTGAAGATTTTCAATTTATTTTAATATCTTTTAAAACGATTTTTATTGATATACGATTTTATACATTTCGTGTTAGTCTTAAACGATAAATGCATTTAAATATATTCCTTACGTACCCAAAATTCTGACAACGGCATCAAAAACACGATTACCAAACTCAAAGATTAGACAAAGGCACAGCAAAGGGCGCACCAATCGGCCACTAACGACGTTTCCTCAATGTAAATTGTAAGGTTAATCATTTCCTTTCAATCAGACCTTTCACTGCTAATCGGCTTGATGCTCTTTTAAGCTCCTCCTTTGATTAGAGCTTGCTTACTAAAGACGAAGGGATATTATGTCAGTCAATTGACTTATCTTATCCGAGTTTTGAGGCGGGACCCATACCGCTGAAATTTGCGTCAGCACTAAAGCCAATTTGAATGTGGACCTTGGGCAATTTATTTTAATGAACCCAATGGCCTGAGAGGATTGTGTTGGATTGCTGGGTTGAAAGGTTTCCTTTTGGAACAAATGAGGACTTATAGTTTCAGCGATGTCTACGGTAACTAGTCTTTAAGGGTATTGGTATTTAAGGTTAGGTGGATTTGTTATTTGAAAATAATATATATTTCATATTTAGTTATGAATTTGAATATCCATAGTTAAAAAGTTATGTACCTAAAAATTTATTTTGGTACTTAATTTTTTTTTTCCGTTCGTACTATACAAGTATTATTTTAGGAACCTAAACAACGGAATGACTATATGTGCCGTTACAATGTTATTTTATAATTAATCAAGAGCTTGCTTTGTCATTAACACTAATACACCCGCTTATTACCTAATTAACAGAACCTCACGTTCAGTATTTACAATTATACTTGAACTACAGACACAGCATTGGCTAGGACACAGCATACAGGCATTTTGTACGCCCATATACCGTGTCAAAAATATGTTAGACCTAATTGCTCTTTGTAACACCTTTTTGCTAAATCCAGATTGTAAAAGATTCATGTTTTTATGAAATAAATACTATTCTATTATTTTCTAGGATCCTATAAATGAAGACTAACATTCTTGACGAAAAAATACTTTTTGTGTTAATTTTGCTAGCAGATAAGTGACATCGATTGAATCCCAATATCCAAGATGATTCTGACTAGCATTGATTGGGTCCCCCGGAAACTTCCAGTGGATCAATTTGAAAATCGGTAGAATCAGTCTGTTTATTTTTATATTTTTTTGCAATTTAACATTATTTATATAATTATCTGGTTATACTTACCCCTAACAGAAGTTTTGTTGGATCTGATGGGAATAAAAAGTAGCTATAAGTGCGTTAATCACTCGTAACTCCTAGTTGTCACTTTGGATGAACAGCAACAACTTATACCACGAGTAACACAGTGGAAGCCAACTTCAAAAAGTCAATCTTCAATTCGACCGTAACCAGAACTAAGTATCTCGCAACTGATCTTTTGTACATCCCGGACCAAGTTAAACTTAGTTGCCGTTGGAAATTTATTTAATTTGTCACTAGCCGGAAGAGCGGGCGAGTGCGGCGCCCCTTTGCTTCGGCGAGACGTAATATCTTACAAGTTTACTTGTTATTTCTTATGTCCGCGCTTCTGTTTTGTTTCTTTTTCTGTCTTGGTAAGATTGAACCTTGAACACGGGATATGTGAGGGTTCTGTAA
This sequence comes from Nomophila noctuella, assembly GCA_958496325.1. Lineage (NCBI taxonomy): Eukaryota > Metazoa > Arthropoda > Insecta > Lepidoptera > Crambidae > Nomophila > Nomophila noctuella. Next base: position 7,514,525 of record OY292492.1, on the reverse strand, counting down.
ATCAAAAGAAGGGTGTTTTATAGAATCACCTCGGAGAGAGTTTAAGGTTGTATTTCACGGCTTATGCAAGCTTACTTGGTGGACGATTGACACAATTTTACATAAATGCGAGTACTACTAATTTAATTGCTCTTAATATAATCCCAGATTAGCTCAGCCAGTTGGTTTATCCTTACTAATATTATAAATCGGAAAGTGAGTTTGTTTGTCTGTTTGTTCCGATTTTACGCCGTAAGTACTGAACCATTTGCTTTGAAATTGTGCAGACTTAAAGTAAGAAGTCCGGATTCAATATTAGGGTAGTTCTTATCCCGGAAAAGAAAGATGTTCCCGGGGGTGCAAAAATATACTGCAATATAACCAAATTCCACGCTGGCGAAGCCGCGGGCGGAGAGCGAGTGTAGAAATAAAACTGAAGCTCAAAAAATAATATTACTATTTTACTATTTATTGTTCACCAGACATTTGATGGCGACAATTTTCATTTGCTTTGAATGAACTACATACTCGTATGCGTCTGCTTTAAGCTTCATAAAACAAGTTTTATTTTATTATATTCTGTGCATTATAAAATTCAAACAAGTAGAAAAAAGTTCAAGTATTTTACTCCCAGTTCAAGTGTCTACGGAACTCTGAAATTCTTGTTGTAGACGGGTAGTCTTAAAGTTTTTATTTGAATCGTCTTGTACTTTTGCTGCAGTATCAAAATGTCACTGTCTTTTTGTTCGTTCTATGCTCTTTAAGTATTGGTGAACTGAATTGGATTGCAAAAACTCATCAGATATTATAAATGATTTTGTTATATTAATTGTATTATGTTTGTTTCAGGTAAACATCAACTGTTGAGCTTGCTGAAACCCCAAAACTACTAAAGCAGATGAATGGTGAGGATTTAAAATAGGGTTATTTACCAATACATTTATCAAGTTTTTTTTTTAAATTTTGGTACTCTTAATAGGGAGCAACTAATGCCGAATCGGATATTGCTTAAAATATTAATTTTTGCCTTCTAATCCAAAACGAAATGAAGTTGGAAATAATATTGAGAAAAGGAAACTCTAAAGTAACCATAATATATCCAGTGGACTCATTAAAAAGTCGGTACAAAAAAGTAACAGTCTACGCCAATCAAGAAGCCCCAAAGTAAAGACGTAACTTCCACGGGACGGCGCGGAACGTGAGAAGAGTCGCAATCGCACCTCGCCCCGGCCTCTCACACCATTAAGCACGAAGGGAGCGATCGGATGGAAGAGATTAACTTCCAACGCGGCGTTTAGGCGACACTCTGTTGAATCTCTCCTCTGTGGCTGGCAATGGAACCGAGACTCGTTTTGTTTTTACCAAAAAAAAACGACTCGCGAATTTTCTGCGGCTTTTCCGATGAAGCCGTCGGATTGACTTAGAGGCCGTTCAGTTTCGGAATGTGAATTTCGGCGTCTGGTGTTGGTAATTGTTTTCGGAGGGTCTATGGTGAATTACAAGTTTCATCTTCGATTGGGTTTTGAGGTATTGTACGCTAGCATTTGCTATTATCAAACTTTTGATGTATAAAACATTATCGCATCAAAAGAAGGCTGTAGAGTTCTATGACGAATCAATGTAATCTAGTAATACGATTATTTTAAAATTATATCAAATAAGCACATTTTTAGAGTAAATCACATCATTGAAAACCCAGAAATATCCAAAAGCTTTTTAAGCCCACACATTCTTAAGTGTACAAAGACATTACGGAGATGATATTTGCGGTACCTGAATATTGATTTTACATAAGGGGGATCTAAATCAAACATGGGAATATAGGCTCAATAGATTCCTGGAAGGTCGCACGCCATTACGTACCAAAAAGGTGACTGCGTGGAAAAGATTAACTCCCGCAAACCGTGTAGAAATGGACGAGAATTCACTAAAGGTATTGTGGTTCAGTAAACAACCATTGGATTGAATATTTGAAGGAGTGAGCTCTGTTGGTTTAGATGAAAAGTTGGAACGGGCACCGATTTTGTACGAGTTTTGTGCATCTGATGTTGTGTATAACTTCGACGACCTCATTCTAGCTCCAGTGTTTGCTTTGTAGATGTATCCATTGTACTCGTTTTGTTAGAATAATTTAGTTATAGAAAGTTTCAACCCGACTTCATTGGTTATGCATGGACGCAAGCGTGCATCTGTTTCCCAAACAAAATAAACTGGTAATGATAACGATGAAGTAGCTAAACTGGTTTTAACTGCATTCTATATTCTCATACATCAACTTTATTGACTTGACTCAACACCACAATTATTTATTTGACTTTTAAATATCCCCGATTATGTCGATTGAAAACGCAAATATAAAAACAGAGGGCGTAATGCAATTCATCAACATTGCGTGAACCATAAATATTTATTTAGTGAAATTACGATGAGCCGTGTTTATCATATTGTGTTGCATATTTATTATCAATGAACACTTTTGAGGTAATAATGACTGTGTTGTGTTTTGTGATATAGAGTTAAATACATATTTATTTCTGTTATTCCTGTATGGATTCAAATCCGTGTAGATAGTCTTACTCGATGAGAGGAATGACAAGAACTGCAAAAACAAAATTACACACGCGACGTTTAAAAATGTTTGGTAAAAACGTGAGCTTTCCTTTTCCTTTTCGGCGGCTCTTAAATAAAACAAACAACATTTATCTCAAGTCACGAGACAAAGCTTCGTGTTGCAATAAATACATCTGGTTTATACTTTTGAGACCGAATCGCGGCCAGAGCTTGACTTGGCTGAAACTCGACAAGGTTACAGTAAAGGCTACGTATTACGAGTACGTACGAGTTGGATATTGTTCTAGTTTATGTTCGAGTATCAAAGTTGTTTCATTTGTTTTGTTCATTGTACTAACTTGTAGAATACGTATTGTATTTGGAATGAATATCATAATATTATTACAAGTTGTAATAAATGTTGTTGTAGATTGTTAAAGCCTTTTTCCATAAGAATAAGAAGATATACAATTTAGATTATGTTATTAGTAGTAATAATAAATCTGTAGAGATTTAGAGGTAGTTATTGCAACGTGGATTGTTATTGATATCGAGACGCCCATAAAACTTTCTGTGGTTGACCGCGAGTTATAGTGGCAGTGGTTTCGTACTTCAAGTTTTGAGTCACTTAAGGAGATAAAAATTATTGGTCCGACATTTATTTAGCTGTGAGCATTAAATATAAAACCTGTCTTGACTTGATTACTAGAATGTTCTTACATGTTGTATTCTTTCGACAACAAAAGTCATCAGTCTTTCCGTTACTAATGACTTGAGCAGAACGAAGTTTAAATTTAAAAGCGGTCAAAAACAAAACCGCCGCAACAGCTGACTAGCAACCGGACTTTTTTCTTGCTCTCTCAAAATCGACGTATCTGTTCCTGTGGGAGTATCGTCGAACCGAACAAACATTACCCTCCTTTCGGCTACGTCGTTGTCGGATGAAAAGGCAGTTTCAACGACTGGATCTTCTCGAGACGTTTCCGCAACTTTAGCCGTTCACCTTTATTTATGAGCTCTTCATGAAACAGGTGTGTCTCGGCTAAAAAGCCGTTTCCAGCCAGCTGCAATATACGCTGCAGTATTTTCTCATTTGGTACCCTTTTGTGGTTGTGTACGGTCTTTTGTTTTCGCTTTTGCGTGGTTTTTGTTGTCATCAAATACAATAATGGCGGTGTGAGCAACTCCAGTGCGCACTATGAGTTTTTATATTAAAGTTGTACAAGCATATTAGTCGAGTTTCGCTCGCATTATTTTGCTTTAAAAAATGTGTGGAGGTGTGTAGGTACTAGGCTAAGTAAGTTTAAGAATTGTTAACGGCTAAGTAAAATACCCTACCTTTAAAATACCGTTCTCAATAATTATGCCATGACTTGTCTTTAGCGCTGTCGCTAGAAAACATGATTTCAAATGATGGAGGCTTTTGCCCTGCAGTGGGACATTAATGGGCTAATACTTTACTTTACTTTGTCTTTAGCATATAATGTTGGGAAGATCAAGAGTTACGTTATTCAAATGTTTTTCATAAAGGACGCCCGCATGGCTTGTTTGTTGCAATGTGAATAATTTTTCCTAAGTGCAAAGTGTTCGAGTGTACTTGTTTCCCCGAAGCATTTGCTTAGCTTTGAGCTGTTGCTGCTGCAAACAGTTTTGATATGTTGCAATATATGGAATCCACTTTCAAAGGGAATTCTGTAATAGTGACATCTCGACGTGTCTGAATATACATATTTGTTTTGACACTTGGGTGATTCACACTTTTACTTTTTATTACCTGCTAAAATTCAAATTTTAAAATGAGATATTTTAAAATTTGAATTTTTTTTTCATTTTTAAAAATAGTCCTTACTATAGTTTTATGTCTACCTGTTATAACTATGTATTATAATAGGTTTTAATAATGCTTTCAATGTACTAAAAATAAATGCCCTTTCAATGCCTGGTTTCAACCTGAACTTTAAACTTAATATACAATATCGCAGTGAAGTCTATTCATAAAAGCAGAAAGTTTTCCCAAAATGGGAGAATCCAGTGTCTTATTGAATCAAAAGTAATTACAGAATAAAGTATTATGAACTATGTAGAAAGTTGATTCTCTCGGGCGTTAGTTTGATTCGATAAGGTAAGTCGAGTACCATCTAACTTGTCGGTTATTACGGAAAGTTAACACAGTTGTTGTTCTATTCCATTATACGACCTTTGGATGTATTAATTTATTAATGTCATGACAATTGATGTCAGATGTTTATTTTGTTTTTAAGATTTTTTGACCGATTGATTTTTTATCATAATCTAGGCTATTAATTTGTTTCTACAAATATAATATAACGACAAAGAATGAGCACAAAAGCTGTTTTACTATATACCTACATTACTTTCTGAGGGGTAGCATGTTTGAAATTTAATTAATTGAAAAATGGCCATTATCTGATCAAAATTAAAGATTAGCAGTAATATAAACAAAGTCACTCGAATCATCAAGAAATTGCCACTAACTTCATTGCACATTCGCTAGCAATCTAAGAGGAGTTTAAATCCCTGTTTCTCCTCCTGGAGTGGTCTGATCCCAAAGTTAGTGACATAGCACTTCCTAAATGTCTAGAGTATAAACACAAACTTCATTACACGAACACTTGACTAAGTTTGGATCTGAAATCACGACTCTATGGATATAAATGTAAAATATTCCTTAGAGCCAGTTTCAGCACTTTCAGGCTAAGTTCTTGATTAGGATTTTTGCTTTTAGTTCCTACTAACTATTTATGGACCATCTAAAGAGAAGCATGTCATAATATAACTAACATATTTTTGTACGATCACGTGTAACAAATAATGATAATAAAATTTTATCCAAATTACGTTCATCTTCATCATCAGCTTATTGTAGTCTACTGCTGAAATGATTTTTCTTTTAATTTTTAATCGTCTTACTTTCTCATACATATTTTTTTCTTTGAATAGACTACTACCTGTTATACTAATTTACTTAAAATAGGGAAGCAAATGGAGGTGGCTTAGTAGGAGCTGGCGGACGTCAGCACTGACTAACGTACATAGCATTCATATAAATAACATCACCGAAGCTGTGAGGGTCCCCTTATATATCGGAAAAGTATCGAAGTTTACAGCAAAGCAACAAACGTGACGCAAACTCATTCCGTCGCATCATCAAGTAAATTGGCACTAACTTCATTGCACATTTGCCGGCAATGCGGGTACCGACTTAAATCCCTGTTACTCCAACATCTCGGAGTACTTACACCAGATGGCGCGTTAATGAAACAATATTACTGCAGTAACTGCAGTTTTGTTACTTCTAAACGTTAGTGATCTTCTCAACCCCAATATATAAGCATGAGTCGCGAAACTGGCATGATTCTCTCTCGGCAGTGTCGTAACGTGAAACGGCCAACCCTAGCTTGGTACATTATCATTTTGTCATTTCGGTGGCTTAATGTACAAAGTTTCAATTAAAAAGCCATCGGTGTACCACACACGGTCCATTAGATTTGTATAATGGATGACTTTATGATCGCTTAATGGAGTTGTTACTTCAAGTTTGAGTGAAATATTGATAATTGCTTTAGTGGCTGGATTTACTTTTAAATGCGTATACGCGAACACTGAATACGCAAAAAACGCTTTATAAAAGTCCTTTTATTTTTCTGTTACACGTGGACTCAATAAATAAAGCTTATAATAAGACGCTGGCGTGCGATAAAGTTGAAATAAAATAATGTTGATTTAAGTGATTATGACGCCTCATGGGTTTGTGTGGACTGGAATCTCCTGGGTGCAATACGCGAGCTAACATAATTTTGGATAAAGCTCAGGTTTGTAATCACAAAATTATATTTGCCGAGTGGATTCAAAATTTATTTTTTTCTTTTTTAAAGTGAAGTTTAAAACATTGAATGCTTGTGACTTTTTCGTCCCTTTGATTCTCAGAAAAGAAAGTGCCATTGTTGTTGACTATCGACTCCAACAATGACTGAATAACAGCAAACATGCGTTGATATTTCGCGCACTGAAGCAGCATTGTTACGATTTGTCTGCGAAATGTACTCGATTCCTTTCATCGCGCATATTAGTAAAATAATAAAACAAAAGACTGCTCACGACCTCAGTGCACGGTCGTGAGAGCCAATATCCAAGCTAGTTCACAAGAGTACTCCCATCTCCCTTTTCAATTCAATACGAAAGAACGGGATGGACGCAACGATTTGATCATCGATTGCAGAAGGTAATATTTCGCAGATTGCTATCTAGCAGACGTTGACTTGATAACTAGATTTTTATTACGCGAATGGAACAATTTACACTGGTTTTTAGAATTTTCAATTAGGTACGAAGTGCTGAGGATATTATTTTTAAAAGATTTAGCATTCCTCTATTCGCTTTGAATACTTGTTCAATAAAATGATTTGCATGTTAACTTCTTTCTATGCCATTTAACTGTGCTATTTATATACGTATTTTACGACTGGGACATTATTATTGCTGGAAATTGTAAAATTTAAGATCAGATGAGACCACTTACATTGCGAATGTATGTCTGTACATTCTTTGATGTCTAAAATTACGTGGGTTTATTATTCATCGAGACACATAACATAGCTTTATCATATTCAGAAGAATATAATTCACTTTACTCAATATATAACCTAATTTGTGTAAAAATCATTTATTTTGTAAGAACGAAACTTAAAATACGCTTAAAATCTAATCCGCTGGCGCGTAGCGTATTGCCACAATTACAGCAATATTTTCGCCATTTTTTTCCACTCTTCCGACCGTAAGGGAACACGATAAGCAAGACAACAATATAAAAAGGGAACGAATGCTCCCCGAGCTCATAAATCATCGGACAGTGTGTCCCACTCGTCTGCAAACACAGTTTCGGATATATTTCATTGTTGGCTTACCGATGACTAAAGTTGCTGGAGTGGGGAACATGAAACGACTTTACGTCAACGCGTTGCCATTGGTAATGGAGGATAATATTTATCGACGGATAATGTACTTTGATATACTCAAAGCGATGAATAAATAACTTGTACTGTTGCTAAGGTTAAATTGAGGAATAATGTGCGAGTAGAATGTCTACAGGTGGCTTTCATATTTTAAGATTGGAAATGTTTTTAAGACATAATATATTACTGATAGACAGACGTACTTATTTGTAATCCGATCAAATAACATAATTTGTGTTATAATTTTTATTTTATAATGCCACCAAACTTTAACGTCACTTTTCTACGTTCAACATAATTAGTTAATGAATAATTATTATTTAAAACCAAAGCTGACTGGTGGCCTTATGTCGGTTGACTAAAAACTTATTCTTTGTTTAAATTAATGTGATGAACCAAGTGTATTTTTTTACCTGTTACAATAAAGCTTGTGTCTTACAGGAGAGTAAGTGAAAAGCAAACTGACGTTGTGAATATTTTAAATAAAAAAAAGTCTCGCTTAAGTATGGCGGGAGTAAGCACGAACAACAACTTTGAAACTATTCATACAACATTTTATAAAACCAGCAACTGAATAATTCAAACAAAGAGTTCGAACTCTGGTTAAGTCAAAGACGAAAGATAGCATCCTTTAAGCAACAAGTAATAACTCAGCTTGTAAACTTGGACAATCTTGTAGACCCCTCAACGGAGAGATGTAGTAGACAAAATTACAGTGAGATAACTTTTATATTAGATGTTATGCAAGTTATTACTTCAATTATCCATTAGTTGGTGTATCAAATGATATTCTAACACAATATATTTTAAAATATTGGAGGTCTAATATAGTTGAAACTGGCCAAGATCACAGCGATAACACATTTCTAACCCTGGAAATATTAACGAAAAATATAATAGTGTGCGGAATAACATTTTATATTTTTTTTTGTACTCTGAAGACAATTGTATGCTGAGGTGAACTGAATTAAAGATGCACTTACTAGTAGCATGTTATTAATTACTAGCGGCCGTCCGCAACTCCGTACCCGTGGATTTCGATTTTCAATAGCCTAAAGCCTTCCTCGTCAAATGGACTATCCAACACAATAGAATTTTTCAAGACGGACCAGTAGTTCCTGAGATTAGCGCGTTCAAACAAACAAACTCTTCAGCTTTATATATTAGTATTGAAGTATATATCATGTTTTCTTTGTACGTTGTGTTAGTTTTAGTTGTTGGACTTATAGTCCAATAAACATTGCCTAATAATAAAGAGCACTCAATTTTCCACTCAAAATATAATAGTAATAATGAAATAAAATAATGTAAAAAAAAATTAACAACGATTGACGGCACTAGAGTGCGGGCTGCACGCACTTAAATCAACTGAACAAAGTGACAATCATTATACACAAAACTCTAACCAAAAGAGGCATCGCTACTTAACTTTACTACACTGTGAGTATGCGGCTGAACATCTAATGAAACCGGACAAAAAACATCCGATCTTGTAACTTCCACGTCATCCCCGCATTAACTAGCTCAGAGTGTTATTAGAAGGTTACGTTCTGATATTTCCTCCCTAATGACGTTAGTTCGGGGAAAACTTTTTTCCCCTTTGTTCCCGAAGATTCTGCACTGGACAGATATCTTTTTTAGTAATTACCTATGTTGGTTTAGCGGTTAGTGTCTGAAATGATTACTTTAATAAGTTATTTCGAAATATTTTTTATTTAAGATTTCGTGGCTTAAGTAATAAGAATTCTGAATTCTGGGGCTTAAATAATGTTATTTAAGCCCCAGAATTTATTTTCACCTAATCTAAAATATATTTTTGATCACGAAATCTTAAATCTAATGGATTCAATACGGTTAGCCTGAGTGGCCATGCGATCCGCTTAGCAACCGGCGCCGTTCTGTGTCCGGGACAGACGGTGGGAAGTATGTTACCGGCCGTGCGGATGTAGGAAACCAGGCAACGCACGGAAATTTGACTACTGGAAACTCTTTTAAATTGCGACAAATCCAGACGATAGGCACATGGAATGTACGTGGCTTATTACAGCGAGGAAAACTTACAATCCTCCAAAAAGAGATCACTAGATGTCAGGTGAATATTTGTGGCCTCAGTGAGACACACTGGAGAGGCAATGGACACTTCCTCACCGATACACATGCTATTTACTTCTCGGGTAGCAACAACAGCAGCCGAAACGGAGTCGCTTTTCTTCTTCCGAAACGCCTCAGAACTTGCGTGATGGGGTATGAGCCTATAAGCGATCGCATCATGAGTATTAAGCTGAAAGCGACGCCAACAAACATCAATATCATCCAGGTGTATGCCCCCACCAGCACTGCAAGTGATGAAGACCTGGAAAGCTTCTACTCAGAACTGGAAACCACCATACTAAAGACTCCTCACAGGGAACTTCTTGTAATTTTGGGTGACCTTAATGCGAAGGTTGGATCGAACTCCCATTTAATTAGTCAAAATGTTGGAAAGTATGGCCTAGGACAGCGCAATGAAAGAGGTGAACGTTTGTTGCAGTTTGCCGCAGATAATAATCTGATAATAACAAACACCTGTTTTCAGAAACACCCTAGGAGACTCTACACCTGGACATCACCTGACGGGAACCACCGCAATCAAATCGATTATATTCTGGTGAGGTCAAGGTGGAAAACCTCAATAAGGAACTGCCATACTTTGCCTGGAGCCGACTGCGGGTCCGACCATCAACTTCTTATCTCTAGGATGCAGATAAAATTGAGAGCAGCCAGGAAGCTTGAGAAACAAAGAAGGATCGATGTGGCGGATACCGCTCTTTTTCTGAGAGCCCTTGATCAAAATTGGTCTACGTGGTCAGCTGCTGATTTTAATGTGGAAACATCGGAACAGCTTTGGGAACGAGCCAAAGAAGTCATCAAGACCGCTGCTAAGGAGTCCGAACCAACGATAAAAGTACGCAAGCGACAGCACTGGATGAGCGAAGCAACCTTTGCACTTGTCGAGGAAAGGCGGCGAATTAAAGCTGAAGGAGCAAATGTGAGAGCCCTGAACGAACTTTCTGCTAAGATACAAGCAGCATGTAGGCGAGATCTTAATACGAAGCTGCGAAATATATGTGCAGAAGTCGAAGTCCACGCCGATAAATATGAAACCAGGGATCTCCATCAGAAGATCCGCTCTATCACAAAGCCGTTCACATCCAGGACATGGGCGATTGAGAATGCTCATGGCGAGACGGTCACCGAAATAGATAGGATCTCTGAGACTTGGAAAGAATACTGCCAGTCGCTGTTTCGGGACCCTCAGTCTCAGAGCTTCGTCTCCACTGAGCCCTCGGAGGAAGAGTTTGAGCCTAACATTCTGAAGGAGGAAGTAAGAGCAGCAATCAGGCACCTCAAGAACAACAAGGCTGCAGGAAATGACTCCATTCCTATTGAAACAATTAAGGCATTGGGAGAGTATGGCGTCCAGATCTTCCAACCTCTTTGTAACAAAATCTGGCAAACAGGAACGTGGCCAAAGGAATGGGCTCATACTATCTTTGTACCGCTGCACAAAAAGGGCTCTACAAAGATGTGTAGTAATTACCGTCTTATTGCTCTAATATCACACGCCAGCAAAATATTACTACACATACTGAACGAGCGTCTCAAGAGCTTTCTGTCTAAGGAGATAGCGCCGGAACAAGCTGGCTTTGTAAAAGGCAGAGGCACCCGCGAGCAGATTCTGACGGTACGCCAAATTATCGAAAAGGCTCGGGAATTCAACAAGCCGACTTATATTTGCTTTGTGGACTTCTCAAAAGCGTTCGATTCCGTGAGATGGCCAATGCTTTGGAAGACTCTTCTGGAGATGGGTACACCAAAACATCTTGTACACCTTCTTCGAAGATTATATGAAGATGGATCAGCATCGGTGAGAACGGATGGCGTCCTGTCAAGCCATTTCCATCCTAGTGCAGGAGTTAGGCAGGGATGTATAATTTCACCACTCCTGTTTAACATATACACGGAGCTCATCATGAGAATATCCCTTGAAAACTGGACCGACGGAGTTGCAATCGGAGGTCTTAAGATCTCTAACCTCCGTTACGCGGATGATACCACCTTATTCGCGACTAGTGCTAGTCATATGGAGGATCTACTGTGCAGAATGGAGAGGGTCAGCCTAGAATATGGTCTAAAGATCAACCGCAACAAGACCAAGATGATGATTGTCGATCGTGCCAATAACAATTCGCCCGAGGTCTCACAAATAGCGAATTGTGATGTCGTACAGTCATATATCTACCTAGGAGCTTTAATCTCCAACAACGGAGGATGCGTAGACGAGATCAAGCGTCGTATGGCTATCTCTAGAAGCGCCATGGATAAATTACGAAAAATATGGCGGAATCGTAACATCACAAAAGCGACGAAAATCCGACTCGTCAGAGCGCTTATATTCCCCATATTTCTCTACGCCGCTGAGACGTGGACCCTACGGGAAAGTGAGAGAAAGAGGGTAGATGCCCTGGAAATGTGGTGCTGGCGAAGAATGCTTGGGGTATCGTGGACCGAACACCGCACCAACGTCTCCATACTCCAAGAACTCGGCATCAGGCAGCGTCTATCTTCCATCGTCCAGGCTCGCATTCTCACATTCTTTGGGCACGTTTCTAGACGTGGAGACGTATCCATAGAGCGACTGGTGGTGCAGGGTAGGGTGGAGGGTACCAGAGCGCGAGGAAGGTCGCCCATGAGGTGGACAGACCAAGTTAAGGCGGCAATGAAGGGCCCGTTGCACGAGTGCGCAAGACGAGCAGCCGCCAGGGACGAGTGGAGGCGAGCCGTCAATCATGTCACAAAGAGGGACTCACAATGATGACCACGACCGCTCTGTCAAGAGTGTCACGATTGAGAAGAAGAAGCCTGAAATGATTATTATGATAATTTATATTGAAAGAGCTTCGTTAATTCGATATTAAATGTAATATAATATTATATTGAATATGTACATAGAACACTCATGATGATAATTATATTTAGTTAAAATATAAAGACATAGCGGCCCGTCACGCGGTTTCACCCGCGTCCCGGGGTAACTACTTCCCGTACCGGGATAAAATATAGACTATGTTACTCTGGGTGAATGTAGCTTTCCAAAAGTGAAAGAATTTTTCAAATCTGCCAAGTAGTTTCGGAGCCTATTCAATTCATACAAACAAACAAACAAACAAAAAATCAAACCTTTCCTCTTTATAATATTTGTATAGATGAGTTCAGCTTTTTGTTCTAGGGTTTCCAATAATGCTTTCAACAAGGGTATCAATTTTCAAACCACTATAAATTCATAATATTTTCTTGCCAACCTCGCCGGTATTGTGTGCCAAAAATAATTTCAACCAAGGAAAGATGAAATTCCGAGCGCTTTTAATAAGTACATATTGTGTCGTTATTGTACTGTACAAGGCCTAGATACCTCGGAGAAGTTCAAGGCTCTTGACGTCGGCCGGTTGTCTGTCGATATTATGTGAAATACCCGTTGGGCGGGTCTTGGCGGTATAAGAGATAATTTTCTTTTGTTGTGTCTTAACCGGTGTAACTAGATTAAGAAGGATGAAGTTATCAATGCCCCTTTCTGTTTCAATTACTTACAGTAGCAGATCTTTAAGGTTAACGAGGTATTTAAAAATTATAGTTAGTTATTAGTAGATATAGGTATGGTTTGCAAGTCCGTGCCTCATTTCGTTGAAAATGGTCACATACTGCTGCTAATGAACATTGGCTGTGAAGAGGATGAGAGAGCTGGAAATATAATTTTTAACGATCTTTAAATACAGTTATTTTTTACGTAGTAGAGCCTCTACTACGTAAAAAATAACTGTATTTAAAGATCGTTAAAAATTATATTTCCTAGAGATCAGTAAACAGTGTAACTTAGAGCTTGTTTTCTGTACATAGTGCAAATTGCAGGTTCCATCCATGTAATTACAAAAAAATATTCCACGCTCGATAGCTCGGGTATATGACTCACAGTGCAGACTGCGCTATCTAGACGGATGCAATTTCACCGACCGTCAAACGGTTTTTAGAAAAATGCGCGATCCATATTCAATACGCGGTGCGCGAATCTAAATTACCTTCACGCCAAAGTTTCGATACACGTAAATCGTCGATCTGAATCCAAATCGAATTTTTAATAGAACACTATCGGTGTGACCAATAAATCTTTTACACGCGGCAATCGCGGGCTGTTTGCGAGGTCTTTGAAACATCTGGGAGAGATGCAACAGTATCAAGATACTACGAACTGTATAATTTATTTGGGAACGTGGGCGGGCCCTACGAGGGGTTTGGAATTGCCTCTGCCTTTCTCGTGTCGTTGCTTTGTCTCTTTTTAATCCCCTCGGAATAGAGCCCTTAATGTATCTGGTCGGTCGGGGAAGATCATCGTTGAATTGGCTAATTTGAATAACAAGAAAGTAATACCGAGATTTAGAGGAAAGAAAATTTCTTACTCGTATTTTTACAAAAAATCTTTCAACTCTGAATAGGCAACTTATGAAGTTTTGCGATTTGAGGTCGTTGCTATTATCTTCGGCCTCGTCTGATAGTTTAAGTGCCGAGTCTTTGATATTTTAAGTTCAAGGATTACGTTAAACTGATATTTCTCAGAATAAAATTGTGCGCTAATTTTTCATGTAATGTTACGATGATTCACCGATCCCTTATATTCAAGATGAAAGGATGTTATTAATAAGACTTCATTATCTTTAGGAACAACATAATTGAATACAGATATGAACGCAACGTTGTTTCTTGTATTGATTAAAATGCGAAGAAATGTATTCCGAGGTCTTTGACTTTGCTCGAGGCCCTAATATGTTAAGGTCGACTGGGGATAAACGGTTCAACCTTACTCTTAGAACATCAAGATGATTTACTACACAAAGTTTAGTATTATTTATATAGGAGCGAACATAAGGGTCTCGATGTGATTTAGCTTAGTAAACTATTTAAATTTTATCCTCATGTTTATAAATTAAGATATTTTGTCATGTACAGAAGTCGTTTTGGGGCTGTAACTCATCTTGAAAAAGTTAATATTAAATGAATAACATACCTACATGTAAAAGACTTTGATGAAAATAAATATTGCCTTTTCTAGCGACATTGACAACATTCGATTTAAGTCGCAATATAATGAAAAAAAGTTAAATCAGTGGAGATTACCAACGCCTTCCAAAAATACGCCCTATGTGGGTGGATACAATTTAATTTTCGTGTTTTCGTGTTACCGACAAATAACATAAATATCATTTTGAAAACTTCGTAAGCTCACTTTGACAGCGTCTTTTGACTGCCCACATTTCTTTTTATGTTTCGCTAACAAGCGATAAATTGAATTATCCTCAATCAACACATTTGTCTTCATAGCTGCCCACCTAAACAAACTTGATGTAGGTAAGCGTCCACGCTCTTGTTTGGATCGTAAAAACCCTGAGTCTACTACTGGGCTTCTGCTGATTTATTGAACGACACCAAGGATTTATAGCTGCTTACATAAACTCCAGCATATACATCAACCATGTCTATATCAATAAACTAAGGAAGGTCACGTTTTATGTATCATCAACCGTTATGAGGATGTAAATGAAAGTTAATTTGAGTGTTTTGTTATGTCCAAGATTGCACGGGCTAATTACGTTTTTGTGTGTCGTAGTTTTCGTTGGTTTTAATTAATGATTCCTTTCGTTGAATTGATGAATCACTTGTTAGTGCAGTAATGCCAGTAAATTTTGTCTTTTTTGTGTGGTGTTATGTTTTATTTTACGTTAACGTTTATTTGAAATAGGTCCTATCACCATTCTAAAGACAATTTATTAAAGAAAATATTACGGTCTGTCATATGCCTGTTTAGAAGAAATACGAATAAATTATCTGTTTAATTAAAATGCAGCTAATTAATTACTCGATTGCAAGGCAATACTTTGATTGCAATTTCGATATTTATTCGATAACTTTAAGAAAATAAATACTACATATAATACAAAAACTCTGTAAGATTTTTCTAATTATACAATGCGAACTCATTTTCAATCGATAATGGCGAGGGGAAAAATGTCGACATCGAAATTCAAGAGAGCACCGCTATCGCCCGGACCAAAAGTCGGGATTCGTAGTCCGGTCAAAAGACGGAAGTGCTTACTACGTCTCCTCTTGATTTATTGGCCCGCCGTCTCGGCGGATATGAAACCTAGGGGAGGTTCTCTCCTTTATGGAAATTGAAAGAAGGTGCAAGTATTGCTTGCTTTGTAGACTTTGTAGATGGATGGGAGTTTTTTTTTCTCATTTCTCTAATGAGGTCGCGGTTTTGTTATTTATGACGCAGCCAACTTTTTGATGATGCGTGGTATTATGGTATTTATCTTGGCTATCATTTATTTATTAAGGTTTGAGTAGATTATATAATGTTTTCTTAGTTAAAACATATGTAGGTACCTACTGATAGTCACAATAATACTATGTATGCACAAACTGATAAGTGGGATTAGAATATTTACAATATAAACTTAAAACTAAATGTATCAAGCTGTATCATTTCATTAGTATTTAATTTATATCTATGACGGACAACCGATATTTACGTTACCCGTCCAACAGCGACATTTGAGCCTAATTGATATAAAATTTAATCTAAACAGACTAAATACCTCTTCTCTATTATTCATATAACCCATTTGCTACCTTAAATTATTCTAAATCTCATTGTTTCCAACAAACGAGATTAGGTATCATACCTTACACAAACTAGATATCACAGCTTTTAATACCTACCGTACTAATGAAATATAGCATTCACGTTTAAACAGTTTTCATGAAACTTTAGCGCTCATGATATTGTCCTTGTTGAAAGTGAACTAATGAAATTTATCACATCCAATTATCAGACAAATTCCCGCAGTTCCAAACACTTAGCTACAGTGGAACTGAAATGAACATTTGCGCGGCTTTTGTTCTTTCATTTTATTTGAAAAATTGCAATGACCCGCATTATACTTGTACGTACGTAGACGTAAGATATAGGAGGTAATCCACTTTGGGTAACCAGTTTTTGAGCACATGCCACTTGTGCGACTACCTAACTTGCCCATTTGAGCACAGATTGATATTTCGGCAGGCTTATTTGATATTTTTGGCAAGCTAATAATATAATTTGACGCCTCGATGGACTAGTGGTTTAAGCATCCGGCCATGATCTCGAGGTCCTGGGTTCGATCACCGGGTCGGGCAAAATTTGTGTTGATTTTTCTGAATACAGCCCGAGTATGTGCTCGCAAACACGCATTTGGCAAGCGTGGTGATTAATCCAAAACCATCTTTGTAACGAAAACATGATTTCAAATGATGGAGGCCTTTGCCTTGAAGTGGAACATTAATACGTTGATACTTTACTTAACTTTTACTTTGATGATATAATTAGGTGCTCACAATGGACTAGGCCCGGTGCTCAAGTGGCGGGTGCTCAAAACTTGGGTGCTCGAATTGAATTACCTCAGATAAAGTACGTGCATCTCCACACTGACCTAAATATTAAAGGGCGGCGACTGCGCCGTACCAAGCTAGAAAAATTCATGACTTCAAGAAAATTGACGTCCGATGAAAGAGTGGGGTCGATACCATTTGGAACGTGCGGTTTCCGTGAAATATTTTGACGTTAGATATAAGTAATACGAGTGTTTGAAATGCAATGGACGTTGAAATGGAAAAAGCGAGAGGTATGCGGGTTTGTGATAAATGTGGACGACTTTTCCGTATAAATTTGTGGCAGGGTTTTTGAATGGAAATGTTAGCTCCTTTTCGAAGGATTTTTCTGATAGTTTACTATTTTATTGTGGTGAAAATAGTTCGATATAAGGCCAAAATAATTTCTTTGTTTTCTTGGTCTATGATAAAATTAAATTGTCATTATAAGGTTTTATAAGGGTCAGGACACCGTAACATGGTATCTATGTTTTACTCAATTGATTTCAGTATAACGCAATCCAAAAAAGTTAGTGTTTAAAATACACCTGGACCTGGATTTATTTTCATTATTTTAATAATGAATTCAAGAGAAAACAAGAATTCAAAAAAAGAACAAAAAATATTCAACCACACATACATACGACTAGAGGTAGTCAGGCTTAGCCTTTATACTCAGAAAACATGCGCGAAATATTGTTTTCAACAGACAGATCCATACGAATTCGCTCAGCCCTCCAAAATTTCACTGTTAAAACCAATAAAGCTTATTTCTCTCTCACCTGCCTACGTATACACGTTTAATGCGGTGGAAGTAATTATTTTCCCCTTGGCTTTGCAAAAATTTAACGCGAAAAAACCGTTGTAACATGCGTATTAAATCCGGAGGTGTTTGCTTGGACGTTTAGCTGAACGAATTTAGACGTCATCAGAAAAAAGCAGGCGCTAGCTGTAAGCGATAGATCGAACCGTGATTTCATTATTATTTAGGTGCGAGGATTTATATTTATATTTTATTGCACTTCATTAAAAGTGGTTTGCCCCAATAAATACCTACGAATATTGGCGAAAATTTGCACTCATTAAAGTCGAATGAATGACTGATTATAACTCGTTATTAAATCAGGATTAAATGTGCTTAATTTTTTAATAAGAGAGGCAGTGTACGTTTAATGTGGTGAATTGTGAGTTTTAGTAATTTATATCATATATAAGGTGTAACAAAATATACTGCAAATATTTTAAGGGCGAATTGTTTAGTGGAAATGCAATAAATTTGTCTAGTAATTTTTTTTTGTTAATACGCTAGTTTCCGAGAAAATCAACAAAATAAATTGAGTGAATAATTGGGAAAAGTACAAAATTTGTCATATGCAAGACAGCTGGTCGTGTCTTATCAGTGTAATACTGTTACTACACTTGTCCTGCCCCAAAAGCAAAGTGGTGGAGTGGGGGCGAAGCTTACAGGACGAAAAGAGCAAATTGGCCAATGCAGAAAATGCTAAACTTTTAGGTATTAATTTTGACTTTTTAATATCTGATATTGATTACATTGCCACTAAAGAATTCGCCCTTAAAATATTTGCAGTATATTTTGTTACACCCTATATACTTGTTATATATACCAGTACCTTAACTATACACAGTGTGTTATATCATAAGAAAAATATGTAAATGGCTAATGCAGTAAGCCAGCCTACCTATACCTATTTATTGATTAGCATAGTTTAAGGCAAGATTGTAATATTCTGAGAAACGACAAAAGCTTTCAATTGTGGTAAAGGATATCCTATGAATATTACATCACCTATCTGTTTCGTAAGTTAGTTCACAATAAATTATTTATACTACGGCCTTATAACAGAGGGGCGTTATTAAGACTGGCCTCAAACAAACGGGAGGTTCCTTTGTGTTAAAAATTCACCGAAACGACGGTTTAACAAATGAGATAGCTTTTTGCACCTCCTGCGGCAGACAAATGTTGAAGGGCACAGATGAAAACGAAGGAGCCATCACAAGGGTTCTTCTTACGCTGAAATTTTCAAGGAAATCCTAAAAATAACTGTTCAATGTATTCTAAAATTATAAATATTTTTATAACCTCTCTCTGATTTGCGTAATTTGAATATAATATAAGCTGTTGATACTAGACCCGTTAATGAGGGGAAGGTAAATTCTGAGGAGGTAATAGTACGAAGGATTCAGATTACTGCAAGGCGTCACTTGCGAGTGTATTGCCCTGAATTGTTGCCAAGCAAGCGAGCTGGTGTTTAGTCTGTATCGATTGTGGTAATTTGAATACAATGCGGCTGTTGATATCGCTCTAATGTCATGGGCGTTGTGTTAGTGCATATTGGAACTGTTCAATGAATGTTTTTGGTTTACAAGTATTTTGGTTGTAGGTAGGTGGTACGAGGATCGGTTGGATTCAAGACTTATAGGCATCATATTATGACGTAGATCAGTTTCAAATAAAAACTGCCTCCGTGGTGTAGTGGTTAGAGCGCTGCGCTCAAAAACTACGAACTCGGAGGTCGTGGGTTCGAATCCCGCGGGGAACACTTTCACTTTGTGTTGGTTTTCCCAGTTTGGTTAGGACATTGCAGGCTTGAATCACCTGATTGTCCGATAAGAATGATGATTCCGTGCTTCGGAAGGCACGTTAAGCCGTTGGTCCCGACTATGATCCAAATTGTCTGGTTTCCCTTGTGGTTACGGAGGTCAGACGACAGTCGCTCCATTGTAATAACCAGGCAAGTCAATTCAGGATCATAGTCGCAGCGTACCCTGGGCTCCAAGGCAATGGCCGAGGATGCAACCGGGAGAGGCGCTAGGATGATGATGATGATCAGTTTCAAATAAAACAAAAAACAGATGTAATTCTCAAGTTATTATTGCATTAACTTTTATTCAGACTTAGGGCAAATAGATACCACCAATTGAACCTTCTGTCCTTGACTTAAGGTCGAAAACCAATGCAAAAAGAAACCATGTTTAAGAGTTTAAACAGAAATAATATTATACTCAATTTTACAGAATAAATGTCAGCATAGTTTATATTATTTCTTGTCAAGAATTTAATATTGTGAGCACACTATAAATCTCCAAACCAATTTATTTGTAAACAAAATTATAAAGCCGGGTTCAACACAAATTACAAACTACGTAGGTAGCGTATTACACTCAAAGTCTTGCTGTTCATTTACTTTAAGGGATTACCTATGCTCAAGGAGAAATGTTTCAAACCATTTGGCCACATTCACAAATACGCGAGCTCAGAAACTGCCACCTAACTTTAAATTAGAACAAGCTTGTATGAATAAATACTTGTAAAATAGACAGCCGAGGTAAATTGCGTTATTAAGTTATCAACTTTGTTTGTGTATTTTTTTAGTAATGGTTTGTTCGTTTTCATTATTTTGTAAATACATTACCATATTCAAAGAGACTTATTTGTCTGAGCTCTTGAAACAAATAAAAAATGGTCTGGTTGTAATATAAGAGCACCGCATTTTAGCGCATGCATAATATATTTGGCTGTCTGTTCTTTTAGCTAATCTTTGAAATTACTGGATTTATTTTGGAATATATATTCACTGTGGAGTTGTAGCAGTTGATCTTATGTAAAGACGTATCAGGTACATTTAAAAGAAGAAAAAACATTTCGTTCTTTATCTTGTATCTACGCTAGTGATTCAGTAGGCGAGGCATTTACGATTAGTTAATTAAACTTCCAAGTGTTGGATGTAGTTGATATCTTATTTGTTTGCTAATAAGGGTTTTTGTTAGTTTAATCCCCTTCAGGTAGTTTACGTATTCAGGTTACGTTTTTTACTCATGCTTAAATAGCTTTTTTGTTCACGTACTTATGTGTGTATAAAATAGTTTATGTAGTTAGGGGAGTTTCGACTCCCCTGAACACAATTCGTTGTGTAATACTCGTAGAAGCAAATGGAAAGATTTATTCTCTGCCCATTCCTACGGAAAAAGGTGCGATGACAATCCCAACTAATATTATAAATGCGAAAGTAACTCTGTCTGTCTGTCTGTCTGTCTGTCTGTCTGTCTGTCTGTCTGTCTGTCTGTTACGCTTTCCCGCTTAAACCTCGCAACCGATTTTGATGAAATTTGGTACAGACAATCTTTAGACCCTGAGACAGAACATAGGCTACTTTTTGACCCATTCCAACCCCCCACTTCCCTAAAATGGGGGGTGGAAGTTTGTATGGTGTCATATATTCAAATGTCAATTCAAATATCACCATAGCAACCATTTTCGTTATTGTAGAAAATATATTCAAATGTCAATTCAAATATCACCATAGCAACCATTTTCGTTATTGTAGAAAATATAAATATGATTACCATGGCAACAGTTTTCATTATTGTAGAAAATATATTTATGATACGTAAACATTGTGATGTGTTATTAATTGTAAATATATAATATATGGAAAATCTAAACTACTTAAGTTAGACGCTTGAAATTTGGCATGCAGGTCCCTTAGTAAACTTGATACTTAGTTGCAAAAGGATATTGCAAAATTCCCACGGGAACGGGAGTTAGAGGGAAAAAACATTCCTATCATGAAAATCGAAATCCACGCGGACGAAGTCGCGGGCGGCCGCTAGTATGTAATATGTGTGGGTACGTATTAGGTTCTTTCAATGGTATAATAGTATGTGATGTAGGCTTTTGTATTCCATAAGGTGCGTAGGTAAAAATAGGAGAATAATAATTTTGAGTTGAATTAATTATCACGTAGTAACACGTTTGTTTTTGTTCTGCGATATTGTACCTCAAAAGCAGTACTCATTATAAACATTTTGATGCATAGCAGTTGCTCGCCGCGGCTGTTTATCAACAACAAAGTTGCAGGCTACATATTACAGTAATATTTGTGTCCTCAACTCTGGCTACACAGGTGTTCCCCGCAACATATTAGCTCGGATACAGTTCTAAATAGTTGATTTAAAGTACAATACACTAAATTTAAACCTGTTTATGTTGTCGCATAGACCTTTCTTGATCACTACTTCAGATTCAACACCCTAACTTTCTCATGCTCATACAGAGTTTATCTATATCTTCTTAAACGCCACAAAACTCATTCTATGAATAAAGCAATTCCATTGCTCCAATTTTGTTTGTGAAACGTGTCCTTACACTAACTTACGTCATTCAATAACCGCTGGTCAATTAAAAAGTAAGCGCTGAAATTGTAGATTTCTCGTGAAACTTTGCCGACGTTGGCTCACGTTAGAACGTATGGAGTTTTCGGTTCACTAATT
The DNA here is from genome assembly GCA_958496325.1 of Nomophila noctuella. Taxonomy (NCBI): domain Eukaryota; kingdom Metazoa; phylum Arthropoda; class Insecta; order Lepidoptera; family Crambidae; genus Nomophila; species Nomophila noctuella. Next base: position 7,492,233 of record OY292492.1, on the reverse strand, counting down.
GGAGTCTTACTTGTGCTTCTAAATTGCCGGTGCTAGCGTAATCGTGTATGTAAGGCCTTTGAAGTATCGTATAAGTTGTTTTAAAGTTATAATTATTTAAAGCTACTGCATGATTTTAGAATTTAACATCACAATATTCAATGACGGGACGAGACCCGACAATTTGTTTTAGGCCATGGTTGTTCAGACTAATTCATAATATCATTGCAGTCGATAATTTTTGGTACATAATATCAAGAAGCATTAAACTCACTTTTCATCAGGCAGGAAAAAGAGGAAGTTATGTACTACAAAATCAAATGTTGTGTTTAGTCCCGTAAGTCAATATTGCTGTTACGCTAACTGTATTTCAAAGGAAACACGTGTATCGACTATTACTATATAGAAAATTCTACGAAACTGTAAGCTTGCTTACTGAGAGAAGAATATAATATATATTTTTAAGATGGGGATTACCTAAATGAGGATAATTTACGAGTCTGGAAACTTCTACGAGGTTCTTGTAGCTTCTTGTTCTTGGGACTGGTAAAATTGTGTAGGTTTAGGACTTACGAATTAAGAGTTTGTTCTGAGAACGAAATAACTGTTAAAAATGCAATTTATAATCGATATTTTATCTAGGAGAAAATTTGTATGAAGTTATTGTTGTGGAAAAACCAATCAAGTGAACAGCCGAATTAATAGCTAGCTTAATAAAAGAAGGGTACTTTACGATAAAAGCTTACCTTAATGATAATGGGATTGGTTGGCCAGAATACTTCTATTTCCTCTGAAAATCTTCCTATTTGTTAATTAATTGATTTTGTGTTTTGTATCGTATTCGTATGTGATACTGATGTGATTTTCTAATTAAGGTCGCAATTTTATCGGCTTCTTTGCGGTTTGACGTAAATCAACTTGCAAACGAAATGTTTCTTTTCTATTATGCAAATAATATATAATGTGCTTATTATTTGTCTAAGTGAAAAAAGGATCTTCTTTTAATGTGTAATAAACAAGAAAAACAAGAATATCATATTTGGAAATAGCGAACATTTTGTTTCAAGGTCATCCTGGTACTTTTAATGATGACAGTGTCAGCTAATTTAAATAAAAGTTAGATTTAATTTAAATATTCATTATGGTGCCTTATCGTATAAGGCCTATTTTAAATTTAAAATATTGAATACATTTTAATTTAACGATTTCTCAGGGATAAAGTTGAAAGTTTAAATGACACGAATGCTGGCCACTTTTGACAATTTTAATAGTTTCTTGTTAACGAATATACAATAAATTTTATAATTTTAATTTGCCTAGTTTTGTTTTGTTATGAATTAAAGGATTTTAAATACAATTGAAAATAATAGTGCACCGCGTGACGTCTCTTGTTCAAACTCAATGTAATGTACAACATTGGATACTTCGAAACATCGAGACCTAGCCAGTATAAAAAATAATTAAATGTAATAAGAACAGCGTAATTGGGGCCTTAAATGTTTCAAAGGTCTTCCGTATCCCAGAACGCAATGTCTTAATAAACCGTACCCTGAATTTAATCATGCAATTTCCTCCTTTTATTTCCCGCAGGTAAATCCAGGAGGGCCCAAAAATAAACCCTCCTGATATTTATCGGTAAACATATTTTAGACCTAAGCCGTTATTAATCCAACGTTAAGTCAATTAGGCGTCGAGTCCCTTATTAAGGGAGGGTATGTGTAAGTGCTGAGGGCACGACCCATTTCGAAATTTCGCCGTGGTTTACGCTCTTTGGTGTAATAAGCAATATTAGGACTTAGTTACGCAGGATACTTATGTTTGTACGTATCTCTATGTAGGTACGTATGTTTAATTTCTTAATAAAATCTTGTACTTTTTATTCAAATTCTATATTTTGTTATGTATTTATTTATCAATATCTGTTTATAAGTATTTATTTAATACTATACATGCCACTCCAAGCAGGTCCTACCAGAACAACAGCGTTGCCGCGGTGGTCTATTAGGCCGCGCCGCGTAGTAACTCATGCTGAGGTACGGACCTGATTGGCATTACACACAACACACACACACACACCTTTTTTTTGTTCTATCTCTTTTGTTTGTCTTGATGTTAGTTTTGTTTTTGCTATATTTTATTATTCTTTTTTTTACTTTTGCTGTACCTTTTATGATCTTTGTGTGTGTTGAGGTTTTTTGCCAATAAATGTATTTTCTTTCTTCTTTCTTTCTTACTTATGCTACTTGAGCGGAATGAGATTGTTTTGCATAGGAATTGGTAACGCAGTCCAATAATTTGTACCTACCTACATTAACGGTTTTATAATGAAAGGGAAAGTAGCTATTTTTCTATTTGATTGAATTCTTGTTCTGATTTCGACATTTATCAAGATTAGAAAAAAGAATAAACAGATATGATTTATATGTACAATGTAATTTTTTTAAGCACGTTATTTCTTTTTTTATATTAAGAATGAACCACAAAGTTCCTTATTACTTAATAGCCACTCGTAGCTGAAGTATTTCGGTTTTAAATTACCAAAGTTTAAAATTGACGTTTTAGTAAAACTTAAAACCAGGTAAAATTGGCCTTCTATTACATCAGTGTACACCTGGCTACAAAATCAGTTATTAAACGTTTCGGTGACTAGACGGTCGGATTAACGGCGGAAAGTTATTAATCCACCGATGAGATATTAAATCCACCGATGAGATATTAATCCACCGATTGCTTCGTAGCTCGGGGCGGATATAGCTTTTCAGACGGATGCAAGTGGCGGCTGGGCGGGCGTCGATCAGTGCAGTTACTAGCGGAAATATCTCACCAGACGGTAAACTGTGTGGGGTGTGATGGGGTAGTTAATATGTCTAGGCTGAATTTTATTAAGGGTAGGTTAACATCCTTAAGTCACTAGAATTTTGTTATTTAGATTGGATACTGGTGTTTAAAATTATTTACGAAAGATTGTATATTAAGGTTAGGTGAACAACTTAACAGAAACTATTATTTGTATTTTGGAATACGGGTCTTTTAATTTATTTACGAAAGATAATGATATTTATGTTATATGTAATATTATGAGCTCGAAATCGTCGTATTTTGATTAATATGTATTAGTGTAAGTTTGAAAGCAACTTAAACCTTTGTTATATTTTTTCCTGGCGTAACTGACTAGATTACATATTTTTATTGCAAAACAACTATACTCACCCAATCCCATATGTATGTTGTTTCTTCAGCCATCAATACACACATAATACGGCTTTAGCCTTCGATACAATAGCATTTCGATAAAAACACACACAGATACCTCAGGCCCACATAACAAGGGCGTGGAGAACCCTCGAGCGGGTCCGGGCGGACGCAACGCCAAGTTCTAAAATGAATTGTGTGTGTCGAGAGCCCTCGCGAGATCGTTCTTTGAGCACTCTATGATTTTCGGCCTCGGCGAGATGGGGTTAAGTCGATTCACGTGCAGTAATTGAGTTCCGTTTTGTCCCGGGAAGATTTTCGCTTTATTGCGCTGATGTGTTTTGGAATCTGGCTCTGGATGTGAGGGGGCGTGCTTCGTGAATGAATAAACGGTGTAATGTAGGATTTAAGTTGAGTGTGTTTTTATGATTCGAACGGATTTTGCCTTTTGAAATGATAATGTCAGGAATACATGCTTTTTATAAGTGAAGTGATTTTTTGTGAAATCAAATAGTCGGCTACTCACTTATTCTCGCATTCCGAATTGAGTAGTATTTTACATTCTGCGCTCCTAGTATGAGACGAACTTCTTAGCTATCCATGGATTCTCCGTGCGGGTGCCGGGTCCATCGCGTGGAACAGAGAGGAATGTCAGTCGGCGCCTGGGACTTGCGACCCAGCGTGTAGGTTAAAGGGGCCCCTTTATAGTATACTAACGATCACCTCCACCGATGACATTCCTCTCCCTTCCCAACCATATTCGGTACGAGCCGAGTAAAGCGGCTTTAGTTGCTCTTTCCAGTAAGGAGCTAATATTAGATCTTGGTAATCCTAAGTCCTTCAGTAGGTTGTAGAGAGATTTCGCTGGTATACCTCTCGCACCCACTTCCACAGCATACAACCGTGCTATATAACCATTTTAACGAATAACGATATAAAATATGCGTTATAGGGAATCTCTGTTTGATTTGTTTCTCATCAGACTATAATAATAAAGATCCATTTCCAAACATGATTTCTTTCCTCATTTAAAATTAATGAGAAGTAATATTATTTTTCTTTTGTCGACAGATCGCACGCCGTCACTGAATTACAAAGGTACGTATCGAGCGAGACGCATATTTCATCGTCGATGACTCGAATTCAAAGAGGGATACCATCAAACATTTTTGTAGGTCGGCGTCATTTCTTTCAGTCATTAATTCCGCTATTGTGGCGCCGCTCGGCGGTCGTGGGAGTCAATCAATTGACCCCGGACGCTCGGTTCGGAAGGGACGGGACCCAACATTAGTCCCAGCTAGGGTTGGAAGTCCTGATTTCTTGTCCTATAGGAAGATATTAGGTAGGTATGTAGTGTCTTGGGAATACATAGATCTTGAGCTTAGGGTTGGTAGTAATGAAAGTAGGGTGGAGTAATTAATGGAATCCGTAGGTCACAACAAATTGATGGTACAATCGAAACGACTTTCATTTCAATATAAAAAGTTTTACAATGTTACCGTTTACGACGCGCCTCGGTTAATAAATTCTCTCTTAAGTCGCGTTCCTTATTACTGAGAGTCGTGATTGTTGTCTGAAATTAAACACACAACAACTCTCTTGGCAATTTTAATGGAGTGGTTTGCCATTGCCTTCTTCATTTCACACTTACTCGTAATATGCATGTCTCCCACGATGGGTTTCCTTCACCGTATAGCTGGTGTGAAATTTCATTCAATTAGTTATGTTTTATAATAGTTAGGTATTACGCTATATTTCGCTTTCAAAACATGCGCGATGTATCAAAGGTCAGAAATCAACTTACAAATAAAAAACTTTTTAAAAATCTTATCGGGAATGTGTATACAAACGATCGCATTAGTAACACTTAAACGTTTCCTTAAAAGCGGTAATAAAAACCCGTTCACCCTTCCACTTTTAACATTATTGTTACGGCAACCCTATTGTTACGCTGTAACTAATACGATTGTGTCTAATGGCGACCCTTGATTGCTATTGCTGATAAATTTAATCGAACTACCCAATACCTTTTTTGTGAAACCCTTTGCTGTCATTAACTGTCGTAGTTTGGGAAATGCCTTATAAAGGAAATCTCTAGAATTGATTTTCAACCGGTTATTCGGAGTTTGGATAGTCAATTTCGCATTGGATGAGAAGACGGGATTTAAGTTGATTGCCACATACAGAAATAAGAGAATGATTGTATATATTAGTTATGTGCTTATTTGGAAATACAGATCAAAGACTCACTTTAATTGGCGTATGTTAATAAACATGTGTTAAGTTATCAATTGTTTAAACATTTTGTTAACTAAATATGTACAATTGTACATTCCTGGACAGCCAGAATTAACCTGCCGATAAACTAAATGAATAAATGAATACTAAATATTGGCCACTCAGCTAACCAGGCTTGTGAAAATTAAAACGTTTTCAAATTGAGCCTATAAAATAAAAACAAACAATATCCTAAATGGGAAATGCAGTGCGTGCATTTCCTGTATTTTCAATATGTATAGAAATGTGAACCGTAATACAAAAGGCAAAAGGTATTATTTCCCCTGTCGATTAAACGAATGTATTCAATCTCTATATTTAGGACACTCGATCCTATTGCTATATAGGTTCGGTGACCGATACCCAGGATATGAGTGCTTATTCAATTACTCCTAGTGATTTTATTTTATTGCATCGAAATCTGTTCGTATATTACAACTGCAGTAGGGATATAGAATGCTATCAAAACTAAAATCGAATGATTACAAACAAAAAAACGTTTGATTACTTTCGAATCTCAAAGTAAAAAACAAGGAAGGTATGTCAAGATCGTGAAAAGTTTAATAGAAAATAAATTGTATATATTTTAAATATTATGCATGATCATATCCGTATGACCACAAAATTATTGGCTTAGATCGCGTTATCAAGATTTCTGTTTTATCCCGTGGGAGCATTAATTTTGGACAAAAAAAGACAATTGTCATCAAAATCCGTTTAGTAGTTTCAAACTTATTTACGGACAAACATTCCAACAAAATTTTCACATTTATAATACGAGTATTATACTATGATTGAAGTCACAGTCAGAGAAGTAAACTAGATATTTCTATTACGCATAACTAACCTTGGCGTCATATTTACTCTAATGGCTTTGCGTTTGTATGTGTAATCTAATTTACCCTGTAAATGGGTCGCTGGGGTAATTCTCAAACCTTCAATTCAATTGTATCAAACGATTTAAGAGCCCATTCGCCCCCGTACACATCCTAATACAGGCCTGATCTTCCCAGCTGTGTATGCGTTACTTTTGTTATGTATTTGTCTTTTCCCTTCAAAGCCCTTTGAATGAGGAAGGGGCTTAAGCTTCACGGGTATGGATTTAAGGGCATAACATGCCCTATTTACTGTACTGTGAATTTATCCGATTCATACGTTGTTTATGTTGTTTATTTGGGTTATTATTTCTTTTTCTGATTTTTCTTTCCCACTTTCAATCAATCCTTATGATCATTAACTTCATCATAAAATTTAGTTAATATCAGTCAACCAGTCAGCCTTATTTAAGTTTGGCCTAGTTGTGTAAGTGAATAATTTTTCAATGTTTTGATGTTATTTTTTACTTTGAAAACTGGAAATACTTTCTTATTATACTGACGAAAATAGATTAAAATTATAATACAAGACGATATTATAACAGAAGCCCATTTTCAAAACGATAAAAAACATCATGTTTGATTTGAAAAGAACTGAAAATAACTGTAAATATAAATATTTTATTTCCGCGTTATATTCCGCCTTGAAATGGAAAGAAAAGGGCCAATATCTCTTTTACGATAAGCCAAAAGTGAATACTAAAATCTTCCTCATACTTCGCACGTAGATGTAACCGGTTTAGAAAAAAAAGGAAGATAATGCCTACTTACTGTCGCGAAAACTGGGGAGAGCAAACGTGCCGCTCGCCAAACGATGTGATCGAATCAGGAGCGGGGAATATTTTTGGGAAATTTTCGCAAGTAAAAGTAAAAATGAAAACGTGAAGGGAAAATACAGTAGGTACTTGTTCTAAAAAATATGTTAGTCTTATTGAATTTCTGATGGTTAATGTAGGTATTGTAGACAGTACCTAGTCACAGCGTGATTCGTTAAAAAAACTGACTTGTAACAGAAGGAGCAATTAAATAAATTAGAAAGAAAAGCACAAGGATTTGATTCGTCTTGAAAAAAAAGATCTGAAAAAAAAAAGTATATTTGGAACTCGATCATTTCTGTGTGAAGTGTGAAGTCCGGGCGAGATATACTTAAGTCACTTGTGGGATCGCGTGAATGATCCTCTTCTTGTTTATTTGAGGAAAAAGTTTACAAAATTCTTTACAAATTGTCAGATTCCTGGTCCAATATTAAACATCCAAAGTCTACCTTATTTCTTAATATATCATGAAGCTTTGCGTACGGAACATGAAAAGAATCAATTCTGTAGGTATCAATAAAAATATCAAACTTAACCCTGAAAGGATGCAAGCGAGTATAAACTGCCCCTTCAAATAAATTGAACACGATCAAAAGAAACGTAAAAGATCTCAATGGGTTGCTTTCATCAAAGGTTTTAACATTTTATGAAAACCCTCTTGGGAAGTAAACGAAACACAAGGGTAGGAAATTGAACATCACACGCGCTGTTGAAGTAATAATACTCGAACTTGTGATATACTAACGGGGATGATTATGATATAATTTTACTAATGTTATTACTTTATTGACTGTTTAGTTTTGTTTCAAGAATCGGCTTATAATAAATTGTTTTCCCCGTAATACCAAATGTTATTGATAATCGTTATACTGATGGATTTTATCGCCTCTTCAGAGTGGTGTTAATTATTGCACTCTGCATGTTGTTCATGACCACGAACCAATCAGTCCACAATAATGTAAAATTACATTATACATTTTTGAGACATGACAACCTGACACGTACAACGGAAAGAAGCTAAGAGATGCTAAGAGCTAAGAAAGTTAAAACATTCGACTTTTGCTTGATTGCCATTCGTTCCTGATTTGACACGACTCGTATAAGAAACAAACAGTAATCATAATCACAGTCGTACCACTTTTTCGTTTTTGAAAAATCGACTTTCCCCCAAAGCCAGCACAGTGACATAATGTACGTTGAATTCTTAGAACCTACATTCGATCCGCACACGATTGTGGCACAACCACAGCAATTTGTGAGATTACATCAAGGCCGTATAGCGATTCCAATGATTCTCAGCGATCTACAACCAACTTGCGGAGATCTCCCGGCTTTAGTCTGCCGCGTGTAAACTAGTCGAAGACTTTAGACGGCCGAGAGCTCAGAAAATAATGGTCTAACCTTTTATATCCGCGTATCGGTCTTTTGTACCATCGAAATTGTTTTTTTTGTTTGTGCTAATATATTTATAGCATGCCATAAATACAGGTATGCGTTATTGCTGAATGCGGTTAGTTATTTTAAAATTGACTGTTTCTTTAGATGGTTGTCGATTGGATATATTATTCTGTAACTATGTTTATATTGTTAAAATAATATAAAATTAAATTAAAGTTTAATTAAGATAAGGTATTAAAAATCATCAATGAATCAAAATTTAGTTTAGTATCAAAGTTTTGTTTATATTTTTTTATTCACAATGTAATTCCCACTCACATTATCGTAAACAAAGTGCCCATATATTGATGCCATTAAAATATAATATGAAAATTCTATTTTGTCAAAATTTCAAATCTTACAATATTCATTGATAATACTTTGTCGACCCGAGCCAATTCCCTGTACCGGGTCTCAGCGACCACGCTCGACTGTGCAAAATCTCAAAGAGCTCTGTCGCCAGGTTAAATAAGAACTCTAAAGAACCGCTAGTGAATACTTCTAAGTCTAATGGCTGCCGTATAGCAGTTACTGCTACGGTTGCCGTTAAGACCGCTCTGGTGGACAGTTTGCTCTACTGCACCTATTCCTGGCCTTGTAAATGTTTGCGGTTTAAACTGATAGTTTATATAACTTTCTTTGATTGCTTTAACGTGTTTTTTAGTGTTTGAAGGTTGTGGTTTCTTGTTAAAGCTCTTCATTTTCTAAACATCTGTGGTAGCGTGGGTTTTGAAAAATGCATTTCGCCGTTCCTGATTAAGTACCTATCTTAATCTACTCATATTTAGTCTGTCGATTAAGCTTGCGGCCTGCGGTCTTGGATAAGATGACTGGTTGATAAAAAGATTTAAATATGTCTGGTAGGAAATGCTGTCACAGTTCAAAATCTGCTGAAAGCTGGCGACGTTAACTCCCGTTCGCCCTCCGGAAAACTCCCAAGCAACAACACAAGTGTTGTTGGTCTTTCACTTTACCTCTCAACCAATGATCAGCTTAATTTAAATCAGATCTTACTATAATTTAGGTATTTCTTAACTACTTAGTTACTAGTCTATTTAAGTCCGAGGAAAGCCCAAAATTTTTTATTTTCTAAAAATACCTTTGTGTTCTAAACACTGTCTGTATACGGTTAATTAAAAAGATCCGTATAAATACGGAGACACAACCCGAATTCCGGTTTCCCCGAATTCTGTATTGTTGTCCCTCCCCGCCCGAAAAACGGCGAATCAACACAGTAAATGGGGCTAAATGAAAACTCAATTGCACGGATCTCAAATTGGATGTTCATAAATTACCATCAAACATTCGTTGCCAGCATACTTGTTTCCCCAGAATTCAAAATTGGTCTCGCGAAGCGTAAAGAAATATTTTTTTACCTGGCGATGCCAATTAATACAATATACAATAGTGTACAAATAATGATGGTGGCGCATCCATTATCATAGCAATTAGGGCTTCTCTTCTGCTTCCCAACATGCAGACTGAAGTGAGTTTACTGTGCTTTTAATATATTTAAAACAATTCTTGGAAACGTTGGCAGGACTGAATTTTATTATGCTACATTTTTTCCTACAGAGCCTGTAAGCTCCGCAGAGTTGTGTGCTGCGAGCGAACTCCTATATCGGATTGGAGTGCACAATTTACACTCGTTGGGTGCTAAAGACCAGTCCGATTTTAAAGCCGGTTGATGAAGATTAAAAATATTTTTTATTGTATTGTTTGACAGCATTGCAAGTTATATTTTGTGTGAATTTTAACGTCAATGAGTAATAATACAAATAATAATGTAATTAATAAAATAATAACTATAATTTCGGTATTTTCTTCAGTTGCAATAACTTGTTTTGATACTATTTTTATAAGAAAAAACGAAAGCTTTACAACATGAACAATGAGCAGTAGCAACAAAGCAACCCTTGAACTGGCTTACGTATAATATTATTTCTTTCATATACTTCGAAAGCCTAGAAGACGTAGTCATTTAGTAAAGTAAGAATATGAAAGTAATGGTAAAATATAATCTTATTTTTATAATAATATAATACTAGCGGCCCGGTACGTTATTCGCTGCGTGCTAAATGAAGAACCATTAGACCGTTTTTGTGCAAAATTGACATAAACCATTTATTGATAGCCCATACAAACCCTGAAAATTTGGTTTGGATAGATGAGCCCGTTCTGGAGTTATGAAGTGACCAATAATGCCACTTATTTTTATTATATTAGGATAACATATTTTTGCTAAATGTATTTTTCAACAAATATCATCGCGTAACATCATCGAAGGCCTGAGACCTTGCACGTTCGATGATTGCTGTAATTATAAAGTTCCTTTTTCTATGACTCACCACTCAAAACAAACAGATGTCTGCATATCGTGGATATGATGAATCATTACTTTAAGCTGTTAAGAAGCTTTAGAATTTGATCTAAAAAATCACTTAGCGTAAATGTGTTTTGACGGTTCAAGAAAGAAAACAATTGAAACGCTCAACAAAAAATATTTTTATACCCTAAGACTAAGTAGTAAAATGAGATTACTCCATATAAAATAAACTGCTTTTAAAAATAGGTTCCTGAAGTAAACCTTTTGCTTTCCAAAATAAACATCAAAGTAATCATAATTGTTGAATAGATATTATTTTTGCTTGCCAAAATGGATAGTGCTCACCAAAATGGATAAATGTTTACCAAAATGGACAAGCACATGTTTAACAAATATAAGTTATTCCGGGTTGCAGTTAGAGATATAAAGCAATAAAAAGTATATTACTTCTGTTTGGAGTAAATAGTATATATTATTTAGTATAAAAAAAACTTCATTGGGCAACAGTTGATTGAAAGATTCTTCAAAGATAACTTAAAAGAGTTTTGTAAGACTGCCTTCTTGACGTAGTTGTTCGTAGGTGGTAGGTACCGTTGCTTTAAATGTTATAAATAAAATGTTGTAAATGAGTTGCTTATAAATTGATCAACAAATCAGGACCTAAACCCACGCTTTCCTTCCACTTTCATCCCTCGCAGCTCGAGTGAGTGCACAGAAAATCAGTTGTTTGTTTGAGAAATCGTAAGTTGCAAGTCTAAAAACAGAGTTTCTTTGAGACCGATTTACTTTGACGGTGTAGGAAGAGACGAACTTCTTAGCTATCCATGGATTCTCCGTGCGGGTGCCGGGTCCATCGCGTGGAACAGAGAGGAATGTCAGTCGGCGCCTGGGACTTGTGACCCAGCGTGTAGGTTTAAGGGGCCCCTTTATAGTATACTAACGATCACCTCCACCGATGACATTCCTCTCCCTTCCCAACCATATTTGGTACGAGCCGAGTAAAGCGGCTTTAGTTGCTCTTTCCAGTAAGGAGCTAATATTAGACTCCGACCGCGTTATAAATACTTCCGAATTATACCATGTGAACATTTAATCGAGATAAAAAGTATTCTGTCACCTAAGTCACCTCATAACCTGCCTGTATACCAAAGTTCATCAAAATTGTTGTGATTTACGGACAAACTTCCAAACAAACATACTCACTCACACATTATAATATGAGTAAGTACGATGATATGAAAGTTTGTGAGAATGGATCTTTTTATCTCTTTCAAGAAAAAACAACTGAATGTATTTTAATGAAACTTTACATTACTGCATAGTATACATACATATTAATAACAAACAGGCTACAATTACAAAGATATTGTGACGAATCCGAAATACACGCTCGCTTACAGCCGCTAGTGGTATTATAATATCATTTGAAGTTACCCTACTGTATACGAAACTCGACTGGTAAACCATGATTATTTAATAGACATGATTGTGTATGACATAATGCCAGTTATGGCTATGTAAGCAGACGAGTTAAGTAGCGACCTTGGTACGTGATGCAGATTACGTGACACGTCACGGATACTTACTGACATTTGGATCACAAAGTTTACGAGTATCGGTTGGGTGCATCATGAAGTTCTGTTTACTATTTTAATAGTTGAACTTTTCAAAAACAACATATTCAAAGGATCTCTTTGGTAAATGTGAGTACTGTGTGAAAAATGGTAATATTTTAATTGATAGTTTTTGTAGCTTATGAATTACGAAATGATTATTATCACGATTTACTATAAATCAATCTCGTTCGTCTAAGCAAATGACTCATCATCTTTTAGGTTGTTTTTTTTTCATTTAATGATGAAATATGTATCTCACCTTGAATTTAGGATAATTATAACGTTCTCTAAACGTAAACAGCTCGACAGACATTACAGTTACTTGACACGATGTCCGTGTAACATCGCGAGCAGACGGACAGCGACCTTGATACGTGACTATCACATCACGGATATTTCGTGCACGACGAGGCGCATCACTATTACCATTTAAATGTCACCGTTTCGATTGTTCTGACAGGTTAATTAACTAATGAATTGTTCACTGACATGAAAAAGCATTTTAGGGTTATGAGAGTGTTAAATGGTGAAGTTAAATATGTGTCACGCGCGGTCGTAAATTGGGGCAAGTACAGTATGTGACTGTCGTGGGTAAAATTGACCTGTGACAGGTGTGTCCAAATCCAAACCAATTGATTTACGTTGGTCTTTTAACTTATTTCATCAATCAGTTATTCATTCTATTCTAGCAATTATACACTCCTGCTCCTCCTTGAGTCGTATTCCTCATTACTGAGTGTCGTGATCATTGTATCGAAGAAACGCATAACAACTTTCTTGGCAATTTTAATGGAGTGGTTTGCCATTGCCTTCTCTATTTCACACACTTACTCGTGGTGTGTAGGTTTCCTGATCTTTTCCTGCACGGTACAGGTATGAAATTACGCACATAGATTTTTGATTATTCAGAGGTGTGTGTGCGGATTCGAACCGCCGACCTCTCGCATGTAAAGCGGCGCTTTTACTACTAGGCTACCAAGCTGCTATTTTGACATTATTATATACATGCCTCCCTAAAATGTTAGATTCTAAATCCTTATCCCAAGCAGGCATTTTGCGCATTTATTATTGTAATAAATGCTATAACAATCCATTACATTGAACGTTGTCTATGAGAGTGTAAGTGAACGATAGAATATTAATTTTCACGATCGCGTGTAGGCTGTTTGGAATTTTGTCACGATTTCATTGTTATTAGCAGATATAAAGTTATTTATGACCATTATCTATCTTTATTTTGTTCATATATATGATAATAATGCATCGAAAACCTAAATGAATACCAAATAAGCGTTAAAATTCTTTTAAAGAATGTGTTCACATTTGTTATTACATTATTATCTTAAGTACCTACGTAATATTATCAATATTTTTTAATCAAAACAAAATTAATTTACAATTATTATTTTACATTTGGTATATTTTTCTATCCAATTTTTAAGTAACTCACTTCTATTCCCAAAAACAATTTAAAAATAAAAAGAACAGAAGATCGAAGTTTACAGAGAACCATAGAATATTTATGCGAGTCTCTATCGTAGGTGAATATAACTTTCGATAAAAAGTGAAACCCGTCTCGGTTTCCATTGGCTTATTATAAAGTACTATTATCACGGGAATATCAGGTACTGAATAAAACATCGAAAGGATGTACAATCAATGTCAGAAGCTATATCTCGTGGCTACTAGAGGTCTCATAGATAAACTTCTAAGAACAGAAACTTTTTCTTACTTAGCTCTATTTCATTAAAAGTGCTTTAAAGGTTAAAGTGTAACATTTAGAAATATATTTTTGTGTTCGTGAGTAGGTACCTACATTTGTATAATGGAAATATTTTAACATTGTCAAAACTTGATACAATAACAATTATAATTACAGTGTCTCTAGAATTTTGTGTGCGTTTTTGTAAAGTCACCTAAACAGTAATCTGTAAAAAGTCACATCATGATTTTTATTTGTTTTAGTATCGATCAATTTGAAGTGTAATCGTCGTGTTGTTATTTATGTTTTTTTTTAAACTCTTATAAAGTTTTATTAAAACGAGCTCCAACTCACGGAATAGTCACAAGTCTGGCAATAAAATGGAATACGGCACGTTGGCTGCGTGGAAAGAATTTACGGTGGCAGTCTAAGAATTTATATGCTGCGTTTAATATTTCACGTGGCGCCGAATACTCGTCTCTTTCTCGTATACTCGACTTCTTGAATTCGCACCGATATTAGTCCTCGCATCTGAAGAACACACCTTGCGTGTGGTACTAGTGACTTTTATATTTGGTTATACTTATTATTTTATTTTTTGTTCTGTACGAGGCAAACGTGAAAGAGTCTCCACTGATGGTCAGTGATCACCTTCTTAACCGCGATCTATATAGTACAATGTTGCTAATAAATTAATTGTCTTAACATAATAGATTCGCAATAAAGCGCTGTATAATGCAATAAAAACATTATTTAGCTATATAATTCATAAAAAAATTATGCTCATAAAAATAGTTTTCGCCTATTAAGGTGGCTGAAAGGAATTGTCTGATAGAACATAGTGTGAGTTATTGTGAAATATTGTCAAACCATGTTGCTCAATTGTTTAGAAAACTTTTCTCTACTATTTAAAATCACACGCTCGGTTTACAAAACTATGTGAACAAAGAAAATTTTTGCCTGTATCTCGCCAATTATTTGTTAAATTCAACCCTTATGTAACAAATGGAACACGTGTGCAATGTCCACAAGCTAGCAGTAATCATAATTACGGTAATACAATAATTACGAACATGCTGTGCATTTGTGAGAATGCCGGGTTTACCTACGTTTTAAATATTTTAAACGGCCATAATCTTGCTACGTTTAATTGCTGGACAGTCGGCTGAAAAATTCTGCTTTAAAACTATGGCAAATTGTGAGATAAATAGTCGTATAAAACTATGTATTTTATTTTTAGGCAGACATCTTATATTGGTTTCTAGAAGCATTTAAAACACACTCTTCTTTCTTAATAATTCCATGATCTATGGTACTAATAATACCTACAATATAAGACTACTTTGTAACATAAAGATGTAGATATCATATGTACCGTCCCTTGCTCGAAGTGTTGACTAACTCATTCTACCACTTGACGCATACTAATGATTCAATTGTTCACGTTAATTTACCAAGTTTTACGGAGGTCTGACAGTACTCGAAATGTAATATCCCGACTTACATAAGATAAACAAACATTGACCAAGCGTACCGCAATCGGTTCGTACTAATGGAGTATTCTACCGCAGCTTATGTGTGGTGAGTTGGTTACACAATTATAATAAAACAAAACTTTTTATTTCCGTGCTCGAAATTCGAATTAATACATGTATCAACCGCAGCGCAAAGCCGTTTGTGTTATTATGACAATGACATTTCGTTTCGCTCGCAACGTACCACGGTTAACAGGATCGGGCGTTTCACACATCGGAACGCCGTAAAAACACTTTTATTTGTGTCTGTACAGCTCAATTAAGCCGGTGCAGGCCGAGTGGTGGCAATTCGTTGCGGCAGGACTGTGGTCTCATTAAACGGTTGGATCCCCCGCGTCATTGGCGCCGGGTTCAAACGTGTTGGATTAAGACAATGTTATTTGGCGGTTTTGTTAGATTTTGAACGCGCAGTGCACGTGGTGGGTGGTTTCACACGTTTGATAGTTGAGCAATGTGCCATTTGTAACAAGAGTAAAAATGAAAAAGCAGTAAAGTCAGTATAATTATTCTTTAAACCTACATTATTCACATTCCAATCATCACATTTATTCGATTGAAAATTTGGCAATAGGAATAATCTTAAAAGTTTCAAAAAAAGAAGTATCAATCTTTCAACTTACATTGTAATGAAGTTTTGCCATGTCTTATGTGCTTTTACATATTTCATATCTTACAAATATCTTATTGAGGAATATACACATACTCCTATGAACAAAAACATTTTATGCAAGATAAGTTCATTTACTGATGTTTTATTTAAATGTTGCTACTATTACACTCTTGTGTCTAATTTATCTGCGTACTTTTGTACTAGTTTGGCGCAGCGACCCAAAGTAAGTCTTGGCCCCCGTTAATAGGTTTTTGTTTAAACCTAACTTTTTGCTTACCCCAACGAGTATTGCATTCACAGCATCGTAAAACAGATTTTTATTCGTCCGTCTGTACAGCTCAATTAACTCGGCAGTGGCGGCAATCCGTTGCGGCGGAGTAGTGGTCTCATTAAGCGGTCGGATCCGCGCGTCATTGGCGTCGCACCGAACATGTTGGATCGCGCCATGTTGGCATTACCAACATGTTGGATTGCGCTCATGTTGGCATTACTGTTGTTGCGTTCGGCGAATGCAATTAGTACGTGACTGTACTGGAGTTAATAGAACTATCACGGATTCGCGGGATGTTTCGGGCATACGCGGAGTGTATGCATTGGGTATGTTTGTTGCATTCTTGGTGGTTGTGTATTTTTAACTATTTATTTTATTGGTTAAATGCGTACATTATGATGAGTGTGATTCTTTTTTAAATTATGTTTATTATTTATTTAAAAAAAAGGAATGAAATATAACTTTAAACTTTCGCGTTGCATTATAATTATTTAACATTACAACGGGACTAAACGCGATATTATTTTTATAAGTACCTAAGTACTTACTGCTTGACGTTTCGGCTGCGATGCTGCAGCCGTGGTCACAAGCGGACTGGCGGTGCGCGGCGTCGTCTACTTGAACGGGCTTGAGATGGTGAATCGGAATCTACCCCCGTAATGTCACTAATATTTATACTGCAACGATTGAATTAGGGTAAAGGAGGATGGTACCTTGTCGCACACGGTGTACCGAAAACCCACTCACACAGATCGATACCTACACGCCTCTTCTCATCATCACCCTCGGCATCTTCAATCGGTGATCAACTCTTTGACCAACAGAGCTCATAATCTTTGCGACCCTGAACATCTTGATTCGGAGCTTGCTCATGTTCAGGAGGTACTTAAGAGAAACGGATACAAGGTGTCACAGAAGAGTAAAAGGCAGAAAAGAAAGGATAAATGTCCGGAAGTGAGTCGTCAGGCAGCATTTTTACCTTATGTTAAAGGCGTAACGGACAAAATTGGAGCAGTGCTTAGAAAGTTCTCCATTAAGGCTGTATACACTCCGCTATGCCAGATATCAAGGAAACTACGATCTCCAAAGGACATTATACCTTTTCAGACTCCGGGTGTTTACAAAATTGATTGCAGTTGTGGTAGTTCGTATATTGGACAGACAAAGCGGACTATAGCAGAACGTGTCAAAGAACATATCGCAGCTGTAAAAAACCGACAGATTAGCAAATCAGCGGTTGCTGAACATCTTCTGCAATCCCATGTCAATCACTGGATGGAGTTACATGACCCTAAAATCCTCTCCACTGATCGTCATTATTACTCCAGAGTAGTACGTGAAGCGATTGAAATCAAGAAATATAAAAATTTCAATCGGGAGGATGGATTTAAATTGTCGTCAGCATGGAATCCAGTGATTGATAAATGCAAACCGCGATATTTGCCAAAACATCAAAATACAAACCCCGATACTGTTAGTGTAGTGTGCCGGAGTGACTTTACTGACAATCGTTGCAGTATAAATATTAGTGACATTACGGGGGTAGATTCCGATTCACCATCTCAAGCCCGTTCAAGTAGACGACGCCGCGCACCGCCAGTCCGCTTGTGACCACGGCTGCAGCATCGCAGCCGAAACGTCAAGCAGTAAGTACTTAGGTACTTATAAAAATAATATCGCGTTTAGTCCCGTTGTAATGTTAAATAAGGAATGAAATATTGGTGTTTCAAATGTAAGGAATAACTTTTGAAATTTGTCAGTAAAGTTCACACAAAACTGAAGTATCTAGTAATAAAATATTTGTAGTCGTTAGTAATTTATAAATAACCTTCCTTTTAAATATGTCTCACATTAACTAAATACATAATATTTTATATGTCTCACAATAACTAAATACATAATATTTTAAATGTCACACAAACAGTAATTTCCATTATATTTAAACGAGGTAAACGCTTATATGAATAGAATGCAATGTTGACGAATACCTCTGCGTCTAAAGTGCATAATCCTCGTTGGTGCAATGGCTTTAATAAGCATATTCACAGCATATGCCAAGGGCGTCCGTTCGCCGATGTCATCCGCTTTGTACGCTACTATAGAGTTTCATAACATTTACTTAGTTAGAAGGACGTCTAAACCGCAACTGTTGGAACTTTACAGTGAAATAACAAAGTTTAAATACAAACAGGATGTTTTTATAATGATGTAACTAGGTGAAAGCTTGGACTGTTTTATGTAAGAACAAGATGAGCGGTCGAATAATTGTACTCGTTTCTAACTAATTTTGAACACTGGTCCTGTCACTCGGGTTTAATCTTAGGGGATTTTGTAATGTTTGTTGCATTGATTGTGATTTTCCTTTAAATACTTTATTTTCGACCGCAAAAAAAATTAACTAGTGACATTTATTAGTATTGATCTTCTCACAAATTCATCAAAATTGAACTTAATATAACAAAGCTGAAGAGTTGTTTGGTTTCTTTGTTTGTTTGAAGACGCTGAGTTCAGGAACAACTGGTTCGAATTGATTTGTTATTTTTATGTTGGATAGTCTATTTGATGCGTGTCGAAACCGAAATCCATAGATAGATGGAGTGCGGGCGGCCGCTAGTTAGTAATAAAATCTGTTTTATGACAAACGGAAAAGAATAACACTGACGTGATAGTCTGGTAAGACCACGAAACGTTAATGTAAAATGTCCCTTTTGAAATTATGCGCAATTTTTAATGGCAACTTTATCATCTCCCGTGCCTTGGTTTTTGTTCCGCTAGCGTTTCTCGTTCCATGACGTCACAGCGTGGAAAGGAACGAAAAGAAAGTAATTTAAGGCACGTCACAACCACTCAGGGCGGTGGCTGACCTCATAGAAAATGCATAAAACACGTTGTGTGCTACGTGCCTTTGGTAACCTGCCGTCTTGGATAAGAACCTAGATGTTGATGAACAGAGATGTTTGCGAATGTGAGGTTTTTAGTATAATATTGCCTTTTTATTATATGGAGAAAGACGTGTCGCGTACTGGTACATATTGAGCTGAGAAGGATTTTGTTTTGAAATGGGTGAGAAGTTACGAGGAAACTAAATAAAACAAAAACTGAAAAAACATGTTTTAACACACAAATCACATTTTAGAAGTAGTATTATTGACAGTTAAGAATGTATAATATCACAATATACCGCCCTGTATCTGGCAGTGGAATTACCGATTTTTTTTTAGAGTGGCGTTTGAACCCGCAATCCGCAGAATGGAGTTTTGAACTCAACAATACGGCGAATAAATAAAATTGCATTGCATAATGCCAGCGACATTGTGGCGTTAATAGCATTTTACTTCAAGGTGAGTCGCAAGATTAATTTAATATATTATTTTTATGGAAATTATGACGGTAATATATTTTACGATCAAAATTACTGTAAGCCGTTGCCGTTGAGACATCTTTGGCATACATAAAGATATTAAGCAAGAAGCTTTTAAGCGTAGGCTCGACATAAAAGTCATTTTACTTGCGCTGCAAAAGTCTTGTATTAGAATATTCAAAGATATAAATGTACGGGTGCTATTTTTAGTTCGAAACTAAATTTTATTCTGCGTTTATTTATCTGACTCAAATCAAAATTCCCCGTCCAACAATAAAATCTTATGCTTTTAGTACCTAGACGTAATGAAACTAACCTTTTAACTATTGCGCATCGAAGCTTTAACTACCAAATACTACGATTGGAGCGAAAATAATTTTATCGATAGTTTAAATATATTTCCAACACTTATTTAAGTCATTCTATGAATAATGACTGTTTTTATTCGAGAATGACAACTTGCTAGGCACGTTATGTTCCAAGATGATCCAATTAGAATCAAGGGGTATTTTTTTCCTTACCATTAATAATATGCTCTCTGGCACGATTTTTCCGCTTACGAATTGCTTATGGAATCATTCTCCCACGATACCTGATTTACTAGGTATTTTTTTGTTAAAATGAATACTATTTTACGTAACAAAATTACGTAATTTAATACTATTTTATGGAATTATGGTTCGTTTCACGACTTATTCTTTTAGATGTCTTCTTGAATTTCCAAAAAAAAAACATAATTTCGACGTGATACGTTTCGTTTTTCCAATTCATTTACACATTATAAACGTTTCCAATTATTATAAGAATGGGACGATATTTGGCTTTCATTTTCTTCAAGGTTTCTCTATGGCCCGTCTTCCGTCGGTCGTTAAATTAGTTATAAAATCGGGAATGAAAGCGGGGTATAGTTAAAAAAAAAACTCACATTATTTACTCACGCAATAATATCCTTTAAAAGCCGGGGAAGTACTTCCGTTAATCACTCCGGTATAAAAATGAACAGAAAACAAAGGGGAAGCATTTTCAATTATTGTCCTCGTGGTCGTAGGCTAGTACAAAGTACCCCTTGTATGTGGTAATGGTTAAAAAACAGCTAATTGCACACTCCGGTTTCATGAGGTAGTCCACTTTACCCACCCAATTTTTCAGCTCCCACAACTTTAGCACTTGGACTTGTGCACATTGAGCTCCTCACCTATTCATATTATTAAGTTGTAGTGACCGCGCCCGCGACTCCGTCCGCGTGGAATTCGATTTCCGAACACACAGTGTTTTACTACATCTTAAAGTCGTCCTTGACTAAAGGACTATCATATGCAAAAATATTTTTTCAATTTGAAGCAGTAGTTTCTGAGATAAGCGCGTTCAAACAAACACACAAACAAATTCAGCTTCATTATATTAGTGTAAATTCCTGTCAAAAATATCAATCGATGCTCGAAGTGGACAAGGCCAAGTGCTGATGTTGCGGGTGCTCAAAAATTGGGTGCTTGAAGTGGAACACCACGGTTTCATGTTATGTGCAGGACTGGTCTCGCCAATGTCATTAGTGGTACTCTCGAGGGGTCCAGGGGTCAGGAGGTCGCGGGGGGTTACTGGCCGTAAACGACGTCGCCTTGCATTTTCGATTCCACAGTGGCACGCCAACGTTAAACCATTATGGATTTTTAGACTCACGATATGCGACTGTCTGCATACGAAGTGCAGTTTGAAAGGTCGATTTCGGAGTTATTCGGAGATTAAAATGTATTGTGGAGTTTGGAACGTCTGCGTCGGAGAAATTACATCACGCTTGGATTAGTGGATTGTGTATTTGAGATAATGAAAGTTTAATATGTTAATTTTAGATCGTTTATTGCTAATGATATATATTATTATTTGAATCGAGTAAAATTTTCTGTTGTGTGTGATTTGGTATTGTTCATTTGACACAATTCTTTGAAATTGAGTTTTCAGAAAACACTTTCCTGGGGTGATGCATATGGTAAGGAAACTTAGAGTAATGTGGCGATGAATTATTTGGTTATAATTATTACAATAACTTTAAAACACAAATAATCGATCGGAAAACTAGTAAAATTGTACCATGAACTATATGCTCTCAAACACAACTATTTTTAAAACTGTTTATTAACAAAGACTTCGGTCGCGCCAGCGAGATAATCAAAACTTAGTTAATTCTGTTCAAGTTTGTTTCGCAACGCCTTTCTAATTAAATTGTAATCTCCTTAAAAGTTTTTGCTTGTACTAGCATTTCATAATCCACCTCCTGCTTCTGTGTAAAATAAACGTGAATAATTTGAAAGCAGAAATTAATTGTTGCTTCGAAGTATTTTCATCTGAAAAGAAAGTTCGGTCGATTTGACGTATTCATTAATTTGTATTTGACGACGGGAAATTACATTTGAATGAACCTAGACGGGATAGGCATCAAAATCATTAGATTGAAATATTTATCAATGTGCGGGATATTCTTATGATATTCATGCGCGGGATTTAGGAAGAAATATCCACTAGAGATAACTTTATTGTCAAATATGTTCCAAGTGACACGTTTTACGTGCCGTTATTTCAATAAAATATAAATTGGCGCCTTTCATAACATCAAGATTACTATCGAACTCTGAACGTAGGCTAATCCTCAATGAGAAATTAAATAGCTAAACATTAATAATAACATTTCTCTCAAAAGAAAATCATGAAAATATTGCTTCATTAGACTTGTGATCAACTTCAAGCAGTATCGTCCTTTGCAAAACTCGTGTAAACTTTTGAGATCTAGTAGCGGTCTCAAAAGTCGTGTAACCTTGGTATTCGAATCATATAACAATATTTAATTCCATCAGTAAAATCTTGCAAATGAAGTAATATTAGTTACTAGCGGCTGCCCGTGACTTCGTCCTTGTTGAATTATAGCTTAAAGCCTTCAAACAAGACCAATGGACCTTCCAACTCAAAATGATTTTGTTCAATTTGAACCAGGCGTTCCTGAGATGAGCTCGTTCAAACAAACAAACTCTTCAGCTTCATTATATTAGTTTCGAGTAAAGATTTTAGGTCTAAACAAACATACCTACATTATGGACTTGAAAATTCTTAAATGGTAATACTGTTTGTGCAGTAAAGTTTGAAGAAAATACGAGTATTATCACGAGTGTAATCTAAAATTTGTTGGAAATTCCACGGGAGATAGTCCGAAGGGAACTGAATCTGTTGAAATAATATTATCAGGGACGCGAAAACTTTTTGCTTTCGTGACTTCTTTTCGTAATTAAGTTTGTTCGCTGCCTCATTGAATTTAAATGAGAGGATGGTGCCTAAATTGCAACAATATTTTCTTTTGGTCTGTTCATTATAACGTGAGTGCCTTTGGTCTATGAAACTTGATTACAAAGTTTTGACAAGTTAATTTACCGTTATGAATATTTTATTCATAATTTTTTAGGGGGTCTGTAGGCACGACTCCGTATCTATACTTTCTTTGTACTATACTTGTACTTACTTTTTGACACTTTTCAAAGTGTAAACCTCACTTCTAAGGTTAACTAAAATTGTTCACTTACTAAATTCGCATAATAATAAAGGTCACAATAATTGAATGACTGCATCCAATGTCTTCTTTCACCGGTCCATAATTCCGCATCCTGTTATCATTGAAGCCATGCTTGAATGATACAAAATTTACGTTTCCCTGCATCGTATCAGCGTCTAATTCCCAGTCATTATTCACAAATGGTCGGTGGATGAAGATGAAGCAATAACGTAAATTGCTGTGCGCGCCATCTCGTGACCGGCGGGCGGAATTGCGTCGTGCCACCGCAGAGCTTGGGTCACGGTTGCTGCGCGCACGCATCGGCTTGGCGGCTGGGCTAGTAAATGTCAGGTTTGCTGGCTGGTGTCCTCGTAGCCGAGTTTCGGCTGGATACAAGTGTGTTACAGGTGTTCCACAATGCCTAAGGATAATACTATAAGTGCAGAAAAATATTGTGGATGTACATAGGTACATCTACAATACTCTTATAGAAGAGTAGTTAAGTTTAGTGGAACTTTCACTCGAATGCGCAGCTCGTCTGGGGAAGAACTTCATCTTCCAGAAGACTGCAGTGAATTAGCACTTCATGACTGTTTTGCTATGTTTTTTCTGGCAAGGTTTGCAATGCTCTGCTTCTGCAATTGGAAATGCTATGCACTCTTTATCTGTAGAATATCCGGGAAGAGAACATAGCTAGGTATTTGTAAATAATTTCAAAATTATATTTACCGCTATAACTGTGGCCTCAAGAAATGACCTCGAGGAAAATAAACAAAATATTTGCTGGCTACCACTTAAGTTGACGCTAAGCTTGTGACATCGGCTCGAGTGTTTAATTAAAATTGTAAGCCGCTTGCAATTCCACTGCGTTAAGTAAATATTTAATAATTTCATAAAGCACTTAGGTTTCTACGCTGAAGTTATTTGGAGAATCTGTAATCTCTATATGAAATGTTTAGTACATACCTACATAGGTACTCGCATGCCAAAACTATATGTCAATGCCAGACACTAAATGTTACTAGTAAATTTTTTATGACGTTTAAATAAATAAACGATATTCTAATTACATGTTTCTATTGAAACCATAAAATTGTTTATGCTAAAATATTTATTGACTTCGTAAGTATCAATCAATAGTAATCGTACATTTGAAAATCGTAAATAAATTATTATTCATTATCTTGGAAGCTTTTATGATACACGAAGGTTTGCAAAGATTCTCGTATTAACGATAAAAATATATGCAAATTAAGTGCATTAATTATTATTTTCCCTTCTAAGATACAAATAGATACTTGAATATCATTTACGTATTAAACCTTACATCTATTGGTTTAAATGGAGTTAAGCTCTTGGGAGGCGTTCACTAGAATTTATGGAGAAAGACGCCCCCGATAGTCGGATATTCACAGTTATTTACGTTAAATTTGAGACCGTAAAGATGTTATCAAATTTATTACTTGTATCTCGGTTTAGGCTTTGATAGATATATGCCTAGACATTTGTAAGAAACGAGACTGGGAATGTACTCAAGGGAATAGAACTTTGGGCGTATTCTCAAATTCGAGACTTTGGATTTATTGAATTTACAAGTTTGTTCACAATATTTTTAGATAAAATTATGTATCCAAATTAATTTTTATTATGAAATGAACTATTACCCACAGCCAGGACGTTTGTTCATTGGATAGATGAACCTTAATCATATCGTCATTTTATGTGATTTATTAAATTTTAATAATGAATGGTGTGATATTAACAATATCCCCATCTCTGACGGTGATGAAAGTTGAAATATTTGCTGATGCTACAATTATCTTGCTAAGTAGTCTTTATATTCTTGGCCACTTTTGATGAATAATATAACTCACACTTAATAAACTAAGTTTACAGCTAAAGTCTAAAACAGCAGATGCTTGCTGTATTTACAAATTTTCATCTACATTCTACTGTATTGAACAACAGTAAGACATGTTGAAGTCTATGGGTATATCTTGGACCTCCGTAGTCCTTGTATTTATGACACTTATCTGAAACTACAAATCTGTTATTTACTTTATCAAATAATATTAAACTTTAAACCTTATAAATGAACTAAATATGTAGGTACAATCATTCAATAGATTCCTTGTTCTGGAAAATGTATCGTTATGTTAATATCGTGCTATAGTTGCATGCTACTTGTAGGAGTTAGAAGTGAGCTTTGGTCGTGTACTCGCATTGACATATATTTTAGCCTAGTTTTATGAGTATCAGGCTGTGGTCTCAAAGTCCTGGGATCTATTCCCGGGTCATCAAAATATTTGTGTCGGTTTTTCCGATTACAGCCGGGGTTTGTAATTAACAATCCGCATTTGACAAGCATGGTGATTAAGCCAACACCAATATTTGTAAAGAAAACATGTTTTGAACGATAGACGCATTTGCCTTTGTGGGACATTAATAGGCTGATATTTTATTTTAAATACATTTTGCCCCTCACTTTCTTGCTGCCTTCTCTACACTGTGTCTTCGAAGTCGTAAAGATGATATCTTTATGGCTTGTCTGTGTAGGCCTTAAATGCTCGGTGATAGATCTAAGTCTAGACATTGCAAGTAACGACGTTGAAATGGATCTTTTATTGCTTGTTTCAGATTACGCAGACCAGTTGTCAACTGAAGCTGTCCTGTAATCATTATTGTGAGTATTCAAGATGGAATGTTTGAAATAAATTCAACTTAAGGGTAGCTTGTTTCACAACTTTTCTAATTTTAAATACTTCACAATATTTTTTGTGGGTTTGTAATGAAACGTTTTATAGCCATGGATTGATTTTCATGTGTTTTTATCTGGAAGAATATTTATTTATAGTAAATGTATATTTCTGTATGTATAAGTACTAAGATACACCAGAACCGAAACTTAATCGATTTCGAAAGGTTATATTGAAAGCCATTAACTCTTTACACGTTCATGTTATATTTAAATTAGAATGGACCCATATATATTCTTAAAATTTATGTTAAGTGCCGCGCAGTAATAATAAGAAATTCAGGTCAAAGTATGGGCTCATCATTCTTGCCCTCCCCTCTCATTTCCATGTCGCGAGGAAGAGGTGCTCAAGAAATTTTATTAAAATTATTCCATACGATTACGCCTTTGATAGAGTACTATGTTACTTTGATAGCCATTGTTTTGTTTGTCGCAATTGTAACAAAAGTGCCTTTGTACAATGTTTGTACATAACGAAGGTTTGGCATAGCTGAGGATTGTTTCATTCATTAATTTTTATTAAAGTACTCCAGTAAATTGGTTTGGAATGTTTCAGCACAGCCCAGATTACCAACACAAAAATAAAAGCACTGTTATAACAAAACAAAAATCGCGGCAATACGCCCAAATTGAAACAGAATGAAAGCCCACACTTTTTTATCTTGATTTGTTTAAATAAACCCTTTATCGTAATTGCTTTCTGTCCGCCTAATATACGCAACGACCAATTTAACTTAACTCCCCCGGTTCACTTAGTATTCTGCGCGAAGAAAAAAAAACACAACACAAAATTAAACGCCGCACATAGCTCAGATGTTTGAATGGCCCGCACTAATTCCACGGGGTGACCCAAAAAGTTTCTACTTTCGCCTACAAATAGCGGTGTTGCGTTGAAAAATGGCAACCCCGAACCGACGCCGATAATGCACGAGCAGAACAATCCATCAGGCCGAGGGTAACGTTACGACCCCGGTTGGGGAGGGGCGAATACATTTTTACACTTTTACGACAGCAAGCATAGTTTGCATTCTGAAATATACGGTTGATTTGTTATTTTTTAATGGGGATGCCTTAATTTCCAAGGTTGAAAATTAATAGTGGTTTATTGAAAGTTCCTCGCTTATAGGGCAGGTGGACCAAATTAAACTGAACCGTTAAAGATGCCTTAAGCCTCCTACCCAAAAGAGAACAATATTACAGTAACTTATTACAACGAAGAATCTTAAAATTAGATTGTACAAAAAGCTATATTATACCCAATGAACGAATAATTATATTTCTGGCGGGAAAATGAAGGCATAATATATTAGAGGAATTACAAAGGCGTAGAATACCTTAATATATAAGCTATAAGATAATAAAATGCCTGTGTTAAAAAAAATCTACAGCACTTAGTTTAAACATATGATTTTATTTCACAGATTCCAAATTGAGGAACATGGACGAGAAATGTCGGCCGAATCGGAAATGAAACAGAAAACTAGGAAGAAAATTGTAAAACTTTGGCACGGCGGCCGGGCGACGTTATAGGTCCCCCTGCAAGTCATGTGAAGTGTAGCAGGGACATTGAATAAACGTTCATATCTAAAAGGCATATCTTGCTGCAATCTGAAAAAAAACAAACACATATCTCATAATTTTATGCTAGTCACCCTTTTGTGATTGTATAGTTAGTGTAAACTATTTTGCTCAAAATTTCGCCCTAAGCATTCGAAGCGATCAGGATCACGCATCGGGAAATGTTCTAGATAATACTGATAAAGCGAAGGAATACGAAGACAAAGATTAGTAAAATGAAATACTACAGCATGTTCTTCCTGAGGAGGCGGACGTTGATACTTAAAGCGGTGCTGGTACTGACAGCGCTGTGGTTTATGGTTGCGTTGCTGACAACAAACGGTGGGACGAGAAATGCGATAGGTGGAGCTCAACCGATCGAATACGAAGATGCCGAGGCGAAACCTTTGAAGATGGCAAAGCCTACGTCAACGAAGAGGAAGAGCGAGTCGTACGTGAACAATCTCTCAGACGGTAAGTTGGGCTTACAAATAAAACAGCACGCTTGTTTGGTATCGTAGAGGCTTTAAATTTTATGTTACGTAACAAATTCAATGTGATTGTTGTTGGGAACTGAGAAACATTAACTAAACTGAAGAAATTATAAACGTACTAACTTGACAATATTATTCTCGTTAACGTCTCATTTTCTTTTATCCGCGATGAATACAAAATACGTTGTTTAATTCGTAAACGCATTGCATCTGAGTGGATGCATCTCGACCATGATAATGAAGACCTTCAGAATAGAGACATTCATATTTCCAAGAAATTTCTTTCAGAAGTGTTTAAGACTTTTATTTTTTGCTGTAAAGTTGAGTTTTTGTTTGTTTATAAAATAACATACAATTGTGTTTTGTCGTGGCTTTTTCTTGCAACTCAACAATGAAATTGTCGGTTTAACAAAGTTACGGGTCGGAATTTTATTAAATAAAACAAATGTTGAAAATACTTAGGATTTCTACGCACACTTGTTATATTTGTCTATGCATGTGTATAGTTGTCTTTAATATTCGTTGCTTTTTAATTTGTAATATGCATGACAATTTACGTTTGTCCATCACAGAGCGGCGAATCAATTGGCTCGGTCGGCTTTCTGGGGATGAAGGTAATTCGAAAAATGCTTTTGTAATATTTTTATACTTTCGTCGCAACATTTTTTTATTTGGTGCTGGTGTATGAAGTGTTGGATATAAAATTGTATATGGTGATTGGTTGATGTTAACCTAACCATTGAAATGGTGTCGGCTGTGGTTATGGTCTATACTGAATACAAAATCATTCTATCGACTTGAATGAATGAATTAAACGCAACCCTTGTTTTACGGTTTTCTCACACTAAAATAGTGATCATACTATGAGATGAGAAAACCAAGGAAAGGAACAAAGATACGAAATCTTTCCAAAATATTACTTTCTATAAACTAATCTCAAAACAACTTAAACAGTTTCACCTATTCTCTAACTTTCCCACTACGCAGGGAGCCGATGCATTTCCAATATTTTTGTCGCTGCCAATTTACCCCCTGTTATCGTAATAGCATTCCCACGCTCGCCTTTGAAAGGATGTTCGTATACTAATAGGCAATATCCTGTAGGTCTAGGCGTTATAGCTGCTCCGGGCTCGGACAACGCACCCGGCGAGCTTGGAAAACCGGTCGTCCTGCCCAAGAATATAAGTGAGGACGCAAAACTGGCTGTTTCCGAGGGATGGAAAAAGAATGCCTTCAACCAGTATGTCAGCGACCTTATATCTATAAGGAGGAAACTGCCCGATCCGAGAGATGAATGGTGAGGATGTTTTGTTGTATGATTTATTTTATTAACCCAAGTATTTTGTAGGGTGAGTATGTATTGATATTCTTTTGAAAAATTGAACATAATAATTTCGAGATGGAATCTCATTTGCATTCTTTATAATATAAACATCTTCATTTAAAATAATTCACCTACCCTATACACAACAGCAAGCTATCATAATGATAAAAATGGTTCAAACTAATTTGTTACAAAACGAGCGCTTGGAATAATTTGTATAAAAGATAATAAGTAATTTAAGACTACAATTTTCTCCTTAAAGAAACCTCATGTATTTATTGGTTTGAATAAACCGCTTAATACCATGGTAACAAAAACTTTGTCTAAGAGCATTGGGTATTATAGATAATATATTTTCCTGTTCAAAGTTGCCAAGTTGAATCGCAGCCGCAAATCTTGCTTCTATCCTCAAGATGATAAAGAACGGTTTCAATCAAACCATCGACCTCACATATATGAGGAGGAAACTACCAGACCCAAGGGACGAGCGCTAAGGAAATGAAATGATATAATGATACATTAGATTTGGCAAGTCGATTGGAAGTTGCGCAAAAAATGTCCCGAGGGCTTTCGCTCTGATTTGATACGTACTATCGGAGATTACAAGATGTGGCGAGTAGGTTAAAATAATGTTTACACACATTTCGATGCTGGGTTTTGTGTTTGCAAAGATAAATTATGTTAAGAGCAAACAATAATCGTAATGTTATCATCTCAAAATATTTGTGACCCAATGGTACCCCAATTTCATTTATTTCTGATCCGTTTTTGTTATATTTAGGCTATTAAAAATAATACGTCATAGATAATCTATTATTTAAAGTACGAGGATAATAATTATTGTTATCATTAGATTTCAAATCAGTGTGAAATAAATCACAAGACGTTACGCCACAAAAAAGGAATGACCCTTCAAAGATGGTGTGGTAGTCCACAACGGAATCTACTTTTTTTTTTTAATTCAATATCAATATCAGCCTATCGCGTATTTTTGAATTATAAAATGTAAATTATAGTAACAAAGCACTACTAATAGATTCTTCGTTTCAGGTGCAAACAACCAGGACGCTATTTAGAGAACCTCCCTCAGACTTCAGTGGTGATCTGTTTCCACAATGAAGCGTGGTCGGTGCTGCTCAGGACTGTGCATTCAGTCCTGGACAGATCACCACCACACTTGATAAAGGAGATCATTCTGGTCGACGACTTCTCTGACATGCGTGAGTACACTTTTATGGTAACGTTGTGGGGAAGTCTCGGAATATTTTTTGTTGATCATAGGTGTCGAAAAATGCGACTAACGCATGATATTTCCGGGGAAGGGAAGCAGTACTCGCCTATGTTTGATCATTCACCATTCATCGGTCATCAATCTGACTGCCTTAGTGAATACCTATGTTCCCCACACTTTGGTTGATATGACTGTGGTCATAAATATACTCATGAGAGATCCCTTCAACTACCGTTGAACTGTAATATCCTGATGTTGATACATAAATGCATAGGGACAGTAAGATTCAACGGGAAGAATTTTATTTGAAATATGTAGGGAATTTGAAAGGATTTTCCCCTGTAAATAGTCTCTGGCTAAATTCGCGGAAGCTTGTTAATACATTTTCATTTAGAAGCAAGGTTTAGTCAATGCAATTTATATCTATCGTCGAGGAAAACGACCGTAATCGGATTTTGAGGGATTCCTTTAAATAAATCTTTCGTTGCTATGAGGAAATTTTACGCAGCAAACCTTACGGAGACATGTGATTAAAATTGTGAGAAAATAACATATTCCTTGAATTACATAGACGTTTCGTGAACTCATTTAACACACATCTATTATTAGTAGAATTGTTAATGATCAGCGTGCTTCAAATTAGGTAGCAATTTCGTCGTTACGATTAATCGTAATACGGAATACGTGTGTATATTAATAATACATTATGATTGAAGCTTTTAACTAAATTAAAAATAATTGGCGTGGTAGGACATTTCCGTACTGTTTCTTCGGTCCTATGCACAATGTTCGTCGTTTTGAATCCCTACATGTGATCTGGTTTGTGATGTTGTCGGGTATTTTTTGAATATTTATCGAATTTCTTGCCTCTTTTTCTCGATAGATTACTGCGTTCTGAAGTCGGAAGTAGAATCATATTATTGACGATTTATAATTTTTTTTAAGATTAATAAGTGCCTTACTGTGGCCTCCATAAGTAACATAAGTGGTTTTGATTTTAAATACATTTAAATTTAACTCCTCATTCCTCCCACGGTAGTGTTGTTAGTCGGCAACCCATGC
Organism: Nomophila noctuella; assembly: GCA_958496325.1. Classification (NCBI taxonomy): domain Eukaryota; kingdom Metazoa; phylum Arthropoda; class Insecta; order Lepidoptera; family Crambidae; genus Nomophila; species Nomophila noctuella. The sequence continues at coordinate 7,460,282 of OY292492.1, read as the reverse complement.
ACAAAGTATATTGTAGCAATTCAAGTTTAAAATTTGAAGTAACCATATAACCATAACCATATTTATTTATTTATTTATTTATTTATTGGCGAAAAACATGTTTACATTATAATAACTTATATCTAGTGACTCTGCATTAAGCAACATTTGCTTGTATTGCAGTAGCCAAAACACTCCGTATACAATATTACGTAAACATGTTAATATATATATACCTTACAGACTATCATACATATTAATAAAATTATACATAAAATTAAATGTACAAAATGAAGCAATATCCTAATATCATTTTTTCTTCCAGCTCACCTGATGCAGCAGTTAGACGACTACATGTCATCCCTGCCGAAAGTGCGGATAGTGCGTGCGTCTCGTCGCGAGGGTCTCATCAGAGCTCGTCTCCTCGGAGCCAGATACGTCACCGCCCCGGTCCTTACTTACCTGGACAGTCATTGCGAATGCACTGAAGGTGAGGAATTGTTTTGATAATAATGATGACGGATGCTGTTGATGGTGTACTGGGGTTTTGTGTATAGTTTACACCTACGGGGTTTAGGGCGCAATCATTGGTCCTTTGAGTTGGGCAATGAGAACAGGCGTAAGTTAAAAGATCCAAAAAAGTAAAAAATAATTATTTGCTGGCAGAATACTACCGTCAATAACTCAAGTATTTTGTAGATACTTTGCCGGTCTATGAAGTCTTAGATCTTCCCCGAATGAAGCTCTAAAGATCTTAGTTCACGCTAGTGAAAACTACTTCACTGTGATTCTGCGTAAGGTTAATCAAAAAGAAGTTAAGTGTAATACATTATATTTCATTTAACAAAACTACTTTAATAATATTTGTACCTACTCTTTACACACTCCTCCATCTTATTTTGTGAGTAATTGGTAAATATTTCTCATAAGGAGCCTAAAACATTCATGTTATGATTATTTGCTTATTTTCTGTTTTACTAGGAAAAATAAAGTAACAAGCAAAGCTTACGTTCAAAGCAGAGCATTATAGCCCGAAATCAGGAAAGTTCTTCATAGTTGCTTTAACGGAACGTCCACAAAGGAAATAATTAAGCAATTAGATAATTTTATGTCGCCCCCGCCTAGTGTTGGGTGTTATAGTGCACGACATGCCTCGAAAGCCTCATTAGAAACAGACTGCTCGAGGCCAATACGCCCCCATCTTTTCTTATCTAGATATCCACACGAAGTACTGAGGGTTGGAGAATGTTTTTCAAACGTTTAATTTGCAGCGGAATGTGAACTTCGTGCTATTTAAACTTCTTATCTTAGTCGAGACTAAGCCAATTTACGTTGCATTCTAGTACAATTGGATTCTTTGTCACTGGAATCGGATGGAATCAATTTCTTTTTTGTGTTTGATGATTGGTACGTTAACGTTGTCTGTTTGTGATGGATGAATATTTTCTTTTCTCGTGTCTTGATTCAAAGAATCACAAAGCAAATGGTTAATTATATTTTTATGCTTGTGTTTCAGGATGGCTTGAACCATTACTCGACAGAATCGCACGCAACAAAACAACTGTGGTTTGCCCCGTAATCGATGTTCTCGACGACAACACCCTAGAGTATCATTACCGAGACTCGTCATCCGTCAATGTTGGTGGGTTCGATTGGAACCTACAGTTCAATTGGCACCCGGTACCGGCAAGAGAGAGAGCGAGACACCAACATACGGCAGAACCAGTGTGGTCTCCAACTATGGCTGGTGGACTCTTCGCTATAGACAAGGAGTTTTTCGAAAGATTGGGAACGTACGACAGCGGCTTCGATATATGGGGCGGCGAGAATCTTGAACTCTCTTTCAAAACATGGATGTGCGGTGGAACCCTAGAAATCGTCCCGTGCTCTCACGTCGGCCATATATTCAGAAAACGTTCGCCTTACAAGTGGAGAACCGGTGTGAACGTGCTGAAAAAGAATTCCGTACGCTTAGCGGAGGTAACAACGACACAACTATGTATCTATGCACATATTCCGTTCGCTATCGAAGAATATTACTAACATATTCCGATGATATCTTTCGCAGGTATGGTTAGATGACTACGCGAAGTACTACTATCAACGTGTAGGTAACGATAAAGGGGATTACGGTGACGTCACCGGCAGAAAAAACCTCAGGGAGAAACTGGGTTGCAAGTCATTTGAGTGGTACTTGAAAAATATTTATCCTGAGCTCTTCATTCCGGGAGAATCGGTCGCGCACGGCGAGGTTCGTATAAAGTTTTATGAAACCATTTTATTTTTTTCGCAAGTGAATCTTGATGTGAGAGATCTCTTTATTATTAAAGTGTGTTGATATTTTTTCAAGTATTCAGATAACGTGTTGAGAGTGCAAATTATTCACGTGTCCTTCAAAATTGTTACTTGTACAGATCCGAAATGTCGCCTTCCAAAAGATATGTTTGGACTCCCCGACGCGCAAGTCCGACCATCATAAACCAGTCGGCCTTTACCCGTGTCATCGTCAAGGAGGAAATCAGGTCTTCTGTCGTTCACAATACGACCGAAAGCGGCAGTACCACTTTGTTGGAGTTTATGTTCAACTTCAAACAATTTCACGTTCTGTTTTATTCGGTTGTCACTCTGCACTCTTTTAATAGCACAAACAATTCAAGCACGTACTTCCAAGGCACATGCACGGAAAATAGTTATTTATTCTCTGTATGACCAAAATTAGGTACGAAATCAAGCGTTCAAAACACAATTCTGTCTCACTGGGGATTCTGTTGAAAGTACCGAAGAAGATGTACCAATTTTCATCCACAAATGTCATCAACGTGGAGGCAGACAGGTACCATGGGCAAATCAGTTTGATCTTGAGAATTTGCGTGGTACCTCCTAGATTTATTATTGCTACGGAATGCCGATGTGTTAACTTATTCTGCTATGATGAATAAGTGATTTATGTTGTTTTTGTTTGTTTTCATATTCATTATCACAAATTATGGAACATTATCACTTGATTAAATTTTGTAAAAATAACCTAACAACAGCCCTTTGTGGATGTCAAAACCAAAATTTTGAATTACTACCGTTGTGATTATCACATTACGTGACATTATCACTTGACCGGTCCAAATTCAAAAAAGACAAAAAATCAAATGATGATGTTTCAAAAGCACGCTTGCTTTGGGCACGCCTTTTTAACTTATGGATGGCACCAGATCGAGAATCCATGGTCGGATATGTGCATCGACTCCGCTGCGGGCCCCGAAGACATGAAGAAGCCGGTCAACGTGTGGCCTTGCCATGGGGAGTACGGGAACCAGGTTTGTCGAAGGATGCCGTTACTGTTTCATCTCCATCGCTTTGCTTCCACGTAGTTGGTTGTTTGTTGGTGTGGGTCATGTTTGCGAAGTAACAGAATTACCCAGTGCCTACTGTATTTGTTGTGGCAAACATGTACGGAAAGATAAGAATTTGCTTGAGAACCTTGAGGTAACACAGCCTAGTAATGAGCTTCTAAGTCTTGTAAAAAAGTAACAATTCCTGAATTTGTCACCATACAAAAATCATATTTTACCTCATCTTATCATTCCGTTCATGTTTGCTACTTATTATGGTCATAGTTATATGAAATAACATTATAATCCAGATTTATGAACCGTACTTAGTACTAATAAGCGAAACATTTGCGTGTAGACTCTCATTCATTATTCGACACGCGTATGTTTCGCATGGTGAACGTATAACGCTGTTACTAACGCGATAAAACTGTGACTTCATTATTATGAATACTGGTTTTGAAGGAATGTTTTATGATAGAAATCATTCGTATAATTAGTTTGAAACACATTCGGACATCAAATGAGAAAAGGTGAAATGGTAGGGGAATTTCACAGGTGTTGACAAAATTTTTATTATTGATTTCATACTACTCTTCCAATTTGGTACTGCCGCCAGGTTTATATTTTAGTTTTTAGTTATAATATTTTAACATTTTATTTATTTTTAATATTACTAATTTTCCCTCTCGTAAAAACATTATAATTAAGTCTAATGTAAATATTCATTGTAAATATTTAAATAAGTAATTTGTCTTGCAATTGTTTTTCTATAATTATTTTTGTAGAACTTTTACTGTGTGATTTTGAAGGGTTTGGATAGTTCAGTTAATGGGCAATTGACCATTAGGCAATTTTTATTCTTTTTATTCGTTTTCACACAATCTAAATATACATTTATGAAACAGTTAATAGAAGTTTATCAATTGGATACGATATATTAAAGTAAAGTAATATCAAAATAATAAATATACACTTTCACAGTTTTGGTAATGCTCAACTTACTATTATTGCATTTTAACTTTAATCAATTCGGTTTTTTTGCTGTATTGTAAAGATTAATTGTTATAATATGAATTTATAGTTGAGTTATATCGGTTGTTCCGGCTTTATTAAGACATTGTTCAAGAGATTAAGATTAAACACTTTACATTAAACTTACTTACTTACTGCGATGGCGCAGGTTAAATTAAACCATTCTTAATATATTAAGTATTTCTCTTTTGTAAGGTTTCTTATAAAAAGAACAGAAAATTGCCCCAATTACAACTTACTTATGTTTGTAACGAATTATTATGTTGTATATATATTTTTCTTTTTTTGTATTATTTACTCTTTTAACATGAAGGGTGCCACAACTTGCTCAAACCACAAGTTCAAATCATCCGGAGCGATGTTTATAAATGCTTCGAACACATACATTGAAAAACAGACACATTGGCATCCCTTCATGCAGAGATTAGAAACCTATTTCAATGTATGTTCCAATGTTTCCAGTACTGGATGTATTCGAAGAACGGCGAGATCAGACGTGACGAGACGTGTCTGGACTACTCTGGACACGATGTGGTTTTGTACCCCTGCCACGGTGCTAAAGGAAACCAGCTGTGGTTGTATGACCCTAATGTAAGCATTGACTATTGTTGTTTGCACCTTCATATAACTTAAGGGCTGGTACTTTTTTTTTAAGTTAGGATAAATGTAGGTACTGTTGGGTATTGCACACAACTCACAAATATTGATTAAAATAAGAGAAGGAATTGATGAACAAAAATAGACACCGACATTTTTGATGATCAAATGGTTCAGTAACAAAATTGCCATTTTCACTCTTGTTTCTTTTGGAATTTCGGAGCAAAAGGTTAGGTTGGCTTAGAAAGGGTCATTATAAACTCTCTTTTTTATTTTTACAGACGAAGCTATTAAAGCACGGTTCCAGCGAGAAGTGTATGGCGATAAACAGGAAAAAAGACAAGGTGGTGATGGAGACTTGTAACGAATCTGAGAGCCGGCAGATGTGGAACATGGAGAACTTCAACCCCGATAGACTGACCCCAGAACTGACGGCCGAGTAGCCAGAGGCCTATGACGAGGTCCTCTTCATATAAGACGAGATAATGACTCATTTGAAATTATCAAAAGTGAAGTGAGTGAGTGCAAGTGATTAGGAATAATGTCACTCGTTCCCGAAGTGAACGCAGCCAAACGTGATACATGGAACGTGCGTGGTTTCTAGCAATTTTTTTCTTGACACGAGGCCATTTATTAAATGATAAGTTGTTTACTATTGGAGGTAATTGTAAAACAGCTTGTGTGTGTAGTTTATATTGACGTAGATACAAATAATGCTATACGGTGATCGTATAACAAACCCCGTTCTGGGCCTAAGTTTTACTGATTAAATTTTACAATGGCAGTTTTTGATTAAATTATAACTGTTACAAATACTTTTCATCTTTATTTTCACACGTTTGATGAGAGAATAAAATATATTTTTTTCCATTACAATTTGATTATTGACTATCTAATGGTCGAGATGCCTTTTTCATATAAATAGATTTTATATTGTTTGTTAGGTACTGTATTTTATTTTATTGATTGTTTTAGACGTCGTGAAGGGATATTTTTAATGACATTTTTAGTTATAGCTCAAATTATTGTTACATCAGAAAAATATTATTTAATGTAAATTTGACGTTGAGAATTCATTTTCTTTAATTATTTGCTTGAATTATTTTTTGTTTTAGTTTTCTGCTCCAGCTCTAATGAGTGAATATCGATTAATGCCTATTTTAATAACTTGAAAATATTTTCAAAGTACGTACATCACGTAATAGTATTTTTTGGGAAGTATTAATGCATCATTTTAATAAAAGTCTTAGTAAATACTTCTACTCTGTACATATCCAATTGTAATCTTAACATTTATCAGTAACTTTTATAATAATTATATTTATTATTATAAAAAAGTAATTATCAATGCGGTGGATGAAGACTCTAGCTTTTACACAATCATTGTGATTTATTTAATTAAAAATATAAAATAGTCATTTGGACATAGGTGTTAGAAAAATTAAATAGTGAAATGTATGTAAATTTATAAATAGCTAGCAGTAAACTATAAAGTTCAGTTTTTAGGAATAAAATTAAGTAAATATTTTTGTATAACTAATATCACCAATGGTGAGTTCATTTATTTTGATTAAGAATAGATACTCTATCGTTGATGAGGTAGCAAATTTAACAACCATGACTGACTTTTAGATAAATCCACAGAACTGTCGATGCGGTTCATCATTTTAATATGTAATTACAATATGTTAGGTAAATACATTAATTTCAGTCTAACAAGTCAGTTCTGTATTTAAAAAATCGCAAACCTAACAATAAATGTTATTTATGACATCGACATAAATTTTAAAATATTTGTTTTGAAAATGTCATGCTCAAGTCATAAAATTTAACATCCAATTGGTTAAATTGAATCCCTTGTATATTTCCATTGTTGAAACTCGTAACATTCCGTAATGTGATCCAATGTTTATTTTAGGTACAAATTGTTGCCATTAAGTTTTTTTTTTTAAATCGTCTCATAATGTCTTAAATCAGTAGATTATTATAAAATCAGTTATTTCATGTTGCAATTGATTTCATGAAAGTCAAAAAGTATGTTTAACTTACATTACAGGAATAAGTAAAAACAATATGACATTATAGCAATTTGTCTTTGCACATGCATTTTTCATCTTAATTAAAAAAAGTCAATATTTTTTAAAATGTGTGATTCAAAATTAGGGCTCCTTTTACTTTGACAACATGCCGGTGTTTATCGGTATGACGTTTATTTACAAAAAAAATAAGTGCGTTAAATATACTTTATAGAAAAATAAGCTAATACTGCCATTTTGTCTTCCTTGAAGGAAAATGTGAATTCCAAATGCTAATTTCTCTTATGAAACCCACTTTTTACAAAGTTCTTTGGTCACGAGACAAGCCAAAGTATACATAGCTGGAGTTGGTTGAAGTTATAAAAACTAAGTTTTTGTTATGTGTCTTAACTATATTTTAACTATAAATAGTTATTAAAATAATGTTTGTCTTGATTTTTGAGGGGAATAAGTGAACATCAGATGTGGACTAAAACTAAAGAAATTGAGGATTTTCTATAATTTAATTAATATCTTTGACGACTTGTGACCAGAATAACCAGTCAGAATTGAAAAAAAAAACAGATTTTATTTGCGTTTTTGGCGCAAAAGTTTTAGCTGTTAGGTATTGCTAATTTTTCAAATCTTCAAGAGTTATCAAACGTAATTTCACCTATTCATATCAGGTATTCAGCATTTAACATCAATGTATTTTTCCGTATATCATAGTAGGTATCATATCAATATAGTTATTTATCGTAATACATATCGTATGTCTGACGATAGTTCCTTATTTCAATGGATTTCTTTTGCATTTTTAAATTGTAAATATTTATATTTCCGATGTTTATACCTTACCTAATAGTATCTACTTTCTATAAATTCAGATATTTGCAAAACATTTTTTATCATATTCATAATCTATACTAAAACAATGATTTCACTATGGTTATTATAAGTATCATATCAAAACAGTTTACTTAAAATAATTGAAATTAGTCTCAACCGTCGGATATTAAGATAGTAAATAGAGAATAACTGAATAAGCCATAAATTTAATAACTGTTTTGCAAATATCTGAACTGGTAACTGAAATAATGATCGTATTCTTAATAAAATAGTATTAAAACTTGTATAGAGTTAGTAGCATATCGTCTCGGAGTAGGATGTTATAAATGTGCCTTATATCATTACGTAGGTAATTATTATATATTTGAATGTTGAAATTTCTGTATATAACGCGGTGTCTCCATTGTATTATAAATAGTATGGTAGCGTAATGTTTAGACGGCGATAAAGTATAGTATTTGTAAAATAAATAAAAATTGCATTATGTTGGATTTGTAAATGTGTTTATTTATTTAATGCCCACTTATTTCTTCTTGCTCATGTGGAATAAACCATTTACCTATTTTGGCATGTGTGCGTTATCCAATTAATTATAAGGAGCTTGAACACACAAACACGAAGAGCACTGATATGGCATAATATGTACAATACAGGGATAGTTAACTTAACAGAAACATTCTACATTAGATAAAAAAGTAACTACATTTAATATTCTTAACCGCTAATGTACACTAGTTTATATTGTCTCTCAATGGTCTGTGATAATTTAACACTTTAATTAGGTAGGCCGTGATGGTTAGAACCTGAGCCCATTTACAATGCACTGTGAATACATAAAAAACATCAACACGCACTAACAATATACTATTCTATTCACATAGTCACACCTATACTCATCTTTTCCACTGGGCATAATGGGCACGTGCCTGCCTAGGGCCCCACGAGTGATCGGGGTCCCAAGATCATGCACTTAGGGCCCCCAGACCCTCCACGATTACCAAAAGTTCCATGTGCCCAGGGCCCCAAATATGTGAAAGACGGCCCTGCACCCAAATAACTATTCCAGATTGAGCAAATCCGTCCAGGGACCAGATTCAGCCTATCGACTACACCAGGCCTATGTGTTCACAGTATAAGGATTCTATAAAAAGAGTGGCTCAATCGCACCTCAAAAAGAAGGTTTAGCGTTAAAACCGTTCGATTTTCGGCGTCAAAACTCCATCCGTTGAGTAATCCTCGATACTGCAGGGCAAAGCAAAAAGTAGACAAACTTCGGCTTATGGAGAGCTGACACTGGAAAGTTTATTCTTGCTTTCATTTGCAGTGAAATGCAGGTGGATTCGCTTTTGGCCGCCTATTTGAGGCCCGTGGTTGCTCTGGCAAGTATCTTTTTTACGCGTGTAACATTTATGCATACGGTTTGTATGAAACAGTATTTTTATACACTAACTAGCGGCCGCCCGCGACTCCGTCCGCGTAAAATTCGGTTTCCGCTCACCGAATGTTGAACGAGTGTTGAACTATAGCATAAAGCCTTCCTCGACTAATGGAAAATCAAAAGCAAAATTTTACAATTATTTTCCCAGCGAACGTAAAACAAAGTAGTTCCTAAGATTTGCTCATTTAAAGTCACATCACATACCTACATACCTACAAACTCTTCAGCATTTTATAGAATTTGAATTAGAATATAGATGGGCAGGTAGCTTGCAAATCTGCATAGTAAAATATTAAGGAGTGGGAATGAAAGCGACAGACGATAGAAAAAAAAGTTGAGGGTAGTTGTTATAATTTTAATGTCAGTGACGCATCTTAGTCAGTCCGTGATCACGACTGCTGGAAAGCGGTTGACACGTCGGGTATTGTTGTGTTTTAAATAAATTAAATAAGATCACTTTGTTTTAACTATTAATACTGTAACTGTCTCTGTTTAAAATGTTGTTTTGAAATTTTCCCATAACTATTTTAACTATTTTAGTGGCTTAAAGTGTCCTAGTGAGTAAACGTGGTAAAATCATAGTTGATTTATGAAGTGATTGAGTGAATAATGTGAATTATTTGAAGTTATTAGTGATAGTGTAAGTGATAGCATAATTGTACCTGTTGGCACGGATTAGAAGGGCCAGGATTGGACCACTACAAAATGTAAGTATCTTTATGACAATTTAATCTTTCACGTCATCCATATTTAAAATGTTATTAACATGTTACGTTGAACTATGTTGAACCTATAAGAAGCGGATCATATGCCCATGCTGATATGCTAGTGGTTCCGAAATACAACTTTTAAATTTCAACTTTCCACCCATGAATAGGGACGTAAACGAACGCGAACTCGTCGAACTGAAAACTTCACGGAGTGCCCACAAATTTTTATACCCACACGTCTAAAATATAGTTGTTTTGCCATTCAAAGGTCCAATCATAAATTCTGAAGCCCCTAAACAAAAAGTCGTAATGTCGAAACGTGTGTCGGTCGTTTGTCGCCAACAAAAGTTTTAATGTTGGACGCGATGTTGCGAGGATATCGCAAATGGCCGACATTTTAAGGGGAGGCAACTATATTTGAATTTATCCTGTTTGCTGTCTTCAACATAGCTATTGGCGTGACAATGTAACATTCTAATGGGTGTTGTATGTATTGTACGGTCAGTTTATACGGTTATGGGTGGTGATTAACAAGCTTAAACAGTGATTGAATAAACAGTTTTATAGGCAAAAATTTAAAGTATAACAATTTTAAATAATATTTGGGTTGATAATGTAGTAGATACCTAATTAAAAACTGGGTTATATTAACACAAACAATGACGCCTGGTAAAGGTACTGCCTCCGTGGTGTAGTGGTTAGAGCGCTGTGCTCAAAACTACGAACTCGGAGGTCGTGGGTTCGAATCCCGCGGGGAACACTTTCACTTTGTGTTGGTTTTCCCAGTTTGGTTAGGACATTGCAGGCTTGAATCACCTGATTGTCCGATAAGAATGATGATTCCGTGCTTCGGAAGGCACGTTAAGCCGTTGGTCCCGACTATGATCCAAATTGTCTGGTTTCCCCTGTGGTTACGGAGGTCAGACGACAGTCGCTCCATTGTAATAACCAGGCTTGTCAATTCAGGATCATAGTCGCAGCGTACCCTGGGCTCCAAGGCAATGGCCGAGGATGCAACCGGGAGAGGCGCTAGGATGATGATGATGATGAATGACGCCTGGTAAAAGGCGTTTGAGAATGTTTGCTAGTTTATTAAACAAGGCGTTAAATCATTGTTCGAGACATTACAACTTACTCGCAATTTGCTCAAACGTTATGAAGAAAGTAAAAAATGTGTTTAGAATAATGAACTAGTTGTTGTAATTTTAATTATTATTTTAAGCGAGATATTGCTTTGTGGACTTTCCACTCGAATGAGTCGCTCGTCTGGGAAAGGACCTCCACCTAACAGAAAACCACAGTGAAGTGGCTCTTCGTAACTGTTGTGCTATGTTTCTGTTGCCGCCAGAAGTAAGGTCGCCGGAGCTTAGTTGGGGAGGCCATGAAGTATTTAAAGACAGGCAACGCATCTGCAACACTTGTACGGTTGTTGATGTCTATAGGCAGTGGTAATCGCTTACAATCAGGTGAAAATCTTGTAAGTTTAAAAAATACGTTTTTGTACCCATTGGCATCCATAGAATAGAATAATTGGGGTTGGAGCAATTTGGAAAAAAAAACAAAGTTCCGTACTGTACAAGTTTCATGTAAGTAGGTATGTATTCATTTAAGCTATTCATTCAAAGGACACATTTCTTCTTATATGATAGCACTAGTATACCGACGATGCTATAATTCGTACTTGCTCTTAAAAATACATCGTCACGAAACATATACGGGTCGTAAACGTGCTTTTAGGTTAATGAATACAATCCTCGGAGGGCTGACCATTTGCGCTCATTTCATGTATGCGATGTCATATTCATGACAGCTTTCAAACTTTTAAATACAATAACATGGCTTAACTTCCTACTTAAACAAGACTGACACTGCAATTACTTATTCTAATTTGTTGAAGATAGCAATTGAAAGAACCACTATAATAAATATGACGCTTGGTGTAATGGTCAAGAAGTTGCCTATTAGATCAAGAGGACGCGGGTTCGAATCCCGCACAGGACAAAATAATGTGTGCATGAACATGTCTGTTTCTCCTGATTGGGGTGTTGTGCACCTTTTAAGTATATTTGTAATACTTACCACTGTTGATTTTGATATTTGTAACGCAAGTGCTTAAGCTACTTAACACGGAGTCAGATCAATGTATGTGATTCTGTGTATATTGAAATAAACTAATCATTAAAACCACACAATCAGCATGGCCAATACATAGGCACAATATTGTACTGTACATGTAATGGACTGTTGGAAAACGAAGACTGTAATAGAATTAAATTTTCGAAATGTTATTTAATTAATATAATCATAATTTAGTTATGCCAAAATAAACAGGTTGTATACTTATTTAAAAAAAAACATAGTAAAACTCTCCATTGTTAACTTTCCTTGAAAGTCAATAACGTTAATGGATTCCATGCGTATCTACAACTGGCTGAAAATGTTGGCCAAAAACATCCTCTGCATACCGCCGCATACTTTCCACGAAACAACTTCCAATAATTTAAACAGTATGTACTGTATTAAAAAAAACCCAGAACTTAAGGAAGAAAAACGAACACTACCCGCACTCCACTAAGAAAGATCCAGTAAATTCCAATTTCCCATTCGGAGGAATGATCGAGCTGCCCATATCTGGAGAAAGTTTTCAATCGTTGATTCCACTTTATTCAGTAGACCGTGACTGGAATTATACCGTCTTGAGGATTTTATTTTGTGCGATTTGACAGATTTGGATTTTTATGACCCTGCCGTTTTGGAGAATTTTACTGCTCACCTGTCTGATTGTACGAAGAATGCAAGTCCAGAATTTTATAATACCTTAATCTTGTATCTGCATACTGAAGAACAAAGCCAAAGATCTCAGCGTTAACGCTCAATGATGTGTTAAAACGATGACTAGACTTCAAAACGCCTTTTACTTGCTTGGCTCGATGTATCTTATCTCTAAATCCACTTTTAGATTATTATTTTTTTCTCACTTATTATCCATTTAGGATCTAATCGAAGCAAGTAGGCAATTTTTAAATCGATTTGCAATTGTTTGCTAGTCTGACTCTGAATACCACCTTTTGACATGAGTTTTTCCAATGATAAGCCCGAAAATATTTCAGATCAAAGTCCGGAATTCAACTTACAGAAAACTTAGTAGGAAATAGGTACAAACAGTAAATTAATCAGGCTGGTTATCCTGCCAACAGTTAAAAAAGTCTAGAATTATACATACGGTTAAAAACCGGGCTTGCCAAATCTTAGAATATGCAAGAATACTCTAATTACACGTGACCTACACATTGACCCATTTGGTGCAGTGGTCAAGAATTTGACCAAGACGTCGCGGGTTCGATCCTCGCACCTGGCAAACATTTAGGTGCATGAACAATGATCGAACATGTCTGATTGTCCTGGTGTGGTTGTTCTATGTATATATTTATGTATATTTGAAATGAAAAAGTATTTTATTTCATTGTGCTTATCCGTTCCCTAGCATCTGTATTACAAGCTAAGCTTACTTTGGGGCTAGGCAATTGGTGTGTTTGTCCAAAGGCTTTTTTACATTGGATTACAGTTTCCTAAGAGTGTTCCTAAAAGTGTATAAAAGTTGTAACAGTAAGTAAGACCTTTGTACCTCGTATCAGGTAATGCGTTAAGTTGGCCCAAAGCCAGGATAAGGTAAACATTACTTTTGACCCTTCTAAACCTCTTCGAAAGGGTATTTCTCGGTGAGGAGTAGAATGTTAGTCTTTAGTAGGTAGAATCTTATTATCCTTTTAGTTCTTACAGGAAGGCAAATTGGGTATTTAATTCAAGGAATTAAATAATAATAATTTAAAGAAAAAGCTTGGTATCAATTTATTACAATTTTGTGTTATAATATTTTTTTATTATTTCAATATTGATTTTTTTACTTTATTTACTTTTGAAATAAGAATAATATTTCAAATGACTTGTTTCGGATGAAAAAAAAGATTATGATAAAAACGAACATTCAATTTGTTGCGTCCGTTTTCTTTAGCAACGCAATCAAAACTCCGGTAACTTATTTGCAAACGATATACAAACCTATTTTTATTTGAATCCCTTTAAACCCCGCGGGGTAAGATGTCATTAATTCAGTTGGAAAGCTTAAAAAATCCTTCAAGCCAAAAGGATTCTCGAAAGCTCGCAGACTACGGGAGCCGTTCATATATTATTCAGTTTGCGTCCAAGAGCGTAAATGAAAAAGTTTCTGTATTCAATGACTATTGGAACACCACCAAAATACTCGTAAACCCGAAAGTTTTCGAATCGAACCAAAATTACAAGTTGGACAACTTTCCTGTTGCCCTTTCGTATTCTGCCGGCGTCTGTCGCTCACGGGATTATAGAATACAGGAATGTTGATTAGCGTATTCTAACTTGTCTGCTTCTAGACAAGTTCGTTTCGCATTCGGAATAGCAGATATTTCAACTTTCTCGAGGACTTTTCTTGAGAAGAAAATGACGCGTTCTGAAATTTTAATCCTTTTAAACCACGTAAAGGTTTTCCTTTCCTGATTCACGAGATGGCTTCCCACATTCATAGAAACGGAAAAAAATATATAGTCCAGTAATTTTAGCAATTTTGATTCACGATCTACGGAAAAATTCCAAGTGGGCTGAATTTTTGTATACACCTTTATTATGATACTGTAATGAAGATGTGAAAAATCGACATTGATATCGTGCCGGCTAATAAAGTTATAGGGGTCCAAACGTCACGAAAATCAGTTTTTTGCAAATATCTCGCGATCTATTGCTCAGAGGTCATAACGGTTTCATAAAAATTGTTCGTCGTAAAATTGTCTACAAAAAAGGTCTCTTGCATTTTTCTGTAGAATTAACCGTTTTAGAAATAAAGACTAGAATGCACTCACATATGGTATTGTATACCGTACGGCGCATACCAAGGCATAAACCCTATTGTTTTTTTCCACCCTTTTTTGTTTGTGTGTATTTTGTTAGTATGATGTTCTACATATAGAAATATAAAGCACTTGCAATACTAGTACAGTCAGGAAAATAGGAATATCAACTATAAAAAACTAAGTAGCAATTTTTTTTGACACTTTATAACTCAAGAACGGGCTCACCGATCCAAACCAAATTTTCAGGGTTTGTTCAGACTATTTATTAGATGGTTTATGTGAAGTTTGAACACAATCGGTCGTTTAAAAACTAAAATTCCTGGACTAATATTTAAATCATCATTCATCAATTTGACCTTTGTGAAGTTATAGGTTGTTCAATTGTTCATGGGCAGCGATGATCAATTTCCATCAGGTTACGCTCTAGCTTTGTTTTTTTATTACGGGAGCAAACACTACCGCTAACAAAAAGCTTTAAAATTAATTTTCAATAAGACCCAAAATTATAAATGTAATACCTAACGTATTTAAATGCTACTAAATTCCATCGCCTTCACGTTAGTAACATAAGATGTGAACTTAGACATAATGAGATTCCCCGAACGAGAATCTTGGACTCATACCAGTGTAAGATTTAATCTTAAAATTCCTGCCTCGCTGCCGACGTTCAGGCAAATTTCGTTTTGTCCAACCCAATTGGATTCCATATCTGTTCGAACGTCGTACTTGTGAAACGGTGCTCTGGCTTTCGTCAATTGTTTTGACCGATGCGAATATTCGCACTCAGAATACTGCTCTCAGATTTTGCGGATAGGTACGCCTAAAGTGTTTTGCAAAGCTGCTAGTTTATTATTTGTTTTTTTGAAATGCAATAATACTAAGTAAACTTTATTTAAATTTGTATGCTTTTGTACGTTTATCCCATACCGTCTAAATCTTCATCTACATTTATACATATTACAAAGAGGAAAGATTTGTATTTTTGAATGTAACGAATGAACTCAAAAACTACTAGACCGATTTGAATAATTCTTTCACTGTTGGCTAACTACACTATCCCCGATGAACATAGGGTGCTTTTGATCCCGGAAATGTGGAAAGAAGGGGGTATATTTCAAAATAGAAATTACGCGCGGGATAAACCGCGACGGAAGGCTAGTATTCAATATAAAAGTTCAAACCATAACCTGAAATAAGTGTAATATTGACAGGCCCGTTGGTCGAGTGGCTAGAGACCCTGGCTACAAAACCAAGGGTCGCGGGTTCGAATCCCGCTAGGGGCAAATGTTTGTGTGATGAACATCGGCATTTGTACTCGAGTCATGGATGTTTATAAAAAGTATTTAAGTATGTCTATCCGTTCCCTAGCTTCCATAGTACAAGCTTCGAGCTTAGTTTGGGGCTAGGCAATTGGTGTGTTAGTCCAAGGCATTTATTTATTATTTATTTATATCCAATTAGCAATCATTTATATAACTGTTATACATAAAATAAAACAGTTATATCGGAGAGCTTCAACGCAATATCCTAACAAAACTTGTGTATTATTGATAGCAACATTAATAATGCTAGGCTGGGCATGCAAATATATCACAACAGTGACAATTTAACCTAACTTAATGTGTACTAATGTAGAATTTATGACAGCAATCAATGTAAATATAGACGGGATGTGATCGTTAGAGAAAATAATGCTTTAAATTGATGTTTCTGAGTAACTTGTATACTTACTGTATAATAAAGCTGAAGAGTTTGATTGTTTGAACGCGCTAATCTCAGACACTATTGGTTCATAATGGAAAATTGTTTTGTGTTGAATGGTCCATTTGTTAAGTATATAGTTGAATTTAAACAGTAATTAATTATCTCTGTTGTAAAGCACTAGTGCTTTTTAATTCGATATCAAAACGCTATCAATAAAGCATGAAAAACAAAAAATTACCAATAACTATATTTTAAATAATAGCTCTCGCCCGCGACTCCGACCTACGTGGATTTTGGTTTCCGCACACAAAGTGTTATATTATTGCTTAAATCCTTCCTCGACAAATGGACTATACAAAACAAACAAAAAAAAAAAACAATCCGAACTAGTTGTTTCTGAGCATAGCACGTTCAAACAAACAAACTCTTCAGCTGTATTTAATTAGTAAAGATTAATATAGGATAACAGCTAGGTTTGCAAGTAGTTGATAGAATTATTATTTTCCTTTACATTGGTATTTCTACTTAAATCCATCCTTTTAGGACTGGACGAATCACTCGCATTCATGCAATTTGACGATCCGATCTTTTTGTATCACTCAAAATTCACTACGCAAAATTAAACTTTTATTGCAGTGACGGTAAAAATATTTCGTTTTGTGTATTTTTTGCACCATATTTTCTCAATTTTGTTGATGATGGTTTTGGATTGCTGTTATAAAATATTATCATGTAATTTTTACTCGAAGAAGGATGAAGGTTTTTGTTCGGATTGTTACTTATATTTTTCAAATTTTAGAAATGGTATGAAATGCCATGCAATATTGAATGCATGTAAATTTAATTGAGCACAAATACTAACTCTTCCAAGTGACTTAAAAATTCCAAATCTTATAAATAACGATTCTCAAAGCGTCTTTTTTTTTACTAGTAATAATGTTGCAAAATTCATAATGAAATGTGTCACATTCATCCCTAAATGAAAAAGACTAAATAAAAAAGCTCGTTAAAATATATTAACCCTGAATTTATCCAATATACATCAAAAAGCCATGGTAATAAAAAAGACCGAGTATTTTTCTATCAGTAGATTCTTCACTCTGTTCCATCGATGAATAAGACATGACTTGCGTGCCTTTATTTGACCGACTCGGAATAAAGTGAATTTAGAAATAAGTGGCTTCCACGGTAATGGTCGATGGGCTTGGGCGAATGTCAAATCATTTATTTAAGGTCAAACGGTGTTTTATTTTATGGCGATTTGGCTTTTTTTTATTATTCTAACAGAAGAAAATTATTCTCAAATTATTTTTTGTGACGCAAATTATATCATATTATTATAATACGTTAAATTATTTGAAAATCGTTGACACAAATCGAATAACATCTATGTTATTTTGAGAAGCCTATCGTAAAGACATGATTTAATACTTAATTTTGTAAATAAAATTTATTTTTTTAACAAAAATGTTAAGCACAAAATAAATCAAGAATCTTATTTAATTAAAAAATCTTAAGCCAAAATAAATCACGAAACTTAATTAACTAAGTAACTTTGATGGCTTGCCCTCAGATAATAAATAAGGAATCGTAATTAGTATTTGAAATTTCATAATACCTTAAAATAGTCTGATGGGAGAAATTATTATCGGAGACCAAGACTAATTTTGGGTCGCTGCGCTACAATAGTAAGTAAGTAATACCTTAAAATTGTCTGCTACGATCTCAACATTTATAGACCTGGCATCAAAGGTAAAAGACAGAACCGTTCACATTTTGATATTCAGACATTCCGCCTAATACCGGCCGAGGTTCCGATCGCCTCCCTTGGGAAATGAATTTTTTCACACAACCCCCTTTACGATGCGACGGTACGCCGTATCCTTTGTCTGTGATCAAGCGTACTTACGAAGCTGCATATTACATTTTCTCTTACGACTCACAACTCGCCTCTCACCGTCTTCAGTTCTGTGTATAAGTTGTATTAGAGGCCTTAAAAAAGTATCAGCCTATTAATGTCACACTGTAGGGCAAAGGCCATCCAGGCAAAGTTCCATCATTTGAAATCATGTTATAAAGATGGGTTTGGGCATAATCACCACGCTTGCCAAAAGCGAGTTGGTGATCACAAACCCGGGCTGTGTTCAGAAAAATCGACACAAATTTTGCCCGACCCAGGAATCGAACCCAGGACGATTCTTTTTGTTATGTGACTGATGGTAAGGGATCACCGTTGCTTATGGACATAACCCTACAAGGGTTTCAGATGCGTTGCCTGCCTTTAAAAACGCCATTACCTCCCCAACTGAGTTCAGGTGACCTTACCAGCAGGAACACAGTATAATAGTTACGAAATTCGTTGCCTCAGCAATTAAGCTCCTCTTTTAAGCAAATAAAAATAAATGTGGAAGAATATGGGTTTTAAGGTGATTCATAGTGGTACGTAAATCTTCCATGAATATTACTTAAAATCTATACTTCTTTACTTCTCCGATTAAATTTTATTTTTAATAACTTTGCTGGTGTCTCTTCTTTTTTTTAATCACTCTTTAATTAATTAAACTTGCCTGATACCTGCATACTAATCTTCTGATTTTTGTTACAAACGTCCAGACATTATTATCTAATGAACAATTTTGAGATTTACTTGATGCGAGAAGATTAATTAAGTTTTGTTTTTTAATTAAAGTTTTAGTAAGAAAACAGTCTGGCATAATGCTGTTAAATCAAAATATATTAAATTTTTATTTTAAATAGATCTTAAAAATGTGTTAAAAAATTCAAATGCTTTTTACATTATTAATTAATTCCTAAGGTGTATTCGTTAAGAAGTTGGAATTCTATACTCTTTTATTAACTTATATTTCCAGAAAATAATATTTTTACAATATTATAACATCCTTTGAATAACCCGCATCCGATATTTTTTCATTAAAGTACGAGTTTATTGTATTCTGTACTCGGAAAAGTAAATTAATATAATTTTACTGATATTATTTATTTCCTTTTTCCCTACATAAAAGAGAACCACAAAGGCCTACAGATATCAATAATATTAATACACAGATATTTAACTTTGGTTTTCGTATTTTAATATCAAGAACTGACATGTTATCCGAAAAACTGAGTTGGCATTACAATGAGCCGACATGTATTGTCTGTTATTCGGAAACGTCGATCAAAATAAATTTTATAATGCTCATACGATAGGATTATGTTCACTAGAACAATGAAAACAAATGAACAAGCCCGCATGTTTTTTTACGGCTATACAAATTGTTTAAAGCGTATTTAATGAATACAACAGTTGATGCTGATTTAAATATTTATCTGTCAGTTTACATACGTTACTGTTATGCTACTTTGTTTTTGGTAGTGTAAAAATATCACCATAGCTTAATTACAGAAGAGATTTTTGAGAGGGGTATTGGAACTTCTCGAATGAGCCACTCGTCTCGGGAGAAGTACCTCTACCTTACAGAAGACCACAGTGAAGTAGGACTTCGTAACTATTGTGCTATGTTTCTGCTGGTGAGTAAGGTTGCCAGAGCTCAGTTGGGGTGGGTATGGGGTCTTAAAGGCAGGCAACGCATCTGCGACGCTTGTGCGGTTGTTGTTGTCTATGGCAGCGGTGATCACTTGCCATCAGATGACCCTCTTTTTCCAGAATAGAGGGTCAGCAATAGCCCATAACATCCTACTGCTCGACGTAGCCTTTTTGCATACTCTCCACTACGAACGGTGTGGAGTTTTAATGGCTACGACTTTTGGGGAGTAATATATTTCAATTTGCTATGATTTCTTCTAGATGTTTTGCTTGTTTAGTCTCATTTAATGAGTGAATTTGTTCTTTAAGGACGTAAAGAAATACGTAGCTATGCTATATAGTACTTTCAATGAATACGGAATATCTGAATTATTTTAATTAAGGTCTAGTTTTGTTTGGCACCCACTTGTAAATTACTTTGAAACACGCGATTAGATTCGTTGGTAATGGTTAACTGTAAAAAGTGTAATTATCAGCATAACTCTTAATTATTTTTGACATTTGTATTAATTGAGCACATAACAATCTAGTTAATGATTTCAAAATTAACTTTACAATATTTTTTTATAGACACGGCTTCTTCTCTATTCTTTCTCTATTCTTGTTGTTCTAATTTTAGATATGACAAAATTGTTCATTCATTTCAGTTAATTCACTAAACTCTTTCACACTCAAACAAGAGCCTAAGCGAATAAATAAGCTTATGTTTAAATCTCCATTTTTACTTTCTTTGTTCTTAAACCGAGGACTTTCTCAATACCCCGCATTGCGGAGTAAAAACACAAATCTTACCAGTATAAAATGAAATGTTCAAACAAAAGTTCAACACAAAGAGAACTGGAATTCAAGAACCGATGTTGAACTTGTTAAAAATGTACAAGTCAGCTGAACCGGGGTCGATAATATTACAATGTGTATGTGCATGCATCCTTTTGACATAACTTGCACCTAGTAATGTTGGGTCCTAAAATATGTGTCTGGGAGCGTTACTTTGATAACATTGCTTACAATGTGAATTTGAAATGGAATTGAACTTAAAGATTTTCATGAGATTGGCGGAGCAATGTAGAGTTTTATTTATGTCGTGTCGCAAATGTGGAACTGTATTGATAAGATAATTAGGTTAAATTCAGATTAATTAGGTATTAAGATTTTCTCTAATGGAATTATTAGAATAATACGCATTAAGAGTGTACCTATATCTTGGTTCTGTGTTAGTCGAGTGTGTAAGTCACAAATATATATTTACAAATAATTTTCACAACATATCCTCGACGGTTCTTGTAGTCCATTTCAGCTAAGATGATCGGTGACAGTTTACCTTCAAAAAATCAACACTAATTTCAGGTAAAAAGACCCTACGAAAAATCATAAAAAACCCCGTGGAACTTATATAGTGCCTTGAAATAAAGTTTAATTTCGTAAAAGAAATAAACCTGTGACAGGTATCATCGTAGATGAAAAGGATTATAATGAAAAGTTATCATTGCATTTCTTTAAGTTCTCTCTTCTGAGTTAACTACTCGTATTCGTCCTATTTTAAAAACGTAAATGTATCCATCATAGTTCACAATGTCAAAACAGCAAAACTCAAGAGCACTCTCTAAAATTACTAGCTCGTAGATATTCTAAAACCTTGGGGCTTTGAGAATGAAAATAGCGGGCAGGTAAAGCCAGAAAACTGAAAGACTGAGGAGCTTGAAACGAAAGCTCCGAGCCGAGGCATGTATTAGAGCTTTAAGGTTTTTTCCAGAGCATCTGTGAAGAAAGGCTTCTTCATGGATGTTCTGTAAAAAGTTTGTTTTTTTATTTAAAAGCGTCAAGTCTAATCTCCGGAAATACGGGTTCGATTTGAAAAAATATTTTTGTATTCGTTAGTTCATTTGTCGAGGAACGCATTAAGCTAAGGCCTCAGAATACAGAATAAACCAGAAACCGTCAACGCGCTCATGTCTGAAGATGTTCGCAGTACACCTAATAGGTGTGGTCGACTAAATTGTCAAATAGTCAATGGCCGACGCCCGCACTGTTGACATCTCATTGAAGCTGTTAGTTTTTTTAATAATTATGCCGTCCTCTGTCGTTCCCACTTGCAAAAGTGCTACCGGGTTTACGAAAAAAAATGTTGGGATTACGGTTCATCTGTAATTATCACATTTGCAGTCCATTCTATTAAAATATTGAATTTTATTTTTCGTAATTTAACTGTCATGAAAATTATGTGTACCTTTTGTGCGTGTTGCCACAAATTACCCAAATTTTTTACAGGACTTATTTCAATAAATTTTCTTGAATTAAGTATATTTGCCTAAAAAAACACATACCATTTGTAAGTGTTGTCACAACATTAATATCATATGTGGAAAAAAAAAAGGTTTTAGATTTGGTTTTTCTGTCACATTTTATTTTTAAATAATTCTGAACATGTGCTTTTTATTTATCCACTTTCGACTGATGTATAGCATATTTTATATATGTAGGCGTATCATATTATATTGTTGCTAAATATATTCAAACGAAATATACTTTAAAAACTTTCTCATTTTTTTTCCAATATACTTTTACTTCATTCGCGTGGATTTTGGTTTATCCTATGGGAGCATTTTAAATCGGGATAAAAAGTAGCTTATCACCCAAGTCACCCCATACCCCACCTGCACACAATTTCTATTTCATTAAAATCCGTCCTAGTTTCAGCGTAATTGACAGACAAACATCCAAACAAACAAAGTTTCAATATAAATTTAATTATTAGATGCATTTATACAAACTGGACGGTCAAGCTGCAAAAGTAACTAGCTTTTGAAATAATTGTTTGAAAAAACATTATTGTTCAAACGTTTTTCTCAAATTACTGTAGCAGCACCGAGGTACATGAACTTAATATTTTTCTTAAAAACTGTAACTTCATCCAGCGCTGGTATCACTACGCGGGTGGGTGACGCAAGGGGGGAAAGACGTTTTGGACACAACGCGCTCCATAGAAATTTGATTGAAAGCTCTTTCTGGTTTATTCTGTATTCTGAGGCTAAGGCTATTGCGGAAACCGAATTCGAACGGAGTCGTGGCAGGCGGCTGCTAGTATTGAATATAACGGAAAGTCCATTTAAGATCAGCATGTGTAAATTAATGAAATATTGTTTAAAAAATGTTGTAAAAAGGAACAATAAAATAATAACAATTAGGCGCTATTATATAGGCGCAACATTATAAGATTATTGTAGGTTTATAACGACAGCCGCATTTCCTTAAGTCAAAATTCCTGGTTAGACCGAATTGCGTCTTAGTTTTTCTAAGTAGGTAAATAATTTAGTTTCAGTACGAGGTTTCAAGAAGTCGAAGGTCTCCTTGCAACAAAGTCTTTTTAAGTAAAGTCGCAGAGTCGCAGATCGCTGTATAGTGTTTTGCGCACTAACATCGTCGCTATAATATCCTTGGTAGTTTTGAATGTTTTTTTTGCCGAAACATGGATGTATAATCAATATTGTATTTTTGTTATTTTTTCTATAAAGCATACAAAGTCTTTAATCAGAAAGTAATAAATTATTCGAAAACCCATCTGAATGGGTTTCCGAATAATTTATTACTATACTTTAAACATCTGTATATATAAGGTGTAACAAAATATACTGCAAATATTTTAAGGGCGAGTAGTTTAGTGGAAATGTAATAAATTTGTCAAGTAAATTTTTTTTGTTAATACGCTAGTTTCCGAGAAAATCAACAAAATAAATTGAGTGAATAATTGGGAAAAGTACAAAATTTGTCATATGCAAGACAGCTGGTCGTGTCTTATCAGAGTCATACAATTACTACACTTGTCCTACCCCAAAAGCAAAGTGGTGGGGAGGGGGCGAAGCTTACAGGACGATAAGAGCAAATTGGCTAATGCAGAAAATGCAAAATTTGTTAGGCATTAATTTTGACTTTTTAATATCTGATATTGATCACATTGCCACTAAAGAATTCGCCCTTAAAATATTTGCAGTATATTTTGTTACACCCTATAGATGTATCTATATATGTGGATCCTGAGACCCATATAAAATTCTGCTTAACATCTGCAAACGTATCAAACAACATTCCCATCGCATTACATCGTTAAAGTTATAGATCAAATACTGACAATGGCATTTGACCACAGTACAACGATACCGACCGGGCCACCTAAGTATATTATCGGAAAGGAATTTCCGCGGTAAAAGAGTTATATAAGAGTAATCGGCTAGTTGGGGACCGCTATTGTTACGTGCCTTTGAGAGAAGAACTTTCAGGTGCATTCGTCTATTATAGAGTTGCTTCGGAATTGACTATTGAACTTTGAGGTCTTTTATGTAGGTCCTAAGATAAATTGGATTTTAGGTGCATCCTGTAGTGACTTGCACGATGGACCAGTAATGCTTATCATTTATGTATGGTACTTGTATGTTTAACGAATATTCATATTATTATAAAGTGTTATAATCAAAAAGCTGTTGGTATACCAAATTAAATAAATAAAATAAAATAGAATGAAAAGCTAAAATATATTATTTACATATTTTTTTATTCAAAAATTCGGCATGAAGGTGAAACCAAGTAAATGCTATTGCTTATGTCTGGGTAGACGAGATACGAAATTTACATTATATGACCCTGGACTCACGATTGGCGGTCAGAATGTTGCCACAATTTCTGAAGCGCTCCCGTTCAAATTTCTAGGCAGAAAGATAGACTATAGAAATAGAAATAGAAATAGAAATCTTTATTGCTTAAACTGTGTACATTTACAGAGATAGAAATATTTAATATATAGTATCAACAGTTGCCCATATCGGGCATGCAATATTTTTGCGGTTTCTAGTGCTTGAATTCAAAATATTTAGCCACACTGTAGTAAACATTTTCTAAGAGCCAGCGTTTAAGTTTTTTTCTAAATATTTTTATGTCTTGAATATCTTTAATGATATTGGGTAAATGGTTGAATATTTTGATACCAGCATAACAAGAGCTTTTAAAATAAATGTTGTTATAGGGCCTTGGTACATGGATATTGTTTTTATATTTACTGCGCAAATTTAAGCGGGATTGAGAGTTACATTGAAATATATTACTGTGTTTTTTAATAAATAAACAAATTTCTAATATATAAATGTTAGTTATAGTAAGGTATTCTTTATTTTTGAAAACATTTCTAAGAGTTTCATCGGCATACATATTGTAAATTATACGAAGACATTTTTTTTGTAGGATAAAAGTTGACTGCACATTTGTGGAATTACCCCAGAAAATTATCCCATAAGTTAGGAGTGGATAGACTTGGCCATAATATGCCGCTCTGGTTACTTCGGTTGATGTAGATTCCGCAAGAATAGATAGTGCATAACAGTAACTGGATATTTTCTTATTTATTTTTGCAATGTGTTCCTTCCAATTGAAGTGACAGTCGATTTCAACTCCTAGATACTTAATGTGTTCAACTTCTTCAATATCAGATTTATTGATGTTTAGGGTTAGTGGTTTTGCATTATAATTTCTAAATTGTATTATTTTAGTTTTAGATAAATTAACATTTAAGTTTATATTTTTAAGCCAATCAACTATTTTATCTAATGTGTCATTAATACTTAATTCTAAATTCTTATCTTTACTGTCCTGTATAAAAATAGTCGCATCATCAGCAAACATGACACAGTTGTGGTCGGTGATATCTGGCAGTTCGTTTACGTAGATTAAAAATAACAGAGGGCCCAGGATACTTCCTTGAGGCAGCCCCACGGTGGATTTAGTTTCTCTTGATTCGACCTCTTCAAAAGTTTTGGTTTTACTGTTGAATGTATCAATAACTGTAACCTGGACTCTATCTTTTAAATAACTTTCAATTAGGTTCAGAGCTAAACCACGTATACCTACTTTTTCTAATTTGTCTAAGAGAATATCGTGCACTACGCAGTCGAAAGCCTTCGACATGTCCAAAAATAAACCTATGCATCTAATTTTCTGATTGATTGAATCCCATATATCACTTAATACTTTGTAAATAGCAGCTGTAGTTGATTTATTTTTCTGAAAGCCAAATTGATTTTTATGTATAATGGAATGAGAATTAAAGAAACTAGATAATCTGGTGTATATAACTTTTTCGAAAATTTTTGAAAAACAGGAAAGGAGCGATATTGGTCTGTAATTAGTGATATTACTGGTGCAACCCTTTTTATACATGGGTTTAATTTTGGCCTGTTTTAATTGGTCAGGAAAAGTACCCGATTCGATCATTAAATTTAATAAATGAACTAAGGGTTTACATATGTAAGAAAAGGAAGCTTTTATTACTTGCACGGGGATATTGTCATAACCGTAACTATTTTTGTTTTTAAACCCAAATATAATCGTTTTTAATTCCTCCGAATCTACAGGTGTTAAATATATGCTTTGTGTTCGTGATACCGTGACAGATTGAATCTTTGATTTTTGACAAGAAGTAGTATTTCTTTGGATGGTATTGTTGAGGATTTCATTGATTCCATTAGTAGGGTTGAGAACCAGCCATTAAGAAGCTATGGATCTACAACAACTACCTGTCATCGCGCTTGTCGTGGCCTTTCCTCTTGTACGACTTCGGCAAAACCCTTTTATCGCGACTGGATGCCGTTGTTGTGAAATCGTTGAAGTCTTGGACTGGATTAGCCCACTCTGCAGACCCCTCTACACTATTTAGGGGCAAAAATAGTTTTGGGATGAACCTAAACAAGCCATCGGAGCTTTACAAACATCTTAGAGTCACCAAGATGCACATTCTGGGTAAATCGAAAGACAACGCAGTGGCAACACTCCCAAAAGATAAGAATATGAGTGAGTTAGAGTCTAGGCTACGGTTCCATAAGCAGTTTATGGTGGAAGCGCAAACAAACAGGGTAGGATTGGGATGTCGAGAAAGAGAGGATGACCGGAACATCATTAAGTCTTTTCTGCGAATGGATGAAGATAACGAGTATAGAGTACATGCGCATAATCTCGAAATGCAAAACGAGTGGGTGTCCCTTGGTGAGTTTTGTATCCCTTTAGCAATGAAGTGGCGGTCGATACTGTACGATTGGTCTCCGGCGTTGCTTAAATTCTATCTGAATGCCTTTCAGTTGACCCTACCAGATCAGAGCAACCTTGTAAGGTGGGGAATGGCAGTAGACAAAACATGTTTACTCTGTGGCGAGGCCGTAGGTACCGCGAGGCATTTGTTGGTGGGATGCAGAGTACTCCTAGACAGAGGTCACTACTCTCGCCGCCATGACAGAGTGTTGCAGATCATACGTGAAGCGGTGAGCCTTTCAATAGCAAGAGCAGCAAAAGGTTTGACGACGAATACAAAGAACATCAACTTCGTCAAGGAAGGATCTACCAAGAAGTCCAAAGTCAAACCTTACTCCATTGTTAGTGTAGCTCCAGATTGGAAGATCATGATGGACACGTATGAAAAGCACTACAGTATTCCAGAGGACATTGTGTTATCGTCGTCTAGACCAGACCTTTTCGTTTATTCTAGAAAACTTAAGCGCGTACTGTTGGTGGAACTTACTGTTCCATGGGAGACAAACATTCCCAAAGATCACGCGTTTAAAACAAATAAGTATTATGACCTAACCAACGAGATGACTAAAAATGGTTATATAGCACGGTTGTATGCTGTGGAAGTGGGTGCGAGAGGTATACCAGCGAAATCTCTCTACAACCTACTGAAGGACTTAGGATTGCCAAGATCTAATATTAGCTCGTTACTGGAAAGAGCAACTAAAGCCGCTTTACTCGGCTCATACCAAATATGGTTGGGAAGGGAGAGGAATGTCATCGGTGAAGGTGATCGTTAGTATACTATAAAGGGGCCACTTAAATCTACACGCTGGGTCGAAAGTCCCAGGCGCCGACTGACATTCCTCTCTGTTCCACGCGATGGACCCGGCACCCGCTTGGAGAATCCATGGATAGCTAAGAAGTTCGTCTCTCTCTTACAATTTTAA
This sequence comes from Nomophila noctuella, assembly GCA_958496325.1. NCBI lineage: Eukaryota > Metazoa > Arthropoda > Insecta > Lepidoptera > Crambidae > Nomophila > Nomophila noctuella. The sequence continues at coordinate 7,432,208 of OY292492.1, read as the reverse complement.
AATGTTTTTTAGAAAACATACGATAATTTTATGTTCTTAGAATAAAATAAAGTACGAAATTTATTTGGCTTTGAATCCGTAAATAAATACCTACCTCAAGGCCAGGGGTTTATTTGCACATTCGGTCGTCCCAAATTAGGTACCGAAGTTACTAGGTACGAATTCATACTAATACAAACAAATGTTTGATGGAAACCTGTGTTTGTTCTCTGTCTGGTTGTTACATTTAATATACATATTTTGTTACTTATGTTGCCTACCTACATGATATGGATATAATATTTAAGTCAGCATTTACGAGTATAAATTTCTTAAATAAGAAGTGCCTGTTTTACCATCAGCTTATTCAGTTTTTCAACTTTTTGAGTTTTATAGCAAAACATACGCTTTTGATAAAATAGTTATTTCCAAAAATAACGTAACTAGCACTTTGTTTTTCAAGATAATGGATCACAATGTCAGCTGTTATCATAAAATTTGTTTTTGCAATGAAATTTTATACATGTTTCTAAGAAAGTCCGATACAACTTCAAAAACAATAGCCATGGCTAAAGGTAACTAAATAAAATAAAGAAAATAAAACAATAACTAAAACGTTCTAACCCTCCTACCGCTTTCAGTCTACCAAAAGCACGTAACCCAAAAAAGAAAAAAAACCTATCGATTTCAATACACAACTGCGTTACAATAAAACCGTTCCATTTTCGAAATACAATCGGTACAGCAAAACAAGTGTCACACAAGTTGCACACACATCGACTTATTTCCACCAGAAGGAGCCCATTCAGTTTGAAAAACGAACGGCGCAGTGAGCCATGAGTTGATACGAGCGGATGAAGGCGCGCATATCTCGTCACTTCCGCTTTTATGGGACGTGTAGTTGTGTTTTGTAAAGGTGCGGTTACGGCAGCTGGCGAAGCGATTTCTGAACACATTTTCTTAAGAGCTATGATCATGATAGATATACTTTAAGAAAAATCCTATTGGCTGGCTTTTTCCATACAGAAAAATTAAAAAAATATCACCAAAGGAAAAAAAATCCTCTAGACGAATTGTTTTTTATCCATGTACATATGTAGTTGAATGAAGTAGTTGATGATGACAAAACCTTTAATGAGGTATTTAATAAGTAATTTGTTGCAGTTATTAAAAATAAGCCATTTGTATAATGAATGACAGGGTCTTGAAAATATCAAAAATTGGAACCTATTAGCACTTTTCGAATAAAGGGATAAGTTATCTGGACGTGCGCGGTGATTAAATTAGTGATAATAATCTCGATAATTTTGGCATTGACTCTAATGATTGAATCCATTATTCTTCTCTTCGGTCTATCGGTCTTTCGCAGCCCACTGCGGGACAACGGCCTCTCCGAGGGCCTCCTCCTTCTTCTCTTAAGTTTTATAAAATCCTGCATACACCATTAACTTTCCGCTTTCTTTTCAACTATGAAACAACCTAGTCGTAGCCAACTTCACACCTTTTTATCCAAATGGAAAGGAGCGGGTTTATAGGATGATCCTGTTTATTGGAATTTGAAGTTGATTTGTAAACAGCAATATTGTGCTTACTATGAATATCGAATTTTCTTCCATTGTTGGTAAAACAGAATTTGCTGGAGATATGAATCATAAACTTCATTCGGTTGAATTTTAATCAATGGGTGCGAAACTTTGCAGCAAAAAGGCTTGTATGAATTAGAATGTACGTTTATTGTTTTATTTGAAACTTCTATAGGAACTTTGAACAGAGCATGGTTTCAACAAAAAAAATTGAATTTCCTATTTGAACGTGTAACCTCAACCTCAATCCATTATTTATAAATGACTTCTAATATAAGTGATCGACCATTGAAAACGTATGGACCAAGAACCAATTAATGTTTTCTTGACCACATTACTGTAGAAACGTGGTCGAAGCAACTTACCAATTTTTATTATTCATACCAAACTTACCTAATATGTTTGGCATGAGAGTGGTTACGCGTCCAAATTTTATTTTCTCATTCACACGTAAACAATCATAGCAAAAATATTGAATCCATCATATTTTCATTCAAAGCTTTCGAATAAATTGTCTGCATAGTTTTTTAGGAATATGAAATGAAAAGTTCGTCAGATTCGTTATAAATATTGATTTACAAATCTCGGCATTTGGACTGTACAAATTGTAAGCCCCTCTACCGATTCTCAAACATGATAAGAATTCTAGACTTTAAAACTTTAACAGTGTATTTGTGACCTCACGTTTATGTTAAAATTCTTCTAATTAAAAAGTTGTCTGAAAAAAACTTTCTTTTATAGTTATCAAATAGTCAATGTAGCAAAAATTTTGCTCCAATATCACACTCACCAATGAATGAGGTTTTTGACGCAGCTAATTTCACGAACACTTTCTTGCGGTGGTCGTAAACTCCAGTTGGTTGGTTTCTATTTAATATCAGCGATAACTTTTGTGCAAAAACATACTATTTTTTTGCTAGAATAATAGAGTAAGTTCATTATGGGGTTTAATAATTAAAGAAAAATACTATTTTGAAATTGTGCCTTTTCAAAGAAACGCCACACACGCGACTATAAATTTCACATGAACACTAACAGATGGCGTTGCCTATACTTTATATCACGGCGGCCTTTCGATTTGATACCTACCTACTCTGATTTTTGTAGCTATATATATTGCGTAGTCTACATCTTCTTTGAGTATACTTGCCTTTGCATCACAGCAACAATTGTTTCGTTCCAAATACAGTCGACAAAACTAATAAGTTCAACAAACATCAGTCGTTCTTCAGTCGTCAGCGTGAACAAATCAATCTTTTAACAGCTATCTTAAGTGAAGCTGCGCACGTAGTCACGTGGAGTGCAGGCAGTAACATCTACGTGTCCCGGCGAAACATGAATAAATTTCACGTCAGATGGAATTAGAGACGGTGCATACGCTCCGAGAACTTGGCGGGAGTGAAACGACACGCTAAAAAATGAGATAAGTCTTGTCAATACAAGGAATGAGAAAGAATTAACTGTGTAGTGCCAGCTTAGAATAGTTGACCGCCCCCATTTCTTTTAGTGGACGTCCTATTATAAGAAGTTCCACCCGGAACTACCCAGGTGGGTTGCAGCGTTTATCATATTATCACCATGGGCATAACCTTGGTGGAGGCCTACCTCCAATATAATTAGTAATTTGAAATTTTTTTAAATTTTCTTAGGCATAGGTACAGAAATAAAACAACTTTTAAACGGATTTGATCGCTGTGTAATTTTAAACTACATTACAGGATAACCCGACGTTTTAGCTACTTTTCAGGATCCCGTGATCACGGCTGCAAAATTATACCGCGATCTTCTTCTATCTGTATAAAGAAGTAAAGTTAATTTCATGAGTATAATATACTGTGATAGGCTGTACATGATGATGGACCGAGTCGATTACCCACCTAAATAAAATATTCTGCATCAATATTCAGTACCGCAGGGTGTACACCGTCCTCCGCTGAGTTAAGTTGCAGTGACGTATTTATTTCCCGGACGTATTCACGCTGATGTCTGGAGCCGTCTCTTTGAATACTTGCGCAACATAACTCGTTCTTGCCCTTGTATAATCCTTAAGTCTAATAAGGTCAAAAAGTAGGTTTCCATAGAAATATTAGTTATCATCTGTACATATATTTTTTCCAGGAAGACCGAGTGTAAGGGTGAGATTCCATCAAAGCTGAGATGTGCGCAGCGGAGATGTAAGTAGCCAATATAATTTTGAAAGTAACACGAGACCATCCCAGCATTGAAATCATATTGGCTACTTACGGCACATCTCCGCTCCCCTTCATACATCTCCGCTTTGGTGGAGTCTCAGCCTAACTCTGCCAGCTGATCTGGCATCAAAAATAATTGACGTGACTGGCTGAAGATTTATCGGTGTAGATTGTCGAACTATTGCATACAATCGGTTGTGTACCTTAAAGGTTACTGCATCAAATATTCATTATTCAGTACTTCTGGGCTCGTATCGTGTATACCGTCCTCCGCTGAGTTAAGTTGCAGTGACGTATTTATTTCCCGGACGTATTCACGCTGACGTCGGGAGCCGTCTCTTTGAATACTTGCGTCCTGTAATTCTTTCTTGATGTACCTCGTGTAGTCAATTTTATTATTAACAAGTTTATTATGTTACTGACGGAACCTTTCGTAGTACTAGTTGTAAAAAACTTTATTACCGCTTCAATCTACCTATTAACTACTTTACCTAGGTTGTTAGCTAATAAAATATTATTTTGATATTATTGCGTTTTGAATTTTCAAAAGCTTTTCCGCAATGGCGAAAAATATATTTAAGTCATAGCAAAAAATACTTTGCCTTTTAAGATACTATGCATAGTGTATCTCGTCAAAAGTAAGTGACTAAAATGTGTATATTCTTACAAAACTTTTGAACTTAAAAACTTATGAGTTATATAATGATTTTTATAGAAGGCATCATTAATTCCTCAAAAGTTAAGGACAAATTCTTGCAAAAAATCTTACAAACTAGAAGCAACAGAGCCTTGGGACTTCCTTAGACTTCGGCTCCAAATTGCGTCCGGAGGGGAAGGCATTTGGCAGGTTAAGTTTTGCCGCCTTCTCGCCAATTCGGCCATTGTGATGATTCTTAATTGACTCTTCTCTCTGTTTGTTGTTTTTTGAATTCGCTTTTGTGGGTAATTGTTTAAAAGTGGGGTGGAAAATTTAAGATATTTTTGCTCCTTATGACTAACAAACTTTTTATTTCCATGAATAACTGTTTTACAAACCGCAATAACGTGACCATACCTAGTGGTAAAATGTCTGGATACAATTCTAAACATAAATAAAACCAACCACCTGCTAACAAATAATTACAAGAATTTTACCACCAAAGTAACGTACTGAAGCTTATTTTTTTTCTATCATTTTAAAACATTTCGTAATCACGTAAACATCTAGTATAACTTTTTAACGGCCAATAAAATACCGTCACTTTCCTCAAGATGCCACTAAAGTTTATCGCGAAAAAAATTAACCACAAAGTGGTGAACATTTTTCGCCGCGACAATTTTGTAGGCATTGACGAATCTTATCGAGCCCCCGGGCTGGGCCTTATCACGTAGCGGCACGAGATGCTTTAGGAAACAATACCTTGTACATGATATACGAATGATACGATATGTCCAAAAAATTGTAAAAGATCCATTCATTTAAAAGTAATAAAAATTGTAAACTTAACACACTAGGCTTAGCAAAGGTTGTACTATAGTTTCCGATCATTTTGTGGCGTGATCCTTCCAAGACTTTTAGTATATTTTTTACCAAAAAGAATTCAAGCTTCAACGTGCACATAACATCAGACTCTCACTACTGCGAAGAAGCGGAGGTAAAAAACAGTCTGCAAATTTAGTTGACCTATCTCTCTTATATATTGAAAAAAATACAAACGAAAATTTTACTCTCTGTCTCAAGTCGGTCCCTCATGACTGAGGATCGTGGTCAGCATCGAAGTTACATCTGGAGAGGATGATCTGCTTCCACCGGTTCCGGTCCAGCGCGTTTCCTCACGACTACGTAGAATTTGGAGGACGATGAGTCTTTTACATTATCAGTCCATCTGGTTGGTGAACAACCAAGCGATCGTTTGCCTTCGGTGTTCCCAACGACAGTCACTTTTTCCAGATTATCATCGCCTCCGCGATGTGGCCGAAGTAGGAAGGAATGTGTTTTAAGCATATGGTCGACAAGCGGGTTTTTATTTTGAGCTGACTCAAGATGGAGACATTGGTGCGTTGCAAAAATTCTAGTAAATGTGCCCAAAAATGTGTCACGTCCACAATTTCCTGGCTCACGTGCGTCAGCTATCGCCGCGTTGCGTTTACGCGACCGTGCGACTCGCGTAAAGCTCTCAGCCCTATGATAAGATGGATGGATACATCTTTCAGCATCTCAGCCTTTGTGCTCCTGTTTTATGACTGAGGTATTTGGGACAATGGAACGTGGATCGTTCGAAGCGAACTAGGTGAGCGGCCCTGTAAATTATTTATAAGTCGAAGAAGCCGTGGTTTGATTAAAAGTTCTAGATATTTTGGGTTGACTAGTATTGGAGATCGTGTTGGGTTATCGTCATTACTTTTTATGAATTTTCATAATAATTTTACCTAACAGAATAGGGGTATAGAAAACATTTTAAAATGTAATTCCTATTAAAAAAATTCAGGCTTACCAATCAGCGCCATTTCACCATCCAAAACTACCTTCTCATTAATAAACTAGGACGTTTCTTCCGATACTTAAAATAATCTTGACATGTATGGACATATAAATTTCTTAATTAGATAATAAAATCAAACGGCAAATGTAATTTTCTTTTCACTTGCAAATTAATTCCGTTTTCCAAGTATAAATGTTCCAAACGGCAGATGGTGCGTCGACATCATGCGGAATTAAGCCGCTTCAAAGTTATAATTTGTATTGTGGAAGCATGCTCGGTGAAAACACGAAAACTCGACATGTGAGAAGTACAAGTTCTTAAGTCTCGGCAAGTTCAGAGTAAGTCACAGGTCACAGATTGTTTCACAGTAGGAATGCGCCACAATTGCTACTTAAATATATCGATGAAAAAACATAGGTAAATACATATGAAAAAAATAACGAGTGTCAGAGGTGAATGAAATCATTGATATTAAAGGCATTGTACTTAGTTGAAACGGTAGTTGAGGGATGCGAACATTTTCGAACAGTTGTGGCTGTTTAGTAAACATATATCAAGTGTCTGCAAGCCACAAATTAATACGGAGTTGTTAAAATAACTAGAATGTGACATTTTACATTGTTTGCTATTAGTTAGACACATTCATACACAGAAAAACTTTTATAAATTATCATATTAACTGGATATCATTATATTGATGTACTTTTCCTACAATCAAAATAACGTGCATAGAGTAAAACCTTTTTAATTTTTTTAATTATCGATATTTCCAAAACATCGATAAAGTTCGTATCTATTTCTAAGAGCAGTTTCCTAAGTGCTTCCCTACCGATGCACTCGATTCAGTATTAAACGCGTTCGAATTTGCGGCGATAGAAGTTTCGTGTTGTCTGAACTTACACTATGGATGGGGTTTTTCACCCTCTTAATTCCAGCTGAACCTTTTATTTTGTTTCTATAATTGAATTCTTTTAAGTTTTTTGGAAGAAATACTATTGGGAAGTTGAATGGCAACTTGTACTATGACTTTGAATAAGACATCAATCATTCCATTTCACACCAACAGAACGAAACCACCGGTGGTGTCATATGGAATCTAATCCGTGAATCTAATACACCACTGACTATTAATGATGTGACGTACAAATAGAAAACTTTTATTTACTGGCGTAAAATTAATACATCCAAACAAAAAAAGATAAATTATACCGAAACGGATTACCAATTTTGCATCTTTTTCCAATAAAAGAAAAGAAAAATATGAAGGTATAACTAAATTTGGGTTATTTAATTTTATATTGACTTACTGGCAGTGCTACTTAAATATAAGGAATGAAATGTAAATAAAAAAATCAGCTTATAAAAATACTAAAACTAGATCCGTGTTATTTATTTGACAAAGTTATTCGTGTCCTTATTTTAATATTTACTAGCATAGAAATAAAACTAGCATAGAAATAAAACAAAAAACACAAAAGGAATTCGGTTGAATCCCAACCGAAATTCAAGAGTTCCTAGTTTAATTTCCTGTCAAATCGTACAGTTCCACTTCCACTATAGGGGCTTCCTATTTAAAAATTCAGCTTGAACGTTCCCAGTTTGAACGAGTGAAAATTAAATTCGCATATTGAAAACTTTGCGTTGTCGAAACAAAATTGAATTGAAGAAATATTAATAATTCCTACATTTCCGTTCTTATTCGTTAGCTTAATAATAAAAACAACTGAATGAGTAGGTTATTTATGTTAAACAGATTTGTCGGTTATGAAGAGTTGTAGTAGCCATCTTTTATTAAAATAGCAAAAACTATTTTCCTCTGACGATTTCTATTATAAATAGGGATTGAAAGAAAATTCCATCGTTGTTATAGCATCTGCGGTTTTCAATCAACTCTGATGGAGTCTGCTTTGGCGGTGGTTTCACTCATCCATTTTTTCAAAAGCTATGATTTTCCAGCTAAAATAACATCTGCTCCCACTATTATGTACTATTTTTTATGAACAAAATTGTGATTTTATTTTTTCTGTGATAAAGGTTTACTTTATTTCTGTTTAATCAAAAAATTGTCTGTTCGAATGGGTCTGGCAATGTATTAATTTTATTTTATTAAATTTGGAACACCAACAACAGGTCACACACAAACATTAAAAACAACTTATTTTATAATACAAATATGTTGCATGCAATTAAAGGTACCACCTATACAGCTTTGGATTAATTTTACTAAAACAAAATCTGAATCAATGCCTGAATGTTTTTGTGCCATTATTATGTGGCTATTTGTGACACATCACTAAATAATGTAAATGCCTCTTTTCTTATTACAAGTGATGAGAAAAGAGGTATTTACTTAATTAAGTAAGTCTAAGTGCCTACTCTACTCTCATACATTGGTAAACCAATAAATCGTCCTATCTCTTTCAAGATGTGCATAGTTTAGCACAAAACCGACTTCAAAAAAACCGGCCAAGAGCGTGTCGGACACGCCCATGAAAGGGTTCCGTAGCTAAAAGATGGCCCGACCGCTTAAGACACCATTTAGTAAGGGCAACTGTACGTCATAAGTTGGTCGAGTTGTATAAAAATAACTATGTATGATACAGAGTTCGCTATAGTTTTCGTTAAAAGTACTTACTTGGAGGTATACAGGACATTTTTTTCAGAATTATTTTAATAGTATTTCAAAAGTTAAGGGGGGGGGGACGCTTTTATTTTAACTTTGTATTAATATATCTCGAGACTGGGGTGTTTGATCCACATGGTTTCAAGGCAAGTTTTATTGTATTTAAAAATACCTTTTTAACGATACCCCACACGATGGGTTTAAGTCGAATTTTTTTTTCCAATTTACTTTTCGATGTATGGGAGGGGGGGTAAAAAATAATTATTTTTCGATTATTTTAAAAACCAATTCTTGAATTATCACTATGCATCTCTACACCAATTTTCGTGGCAATCGGTTCAGAAACGGCGGAGAACGAGCCAGGACAGACAGACAGACAGACAGACAGACAGACAGACAGACATGACGAAACTATAAGGGTTCCGTTTTTTGCCATTTGGCTACGGAACCCTAAAAACCGTAAACACAAAAATAAACTAAAAATTAAAAAATAATTCCTAATATATATTACCTCATACTGTAATTTTCCTAAACTATGTTAAAGTAATCTTAAACATACTAACTGAAGTCGGTGCTTCTTCTCTTCTGTTTTTGGGCAGGCACCGACTTCAGTTAGTATGTTTAAGATTACTTTAACATAGTTGAGGAAAATTACAGTATGAGGTAATGGATATTAGGAATTATTTTTTAATTTTTAGTTTATTTTTGTGTTTACGGTTTTTTTGAAGTTGGTTTAATTTTTTTTTAAAAAGTCAGTTTATTTCATTATTTTTAGTTGTGTAAAAGCGTTGTGAACTTAATTATTAATAGGAACTTAGTTGTTGTTAAGAGTGAATGAGAGTGTGGATTAATTTTTTGTTCTCGCGTGAAGGCCCAGCGAGACTTCTCGGCGAAATTTCTCGCCGTGGGTCTGGATGTAATATACACAAGTATCACGTTAGCCCTACATACATTCGATCGACCAATTGCAGTTCTGCCTTCCAACTCCTAACCGTTAAGGAGTACTGTACCTTCATCATCAGCACAGTAGCATCAGATGTTGATTCAAGCATACCTCACAAGCAATATGTAAGCCCTACATACTACTAAATAGTTTCCATCGACCAAATTGCAGTTCTGCCTTCCAACTCCTAACCGTTAAGGAGTACTGTAGCATCATCATCAGGACAGCAGCACCAAATGTTGACACCCTGAAGCATATACCTAAGTAAGACATGATTACGAAACAAAAACACCATACGAGCATACAATTTTCGGTGGTTGCCCTCGATTTCTCCTGGATTCCATCATCAGATCCTGGACTGGTGAAAATGGGACCACCTCAGAACTGAACTCTACACAACAAAACAAAATTTTTTGAAATCCGTCAATAATTGACGAAAATATCGGTGAACATACATAAAAAAAAAAACATACAGACGAATTGAGAACCTCCTCCTTTTTTGAAGTCGGTTAAAAAAAAACCATACAGACGAATTGAGAACCTCCTCCTTTTTTGAAGTCGGTTAAAAATACTGAACTAATTTTCTGGAAGAACTGTCCGAGATTTTTATCACTTACTTATTATGGAACACGTAGGTTCCAAGTGTTTTGAATGCCCCAGTACTTTTCCACGTGAATAAATAAACTTTCAATTATACAGAGTTGGAAAGTTCGAAACCAAAACTTCGCTTATAGCGCATACTTCAAACAGGTTGAGTCTAAAGCTATTATAAAAATTTCTCAGAATAGATTCTGAACACTTTTATTAATTTTATTGCAAGGCCTCATAGCTCATTCTTTGTATGAAACTTTTATTAAAACCTGCGATAATCAAAGGAGTGAAGATACTCGTGTTTTGTTTTTGATTTTTTAAACTAAAAGTATGTTCATTACAGTCATCTGAAGTTCTAGATTGTTGTAAAGTTGTATTTATTATTAACTATATAAGACAAATGATTAATGAATCAGTATCAATCTGTAGCAATGAATAGGTACTGTTAGAAATAGCTATGAACATTAAAGCTTAACCATAATATGTGTTACTAATGCCTTGGACGCATTGACTGTTTATTTACTATTATAATAAAATATTTTCTAACTTACACATGCATCATTTAAAAGGTTGTGTCACAGCAAATTAAGCACTCGTAACTAATATTTTTTTCTTCTTTTATTGTTTTAATCTGTATCGTTAGTTGTCTTCATTTGTGGAAATAATCGCGGTGATGTTTTTTTATTCATTAATCAATTCATTTATAAAAAACAGAATTAAAGGCATATGTTTTAAATATTGTCTGGTGTACGGTACGCCAAAAGTCACATGACACGAAATCGACTTTATATCGATCGTCTCTATTCCTATTGTCGATATTGGTCGACACTCTTGTTTGTGGTTAAATAATCGATCAAGTAATCTGGAAAAATAATCTCGATTGACAGCAATGGCAACGTACAACACATATTCAAAATATGACAATAGAAATACTAGAGGTAATTTGCGTGTTTACCTCAAACTAGCACTGCAAAAGCCACATAATACCTAATAGGAATAGGCTTCCAATGGGTTTTGCTGAAAGGAACCACAAAATGGAACCTAAATGGTAGGAAATGACAATGTACACACAAGGCTGTAGATTGCTGCTTGTTGAATATATTGTTGGCTGGCCGTTGGTCTAGTGGTCAGAGGCCCTTGTTACAAAATTGAGAGTCGCGGGTTCGAATTCCGTTTTAGGCAAATATTGGTGTGATGACATCGGCATTTGTACTCAAGTTTTGGATGCATGATTAAAAGCATTTAAGTATTTATCTGTTCCCTAGTGTCCATAGTACGATCTTCGATCTTAGTTTGGAGCTAGACAATTGGTGTGTTAGTCCAATGATTCAATTATTGATTTTTTTTGTTGCATTATTAACAGAAACAATTAAACAACAATCAATGTAAATTGGTTTAAGAATTTTTAATTTGAATTAAACATAAAATGGACAGGTTGGGTTTCAAATAAAATATGTCCAATTTAAAATTTTGTTTGTGAATTTAATCTTCAACTCTCCGTTAATATTTTCCTTGATTTCCCATTACCGGAAAACGCATACGTACAAAATTTTATGGATACCAATATACCGAACAATGGGGACTGGCAATGACATATTTGTATGGCGAAACCCGTTCACGCGATCATATTCCATATCTATTACGGTTAAAGTTCAATATCGCGCGTATGTTAGTAAGTTTGTATCGGTAACATTGAGAATATTTCGACTGTGCCATTTCGTACTATTCCTTAAAATCGCTAGTGCTTGGATTCCGTGAGCACAATAGTACTGAAACAATAACGAGTGGAGTCTTGAGGCGGGTCGTAGTGGCGATATCCCATTTACACGTTTCGATTTTTACATGTCTGTAGATTCTGTCTTGTTCAGATGCAGGCCACAGACAATGAAAAATACTTAATTTTGTTTTTACACCTCAGAGCCTTAAAATAGTTTTGATAATTTAAATAGAGGTTTAATAAAACTTGCATGTGGCCCTTTATAACATCACAAGTAAACATAAATAAAAATATGAAAAAAGTAGGAAGATTAATATTATGTATTTCCTGCACAATTAATAATAATTTATACGCAAGACGGCATTTGCGAAGTCAACTTTCGTCGTTATCAATGCTTTCAGAGATGCGATTCACTAAGCAAAAATGTCATAATCTCACGTCTGTGTAATCAGTGACAGTACAAAATTAGTACTAATTACCACTGTCGCCGATTACGCAGCCATGAGATTATGACATTTGCGCTTAGTGAATAGCACCTCGTCGTTGTACAATGTTTATATGTTTGCGTCTGTTTAAGAATGAAATAAATAATAGGTACGATTATTTAGACCAATCGGTCGTGAACATAATTTTCCATTGAATTGTGTGGTGTAAAAGACTCTCCCGTCATTTAGGTTCAGACCTTTTAGCACTAGTGCCAATAAGGGAGCGCGGAATGCATATGCGTAGGAGCAACACGACTGTAAATATTCAGAAATGTTTTGTACTATCGAGCCTTTGAACGAAACTTTAGCTTTGCTCGATGAGTATATTTTATAGTTTTTTTCCAAACCATCCCTACTCATATTATAAATGCGAAAGTAACTCTGTCTGTCTATCTGTTACGCTTTCCCGCTTAAACCTCTAAACCGATTTTGATGAAATTTGGCACAGACAATCTTGAGACCCTGAGAATGAACATAGGCTACTTTTTATTGCGAAAAAATAGGGATCTATAATCGAAGTCGCGGGCGGTCGCTAATTGTAATATAAAACTATTATTATATCATAGTTATATTAGTAGAGTACAACAGAAAGAGTCGATTGCATTATGTCAATACTACGAATCAAATCTTCGTCAATCTCGTAGGCTGTAAGGACACACAGATTGACCATTAATCAATACTCAAAAAAATTGGAGGAGAACATTAATAAGCTTTGTTTTTATTTTAATAGCACATGACTCGATAACACCTTTAATCGTGATAATGTTCAAAATATACCATGCACATGTAATTCACTACCAAACTCGTTGATTTTAAATACAAAATCCTACACTCATAACCCTAAACGTTGAGTTATTATAAAAGTTATATTGAACATTTTGGCTTAATATTACACGCCGTAGATCCCTTGAAAACGCGGAAAATACTCCCGTGAGCCTGTTTTATTATGCCTCGAGCAATTTAATAAGCATTTTGATGGCTATTAAATGCACTCGCGAAATCGGAGCTATATAGACACGTACCAATATTATTTTAACCCCTTTATGGAGCATATTATTATTTATAAGCGTTTAAATATTTTTAACGACATTGGGTGCAAACGAGCATACTGTTTTAAAATGATATGTGACAATCGTTATCCATTAAAATTCAACTTCATTATTCAAGCGACCGACTGAACAAATCTACGCACAAATAAAATAGTATTGACATATTTAACGCACGTGAACCTCTGAAAATCTTTTTAAGGGTACCATCAACACCTAAGCAAAGCTTTCTGGGAGCTAGGCTTAGCCTGAATTAGCTTCATACGACCATCCGACCAGTCAGTCAGACCCCTCCCTGAGTATCACACGCATCGTTTTTCCATAGCTCTTCATAGAAAGGTGGAGTATGGAGAAGGTCAATTCACGCTGGTTTCGGTCGGTATAACATTCTCGGACATAAAACGCCATTTGCATGTGAAAGAGATCGTCCTACCGGCTGTTTTCATTGGCATAGTAAACATTTACGTTTGACGGCGGCAAAATGTTTGAACAAGGGTCAGTTTTTGTACCGGCGTCAGTGGAGTGTTGTAATGCTTTTGTGATAACCGTGATTACAGAATGCACAAGAAAAGGCTTGACCCGTGTTTGACCCCTTATTTTCTGGACCAGTTGAAATGTTAAGATTATGTTTTTTCACGCAAACGGCTTCGCTCTGTGGCCATGCGAATAAATTTATTTTTGGTATTCAAATTCGCGCGTACTCAAGGCTCATTGTTTTAGTAAATTCCGGTTATACATAAAATAATTATTTTCATATGTAACTTAGTTCGTACTCAAGTTAAAATATGTGTTTTTGATTATTTATAATAATGAATAAATGTTTGATTAAACTTGCCTGTGGCCGTTCATAACACAACAAGCAAACATGAATACAAATATAAATAAAGTAAGTATGTATTTCCTGCACAATGGCGAAAGGATATTATTACCTGTCAACAGTAACTGTCATCGTTTACAATGCTCTTAGCATGCATATAGTTTTTTCTATGTCTAGAATAAAATCAATAGTACGATTGTTTAGAAAAAATCGGTCATGAACATAATTTTCCGTACAAATGTGTGGTGTAAAGACTCTCCAGTCATTTAGGTTCAGACCTTTTAGCACTAGTGCCGATAAGGGAGCGCGGAATACATACGCGTAAGAGCAACACGACTGTAAATATTCAGAAATGTTTTGTTCTATCGAGCCTTTGAACGGAACTTTAGCTTTGCCTGTATATTTTATAGTTAGCTTTCCAAACCATTCCTACTCATATTATAAATGCGAAAGTAACTCTGTCTGTAACGCTTTCCCGCTTTAAAAGTCTTAACCGATTTTGATGAAATTTGGACAGGCCTTTCTTGAGACCCTGAGAAAGAACATAGGCGTTTATTGCGAAAAATAGGGATATAAAATCTAAACATTCGAAGTCGCGGGCGGTCGCTGGATGTAATATAAAACAATTATTATGTCATAGTTATAGAAGAGTACAACAGAAAGAGTCGATTGCATTATGTCAATACTACGATCAAATCTTCTTCAATCCCGTAGGCTGTAATGATACACAGATTGACCATTAATCAATACTCAAAAAAAATCGGAGGCGAATAATAATAATCTTTATTTTTGTTTTAATAACACATGACCCGATAACACCTTTAATCGTTTATCAATTTTAAAAATAACAGAAAATAAAGTCGTGATAATGTTCAAAATATACCATGCACATGTTCACTACCAAACTCGTCGATTTTAAATACAAAATCCTACACTCATAACCCTAAACGTTGAGTTATTATAAAAGTTATATTGAACATTTTGGCTTAATATTACACGCCGTAGATCCCTTGAAAACGCGGAAAATACTCCCGTGAGCCTGTTTTATTATGCCTCGAGCAATTTAATAAGCATTTTGATGGCTATTAAATGCACTCGCGAAATCGGAGCTATATAGACACGTACCAATATTATTTTAACCCCTGTATGGAGCATATTATTATTTATAAGCGTTTAAATATTTTTAACGACATTGGGTGCAAACGAGCATACTATTTTAAAATGGTATGTGATAATCGTTATCCATATAATATCAACTTCATCAATCAAGCGACCGAACAAATCTACGCACAAATAAAAGGATATTGACGGATTTAACGCACGTGAACCTCTGAAAATCTCTCTATAAGGGGAACCATCAACACCTAAGCAAAGCTTTCTGGGAGCTAGGCTTAGCCTGAATTAGCTTCATACGACCATCGGACCAGTCAGTTAGACCCCTCCCTGCGTATCACACGCACCGTTTTTCCATAGCTCTTCATAGAAAGGTGGAGTATGGAGAAGGTCAATTGACGCTGGTTTCGGTATAACATTCTCGGACATAAAACGCCATTTGCATGTGAAAGAGATCGTCCTACCGGCTGTTTTCATTGGCATAGTAAACATTTACGTTTGACGGCGGCAAAATGTTTGAACAAGGGTCAGTTTTTGTACCGGCGTCAGTGGAGTGTTGTAATGCTTTTGTGATACCCGTGATTACAGAATGCACAAGAAAAGGTTTGACCCGTGTTTGACCCCTTATTTTCTGGACCAGTTGAAATGTTAAGATTATGTTTTTTTCACGCAAACGGCTTTGCTCTGTGGCCATGCGAAAACATTTATTTTTGGTATTCAAATTCGCGCGTACTTAAGGCTCATTGTTTTAGTAAATTCCGGTTATACATAAAATAATTATTTTCAATATGACTTTATTTTGTTCAGTGCTCAGAGAAAAATAAAGTAAAAAGAATTGAAGGTTACCTAATAATTTTCCTCTGATGGAGGAATGGAATGGTACTCGAATGACATTTCCATTCCTTCACTATAAATTATGTAGTACCTATGTACCTATATTATTATGTATTTCTATTTAAGCTACGTTTTTAAAGTAAATAATCAACGCCAAAAATATTTATCATCAACCCATTTATAAAATAAATGCCTTCATTTAATCTCCGCATAACGCGCTATTTACGAAGTCTCTGTAACATTCCGGGAACGGTTTAATCATTTCGGCGAATCTGTCGTTAATCCGTCGTACAAAAGCGTTGCAATTAAACCTCAATCCGGCCGCAGCCGATCGGGGCACAAAGGACAGCAGATGTCCGGAGCGCTGCAATTTCGTCATCTAACGCTAGTTTTCCTATTGTTTCAGTAAGATTGTCCAAATTTTTCACAAAGGCAGTAGATTTGTCCAAATTTAATTTGGCAAACTAAAATTTAAAAAACACTTATTCATTTTTATTATCTTTGCAACTAAAACTTTATTTCAAAATGATAGAGACCTTTGTCCTACAGTGGGAAATCGATAGCTGGAGATTATGTGTCGTTACTTCCATTTGTATGTCTTTCCAGGCGTGGATTTCGGTTTCCGCAAACATGGCGTTTATATTTTAGCTTAAAGCCTTCCTGAACAAATGGAATATCTAAAACAAAAAAAATTGAACCAGTAGTTCCTAAGATTAGCACGTTCAAACAAACAGACATACTGCTCAGCTTTATTATTATGTGTATTTTAAACATAATAAGACAAGCAACGTGTTCTATATCATTACTTACGGTATGACCGTATGCGTATGAGTAAGTAGATCGTTTTCCTGATTACAAGCCCCATGTTTGCCAAGGCATGTTTTCTCCCATGCCTTAATAGCATATTATTTAAATATTTACCACAAAATACAGCTCAAAAATTGTAAGAATGTGATAAAAGTCTGCTATAAGTATAATTATTATTACATCTATTACTATCACCAGTAGGTGCATTTTCCCATTTCTGGCGTTGCAATCAAACTTCGATGCGACCACAGCAATATCGACCGTACCGAACAAAGGACAGACGAACGGCTAACTGCAATTTATCATCGCGAATTTATTATCTAAAAGTTGGATCTGTTATAAAATTTCATATTTTACTAGTTAATAATACACCTTTGCCATTTTTGTGAATACGCTCATTTACCTTGGTAAATGTCAGTCCATACAGAAAGTTTAGGTGAACTGTTTAACTTTCGTTGGCTGTATTTTTTCATTCCGACTGCAATGAACCTCTAAAACGTTGGATTCAGTACAGCTGATATAACAAGTGTGTAACAATTTTAATGATGAATAAGTTTATATCGGTGCATGTCTGTCAACAGTTAATACTCTTGAGTGTCTATGATTCCAAGTGCTTAGAATTTAGTAACTACTCATTTAAGTGTCAAAAAGTGTAAAATTATACTAGTACCCTTGAACGTAAAATCGGGATATTTCATTCCGCTTACTGCTATGATGTCATTCCCTATCACTATCAGGCTCCATCAAGAGAACTACTACGAATCAACTTTCGATATACTTCGAAGAGAGGTACAGCTTTGTTAGTATGAATCAACTTTCGATACACTTCGAAGAGGTAAGGCTTTGTGGAACTGCCACTCAAATGAACCACTCGTCTGGGGAAGTACCTTCACCTTACAGAAGTGTACTTACAGTGAATTAACACTTTGTAACTGTTGTGTTATGACTTGCTGTTGAGTAAGGTCGTCAGAGCTCAGTTGGGGAGGGTATGGGGTTTTATAAGGTAGGCAACGCATCTGCAATCCTTGTGCGGTGGTTGATGTCCATTGGCAGTGGTGATCACTTACCCTATTGTTCCTTTGCCGATAGGGATATCACATAAAAAAAAAACTTCTTTAATTTTTATACAGCGGTACCTGCCATGCGTGACAATCTACCATAACGATTTGGGCCACATTCCACCACCTGAAAATATAGAATGTTTAATTTAGTCACATCCGTGTGTTATTAGCATTGTTTGCAATATTAATAATGTGTCCATTTTACTTCAACACGAGTGCTTTGACGCCGGTGAAATGTTTATTCAGTTAGTGTTTTTATTTAAAAAATAGGTACGAGGGTACAATTTTGTTATCAAGGTAATTAAAACGTGTAGTGCGGGCTTAACCTTTTTAAATTAAAAAAATACAGGTTCGTACTTTTGATGTGATGTCTTATGAATAACCTATTTGTGTTAAATATATTTTCATTGCTGTTTAGAAGTCCTTTTTTTAAGTATTGCTTTATCAATCCACATATTTTAACCCCAATATTTTTTGTGATTAAAAAAGTTAAAATAGGAAGAAATTAACAAATCGATGTATAAATCTACAACAATTATTACTCTACCATTCATAACTCAAAAACTCTAGCTTTTAACGTAAACTAAATATCCAAGGAAATTTTACGTAACAAATTGAAAAGTATTCACACTAAGCCACCGGATAAACTATGTAAAACCGAGAATTGTACCGTATCCTCGAATACGAACATCTAACTGGCGGTTCTCTGGCATCCTCTGAGATGTTTGCGAAATCAGTTCTTTCCTTGTTCGGAATAAAGCTAGCGATTTACGAAACAAAGACCTCTAGTGGACGGAGTGTTCCGTTTGAAGAGTGTTCCTTTAGTATCTTGGAACGATGTGAGAACTTGGAACATGTTAAAAATATCTTTTGTACATTGTGAAAAGTAATACAATATACGGCTCATCGGGTGGTTAAACGATGGCATTTTACACAGAAATAGACATTTCATACAATTATTTATTTGTGAACGAAGTTGCGGGGGCCCTTAGTTTCAATAAAAAAGTCGGAAAACAAAAAAAATTAACAAAAATAAACATATCTATAAAAGTTCGCTCTATTCAATATAACTTAAAACTCGAGGATTACAGGATGAGATCTCTGGGAAAGTACTATTAAGCTGGTCAAAAATAAATCCTAAACTGTAGGGATGGATTAGTCGTCGCTAAACTTGTGCTGAATCACAAAACAGTAGCGAACGAAATTATTTTAATTTTGTACGGTTTATTATTTAGTTTATTTTTTGAGATTTTTTGAGAATAGTATAGTTAACTACAAACCATTGTAGTCGAGTGTAAAACTATGTGTACTGTCTGTAATGGTCATACAAAAAAGAACACTTGCTTACTGCCCATAAGAAAGAAAATTTGTGAAATTTGTTAAACTCTTGATGAAGTAGTCATTATTCACGTCGTTGTATAATGCATACATGATACTTTTGATTCACTTATCTTCCAAACACAATCACAAACGTTTATCAAAATATTCGTCCCGAGATGAAAATTAAATTATAACCTTACTTACCATTACTCGCCAAACATACGTCAAGTTTACTAGGTACCAAAATCGGATTGCAACCAGTCAAAAGCGTATTCACTCGCTTAAACGAGTGTATAAGATTTTGCTATATAAAATGAGTATTTTATATAGCAAAATCTTCCATAATAAACACGGACTAGTAAAAAAGTAAGGACTTCGCACCGTTTCTTTTCTAAGACGTGAAGCCACAAATTTTTGCTTCAGGTGTGCCTTACAACAATGTCAACAGCGAATGGCGTGACGTTGTAAAAAGAACAGAAATTAATGTAATAGGTACTAGCTTACATGTTAAACGTAATTCCTTGGCAATTTTTTTGTTTGTGTGTTGTATTATTTTTACACATTTAACAACACACGACGGCGTTTTTACATGTTTTGATACGAGAAACATTTGACCGTCACGATGTCTGATTGCGTAATGGCAGGTCGCCATGGCGAGAGGCTTATTATTTAGTGTTCATGCGTAAATAAGATCTTTGGTATAAATATATTAATAACTTGCAGCTGGCCTTTCTTTTACGTGCATCACTTGTTATGTAGGTGACGCGGAGTCCTTACTTCTTTTACTAGTCCGTGATAATAAAATCTGAATTAAAATCTGAATTATCAAAAAGTTTGACTACAGTTAGCAGTATTAAAACTTCAGTGGTAACAGTGCGGTCGTAAAAAGCACCCAAAGACATCAACCGATGCTCTTTCTACCTCTCTCAGCATTTGAAATGAGCTATGACTTTTCTCACCGCGATTTGATGCTAGTTTTGTTATTTAAGTTTTCCTGAGAAACAACGGAATGACGTTCTGCGAAATCCGAAATGAAGAAATAATTGGTGGAAACAACTTCATTTTCACGTTGGACTAGAAGGAAGTTCTAAAATTGTAAAGTCAGTTGCAAAATTAACAGGACCCTTAAACAAATGAATAATATTTAGACCGTCTTGTGAAAATGTATTCTTTCTTTGAATATAATATTGATTTGTTATTACGTTACTTTAATTGTAGAAGCTGGACACCTGTCCAGCTTCTCAATCTGATTGATATAGGTAATAGGTGTTTCGGATTCATTGTATGCCGATATTTACGCCATAATTCTAGGAGTGATGTGTGTTTGGACTGAGCATTGGGTCGCTCCTTTACACGGGCCAGAATGAAACCATCGGCTTTTAATGGGTGGTAGGACAAAAGTCGCCGGCCCCACGAGCGAATATGCGTTCCATTGCGCTCGAATAGTAACTCGTCTGGGGAAGTACCTCCACTTTACAGAAGACCACAGTGAAATAGCACTTCGTAACTGTTGTGCTGTTTCCGCTGGTGAGTAAATCTGCGACCCTTGTGCGTTTGTTGATGTCCATGCAGCGGTGATCACTTACTATCAGGTGACTATCTTGTCCGTTTGCCTGCTTATAAAATAAAAAAAAAACTTTTTATTTTAATTTCTCTCTTCTCAAAAAGAAAACAGCCAGCAAATCCTAAAGCCCTCACAATGAGGATTGGTTCCAGTATAAGCATTCTAACAAAACATCAGCGGGAATCCTCGACGTGTCTAAAAAGCGTGAAGGCCCCGCTCTTCCGCGCTTAGCCGCTGCCTGCTGTATTTTAAATGAGCTATTTCCCGCCGCTATTCTAGTCCTATCTGTTAAAAATGTCACGGAACTCTAGTTGTCCCTTATGCGGATTTACGAGGGCGCGGATATTTTAAAATAGACGCTGACGTAAATAAAATTAGTGTTAGGTGTAAATTGGTGGAGAGGACTTTAGTGGTCTATGAGTGATGGAGACGACGAGTTGCTAAATAGAAAATCTGTTTATGACATCATGACAAAATGTTGAAAAGAAAAATAATTGAAAAATTCGAAACACATCGAGCTATGAATACTACTTGCAATTTATGTGGTAGAACTTGCAGACCAAATTTTTTTGCCGAGTTTAATTTCAATTACTTACGATTACTTTTTTAAATAAATACCTCTAATGATTGTCTTAAGAGTCCGAAGATAAATAAAGTCAACCGTTTTTACCGACTACAGTCTACGAGCTATGACGTCTTTATAACAACTCTGTTTACAAATCCGCACACGACTGGGACGACAAAACCCTCCTTCACGTTATAATAAACGATCAGAAAACAGTTCCCGAATCCCGTAAGACCCAAATCAAGATATACAGCTCGGAACTGGCGACGATACATCAACCAGACGTGGTGGACAGTCCACTAGCAATCTCTGGTGCGTCTATTAATCATACCTTGTCTCTCTAGACCGTTGAGAATGTATGGAGCATTGTAACTTACCAGTATGTCCCAATTATGTAACTCGAATGTCGACCAATAGTTGTAGCTCACTAAATTCACATAATATTAATTGCTAACTGTTAGCATATCTCAATCTAGACATAGTTTAAATGATCCACAGCATTTAAATCACTCTGATTGCATTTTAATGCAATAAACTAAAAACTTTAGATTTTTTTTATCATGTGAATCAATGGAAGTGTATTGTATCCTTGTTGCATTTTCTAGACAACAAAATTTAAAAATAAACATTTTCACGTTCACGTACTGTTTAACTCAAACAAACTCAAACTCAAAGAATTTCGATTATTTTGCTCATCATATTCTTCTATTTTTCTATTGTGTAAATATAGGGCCCACCCTCCAGAATGCCCCTAAGGTGCTTCTTTTATTACCCACCTACAGGAAGAAATGGGGTAGTGGCGGTTCTCATTTATGGAAATAGATCCACCACAACTTAATTGGGTGGAAAAAAATTATGTGTTCCACTATCGGTAAAAAGCACGTTAATCTAAAAATCGCCAGACTGGATGGTCATTACTTACTTAATGCACCGCCCGTTTGGAATGTGCGCAAATTCATCACAGTCAAAGAGGTAAGAAAAGTGAGGCAGTCCGCTTTGAGCACCTAATTTTGGGCACTCGCAATTTAGGCTCTTAGCGTAGTCCCCGTAGAACATCAATTCGTATTTTGATTGCAGGCTTGACAGAAATATCAAATGGACCAGGCAAAAATTTAATACACTGCCTGCTTATGCTTTTCTTGATCTACATTATATAACCTTGGTCTTTTCAAGGCAAGAGTGTAAAGCCATCTTCTGGGCGGGCATGTAACACTTTAGGCCGCATCATGTTTGCATTGCAGACACGATTGAGGCCAAATGCCTCCTAGTTTATAGTAAAAAAAGGGGCAAAGGCCTCCATCATTTGAAAGCATGTTTTCGTTACAAAGATGGGTTTTGGCTTAATCACCACGCTTACCAAATAGGTGTTGGCGATCGTAAACTCGGACTGTGTTCAGAAAAATCAACACAAATTTTACCTGACCCAGGGAGAACCCAGGACCACGAGATCACGGCCCGAAAAAATAATTATAAGCAGTCGGTACTCAATGACGACTAGGGAAATTTCCTAATTTACTTGTGCTCACACGTTGGGTGGAATATATCAGAAATGTCTAGAAGGATAGGTCTTTCACGTGAAACGACCGCGGTCGACGGAGCGCTGTTAAAAATGCAAAGGCTCTTTACTTGAATAAACATTTCTTCTGTGAAGCGTTGCGTGTGTTGTGCGGAAGGACGGTGATGTATGTGTGAAACGAGCCATTCTAGAATACCATTCAACGTAACCCAAATATAAATAAATAAAATAATAAATTTTAATAGTACTATTGATGATAAGGAACGTATAGACTTTAAATTACTTTTTATAAACATCCACGACTCGAGTAATGCCGATGTTCATCACACCAAAATTTGCTTCTAGCAGGATTCGAACCCACGACCCTTGGTTTTATAGCCAGTGTCTCTGAACACTAGACCAACGGGCACGTCAAAAAACAGGACTTTTCTTGAGTTTAGTTTATAATAGTGAATGAAAACATATTTAAATATCAAGCACCCAGAGACGATAATGACAATGTAATGGAACACGAATCAAATTGTAAAAAAAAACACATTTTGTGATATTTTTTCACCCTTAATGTCATTCTGTGAAAAAGAAGTGTAATCATCACAATGGAAAGCATCGTTACAATGACAATTCTACATAGTAATAATTTTACAAACATAAAAAGCCCACCATGTTATTGTGCTCTATCATTAACATGATAATAAGCTAACTCGTGAATGCATGCATTCATTCCGTAATTCAAAGTAATTTGGATAAATTAAAATAACCAACTACGAAGCCCTTTGAAACGAAATTAATCTCTACAAAGTCCGTGGCTGTAACGTTTCGTTTTATATTTCCAATATTTTAGAAAATACGTTGTAACCAAAGTAATTTGTGCAGGCCGTTAAAATATTACGACTATTTGTAAAGTACAGTACATAATAAAAAATATGCTTAGGTTAGAAGCCTTACGAGACGATTTGCTAAGCTCTGAGAATATTAAACTTATAAATAAATTATGTTTTTTCACAAAAAAAAATGTTTTAAGGGTTTTTTTGTGATATCGCAGACTGGCTATGTGTAGCTATTGTAGTATTAAATTAAGAATATTGGACGAAAAAGCATGTTCCTGAATACACTGTGATCTTTTAATCTAAGTGATTGAGTTTTGTCTGTGTTAAAAATCGTATTTCTTTGATAACGAAATATTTACGAGAACTACAAATTTTGCTAGCTTTATGATGTTTAATAAACATTCATAACGGCTATCAAAATTAAATAAACCTTCGGAAACAGTCAAATAAAATCTTCCTACCTACATTTTAGTGTTGTGACACCATATCTTTAAAACCGATTTGAATTGGAAAATAATTCCCCTTCACATATGTACCCCAAAAATTTAAATCACTTCTTTTTGAAGATTCGATTTGAATCTTTTGCATATTGAAATGTAAACTGACGAAGTCGTGAATTGTCAGAATAGTTATTATGTTTTAACTAATTTGATGATTGGAAGATTAAATATTGTTTATTGATCTAAAGTCTAAAATGTTTATGATATCGTGTAACCGTTTCTTTAAAAATAACATCTAGACGACAAACAACACTTATTTGCAATGCGTCTTCGTTTAAGTTTTTTTTGTAAGTGGTATTGTTTTCCTAACTGGCACGTCTACTAGTAAGTACCTTCTTAACCCGATATTTGCCTAAAATGTCTTTAATATTTCACAACACTAGCCATGGCAGTAGTTACGTAGAATTTACCCCGATTGCTAGAATAAAAACAAATTAGCCCGCCCATAAATAGGGCTTAACGACCGGTGCTGAGTGAAAATAAAACTTAGCCGGCTAATTTAATTAGTTCCATGAACTTGGCGTTGATTAAGTAAAACTTCTCTACTCTACTAATAATTTTGAACAGCTTTACACCTCAGGTTAAATTCCTTAGTTTAACATTGGCGCTTTCAAACAGAGGTTATCATGACAGATCTTGGAGTTAAGGTTATTGGTTATGGTTTCTTGTTAAGACTTTTCTGGAATATATTCGGAATAAAATGTCTCCGTACGGTAGTTAAATAAAGGTTGCACTTGCAACGAAGTCTCGGGTTAAAACCCGGCACATCTTAAAATTAAAAAAAAAAATACTGTCGTTGGACTAGTTATTTTAGAAAATATTCTTAATTTTAACACAACAATGATTTTCTATGCCTGTCGAAATATCTTTTTCATGTTTATTATTTTGTTACAGGTATGCTGAAATACAACAATAAGGTATGTTGATTTGAGTTTTTTAAAATCCATCCTAACGAATGACTTGATTCACAAAATTGTTTTAAAATGTACGATCATTTTACGAGTATAATAATGTTTAACACAAGTACTCTCCAATCACAAATTGATGATATTCATGATCACTACTGCTGTTTTAATTGAGTTCTCTGCATACCCGCATCTTTGCACCGATCCATGAATTTCCGAAGCAAACTTAAACAACAAAACACGGAATTAATTCCAAACTTGCAACTGCAACAAAACAAATTTGCAGCAGAAAACTCGGTACGAAACTTGACAATTTCATAACAACATCCGATTTCGGAAAACTGGCTCTAATGGAATCCAATTTGTTGGCTTCGGACCCCCTTTTGTCTTCGCGGGTACAGAATTCCAATTCATAAATTTCATCTGGCAACGACATAATTATAGACCAAGATTCCTTTCGGCTTGTATTAAATTCTTTGCTGATAATTCGTCGAGTAATTTGTTTTTCGGTCGTGTTAGGATTCGGGAAAATGTTACCAGGAAATACTTTGTCAATATGGAGGATTTTACGAATGATCCTGGAAAAGTTTGTTAATTTGATACGGCTATACCCATAAGAAGTGGAGTATAGAAACTTTTCGGATGTTTTGATAAGATCGGTTTCCAATATGTTGGAAAAATACACTTCAGGGAATGCGGAAATTAAGTAAAATTATCATTATGACGTTGTAAGAACGATTTCGCAGGCCTTTTAAATAAAATGGTAAGATGTAGAAGTAATATTTAGCATTTATCGTCTGCAACTTGGGATAAACTGTACATAATCTATCTCACAATGAAATATAGAAAAGCGATTTCTCCTAACTCAACTTCTTAATCCAACGTAAAAATGCATAAACAGCCACTAAACGAAGCTCTATTAATGTTATTACTATTTCTTAACATTAATGTCCTCCTTAGAGACAAATAACACAGAACTTAACCAACTACCTGCGTCACTGACTACCGAATATGATATTAATCACTCCTCCACACACGAACACGAAAACCACCTTTGCAGTTCCGAGTTCGCAATTTCAAACACACACAACAGGTCCAGACGGACCACAATGGAATATGAACTCCTTCGGTCCAAAAACCAATTATTGTTGTGAACTCCGCCCCGTCTCTGGTAGTTTAATAATCCGAAACTTGCCGCATAATGGATTGCGGTGGAGACACCGAATGTGTTGCGACGTGTGTTACCGAATATTGCGTTGTGCAAGTGTTTTGGCATAAAAGTTTGAATAATATTAATTAGTTTTCTTTTTATGAATTGTATCTAGATTGTTCTATCTTTTCACCCAATCAAAGTCATTACATTATTTGGTAGTTTAATAATCCGAAACTTGCCGCATAATGGATTGCGGTGGAGACACCGAATGTGTTGCGACGTGTGTTACCGAATATTGCGATCCCAACTAATATTATAAATGCGAAAGTAACTCTGTCTGTCTGTCTGTCTGTCTGTCTGTCTGTCTGTCTGTCTGTCTGTTACGCTTTCCCGCTTAAACCTCGCAACCGATTTTGATGAAATTTGGTACAGACAATCTTTAGACCCTGAGACAGAACATAGGCTACTTTTTATTTCGAAAAAAAGAAATCCACGCGGACGGAGTCGCGGGCGGCCGCTAGTTTTCACATAAACGTTTAGATAATACCTACTAATGAGGGTTTTCGCGTTTGAAAAATCCGCGAGATGGCAGTAAGCAGGGTCTAACTGGTATGTGATTGGTGATTTTTGACATGACATTGACAGATATGCCAAAATTCACCAATAGCATACCAGTTAGGCCTTACGCCTGCGTATTGCCATCAAGCGGATTTTTCAATAGCAAACACTCTCGTATACTGTAAGTAGCTTACAATCGTTTCGACCTCCTAAAACATTATTTTGTCTTTGCAAATTGGAGAACATCGTTTTTTGTGATAATTCGTATGCTAAGTTTGATCACAACATTTAGTCCACCTGGAATTGTATGGTCCTTTGGAAAGGGCTGGCACAATGTTTATCTGGTACACTGAATTCACTATTCTCATCAAAACACCCACTATTCTTGGAAATGAACAAAACCACATTGTCCGGATTTTTAGATACACGTGGCTTAATCAGCGTAATGTATACTTACTTATTATAATAATAAAACCAACCTCCTACATACAGATTACTATAGCAACGGTCAAAGAACTCTAGTCACGTCTGTGATAATCTTCAACATATTCCTGGAATGAAGGATATAAGCAAGTGCTTTTCGGTTCCTCATCGTCATATCAAATTATCGGCTGTCAGATATACTAAAATGTGTTTTCGGTTGTCGGGCGATCGGGAGAGGTAGTCCACTTCGGGCACCTATTGTAGAGCACCCGTAACTTGAGCACCTATTCATATTATTGTTTTGATATGAAATATCAAAAAAGACCTGCCAAAAATATAAAGAGGTGCTCAAAGAGGCGACGGGCTCGTTGCTCTAGTGGTCAGAGAACCGGCTATAAAACCGAGAGAAGCTGGTTCGAATCCCGCTAGGGGGCAAATGTTTGTGTGAAGAACATCGGCATTTGTACTCGAGTCATGGATGATTATCAAAGTATATTATGTAAGTATGTCTATCCGATCCCTAGCTTCCAAAGTATAAGGTTCAAGCATAGTTTGAGGCAAGGCAATTGGTGTGTTTAGGAGGAGCATGGAAGAAATAATTCGGAGGCTAAGTCTTATTTTGGGTCGCTGTGCTACTATAGTAAGTGAGTAAGTAATTTGTGTGTTAGTCAGATGAGTTAATTAATTGATTTATTTAAAGAGGACTAGGCCAGTTGCTCAACGTGCGGGTGCTCTTAAATTGGGTGCTCAAAGTGGACTTCCTCCATTGGGAACATACTGAAACGTTCTATCGAGTGAATCCAATTTGCGCTTGTCTGCGTGGTGTTACAAAAAGTGAGGGCTGGCGTTTGCTATGTGATAGACAATTTTCTGGAAATCAATCGATGTTTGTGTGATTCTTGTTATGAAGGGAATCTTTATGTATAGGTACTCTTTTAATCAGAAAAGGTAAAAGAGAGAGGGAAAGGGATAATTGGATTGTAATTTAGTAGAGGTCTGCTATAAGAGTAATACTTGCTACAAGAGAAGAGGTACTAGAAACCTATGATAGTACATTTAGCAATAGACGTCTTTTGACGTCGGATGATGAATAATTTTCAAAATTAATCTAAAATACCATGAAGAACTACTTTTTCAGCGACAGCTTCACAAAAATATTATGTATTATTTCTTTCAGTGAAAATGGTTTTATCAATCAACCAAACATTTTGTCAGTTCAAAAATATTCAACAGTTATTATTTTTTTTCTGTTCATTCCCGTACACATTCATTTCCCGCACATGGCAATGAATGGAATTTTGTGACACGTATCAATAAAATATTTAAAGCAGCTTAATAAAAATAAAGAAAGCTTATCAGAGGAACCACTCCTTGGTATAGTGGAATAAAGGACTAACCAATACAAAACTACTTTCTTTGAGGGACAGGGTTTTACTGATCCTACCAACTGCTAAACTTTAGTGGAATTTTTGTAGTCTTCTTGGTGCAGTCACGACAGGATCATCCTTAATACACCTCCATTTACTTCCCCTTTTTAAGAATTTTAAGATGAAGAATACATGATAGATAAGTTAATTAGTAGGATAAGTATTATGATAAGTTAAGTTGTAGAAAATTGTATTTATGGGAAGTGATAAATGAATTTGAATTTGAATACTACTCGTAGGTAACACTTCGGCCTCTAGTCCAGGAATTTTAGATTTCATCTGCGGAATAATTCCTAGTGAGCTGAATTTTTGTATACACCTTTATTATGATATTGTAATGATGATGTGAAAAATCGACATTGATATCGTGCCGGCTAAAAAAGTTATAGGGGTCCAAACGTCACGAAAATCAGTTTTTCGCAAATATCTCGCGATCTATTGCTCAGAGGTCAATAATGGTTTCATAAAAGTTGTTCGTCGTAAAATTGTCTACAAAAAAGGTATCTTGCATTTTTTTGTAGAATTAACCGTTTTTGAAATAGAGACTAGAACGCACTCACATATGGTATTGTATACCGTACGGCGCATACCAAGGCATAAACCCTATTGTTTGTTTTTTTCCCTTTTTTGTTTGTGTGTTTTTTGTTACTATGATGATCTACATATAGAAATATAAAGGACTTGTAATACTAGTACAGTCAGGAAAATAGGAATATCAACTATAAAAAACTAAGTGGCAATTTTTTTTGTCACTTTATAACTCAAGAATGGGCTCATCGATCCAAACCAAATTTTCAGGGTTTGTACAGACTATTTAGTATATGTTATATACGAAGTTTGAACAAAATCGGTCGCTTCACTTTATACGTAGCGAAGCACGTACCGGGCCGCTAGTAATGATATAGATATGCAATGTGAATTTTAGCAATTTTGATCCACGATCTGCGAAAAAAATCCTAGTGGGCTGAATTTTTGTATACGGCTTTATTATGATATTGTGATGGAGATGTGAAAAATCGACATTGATGACGTGCCGGCCAAAAAAGTTATAGGGGTCCAAACGTCACTGGACATAGCATATCTATATCATTACTAGCGGCCCGGATCGTGCTTCGCTACGTATAAAGTAAAAGACCGATTTTGTTCAAACTTCACATATAACATATGCTAAATAGTCTGTACAAACCCTGAAAATTTGGTTTGGATCGGTGAGCCCGTTCTTGAGTTATAAAGTGACAAAAAAAATTGCCACTAAGTTTTTTTATAGTTGATATTCCTATTTTCCTTACCCTACTAGTATTACAAGTCCTTTATATTTCTATATGTAGAACATCATACTAACAAAAAACACAAACAAAGAAGGGAAAAAAACAAACAATAGGGTTTATGCCTTGGTATGCGGCGTACGGTATACAATACCATATGTGAGTGCATTCTAGTCTCTATTTCAAAAACGGTTGATTCTACAGAAAATTGCAAGAGACCTTTTTTGTAGACAATTTTACGACGAACAACTTTTATGAAACCTTTATTGACCTCTGAGCAATAGATCGCGAGATATTTGCGAAAAACTGATTTTTGTGACGTTTGGACCCCTATAACTTTTTTAGCCGGCACGATATCAATGTCGATTTTTCACATCATCTTTACAATATCATAATAAAGGTGTATACAAAAATTCAGCTCACTAGGAATTATTCCGCAGATCATGGATTAAAATTGCTAAAATTACTGGACTACTCTGACTACGCTTAAAATCTTTGGCGCAGTTTCAAATCACCAGAGCACTGCTAGTACGCTATTAGCGAATTGTCTATGAGATAAGTCATATCTGGGTTACATAACCTAGTTAGGTACTTGTATAAAGTCTAGAAGTAATAAAGAAGAAAAGTAATAAGTTCTGTAAGAAATAATTTCTGTATACCGTCTTGTACAGGTTCCCAAAAAGGTCTTCTACCATTTTAAAAAGTGTCATGGTTAAGTAAATTAACAATAAGGCTAAAATCACTAGCTCTACATAAACAAATCCCTGTTGTTTGATTTAATCGCTAATTTATTTTATAATTTAAGTTAACAACCCATTTCTTAACGTTTTAACCGACCGACCGTTCACTATCTGAACAAAAATGCAAAAAACTTGAATATAATATTACCTAAAAGTATTGTCAACTTAACTATACAGTCAAAAATGTGGTGACTGCTAAAAATAATAAAAACTTTCTTTTTCAAGATTTCAACTTATTTTACAGCCAGATAAAGTTAATTAATGATCGCTACCGCGAGATCTCTAATGATCTCCATTGTGGGTTCCGTAGTTCTTTCATTTGAATGCGCTAATTGAAAGTAAAACTTAGGGAAGCAATTTATTTCATTCTCTAAAGAGTCGAAGATGAGTTTCCTCCGCCATGGTTTGAAGACTGAAGTTTTTATTGCAACAGTTATGCGAATAGTAAATTCTTTGCATTACGAGTAGGTTCTAAAGGGAAGTCACTTTATCAGATTAAGTGTTTCGTCTTTGAAGTCGGTGTACCTATTTCCAAGCGCATTATTATGTCTAGTAAATATTTAAATATGAATCCCTACTAATAAAATAAATGCGAAAGTAACTCTGTATGTTTGTCTATCTGTCTAGCTGTCTCTCTGTCTGTCTGTCTGTCTGTGTGTCTGCCTATTTAACGCTTTCCCGCTTAACTTCTCAACCGATTTGATGAAATTTGGCGCAGACAATCTTTAGACCATGAGAAAGAACATAGGTTACTATTTTTGCGAAAAACAAGGGATCTGAACGTCCTGTCGAACGGTGAGTCGAAACTGATTCAAGTTCGTCTCTTATCAGAGAGATATCGAAGTGTAGTAGTTTTTAGGGTTCCGTAGCCAAAATGGCAAAAAAACGGAACCCTTATAGATTCGATATGTCTGTCTGTCTGTCTGTCTGTCTGTCTGTCTGTCTGTCTGTCTGTCTGTCCGCCAGTCTGTCACAGCCACTTTTTTCCGAAACTATAAGTACTATACTATTGAAACTTGGTGAGTAGGTGTATTCTGTGAACCGCAACAAGGTTTTCACACAAAAATAGAAAAAAAAATAAAAAAATGGGGGGTCCCCATAGTTAGAACTGAAACTGAAAATATTTTTTTTCATTGAACATATAAGTGTGGGGTATCTATGGATAGGTCTTTAAAAATTATATTGAGCTTTTTAAGCTCATTTTTTTCTTAAGTGAATACTTTGCGTGACAGGCTCTTCCAAAGTGGAAAAAAGTGTGTCCCCCCCCCCCCTCTAACTTCTAAAGTAAGAGGATGATAAATCTGAAATAAATATATAATGTACATTACCATAAAAACTACCAACGAAAATTGGTTCGAACGAAATCTATTCAGTAGTTTTTTTAATACGTCAAAAATAGAATTTGTACGGAACCCTCAGTGCGGGAGTTCGACTCGCACTTGGCCAATTTTTTTCAATGTATCTACTTTAAACGTAGAAGTAATACCTCACTAATATTCAAATGATTCCCGGTAGTTCCACGAATGGGACGAAGCCTACCAGGACAGGCGGGAATAAACCGTCAAAAAAGGGACATTTCCTGACTCAGATTCGACGTGTCGTTGGGAGACGAACGCAGTTAGCGATATAAAGCCGTCGCCTCGGCGTCAGCGTCTAACGACCGTGTCATTAATCATACGAAACAGTCAGTCTGCCACTTGACAAGCCTGCCGCGTACATATTGAGATACTGAAGTTTATTCAATTTATTTTATTTGCAATAAACAGTAAAAATTTACAAAAAAATACCGAAAATGGCGACTTTAGGTCTCTTACGGTTTCTTACGGTCTGCAATCGCTAAACTTAAGCAACTTTCGCAGTGACCGGTCGTCTGATGGGTGACCGAATATTTTCATCTCGAGCTTCTCTGTGATTTGGAAGGCGCGTTAAGACGTTGGTCCTGCGTGACTGATTTTGGTTTATCCCATGGTCGCATTTAATTGGGATAAAAGAATCATAATATTAATCCGGACTTCCAACTTTACGTCTGTAAAATTTCTGAACAATCGGTTCAGTAGTCACGGCGTGAAAGCGGAACAAACAAACAGACTCACATTCCGATTTATAATTTTATATTAGTAAGGATGATAAAAGGGTGCGGCAAGCGATGCTGCATTCTAATAACTTTGAATGTAGTTTTCATTATTTTCAAAAACAAAGGTTCTTTAGCATTTTTTTCTGTTTATAGTATAAAGAGAACTATTCCTTCAGGTGGCATTACAAAATGCCACCCTGTATATTGAAAAAAAAAAAGGTATTTCACTTTTGTTTGAAATGACTATGCTCTGAAACTATGGAACATCTTTATTTCATAATATGTAAAAACACCATGTTCCCATATATACCTTGTTAACTACGCTAGCGAATCCGGCAGTAAATGCTTTAAAAACCGTTGAGTCATTTTTGAATTGGCATTTCATGGGCTCATCGAAAAATGCTTAAAAGCCACTTCATCAAATATTCATTAAATTACTATTATAAGATTTTAGACTTTAGCGTTGCATTATAACATAAATATTATTTTAATTGTAAGCAGTGTTACTTTATATAAGCAGTAGGTAGTATAAATATACTACATAAATAATATCGCGTTTAGCCCCGTTAATTTTTTTTTTCTACTAACACACCTATTGCCTAGCCCCAAACTAAGAACCTCGAAGCTTGGAGTGTGGATGCTAGGAAACGGATAGACATACTTAAATACTTTTATAAACATGTATAACTCGAGTACAAATGCCGATGTTCATCACACAAACATTTGCCCCTAGCGGGATTCGAACCCGCGACCCGTGGTTTTGTAGCCAGGGTCTCTAGCTACTAGACCAACGGGCCCATCAAATTACTATTACATATTTAAATATATCTTACTTTACCCTGCACTAGAAGCATGATTTAAATTGAATTGACTTTTGAACTAAAAATATCATCATAATGTGTACGTGTAGCGGAAAAATGTCAGCATCTCCGCTGAATTGACTGCGTCATGATAATCCTCCGGCAAGCTCAGCCGCCAACTGCTCGCTTGTAATTGAAAAACGACGTTTCATCCTTTACCGTCAGATGCAAACGTAATGAGCTGTCTTTCATAATATTAATACTCTTGTAATAAATTCGCGTTGTTAACTGCTGATATTGTTATCTCAAATAAGATATGTCGGTACTTATACTCTGTCCACTATATGAAGCGTCTTTTGACAGGTCGCCGATTGACAACATTGGTGATGTCCTAAAGTATCTCAAATGTGTCAACAATCCGATTGTACTATTATGATATTTATCATTATTCGACTTAGGTACGTTAAAAATAACCGATTTCAATAAACATGCGTTTTGATTTAACATTCTCTTAGATCTATTGTAAACAAATATAAATCCATATATTTGAGTTTATAAATTAAATATAAAACAAGTAAATCATATAAGTAAAAGAAATTTAAATCCAAATGTTGTTACCATTCTATGTAAAATATACATTATACCTTATGAACATGTTATGAAGAAGTTTAGATTTATTCATAGCATTTATTTCTATCGATTATTTGTAATCGGGGGCACAATCGTTCTAATCGTTTTTCGTAGCACATCACTGAGTTGGCAGTAACCGTCCATGAAGAACAATATTCTTTTTTCGAAAATTAAACGAAAACAATTCGAACTTTCATGGGCGTGAGCTGTCAAAAGACGCTTCATAAAGTGGACAGAGTATAGTTTGTTTTTTTGGGGATGTTGCGATATTAAGATTTGTTTGGATTTAATTAAGGTATTTAGTATCCAGAGCATGGTGCAAGCTTTCTTTTAAACATTTTCAATTAAATTGATCTATAAAGAGAAAGATATTATGTTTATGGGATATTGCTGTGCTGTTCATGCGGGTGAAGCCGCCAGAAACTGTCCTTCAAATCTGGTGGTAAAATCATTCCGTATTTTTTGACGATTCACAAGACAGTACGTCTGAGGCCTGCGATCTGCATGTATAAATGTTTGATATTTAGTATCAATATAATAATAAATTGATCATATTTTAATTGTAAATTAAAAATATCATAATGTGTACGTGAAGCGGAAAGATGTCAGCATCTCCAGTGAATTGACTGCGTCATGATAATCCTCCGGCAAGCTCAGCCGCCAACTGCTCGCTTGTAATTGAAAAACGACGTTTCATCCTTTACCGTCAGATGCAAACTCAAAGGGCTGTCTATTATGAAATAAGCGTTAACTACAGTTACTGCTGATGTCGTTATCGCAAATGAGCGGTTGCTTTTGAAAGGATGTTGCGGGATCGTGTTTTGTTTGGTTTTGATTTAGCTGTCGGTATTTTCTTCTACATTTAACAACATCCCTTCGAGAAGAGGCACTTGTATCAGAGTTTAATGTGAGCTTTAATTCTCAAAAGCATAAAGTGTGAGTGTTGATTGGTTAAAGGAATATTATTAATTAATTTTGATTAATTTTATTTTGGAACTAAATTATGTTACTACAAGCTTTGATGTGTCTATTTTGTAATACAAACAATATAAATATGCAGTTAGTGAGTTATCAGAGCAAATGTTACATTCAACCCCATGTTATTGATTTTTGTGGCTAAACAGAAACGCGGATTTACGTGCTTACTAAAGCCGTCTTAACTTTGAAATTCTGTAGTTTTCTAGACTAAGAATTTTCTTGAAGAAGAATTTCCTTGTAGAAAAATTGTTGTTTTTTATTATGATTGGGGTGGGTTATCGCGGTAAAGTTTAACTTACTTAACATAGGTTATTTCCTATCAAGATTTTATAGAGGACCTTGTGATTAGCCATATTCACATTAAATAGTGCATAATGAAAATAGTGAGTACGCAGACTAAACTGAAACACAGAAAATATCTCCCAATTTAACTTGTTTAAAAGAATCGTCAGATGTAGAAGAATATATTTTCTTGATTTATGTCAACTCAAAGAAAGTAAATAAAAATAACATAATACTCGGCTTAAAACTTCACTAGGTACTTTAACGTGTTCACGTGTGTTCACTTTGAGTTACGAGAAACCCCGTGGTTTTGAAACACGGGGGTGAAATATGATCTCCGTTCCGATCTGCTAAGAATAGAATACACTTCCCTCATAGTTCACATCATACTCGCTCCGTTAAGTCTTGCCGCATCGAACATTCCCTCCCTCTCTCTGTCTTTCCACCGTAGATAATTGAGACGCACTATAGCACAACTAATGATATGTACACAGACGTCTTCCAAGGCAGTATTACCATCTAATCCGGGATAAGGCGGAGTGTGACAGTGAATATTAAATGGGGCTTAGGTCACCCCGGATTAACTAATCCAGAAACTTTGGCAAGAGCGGACAAACTTTAATTGCGTATTAATCATGATCGTGCATACATTTTTGGTGGATTGGATTAGGAAGTAGTTGGATTGAAGGGTTTTGATATACTTAGTAGGATCAAAGTCCAATGATAACAATCAAAACGCTTAGTCCGTTTGTAAAATGTTTAGAGGTGCGTTCAAGATTCAGTTGTTATGACAAAAGAAAAACTATAATATCCACAAATCATGGGGCCCATAATGTTTTCTTAGGTTTATGCGACTGTTACTTTTTAAATAAACCTAATTTGAAACAGATTAAATTGCGAAGCTTATTTTTTTAGTTTAATTTAAACTGCGATTTAATTCGTTTCATAGTAGGTAGTTTTATTCATGGGGCCCACTTCATCACATTTAATGATCTGTTTATTTTTAACTTTTATCCAGAGAATAAACTTCTGTGTATCCGATACTTTTAACGATTTACAAAATCGCTACGGCACAGTTAATTTCACTGGCAAATGCATTCATTTTACGGCCCCTTTACTTTGTAGCTTTTTGATCTGTGAAAATCCACAAAGACAGATTGCACTGAACGTAAAAAACTATTATAAAAAAGCGTTAAAATCCAGAACTGTTCGCAAAACGGAATCGCCTCTCACAAAAGTCCTTTCCAAATAAAGGACTCACTCAAAACTTTCTTCATACTCGCAAATTGTGCCTTTACATTAGTTTGTTGGAAGTAATTTCCTCTAGGAAAACTCGCTTCCTGAAACTTATTTCAGAGCTATTGTTGCGGACAATAGTCGGTTGATTCACGTCAAGCAATCTGGTGACGTAACTGCTTCCTCCACACGATTGGGTTAAGGTGAAAACTTAAGGTGGAAATTACATTTTGTGCTCCGACTTACGACTGCAAACTGGTTCTTACCCGCGGCTTTCCTTCGGTCGCGTAATTTCAGTCTAGTGTGTTTCTGCATTTAGTTGTAAAAATTGTGGTCTTAACACTTCTGAAGAGCGCGTTATAAATTGTATGGACTAAGATAATCCAAACATTAAAACATAAAAATTAAATGGTTACTTTAAGTAAATGTATAGTCGTACACCATCATAGTTTTATATTTCGTTTAGTCTCGGCTATTAAATTCATTGTAACATTTTCCCGTTTAACGCTAAACCACCCGAAGTCGTTCGGTGGATATTTATGGACTCTTTTAAATAGTCCCTTAAATAGTGATGTATATCCACCGAAAGAAAAATAGCTATACCCCTGCCTATTACCAAATTTCCTTCAGTAGGAAACATTTTTTCGTCGTACCTCGTTAACTTTAGTATTTGCCCACCTTAACCTCAATTTACTTTAACGATACCCTTGTAAAGTAAATCTGAAGAGACCATTCTTTTTTGTCGTCGGCTCTTGTACATTTCGACACAAATAAATTTGAAGTCCGCAGCATAAAATTTTCACTCTTTAAATCCTTACTGCTTGACGTTAAAGTTCAAAACTGCATGTCTTCCTTGTTTTATAGATGCATTGTCGTATTATGTCCTTAATGTGTCTAATGAAGGTTTTTCCAAAGGGTAAGGTTTATGTACCGACATTTAATTAAGCCAGGACAAGTTCTTTCGGTGAATTTCCTTGGATATATAAAGGGTAGGTCCTCCGGAGGATTTTAAGAAAGAACCACTTGGAAAAGGAAAATAAAAAGAAATTGTACCGTGCATTTGAATTTTTTGGTCTTGAATGAATTAATTATATTGTGGCCGAAGCATTTAGCTTTTTTACTTGGGATCAGGTGGAATTTTATTTACAACTCCTATTTGTTTCTTAGATTCTTACCTTGTTTTTTAAAATACTAGCGAACCACGGTATTCTACTGCATTAATTTTAGTTCCTTAGTTAATTTGTTCTTTTAATTATTATACGAAAAGAGCAATTAATTTTATTGCAACAAGTTTTTCACTCAGAGGCTTCCAATTATTTTGCGGAAAATTTATATCAAGCTGTTAGCAATCAGATAAACATTATTTGATTAAATAAAAAAAAACTTTAAAATACATAAACTGAAATCATACTGAAAAACATAACGTGAAAAATTATGGTAGATATCGCGAACGTTAAAGACTCTTTGAATCAATCCGTAATCCACAAAACAAGATCAAAACTTCTTATTAAGTAAATGAATTACTATTTTAACGACTTAACTTTGTTTCGTATCTTAGAGTAAATCGGATTAAACAAGCACCGAAACTCTTTAAATAAATAACAACTTCCCTGAATCGTGAGTCTTGCAGTACATCACACAAGTAAAGGCAATGAACATTTGAACAACCGCCTACTCGTTATGTCAACGCTAAAATTATGGGTTCATTATTACTCCAGTCAAAATAGACAAAATTTAGACCCAAGTTTGCATTAATTCCCAACAAGCTGGATTTTTTTGCAGGCCTTGAATACGTCATTACAAATGATATGTCAAAAGTCCCCATCGATCCCGCTTGTGCGTTGTTTTTTATTCGTGGTCAAAGGGCCCTAATTTGCGTTTTTTGCTTATATCTCTGAAACTAAGAGAGCTATCGAAAAATAGTTCCGGTAAAGTTTGTAGATCGTAAAATTGTCTATTTAAAGATCTCTACACTTTTCTTCTACAAAGCAGCGCTGTCGAGATATCGTGACTTTAAGCCGCAGGAAAGTCGTATTTTCGAGTAGCCCACATTATGCAATTACAATAAATTGTGTTGAGTAGTTTATCTGGAGCAGGTAGCAGTTAAGTATGGATTGGCTCTAAACTATTATTTACCAAATTCCAGCCCCAATTTTCAGGATTTAGATCATTGAAGTCAAAAAAGACAAAATGATGTATCAAGCTTGCATTCATTCCCAACAAGCGGGACTTTTGTGCAGGCCTTGAATACGTCATAACAAATGATATGTCAAAAGTCCCCATCGATCCCGCTTGAGCGTTGTTTTTTATCTGTACTGAAAATCTTCAGATCCTATTTCTAACCTTTCTGGTAGTCAAACCTGAATGGGCTCCATAGAGACTTTAACTCCTTACATGAAATAGGATCGATTGGCGTGAAAAAAAAATTTTTGGAATTTTCAGTACAAAATGTATGGGAAAAGTTTTTTGCGATTTCTGACAAATTTTTTTCATGCCAGTCGATCCTATTACATGTTAGAATTAAAAGACTTTATGGGACCATTTGAGGTTTGAGTACGAGAAATGTCAAAAATCGCAAAAAACTTTTTCCATACATTTTGTACTGAAAATTCCAAAAAATATTTTTCGCACCAATCGATCCTATTTCATGTAAGGAGTAAAAGTCTCTATGGAGCCCATTCAGGTTTGACTACCAGAAAGGTTAGAAATAGGATCTGAAGATTTTCAGTACAGATAAAAAACAACGCTCAAGCGGGATCGATGGGGACTTTTGACATATCATTTGTTATGACGTATTCAAGGCCTGCACAAAAGTCCCGCTTGTTGGGAATGAATGCAAGCTTGATACATCATTTTGTCTTTTTTGACTTCAATGATCTAAATCCTGAAAATTGGGGATGGAATTTGGTAAATAATAGTTTAGAGCCAATCCATACTTAACTGCCACCTGCTCCAGATAAACTACTCAACACAATTTATTGTAATTGCATAATGTGGGCTACTCGAAAATACGACTTTCCTGCGGCTTAAAGTCACGATATCTTGACAGCGCTGCTTTGTAGAAGAAAAGTGTAGAAATCTTTTAAGTAGACAATTTTACGATCTACAAACTTTACCTGAACTATTTTTCGATAGCTCTCTTAGTTTCAGAGATATAAGCAAAAAACGCACATTTGGGCCCTTTGACCACGAATAAAAAACAACGCACAAGCGGGATCGATGGGGACTTTTGACATATCATTTGTAATGACGTATTCAAGGCCTGCACAAAAATCCAGCTTGTTGGGAATTAATGCAAACTGGAATGTCTATTTTGACTGGAGTATATAGTGTTGTACATAAGGGAAATTAATTGTTACTTCAACGAAGGGGGGATTGCAACAAAATTAAATGCGAACCTTGTGTATTAGGACGTGTATTAACAACTTTTACTTTCAGTGCATGACCTTACATAGTAAATAAAATACTAAGATGACAATAATATACATTTTTCACAATAAAGCGACCCCTCACAAGGGCTTAGAATTGGAAGGCATATAACTAGGATGTGCTGAATAATGTTAAAAAACTCCTAACTTCTAATAACTGGACAAATCAACCAGAACTGAAGCTTTATAAAAACAAAAAATTGAATCTACTGTTTTGTCTAGAAATCACAAATTTTGAAATTCCCTAAGAATAATTCACAACCAATTTTCCATGTTTAAAGTGTTCACTCTCATTGCCAAATCCCCACTAAATTCACATCACTATGTTGTTACTGTTTACATTCGTATTGTGGGAACGAGGAAATCCAACGTATTCAACGCATGGACAAACTATTCACGGGGGTATTCATGAATATTCCGATCTTGTTATTTGGAACAAGGTTTACCAAAACCTTGTTCCAAATATTTCACTAATTGATATAAGCAATATAAACGGTTTTTTTTAAAGAAATGACATTCAGTGTAAAGTTTTTTACAGTATATATACATTTTAGATAATCAAAATTAATTTTTGTTTGGCATATTCAGAAACTGCGTTTAAGTTATTGATAACGATGTCACAAGTATTTTTTAAGTCATAAGTTAAAGAGTCTATTTTTGCGGTGTAAGTACAATCTACATTTCAAGACAGTCATAACGAAAATAAATAGTTTTGGGAACAAATATTATTTTAAATCGAAAAATTCTTAGTAATTATGTAAGTAAAAATTCTGAGGAACTCCCGATTTCCAAAGATTGAATGGAATTACATCTTCCCCTTAAACTAACAATAAACTTCCAGATAATGGGATCGAAATATAAATTGCAACTTCGATTTTCCAAGTGTTCTTAACAATAACGTTATATTCATGAAAACTTAACTCGGTAACAAGGTATTGTTAACATTGTAAAATACGATATTCCTTTTGTATTTTAAGCGAGGTACATGAATAACCCTCCAACCATTTTCCCACAGTCTACCTATTTCTTCGATTCATAATCTTTCGAGTACTCATTTCACAAGATCGATTGAACGAATCATTAGTCATGGCGGACAAAATGATTAAAAAGACGTTGAAAATTATAGGTGTGATTGTTGTGATGTGGATAATATCATTGGTGACGATTGTGAGGGAATTCCGACCGGGAAATATGATATTGAGTGATAGAAAGTTGTACGAACAGGCTTTGGCTAATTTTAGGAAGGACTATTATACTGAAGCTGTTCCTGTGAATGTTTCAGGGTTTGAAGGTAAATGCAAATTTAGACAAATTTCAGTGGAACTGATAAGGTGCAAAAAAATACATTAATTTTATAACAGGAAAACTCTAATCATTATTTTACCCCACACTATGTTATGTTATTATGTTTTCATTTTCATTCCTCTTTAATTTAACTTAAAGATTGATTTGACACATATGTTATTTTTAGTTTGGAAACTTTTGGAACCAGTTAATTTAACTTTGTCAGTTGACGATAAAATGTCTGCTGTTGCAAGTTACGATATTCCGCCAGGTTGGTATCATGTCTCGTTAATAAAAATATAACATAACCACCATTAACTTTTAAAAGCAACTTTTGTAATCAGATTAAGTTTTCATGCAAACTTTTGTATCCTCTTTTATCGCTTTAGGATGTCATCATCAAAAGTGCTTTATGCATGCAATATCTCAGCCGAATCGGGTTAAAATTAAAAAATATTATAAAAATTTTCATCCCCCATTTAATCCCCTTAGAGCTAATTTCTTAGTGGCTGACTTCGTCATAACATCTATCTGTATGTTAAATTTTAGCTTGATCTGGCCTGTGGTTTGGGCTGTGCGTTAATAGAACACAGTCAGTCAGTCAATCAGTCAGTCAGTCACCTTTGTGTTAAATATATTTAGATTCAGTCTGTGTTTTGTACCTTCAATCATTCTAGGTTTGAATGGACGTCCTGTGTTACTCAATACAAAGGTCAGGGACACCCTTCGCCTGCAGGTCAAACAGGGTTGGAAGGACCATGCTTTTAATGAGTTTGTTAGCAACATAATCCCATTAAATAGAAGCTTACTTGATGTAAGGAGTGATTGGTAAGTTTATTTTATTAAGTTTTTGTTGTTCTTCTATCATAATTATATCGTGTATATAGGTTTTACTTTTCACGGTTATGACCATGCGAAAGCTAGCTACACTAAACTCTCAGCAGTTGTTTAAAGTTAAAACATGAGAGGCAACTTTGTAGTTTTGTGTGACTATTGCCTACTTTATATTTAGCTAGCGGCCGCCCGCGACTTCGTCCCCGTCAATTTCGGTTTCCGCACGTCATGGTGTTATACTATAGCTTGAAGCCTTTCTTGACAATTCAACACAGAACATTTTAAACTCGAATCTGTAGTTCCTATTGGTATCCAAAAAACAAAATACGTAACCTATATACAAATCTTTTTCAGGTGTAAAGTACAAAACTACTCCAAGGATTTACCAGAAGCATCAGTAATAATATGCTTCCACAACGAAGCGTGGTCAACGTTGTTGCGAACAGTTTATTCAGTTCTCGATAGAACACCTGATCATCTGCTCAAGGAAATTATACTATACGACGACTTTTCTACTTTGAGTGCGTATCGTATTTTACCCATCATAATTTCTGGTTGATTTTCACAAGGACAAATACTACATATTAGACTGCCTCCGTGGTGTAGCGCGTAAAGCGATGTGCTCAATAACTCTTTGGTTCAAATCCTTCGGTGAACACTTCAATTTTGTGTTGGTTTTCCCAGGTTGGTTAAAATATTGCATTAGAAAAATTATGGGTTCAATCCCCCGCCTGAGATCAGATTAATTTTTCAATGTTTATAATTTTCAAAATGTATCAACTCTCAAGTTAAAAAGGAGGAAAAAAATTACAGATCATCTAGGAAAACCTTTAGAAGACTACGTTCAAGGACTTCCTAAAGTCAGGTTGATGCGGGCTAAGCGGCGTGAAGGATTGATTCGAGCTCGAATATTTGCTATACAAGATGTTACATCTCCGGTTGTCGTCTTTCTTGATAGTCATTGCGAGTGTACCGAAGGTAAGAATTTGTGACTCTTTATTTATTTGTATTAACATGTTTTGTTTTCGTGTATCAATATCTGGTTGATGACAGTGGATTCAATGGCAATATTCAGTTTTACTTTGCCTGCCATAATATGTATCATTTTCAGGTTGGTTAGAACCATTACTAGAACGTATCGCCTTGAACTCTTCAACAGTCGTAAGTCCCATAGTGGATCAAATCCAAGATTCCACCTTCGAATATATCGCTCAAGACATAAACGACCTTCGGATTGGTGGATTCAACTGGCAGCTAAAATTCAAATGGAAAGGAATACCCGCAAATGTTTTGGTCAAAAGAAAGAATCCGGCTGCACCCCTTAAAACTCCAACGATTTCTGGAGGACTATTTGCAATCAGAAAAGATTTTTTTGCAAAACTAGGGTTCTACGATGAAGGGTTCGAAATTTGGGGAGCTGAGAATCTAGAGTTGTCTTTCAAAGTGTGGATGTGTGGTGGGTCGTTGGAAATAATACCTTGTTCTCATGTTGGTCATGTCTTTAGGAAAAAAAGACCATATAAAGGTGAAGATGGTTCGTTGAAAAGGAATACTGCTAGATTGGCTGAG
The DNA here is from genome assembly GCA_958496325.1 of Nomophila noctuella. Classification (NCBI taxonomy): domain Eukaryota; kingdom Metazoa; phylum Arthropoda; class Insecta; order Lepidoptera; family Crambidae; genus Nomophila; species Nomophila noctuella. The sequence continues at coordinate 7,388,077 of OY292492.1, read as the reverse complement.
GTACTTATCTTTTAATTACCCAAACAAAAATTCATATTATTATTTATTGTAAATACAAAACAGTTCAGTTTTTAATACAAGCACCATTGAAGTAAAAACCTTTTACATTGTGTAGTCGAATTAAATAAGCCTTTTTATCGTTAAAAACCGGACTCAGTTTGTGATTAAAAATATAATTTCAATTTAAGCAAATACATTTAAATTTGATCTTATTACTCAAGTGTCCAAAGCAGGGTATTTTTGTTTAGGAATAATAAAATTATTTTTGATCGCGTCGCCGTTGGTAAAGTATTCTTTGGTTAAAGATATTATTTCCACAATTAAGATTTATTAAAAAATAAAAGCTAATTTCATTTCATCCATTTAATTTTGTTTTTAGTTCTATAAAGTTACATTCAAGGCTTTTTTGTTGTTTTTATTTCTGATTATTTAAAATAAGAAATACATGTGTTCTTAGCCGAGCATTGTACATTTATTATTCGAAATGATTGGACCTCTAGCTGCTCTGAAGCATCAGTGCATCTAAGCATTAACCTTTTTTCATGTCTAGTTATTCATCTTTTACAATTTTGATAACATAGCCGAGTATTGTTCAAGTAATTATTAAGTCATGTTTAAGCTCTTAAAGTGTAGGAGCGATTCATCAATCGACTGACTTTAAATCAAAATCCGCTTACAGTTCAAGTGCCTTTTGAAAGCCTTTTAGCGTATTTAAAACAGCAAAATGGCATATTAATACTATAGAAATGAAATTGTTAGGAAAGCTGTTAATTATTAAACCAATCTTTGAAAATTTTAAGGTCTGGATGGATGACTACGCGAAATATTACTATGAAACATTGGGAAATTCCAAAGTAAGTTACGGAAATATTTCAAGTCGCGTGGAATTGCGAAAACAGCTGCAATGCAAGTCGTTCCAATGGTATCTAGAAAATGTTTATCCGGAACTAGAACTGCCTGATAACTACGTTGCTAGTGGACAGGTAATAAAAAACTGTTTATATTTTCAAAACAAAACAGAAAATATAAAAAAAAAATCTGATAGTCTGATCTGACTCTTTTGTTTTCGTAGCTTTTAAAAATTAACCTTAAATAATATTGTTATTCCAATACTCATAACTGACTTTTGAATAATCACACCAACCAAAGAATGGTCGGTCACGTACTTGTAACATTATGATTGATATTACACACTTTGAAATAAAGTAACACAATGACAACATAACTTATATTGATTTATTGTTACTAACATTGTAAACTCATTTTGATTATTATTTAATTGTAGATTTACAGTGAAAGCAACTATGGTGTATGTTTTGATGCAGAAAATATGGCTATTGAAGTGAAACTTATGCCATGTCACTTGCAAGGGGGAAATCAAGTAAGTCAAATGATGCACATTTTGCAATGAACTTGTCCTGATATTAAGCTCATATTTTTAATATCGTATGATGCCAGCAATGTCCTAATAACTTTGTCATCGCCAGGCTTATTTGTTATGGTAATGGCTCGGGATTCTGGATTCAATTTCCGTACCTTTTTAAAGAGTGTTTTTTTTCTGATGTTTGTAATTATACAATTGTTATAGGGATACTCATTGTGATACAAACATCAGAAAAAAGACTCTTAAAAAAGGTAGAGAGTAACAAATTATTGCATTTAATTAAAGCAAAATAAACCTGCATTAATTGAGAGAACATAATTCTATACCATTATACAAAGAATAAACAAAAATGACCATCACTATTATGATCATTATTTAAAAAAAATATATTCTTTATCTATACACCTATTTCAGTACTGGGTCTACACTAAAGATGGAGAAATAAAACGTGACGAGTTATGCTTAGACTTCGTCTTCTCAGCACTTACATTGTTCATCTGTGGAGGACGTGTTTCCACTCAAGTCTGGATATATGACGCCAAGGTACGTTTTTATAACTAAGAATACTCACAACTCACAATAGTAGAAGCACAGGTAGAGGACAGAACTAACAGAACTATGAAACGCTAATTGATTACTTTAAAAGTATTTCTTCAGATTTTTGTAGTATGCTACTACTATAGTAGTGCAGCAACCCAGAAAGAGTCTTGGCCTCCGATGGTTGACATCAACATTAGTTCACGTGTTGACCCAAATGCAGTCTTACAGTGAAGGCCTTTGTACAACCATCTATTACCTTTTGTACTTTAAAAACTTCTATATTTATTTGAAAATACACGCTGCTCACCATCATAGTTTATTGCTAACCCTACACACACACATTCAGAAACAGAAAACATATGTAGTTTCAACTTGGTAAAATTAATTAACTTTATGCAATAGCACCATACGATGTTCTGAAAAAGTTATAGAACGGTCCGATATTCAAGCTTGTCACAATGTAAAAGGCTTAGATATACTGCGGCTATTGCTCAAAACAATTTGCTGCAATATACAATGTTAATTCCATTCCAGACCAAACATATCCGGCACATGGACACCCAGAAGTGTCTACAAGTGGCTAATTACAAGGGGATGAAGTTGATTCTAGCGAACTGCTCCACTTCGAGCACACAGATGTGGGTAATGGAGAACTATATTGTGGATAGGCTGAAGCCGGTATTGCAAGTTTATGCGAAGAGACATTAGGAGTCGTTGAGTGTTATTAAGTGCATTTGTACTAAATAATTTGCTTATGCCCTTGCAGGGCGTCACATGTACGTAGGTACGCCAATCTCATACTATGTATTGCAATTTGACATGCCATAAGTTAATAAAATAGAAGATTATATTTATGTATTTATCGTAGCAGGGAATGTTTATAGTAATAATATTATGTCCGAATAATATTTTTGATTTCAATAATAGTTTGGAGAAAACTAACAAGCTCATGGAAAACAATTATGTACCTACCCACTAGCGCAGCGTCTTTCATGGATGATTGGTGATATTACATATTTAATTATATTTATTACTCTGATTTACCTTTATGTACTTTTAATTAAACGAAAATTTAACTAAGCAACAGAACCTGATGACGCAAACAATTCTGCCGTTTTCTGTGTTAAATCTTTAGTTAAAGCAAACCAACATACACAATTACTCCCTTAACTTCAATTAGACCCTTCTTATTTTATTATAATTTTACTCTTCCAGTAGAATACCTGCTGGAATTTTAACTTTCATATTTATGTCGGTCAAAGGGCGTTTTACGAGGCACTGTCCCCTTTCTAAGTTAACACCTAACCGCAAAAAGGGCAGGCGTATTTGTGTTAAGCATTACAGTGGTTGCTAGGAAAGTATTCGTGCAAAAGATATTTTTTTACTTTGAACGCGCTGAAAATGTGACCAGGATAATATGCACGGGTAAATGAGGTAGGTATATGTGGTTGGATATATAAATATTTTTAAAAATTGTCGGAAGAGTATACGATATCTATGTGAAACACAGGCAGATTTTAAGGAATGTGGGCAAAAGTTGGCGTGCCAGAGATTTACAATACACTTTTCATCTCCGGAACCTTATAAGAATAAAGGCTTCACGGCAATTTCGCTAAAAGTAAAATAAAATAGTAATAATAATGTCCCAAACAAAAGTTCGAAAATTATACTTATATCGTAAGCGCCTTTACGTTTCAAAAAGCAAAACACACATTAATGAATAATTTAGTTTAATATTCTCCTATGAATCGATAAGTAAAAGGATAAGGTAAAAAATATGTGCAATTTAAAAACAGGAATATTTAAAAGCCAGCCAAATACTAATTAAAAACAAAACAAAACTGATCGAAATCCTGTATAATTGGTAAAAAAATTACCTTTTTTAGAACAATTATTTTAAATTGTATTTATTTATTTTAGCACTTCGCCAGAATAATAATGAACAAAACTTAGAAAGAACAAAAATAATTACGACAGCATTCATAAAAAAAAAAACAAAAAACATTAAAAAAGACTTGCATCGGCCGGGAATCGAACCCGGGCCGCCCGCGTGGCAGGCGAGCATTCTACCACTGAACCACCGATGCTTATACGATGGGTGGCGAAATTACTAGACCATTGACGGACGACGGACGTACTAATATACGATACTCGTATTATTACCAGCGAACAATCCTCAATTATGATTGGGGTCAATTCACAATTTACAACATTTATTTGCTGATGTTTTAAAACTTACGTACCTACCTACCTACTCTCTATGTCAAAATAATGATAATACATCAAAATTATGATTTTTAATGTTATCACTACCTAATCTGTTTCTTTTGCGGGCTCGAATATGCTTGACCTACGTAATGATGATACAAAAAAACGATTTTTATCAGAAGCAATAGACCTAATGTTGCGGTAAGGAAACATAAAGATCATTATAGTTACAATACATTAACTTTCTCCCGCCATTTATTACAATACTTTTATCACGCCAAAAATATTCCGCGTCAACGAAATAAAGGTACGGAACATATTTCATCGTTAATTATTATCTGTAGAGCAAACTGAAATTAATTTCGCTCACCGTTATAAGCTCTGTTTGTTATAATGATAAATATGGCAATTACTGCGATGCTTTGATACTTAGGCTGTGGGCATACCGAGATGCGCTCCATTGAACTTATGGTCAGTAGGTATGTACCTAATAAAATAAAAAATGGGAAAGAAACTCTGTCTTTCTGTTACGCTTTGCCGCTTAAACCTCTCAACCGATTTGGTGTTTAGCACAGACAACAATACAATCTTCTTATCTTTGAAAAAACGAAGGCCCTGATTCAACATTTTTTATTACATCATCATAGAAATTCATGTAAGTTGCTATAGTTGCACTTGCACTTGCTATAGTCTTCTACATAAGTATGTAATAAACCTCTCAACCGGTTCGTTGAGAACCATATTGTTTTAATATGGTATCTAAAAATATTTTGATAAAAACATCAAACTAAGTTCAAAGTAAAAATAAATTATGACACATTAAATGAATAAGTAAAGAAACCACGCTTATTAAAATTAAGCCCATAACTCCCGCTTGGTGATTTAAAAGAACGCTTTCATGACTTTTAATTGCGACTTAAAAGATAAAATAAGTTTGTAAAAGAACCTAAACAAATCTGAATCATTATTAATGACTAGGGATCTTTACCACAGTCATTAATAAGTAAAATAATAGTAAAATTGTAAAGCTTTATCTAAGGCTTAAGGTAATTATGGTCATAAAACAAAATATTTCGGTGCGACGAATTTTGCGAGCCCCTGTTTTACTGAGATCCCACTCATAGTTTTCTAATAGGTATATCCATCCATTCTTTGAATCCGATGATGATGATTTTCTTTATAAGTTACCTTAATATAACATTTTATAGCAATAATAGTATTAGCATTCGTGACATGATGTTGTGATCAAATGCAATGTCAGTACCGATGCGATTCAAAAAATTGTTCTGGAGATTGTTTTTTGGGACTTAAGATTAAATTTCTTGTTTAAATTATTTAAAACGAAAATAAAATAAAATTTAATACAATTGAATAAAACAAAAAAAACAGCATTTTTAAGGAAATATGTTTAAGCGTCTACTTTCAATATTGTTTGACTAAACAATTTTCCAAAAAATTGCGTATTTATTAGGTGAAATATTTTGCACTCAAATCGCGAGACTGTCAGTGAGAGAACAGCGCAGGCCTCCCGTTTTAACTCCAGTACGGATTACGTCGGATTGTAGTGGGTGATTTTTCCCGGAAAATGAGAAATAATCTTGTTTTTGTCCACTATTTTACAAGGCAGATAAAAGTTACCCGCATTGGTTTGTTGTTCTGTGGTCTTCTTTTTGAGCAAGTGTTTGTGTCATATTGACCATATTTCGGACAATTGTCCCTGTTGGCTAATTCTTGATTATGTAACTGTAGTATCTTTGTGATTAAAAGAACAAAGAAAATAAAATCAGTCGGTGTCGAGGCCCCTAGTCCAAAATATGCCAATAATCCTGAACAGTCTCGTTATTGAAAAAATGCTAAGTGTGCTTCATAAAGTGTAAAAAAGTTCCTACCGGATAAGTATGTAGAATAACTCAATTCCAGAACTTCTTGATAAAGGTTTAATTTATTCCTTGGATTCAATGGGTGGTAGATTATTTTCAGCTTTAAATATGGCCTTGAAAATTATTCTTAAAAATGTAGGTAATAATCAAAGCTTTTCTTACCTCAAAAGTCTCACAATTAAAAAGGTAAAGGCTGGGAGCATACATATTTTATAAATAACAAATGAATAAAATCTTCTATTGAATCAACCCTTTATAATTTAACTCTCAGATATTGAAAGGGACTTTGGTCTCGAATATAAAGGTTCTGAAGGATAATATAGATAAAATAATATCTAATCACAACTACGAAGAATCTTCATTGGCTTTTATGTCTACTTAATTAAAATTAAATGGGTAATTTAAAGCTCTTAATTCAACGATTGCCGATAAAGGGAGCCTCTCAATCTCTAATCAAGTATCATTATTCTGTTTCTGAAGCAAATTAAACTTTGTTCAACGGCCAATCGGAATTGAACTCAGTATTTTTGGGTATAAGGTGATATTTTGAAACGCAAAAGTTATATCTCTATGTGGTTTGGTCCGCGCTTAGGTTATAGTATTGTGCATTAAAAGTTAGTCTATCGATAACTTTTCAGTTTCGTTTATAAATGCAATTTGAATTTTGAATTGCGCATTCGAATTGGGTTTTGTTTGGTCCTATTAATCAAAACTGAGAATGTCGACTTCATTATCAAACACACGAAACTCTTTGAAGGAAATGTTGCTCTTGAATAAGTGATTAATACGTTAGCACCGGAACTGAATTTCCAGTGTCTTAATTGTAATTTGACGATGATGTCTATAAACGACAGTCGCTGAATATTATGTTATCTGTGACTGAATGTATTAATTAACATATTTAAGAAGATGCAGATACAGAAGTTAAATAATAATAACATGTTGTGTTGTTTTTGAGTATGATCACATGAAATAAAGTTGTAGAGTGTATTTATTTCTAATTGCTATTTATAGAAACCACTTATAATCTTAGGGAGAAAATGGAATTAATAGAGGTATTGTGGTTACTTGTAAAGGAAAAAATATCCAATATATTTCTACGAGACAGGTAGGTATTTTATCGACATAACTTAAACGTGTCACAACACTATAACATTCTACACAGGATTAGTGAGCCAGTGTAGTAACGGAGCACGCTTTAAAATACTTAGAACGAAGTACAAAGGATTCTGCGAAACTAAATAACCCTGGCCACTAAGTGGGACATATTACCCGGATTTTGTGCCAAATTGGTCTAGATAGTAGGAAAGTAGATTTTGCCTTTGTAAGCTACTTAGCCACTTATGGATGCGATGACCACTGTTTTTGGTTAACTTTGCAGAAATAGTAGCGAAAACGCGTTTTATTTAGAAGTAGAATTTTGTGTTTTCTCTAACTAGTGTACTCTCTTAGAGGTTATAATGATTTTTATATATTATGTTTTTTTTGTCCGCTTCGAATATGACAATTATTTTTTGTGAAACCCATTTAGAATGTTGGTTGAAGTTTTGCCGTATAAGTAGAATTTGTACCCACTTTAAATATAACGTGCAATCATGATTCGTAAAAATCAAACACCTTTTCTTTAATGTGTTGATAATTTAACTCAAAGTTTCTTCACTTCAAATCTGTACGTACGGGTGTCATATTTTTTTGTGTTTATGTGTACCTATTGTGCATTTTCTTTGTAATTTTCTGCTCTGATTCGATTCAGTATCTTTTTCTTAAGATGGAAATCTGTAGTCGAATAGATTGAAAATCCAGAAAAATACGAAACGAATATTCTTCTTTTCAAACAGTGATTTCGCCAGATTGCTTCTTTTGCCTTACTCCTCACCGATATCAAAGGCTCGTCGATATTTCTGCAAGAAATTCAATCCATTAGCCCTGTTATCAGCTTCCCAAGGCACTCTGAGAGAGAAACTTCAAAACTTGTTAGCATGGAAAAATGTGGTCGTTAGTTACTTTGGAAATATTTACAAACAAAACTTTTAATGCTTTTTTGTTTCTGCATTTATTTCATATACATATCTAGCGGCCGCCCGCTACTTCATTCCCGGGATTTGGATTTCCGCACATATAGTGTTATATTTTTGCTTTAAGCCTTCCTCGACAAACGGTCAAAAAATAAGATTAAATTAAGAAAAATAATAAAAGACAGTTAGGTAGTTATTATTTCCTTAGCCGTGGTAGATTGCTTCTAGCTTTTACATTTATAAAGTTTATATTGTTATACACAAATTGTATTCAGGCTTGAATAGACAAATAGCGTCGGTTCTCTTGCACGACCGCATGGTAAATCACACGATACAAAAATTTCACACGCCTAATCTTATTTGTTCAGCTGGCCGTACCCTCACCATTTGCATAATGGCTCACATACAAGACGAATAGCCTTATTCACTATCCCACAACATATTGGGTAACGATGAAGAAAAATTGCTAAGGCATCCCACCCTGAAAACTGAAAGCCTTTAATTTACATGTCCAATGAAATTTCAACGTAATTACAGAACGGTAAGGTTGAATGTTCCGTGATGGGGGACTAGACAAGTGCGAATTGAAGGAGGCTTAACAAATACGTTAGGAGTGTTCGGAATTTATGATGGGCCTCAAATTTTTCAACGTCGCCACTTGTAGTGAAAAGTGTGGGTTTAATGTTATTTGATACTAGCGGCCGCCCGCGACTTCCTTCGCGTGGATTTCAGATTCCTTTTTTTTCGAAATAAGAGGCCTATGTTCTTTCTCAGGGTGTAAAAATTGTCTGTGCCATATTTCAAATAAATCGGTTGAGAGGTGGAAGCGGCAAAGCGTTACAGACAGACAGAGTTACTTTCGCATTTATGCTATTTTGATATTAGTAGGGATTCCCTTTTTTTTTATAATGTATTTTAACATATATTATGTAGATTAGTACTTAACTCAAATATAAACCCTTCTCTTCATTCTTGCTTTTACATCCCTTGTGGACCCCAAAGTACGTTGCGACTATGTTCTCGATTTGATCTGCCCGGTTACATAGGAGCAATAGCAATTTGACCTGCTGAAATTGATATCAAATAGGTGGATATTTGTTCCTGTGTGCAAAACGTGGCACTCGAAAATTGGGCTTATTGTTATTATTGATCACGGAGCATCTAAAGCGCGAAACGTTGACAATTTCATATTTCTCTTCTAAATGCCAATACGCCAGAGTATTGGTAAGCTGTGGAGGGATTACATTTAATGCGTATTAACTTGACAAAAATGAATCAATTGTAATTTAACATGTTTTAAATATAATTTAGTTTTTATTTCAAAGTTTATATCAAGAATTCGCAGACATTATGTTATGTTATGATATCAACATAATTTCCACGAAGTTTTTACGGATATTAATTTTCTTATAAACCTACCAATTGGTCATATCTCAACATTTCCACAAATTTTCCTGTAAGAAGGGAAGAAAAAAATTTACGGTCTTCTGAAAGATGCGCGCTATTAAACGGCGATGTTGCTAATATTATTGCGATGACATTTCCCCTGAGCGAGTGGAATGGCATTTTTATGATCATTTTGTGGTTATGTCCGATGTTTAAACCTTATCTAATGTATGGCCGTAAGGAAATTGACTAAATTTACTGTTCGGGTTTTGGTCCTTCGAGCCATAAACATTTTCTTTTTCGGATGTTTTTCATCAATGTTATGTTTTCAAGTGTTTCGCTTGATGGAATTAATATATCGACCGGCGTTGTCCCTTACTTCTTATAAACATAGGTGATGATAAAATATTTGTTAAAGAAGGCACTTTTTCGACGGGTATCAAAAGTCAAGGAGATAAGTACTGTAAACTTATCTTATCTTTGATAATTTTGAATAAATTGATGTGTTTTTTACAAATCCTAGTGATAACTAGAAGGTGTTTCTTCTAATTTGGATACTTTATATGTAATACTTAAAAAGATAACAAACTTCGTCATTTTTTTAAACTTTTTAATGAGATACGGATCAAAAAAACATCCAAAAGCTACAAAAGCCAAATAATAAGTGACCCTCGTCGCCATAGATATCAACAAAACCAAAGAAGACTTGCAGACGTGATACTGTAGTTTATACTGTAGGTTTCTATCCTTAAGGGCCCATGCCAGTAGCGCCCAGTATTAGAAAACATTTTAATTTGGCCCAAAACGACAATTCAAAATGCCTTTAGCATAGAAAACCTTAACCTTGACGCAACATATAGGCCGACAGATTACTTATTCGTAAGTGCTTATTTTCCACTTGAAAGCCTTTGATAGACGGCGGTTACGAAACACGGCTATTTATAGAAAAAGCCAGCCATAAAACAAGGCAACGGTGTTATTTCACATAAACCAAACCAGACAGGAAGGATTTACGACAAGCTGCGGATGGACCGATCCTATCTCTTGGCGGTTCGATGGTTAACGATATTTTTCGGTTTCGGTAATAAATGGACTTAGTTTGTGTAAGCGTGAGGAATTAGTTGATCGTAGTAGAGTATGTAGCAGAAAAGTTTACAGCAAAGTTGAATGTGTAATATTATTCCAGAAAAAATAAAATACGTAGTAATATTAGGTATATTATATAAATAGTTTGTATCATTCAATAATAAGGTGCTAGCGTGAGTATGTAACTTTTGAGATGAAAAAACATAAGTTATGAGCAATGCCAAAAAAGTGTGGACTACATTATACGCAACAATAATCAACGATTTAGTCAAAAGAGCGTACCTATTGTTTAAACGTACCTACGTGCAAAACCGCCTTTTCGTACCATACAGTTTCAATGAATAATTGATTCCTCATTAACAATATTGATGGACTAAGCAAATCTCAAAGTTTCCCTCGCATCAGAAGCCGTCTATCATCCGGCTAATCTAGATTTTAATACGAACCCATTTTAGGCAGGCCTCGTCTCCAAACTCATCCAAAATGCGAAAGGTTACCGAAGTTTCACAAACTTAACCAAAGTTAAAGCATTATAAGCCTTATGACGACTAGTTTAGGAGTTGACGACCTAGAAAATAGGGTTCAAAGAGTAGTTCCCGAGATGCAGCGGAGGCAATACAAGGGAGTAATTTGTCTTAAACTGTCTCAAACTTCGCTAATTAGAGTAAATTACCGTCAATCTTTGGCGAGAGCGGAGCTGTGATGTTGTTTATGGGTTAAAATATATTCCATTATTGTACAGTCGGTGTCTAAAGTAATTAAACAGCCTGGGAGCGGTTGGCGGTGGGACTTTTTGAAAGTTTGACTTGTTTTGCCGCCAGTAGTGGAGCATGCCACAACTTTAACATCACATTACTGGAGTACAGGTGCGAGTGTCACACACGAGACATAAGTCGGGACTGAGGCTTTAAGTAAATCACTTATGTAGAGACGAACTTCTTAGCTATCCATGGATTCTCCGTGCGGGTGCCGGGTCCATCGCGTGGAACAGAGAGGAGTGTCAGTCGGCGCCTGGGACTTTCGACCCGGCGTGTAGGTTTAAGGGGCCCCTTTATAGTATACTGTAAAAAACTAATACCTACTTACTGAGTTTATCCAATCTTTTTCCGTTTTAATATCTTGCTAGGTCGATGAATTCACAATTTACAACAGGTAGCTAGAACATTGGGAGCTTCAATCAGTGCAGTTTCAAAAAAGAAACAATGTTTTGTAATTATTAAATTCTAATTCGTTCCAAATGCCGTTGTAACAAGCATGTTGATGGGCAAAACTACAATACCTCAAAATAGTTACGATTATAATAATCGGATATCAATATCGATCGTGAATGACTGATCCAATATTGTGTTCGATAAGATAGACTTTGATGGAATCGCATAAGCCAAGTCCTTAGAGTGAGGCGTCAGATTTGTATTTATCAAACTCCAATCTTATTTGGGCTGTAACTTGGAAGTACCGCAGCTAAACTTTTATCTACGAACCATGAAGCGTATAATTGACGACGGTGTCGAATACGCCTTTGAATATATTTGTATGCGAGTTAAGCTTCTATTTCCTGGTTCAATGAATATATAGTATTTTTTGTGGTTGAGGAGCTCGATGGCGCAGTGGTTAGCGCACTCGGCCTGCGGTTGCTAAAGTTAAGCAACGTTCGCAGATGCCAGTCATCGGATGGGTGACCGAAAAATTTCATCTCGAGCTCCTCCGTGCTTCGGAAGGCACGTTAAGCCGTTGGTCCTGCGCCTGATCTCTCTACGGTCGTGTCAGATTGCTGTCTCACCGAATTATGAGAGTGAAGGAATAGGGAGTGCACCTGTGCTTGCGCACTCACTTGTGCACTATAATATATCCTGCGTACCTGGCTGATCGTAAGATTCGCCGCCATGGCCGAATACGGCCGGAGGGTATTATTATTTTATTATTAGTATTTTTTGTGAATTCTAAGTTCTGGTTTAAGATCTTTATTTCTCACAAGTTTACAAACATGATTCACATACGCTAGAAATTACCAATAAAAAAAACAAATTAAGGTAGTTTGATAAAAAAAACTTAAGTTTAATCAATGCACATCAATAATAATAAACTGACACAGGTGATACAAGCAAGCAGAAAAAGTTAGAACTTGACCAAACTACATAATTATTTTGGCTATTTTATACAAAATAGTAGGTTATACGTATGATTTCCTAAATGCCATGAGACCGATTGGTGGTTGGGATTACGGATTGGTCAGTGTTTGGTGATGGCTGCATCAAAAGCAATATTTTCATCGCGTTTCTCGACAAATTTTAAAAATAGAAAAATAATTAAATCAGTCGAGTAAAACAACCATATCCACTTCTAGACCGATCCATGGACAAATGAAAAGTTCCCAACAGGTAGAACGGAACTTTGATTGAATATTTTGAGAGCAAAACTTTTTCGTTTACGAAAATCGCATGTGTGTACCCGAACGCAATCAGTCTGATTTGCGCATTTGTAATTTAAAGAAGTTTTCGCCAGCAACATTTTAATTTTGTTGAATTTAGCGTGTTAGAGTTCCTTTGATTGTTACAAAAATCTGATCTTTCGGTGGAAAAGCCCATTTCGTGTCACTTTTATCTAATGTAGCTATACATACATTTTAAGTGTGGACATCCTATCAAAACATAATTTAAAGAAACAACTGTTCTATTACCTTTTGCACATATTCCGCTCAAAACGTCCAAAAACGGTATCCAAATTTTTCGGTTGACATTCCAAAGAGGCTATCAAAATTATAAAGCGCCACTTAGTTTTATCATCCACGAACCATTTTTTGGTCAACTTGTTTGTCAAGTGCAGAATTTTTTTATACTTAGACAAAAACACAGTTTATTTTATTTTAAAAAGACGCGCATTGTTATAATAATTCACTAATACAGAACCATAGACAAAAAAAAAACTTTTTTTACTACGTTCGTTTTTAAAACCACCGCCTTTTTTCTCTCTCTTAGAATATTTGCTTTGACGGTTCGTCCGAGTGGAGTTTACCAAGTTAGATCGTCTGTAAGGAAGTCACTGTTTGGATTTTATAACACCTCGAAGCGAACTTTGCGATCTTTTGTGTGAATTTTGACTGGGGCAACTTTCTTTTCTTCAGATGAGATACAAGTTCAAAAGACTTGTTTTAGAAGTGTTGAAAGTTTGTCACATGAAAATGAACGAAGTCTGCAAAGGCGACGACGAAAACAGGAATTCTAGTACGTTACACAGCTTTCTGAACGCGGGAATCGGAGTAAGTTATAAAAATGTGTTGCAGAAACTTCGGTTTGAATCCGCTCTTCTAGATTTGCCAGAGACATTCGTAGCTCTTTTTTATTGAGTTATTTTTTCTTTCGGTAAAGAACTCCTATGTGAAAATCACCATCAAACGAACATTAGGGGCTGAACTGCCTCTTATTTCCATAATGAGCTATCGACTGAAACCCCAATATGGCCCTTTCAAAAACAGGGGAGTGAATCACTGTGAATGGTATCCTGGGGCCATAAAAAATACAATGATTTAAGATATCATATTTTCTCACGTTAAAGATGTACGAGATTGATGATCTTATTTTTCAGAAATTCATAAAAGAACGCCTAGATGGCCTATCGGTTTAAGTACCCGGCCTTGGTTTCGAGGTCCTGGGTTCGATTCGCAGGGCGGGCAAAATTTGTGTCGGTTTTTCCGAACACAGCCCGAGTTTGTGATGATCAATTCGCATTGGACAAGCGTGGTGATAAATCCAAAACCCATCTTTGTAGCGATACATGATTGCAAATGATTAAGGCATTTGCCCTGCAGTGGGACATTAATAGGCTGATACTTTTACTTAATTGTAAAAGTGGAAAGAATAATATAACCATAATAAGGAAAAGTTTAAGTATTACAAATTGTTTATGGCAGAAAGTGTATCAAGATTACTGTTTAGACAAGTAATTTAAATCCATCCGCAATCAAAAAAGTTACCCCATAAATACCGCAGAAGAGAGTGTAAGACCAATTTGCCCGCCAATTAATAAAGTAAAACAAACTTATGCCTAAAGCTGATGTGAGCAAAACTCAAGTTAATTACTCTTAAGAAGCAGTAAAACTTCCCAAGAACGATTTAAGAGGTTCTGTAAATGGGACATAAATCTATTAATTGGATCATTTTAAGCCGGATTTTAATACGCTTGGATAAATACTTCATTTTTATGACAAGACTAGAAACCAACTTTTTACTGCGCGTTAGTTCAAAAATATGCGTTATTCTGTTGTTTGTAAAACATCATCATGAAAGACTTTTTGCAGCGTATACGATGAAAGACATTAATTTAATAGCATTTATTATAGGTTGGTTTAAATATTATTTTTAAGTATATAAATATATTTTATCTACTAAGTATAGCCTATGATCCTACTAATATTATAAAGGCGAAAGTTTGTAACTATGGATGTATGGATGTATGGATGTTTGTTACTCTTTCACGTAAAAACTACTGAATGGATTTGAATGAAACTTTACCACAATACTCAGAATACAGAATAAACCAGAAAGAGCTTTCAATCAAATTTCTATGAAACGCGTTGTGTCCAAAACGTCTTGTCCCCCTTGCGTCACCCACCCGCGTAGTGATACCAACGCTCGATGAAGTTACAGTTTTTAAGAAAATTCTAATTTCATGTACCTCGGTGCTGCTACAGTAATTTGAGAAAAACGTTTGAACAATAATGTTTTTTGTTTTTTAAACAATTATTTCAAAAGTAACTAGGTTTGACCATCCAGTTTGTATAAATGCATCTAATTATTAAATTCATTTTGAAACTTTGTTTGTTTGGATGTTTGCCTGTCAATTACGCTGAATTTACTGGACGGATTTTACTGAATGAAATTGAAATTGTGTGCAGGTGGGGTATGGGGTGACTTGGGTGATAAGCTACGTTTTATCCCGATTAAATATGCTCCCATGGGATAAACTATAAGTATTGGAAAAAAAATGAGAAAGTTTTTAAAGTTTATTTCGTTTGAATATATTATGATACGCCTACATATATAAAATATGCTATACATCAGTCGAAAGTGGATAAATAAAAAGCACATGTTCAGAATTATTTAAAAACAAAATGTGACAGAAAAACCAAATCTAAAACATATTTTTTTCCACATATGATATTATGTTGTGACAACACTTACAAATGGTATGTGTTTCTTTTAGGCAAATATACTTAATTCAAGAAAATGTATTGAAATAAGTCCTGTAAAAATTTGGGTAATTTGTGGCAACACGCACAAAAGGTACACATAATTTTCATGACAGTTAAATTACGAAAAATAAAATTCAATATTTTAATAGAATGGACTGCAAATGTGATAATTACAGATGAACCGTAATCCCAACATTTTTTTTGGTAAACCCGGTAGCACTTTTGCAAGTGGGAACGACAGAGGACGGCATAATTATTAAAAAACTAACAGCTACAATCAGATGTCAACAGTGCGGGCGTCGGCCATTGACTAACTGACAATTTAGTCGACCACACCTATTAGGTGTACTGCGAACATCTTCAGACATGAGCGCGTTGACGGTTTCTGGTTTATTCTGTATTCTGAGCCACAATATAGCTTATACATCAGAATAACACATAGGATATCGGAAACCGAAATCCACGGGGACGGAGTCGCGGGCAAATATAATAGTAAATAAATAGCTGTATGTTGGAATGAAACTGAATGCAAAAACAATTACTGAAACGGTCCAGTAGTTTTTGTGTGATCACAAATCTTTCCTTTTTAAAATATTAGAAGGTAAAGATAAAACTGGTGACTTTACTTGAAACTCGATTAAGACAGCAAAGTCAATGCAGGCTTGCTTATATTTAAAAAAGGTTATATATAGAGACTGAAGTAGCGATAAAGCTCCCCATATTCAGAGTTTTAGCAAGGATATAACGCACCATGCCTGGATTCATTAAACTAAGATAATCCTCTAAGTTGTTGAAGCCTGTCGCAAGAGCTCCGTTCGTGTAACAAACACACTTTCTATATTATGAAGGCAATATCTTCTTTACTATAATGTATCGTGTGGTGCTTCTAATAGCACAAATATGTTTTTATTGCATACTATACTAGCCTTCTTTTTTAGCGAGACTAACGAACAGCAATTCATTTTTATTATATATATAGATTATTTATTTCTTCTGTTAATATTACACAATAATGTATTTATACCTACTAACCCAAATTATTGTACTATAACAGAAAATATAGCTTGTGTAATGCGTAATTTCTACAAGAAAATATTTTTTTTATTGAATTGACAAGGAGATTGGGATAAAATGTATTCATGAAATATATCCTAAATCACATATTCTCTCAAATACTTTTTAGATATATGTGATGTTAATTAATAGATGAGTGATTTTCTACATTGACTAATCTTAAAGTGGTAAAACTGTAAACGGTAGTGGTATATATGTATTTTATGTATATTAAGTGGCCTGGTAAATAAACATATATTTACTCAATTTTAATAGCACAACTTACCTACTATTCACTCTCTGTTTGACCCCAAGGTTGACTGGTAGAGAATGCCATGAGGCATTAAGTCCGCCTTTTGTACAATTTTTATATCGTGCAATAAAGTTTAAATAATAAATAAATAAATAAATAAAACTAACCGACCATTTACATCTTACCCATTTCGTCCACAAACATGATTGCAACTCGCCACACATAGACTAATCCTTTCCCTACGATATAACACATCTCGTTTCATTTTGTATTTATAAAAAATTCACAAAGGAATTCCACAAAAGAGTCTCGAAAAAAAGGAAAGGCCGAGGAAATTTTGTATTCATTTCTTTCGTCGGCGTACATAGGGCGACGAATTGTTAGGAGCTTACATCCTCTTTTACATAGATTTAAACCGAAAGATATGCCCGACACCACAAAACTGACGCATTAATTTCATTGCGATGTCACTGCTATACGAAGCGACTGTCGCTTCAAATGTTTGTACCAATTTCAGAGTGGGTTGAAGTATGGGGAGGATATGCCCGGACACCAGAAAATGCTGCGTCATTTTGATCGACGTGACATACGTTGGTTACACGCTTTCACTGCGATAAAAAGCTACTGTCGCTTCAAATATTAGTGCCAATTGAGCGTTGAAGTATGGCGAAGTATCTAACGATTTATATCTATGCTCCCTAACTGCTTTAGCCGCATGCTTGCGTAATCGGACGAAACGTATAATACCTACGTGAGACGAGAAATGCTTGGCAATAAGCCTCTCTTACATTTAATACTTAATTTATATGGATATGGGTGCAAATTGATAGGTTATTAAATTGGGTGAGCACGTCTGAAGGACGAAGACATTTGAAAATAGAATACTTAGCCTTTTGTCAGCAAGTATCTATTATGGTACTTTAGAACCTGAATGAAATACAATTTAAGCAGATTTATCCAAAATTTCTGAAACTTACTTTAGTTTACTAGCCAGTGCTAGTAATGGAAATATGGATAGTTTCAGAAACCAAAAATACAATCCAGAGCCAGTGCCCTGGATTGTATTTTTGGTTCATTTTGGCCATCGTACGAGTATATTTTCCGCCGCCGGCACCCGCCGTTGAAAACCACACTTTAGAAACTGAGATCATGCAATCATTTAGTTAATCTGACAACCTAAGCATTTCCACATTGGACAGCCATACAAATTCTATTAAACGTTAAAAATACGGACGCAAGTGTCGAAAACAAGGCCATATTTTCTTTTTTTGAGAGCAAAAGACCGATCTCGACGGTAATACGTCAATACAGACGCGTCGTTTTTCATTGGTATCGCGCAGTCCATTGGCACGTTTAATTTATCATGTAACAACTGCACGCGTGTTTTGCTGCCTCCGTGGTGTAGTGGTTAGAGCGCAGTGCTCAAAAAACTACGAATTCGGAGGTCGTGGGTTCGAATCCCGCGGGGAACACTTTGACTTTGTGTTGGTTTTCCCAGTTTGGTCAGGACATTGCAGGCTTGAATCACCTGATTGATGATTCCGTACTTCGGAAGGCACGTTAAGCCGTTGGTCCACTATGATCCAACTGGTCTGGTTTCCCTTGCAGTTACGGAGGTCAGACGACAGTCGCTCCATTGTAATAACCAGGCATGTCAATTTAGGATCATAGTCGCAGCGTACCCTGGGCTCCAAGGCAATGGCCGAGGATGCAACCGGGAGACGCGCTAGGATGATGATGAAAGGGCAAGGGCAGTACAGCAAATGTGACGCTTTATTCTATTGTAAAATACTTTGTTATAAATATGTTCATCAATATGGACGCGTCGTTTTTCATTGTTCATTGGTATCGCGGAGTCCATTGGCACGTTTAATTTATCATGTAACAACTGCACGCGTGTTTTGCTGCCTCCGTGGTGTAGTGGTTAGAGCGCTGTGCTCAAAAAACTACGAATTTGGAGGTCGTGGGTTCGAATCCCGCGGGGAACACTTTCACTTTGTGTTGGTTTTCCCAGTTTGGTTAGGACATCGCAGGCATGAATCACCTGATTGTCCGATAAGAATGATGATTCCGTGCTTCGGAAGGCACGTTAAGCCGTTGGTCCACTATGATCCAACTGGTCTGGTTTCCCTTGTGTTTACGGAGGTCAGACGACAGTCGCTCCATTGTAATAACCAGGCATGTCAATTCAGGATCATAGTCGCAGCGTACCCTGGGCTCCAAGGCAATGGCCGAGGATGCAACCGGGAGACGCGCTAGGATGATGATGAAAGGGCAAGGGCAGTACAACAAATGTGACGCTTTACTTCTATTGTAATTATACTTATGTTATAAATATGTACGTCAATATGGACGCGTCGTTTTTCATTGTTCATTGGTATCGCGCGCAGTCCATTGGCACGTTTAATTTATCATGTAACAACTGCACGCGTGTTTTGCCTCCGTGGTGTAGTGGTTAGAGCGCAGTGCTCAAAAAACTACGAACTCGGAGGTCGTTGGTTCGAATCCCGCGGGGAACACTATCACTTGGTGTTGGTTTTCCTAGTTTGGTTAGGACATTGCAGGCTTGAATCACCTGATGGTCCGATAAGAATGATGATTCCGTGCTTCGGAAGGCACGTTAAGCCGTTGGTCCACTATGATCCAACTGTTCTGGTTTCCCTTGTGGTTACGGAGGTCAGACGACAGTCGCTCCATAGTAATAACCAGGCATGTCAATTCAGGATCATAGTCGCAGCGTACCCTGGGCTCCAAGGCAATGGCCGAGGATGCAACCGGGAGACGCGCTAAGATGATGATGAAAGGGCAAGGGCAGTACAGCGAATGTTACGCTTTACTTGTATTGCATATTACCATTATCAAAATTGTAATTATACTTATGTTATAAATATGTACGTCAATATGGACGCGTCGTTTTTCATTGTTCATTGGTATCGCGCAGTCCATTTACGTTTAATTTATCATGTAACAACTGCACGCGTGTTTTGCCATCTATTTAGATTGGACTATTTTGACAGTGCCGTTCTGTTGTGCTGTTTTGACAGTGTTCGATTGCCAGGCCATTGGGTGGAGTAAACAGCAAAATGGACGCATTTGTGTATAGGCAAAGTCGGTATTATGACAAGCCTGTTGCAGTAAACTGTTAGTGTAGAAGCCTGGTGGCTGAAAATACGCGAATGTAGATCAGATGGGGGCTTAAATATGCTCAAAGTCACAATGAAAGCGGGCTGGTAACTGCAGAATGAACGATAGTAGACAAGGGGATTCTGCTGCCCATACCCCTTGAATAACACTTCTTACAGCATCCACAGAAACACAGATGGTAGTGCAGCGAATGTGAAGGTTTACTCGTATTACCCATTACCAAAATTGTAATGGATAAAGAAAGATGAAAACTGACTTTTTAAGCCTATTCTCGCTTATGGAGGATCATTTTCAAGGTAACTTGACTGGCAGAAAATTATCTTATACATAAAAATGAACCGCAAAACTGTTGGTAAGCGCATAAATCTGCAACACCTGTACCAATTTGGACAATTTTTTTTTCAGTCCCTTGGTGGTTTTGAATGCAAGGAAAATGGACGAAGGTTAGTTCAGAATAAATATAAGAATATATTTTGGTGAATCGGAAGTTTTACTTCCGCATAGGTACCACAAATATGTATTATCATTGATAAGAGCACAGGCCTAATTGAACATAATCAGAATGGATTTAACATATAAATGTGAAAGATTTCTCAAAAGCTTTTCCCTCGTCGTTGAGCCCTTAGTAAGTATGATCGATCGGGCAAGGGCAATCGCTCATTTTTGCGCTACGCACACGGCTTTAGGTATTTTAGTTATATGGATGTTTTATATAATATTATTTGATGAATGATAATAATGCAATATTTTCCTTTCATTCTAGTAATGAAAGTAATACAATTTTAAATGTACAACGCCCATCTGCTTTAACATGACTTTTCCTGAAGCTTTAAAGTTTTATAAGGCCCTTATATTCATTATACATGCTCAATATAAAAACTTATTTCTATAGAACTACTTACAATTCGACTTGCCTAAGTGTTTTCGTTTTTATTATTGCAACCAGGTCGAAATTGGTTTTGAAATCGGATACTTATGAACTGTTATTATTTATCGATTAATTTACAATTAAATCTATAGTAATAATCGGCAATTATTATTTAGGCTATCAAACCTTTGTAACCCATTGGCTAGAAAACTTACAAAACATATTATAGCGTTTTGAAATGTAATGAACCATTTTATTCCTTTTCAAAAATAAAGTTGTTGTTCCAACCGATATGATGATAGATCAAATTTTGTCCTATTATTATAGTCATTTTTCTTTTTTAACATGAACTTGGCGGGAATCAGCTTCGAGCATAACGAATGACGTGAAGAATCCACCAATCTCATCGTTTTCAGTGGCTGTGAATACAGCGGCGCGGCGGCGCTATGAGTCGGCAAATTGAGCCTAATAGAGCCCACGGTTTGACAGCTTGCTTCGACGAAGTGGGATATTTTGATAACTGGGATAAGTTAGACATTTCGCACACATAGTACATATTACACAATAACTTAAAGCATTCCTCGAGAAATGTTTTATTCAAAACAAGATTTTTTTTGAATTCGATCCAGTTATTCCTGAGATAAGCGCGTTTAAACAAACAAACTTTTCAGCTTTATACACATAATGTTCATAACACTAAAAAAATGCCTAGTTCAGTGTTGCTTTCAGGCAAATTTAAGTAATATTGACGTTTCTACAATAAATAAAATATCCCACTTAAAATCTCATCAACATATAGCTACGTATATCTTTTCTAATGTGAAGTCTCTCTTGTTCTACATTATGTTTTATATTTAAAACAAAAACCCCTTTTTTCTATGACGTACCCCCCTTATTTCCCACACCCCATGGGAACACAGCGTAGCCGTAAAACATAATACAAAATTTACGACTGAACGGACGGGTTCGGCTTATGGAGGAGTAAATATTTATATGTTTTACCTTTGATTGTTAATATTCAATTTTGGTTTGCGGAGTGGGTTGCCATGATTTATAGCGGGCAGTGGAACTGCCGACGTGTGTCAAGACAAAGCCTAGGCTGTGGTTTTAATGAAAGCGATTTAGGCAAAGATCAGTTTGATAGTCCCGTTGGTCTAGTCGAGCCTGACTACAAAACCAAGGGTCGCGGGTTCGAATACCGTTATCGCGCTAGGGGCAAATGTTTGTGTGATGAGATGAACATCGACGTTGGTACTCGAACCTTGCATGTCTTTTAACGTATAAACGTAGTATGTCTGCCCGTTCTATGGCATCCATAGTGTAAGCTTCGAGCTTACTTTGTGGCTAGGCTTTTTTGTTATTTTATTATTGTGCCTTGTAGAGCAAAGTCGTTTCTGTTGTTTTATTTATGTTATTAGGAGGCAAACGAACATGCGGGTAGCCTGATGGTAAGGGATCACCATTGCCCATGGACATCATCAACCGAATCAGGGTCGCAGGTGCGTTGCCTGGCTTTAAGACCCCGAAAAACTTAAATTACCAATATGGACACAAAATAAAAGAAAATAATTGCACGCCGAAACTGAACCACAACCTTATTCCAATACCACTGTCTAGCGTACACTAGAAAATGCTGGGACTACAAAATAAATTCTTCTACCCCTTCACATAAAGATCGAAGTCGAACAACAAGACAGTGACAAGTACAGTCCGAGGTTAATGCGTGTTCGTGGTTTATTTATTTTTCTGTCCGTACACAGGGTTAGTTTGTCAGGAGCGGTACCGTATCCCTCTAGGAATAAGGATCCTTTTTGATTGCTCTGAGCAGGGTTGTCAAAGTCGCGTATGTAACTTTTCCTTTTTCTACCTCTGCCCCTTGGGGCACGGTTCTGTTACACGAAGGTAACGTGAGGTTCACCCACGTAGGTACCTCGTATTTAATCGTGTTTCGTGACGTACACTGTCTATGGAAGAATAAATATGTTTGGCGGAGTTGACGAATATTATGTAGGTACTCGTATTTGGGTAATTTTCTGTATTAGCCTGACGGTTTCTAAGAAACAGTTTGACTGAGTAGCCAGGATATACTATTAAAAGACGGTCGCGGTGTTTTATATGAGTTGGAATAAGTACCATTTTTCTGTAAACGCCCGTTTTATGCATGATTCAACTGGCTCGTTTTCACTCAATGAGGGGAATTCAAATTTTTCGACCAACTTATCTGACACAAAAACCAACATAATTATAAATCATATTATTTATAAAACAGTCACACATTTACAACCTTAAATATTATTACGTAACACAGATTTAAATGTCAAAATTCAAAATACGTTGCTAAATAATTATCAGTGTCTTCTTATTTCCTTATTATGATGAATGTGAACTGACTGAAAGATGACGATTGATTGACTTTGAATATTAAGTAACAAACCTTGAGTTTGTCTATATTAATGATCTGTCTTTGGCTAATCCACCAAGGCAATTCTGTGAAAAAAAAGAAGATTGAATGAAAGTGAATGGAAACGATTACAGCGCAAATTACAGGACATAAATCATGATGTTAGATACAAACTTTGAATCGATAACAGGATCGTTAATATGGTAAATGTCTCCGAGATACTTTGATTAATCATGAGTGTCTTCCACAGCAGGCAAATATTTATTTTGCTAAAAAATACAATTTGTTTTGTATAAAAGCACTAATCAATCACGATGAGATTGGTCTTGCAGTTTAAAATTAATGTGCTAAAACTTTTTTATCATTAGTTTTACCGAATATTATATCTTGAGTAACGTCCTTGATAAAATATTTTGCAAATTTTTGGTTTGTCTTTAAAAAATATAGAAACCGAATATTCTCACCTCCATGATACTGTGATATTATGGCTATATTTGAAAAATAACAATGATTAAAAAAGTTGTAGAAGACTTTTATAGACATTTAAGATTATGCGTTGCTAAGTTTGTTAAGGTACTTTCATCAGTTAAATAATAAAAAAAAACTTTCATTAAAGTCCATCGTAAGTTTCTTTGCTTAAGGTCCCCATAGGCCATTACTACTTAAATTATGAAATCATCCCCAATCTAAGTTTGTTACGCCTTGTTAACTCGTGGCCTGTACTCGAATTTTGTACCGAAGGCGATAATCTTCCCACCACGACGCAAGTTAAATGGAAAAGTTCTTAGGGTCTGCTTTATGCATGCCCTTTGGGTTAGTGCCGCCCTACTAAGTGATACCTTTTAAAAGTTGGTCGGTCGTAAAAACTTTGAACGTGAGCGCCGGGAATACTAAAGTTGCCCAAATTTTCGGAACAGTTCAGAAAATATTATTGTTTTTTTTTAGCTTCCGCGCGGACGGCAAAATTATTTCGCTTCCCACTTTATTTTTGGGGGAGATAAAGTCAATTACTGCAGTATTCGTAGTACTTTTAACTTAGATTATTTCATAGCTATTATTGATCAAAAAAACAAAAAAAAATCGTTTGATGATGACTTATAAATATGACTTCAAAAGAAGTTCTTATACGTCATAATTTTTCACCTCATTTGGAGAAAAACAAAGTACAATTTTATCCATTCGTAAATACTTATTAACAGTTACAAATATCATCATTTTCAACAGAATACATTTCATTCGGAAATATGAAGCATTATTATCGGTCGGCAAGACTAAATTACCCGAAGGTATTGAATCTGTTATGTTGGCCCCCGATCAATCAAAATCCCCTTCGAGTGTGGCCCCATTTCCCTATCCTTACCATTTTTAAACGAACGTAACGTAAGAGCAAATAATATATCAGGCTTAATAAAATGGGGTTTATTTTCTATCGGATATAGGTCAATGATATGTTTTCGAGCGTACGTACTACAGTTTACTTATAGTTGTTAATTCTTCCATGATAATGCTATTATATTTTTAACCCTTTTCTTGGCAGTGTAACACGGGTGATACATTCAAATAAAAAAAATCCTGAGTCGTGACCAAGCGATTTAAGATATTTTTTTTACGCTTATTTCATAAGTGACCTATCATAGAATTGAAAATTAAATGCTTTATCGGTCGAAAATTGTGCTGCTATCATTGGTGGACAAAATGACGTCACGGAGGAACGTTGGCTTTGAGCGCGTGATAAGTTTATTTGTGTATTGACTGTATTTATGAATATTTGTGTGTTTTTTCATTAGTATTTTATAGAAAAAATACTACTTTTTGATTTTCTATTCATTTCTTAGGTGTTTGTAGCTATTTGGCAATTTTATAACTATTTAACTAACTATGTATCATATATGTTACACTGCCAAGCTCCCCGTGTTCTGGTTTGTATCATATATGATACATTTGCCAAGTTCTGAGTGATTTAGTTATTATACAAAATTTGATAATACCGTTTAATTTACAAATATTTGAAACATTTTTACATTTCTGGATGCAATGAATTTCATGTACAATCATTGTTTTTTAGTTTTGTTTGTTTTTCTTCGCGGGTTTTTGAACTAAGCTATCCCAATTCTTACTCCTGCTGCCTCGCTTCTTCCTGCATGAAATTACCAAAATACCGTTGATCAAAAGGGTTATAATATAAAAATCTCCTTTGCCTTGTTTATCCTGTTCGTCCGTCTTATTCAACTCCAATTAACATACCGAAAAGTACAAGATTCAGACTAAGAAAAATAGCTGTTACTCATAAGACGTACTAGGGAAAAGAAACTGTTTTTGCGACTTCCATCAATTTGGCTTATTCAATTACAAGTTTGCTTATGTTTACATAAACTATTCACTTATTTAACTTCATATCATTTAAATTAACCTCGTTTTTTGATCATTTGTTTAATATCATCCGGTACCCTATACTTGGCAGTGTAACATATATGATACATATTGTTTCTCAAAAACTAAAACTAAAAATATTTTTTTTGTATTTTTTTCGGCTTATTTGAGTCACATCTAAGCAGGAAATATCACAATTAAAACACTTTTAACAAATTCATAGTCTTGCCAAGATAAGGGTTAATTATATTATATACGTTATTAAGTTCATTTGTCTAGAAATGTCCAGTAAGTATTAAAATATATCAATTTATGATATAATATTTTGACCATCTTGGATGATGTTGATGTCTATGGTTCATTATATCTAACCAACTACGCGGGACCACACTGTAAGGTCTAGACTTTGTCACAACACATCTCGTATATTGAGCTATCGTACATTGGACTGAAAATGTGTTAATTATAAACAGCCAGACTGGCACAGTCATATTCATTGTTCATGCACACAAACGTTCTCATGCGAGGATGGAACCTGTGACCTCTTAATTTAACAATCAACTTCTACTAATACACCAAACCGATCGTCAATATTACCCATCGAATAGCATTTATTTTAACGAAAAACGAGTGAAGAGAGTACGAAAATGGTTTCTGTAGATCACATTGCGAGGTAAATGAGATGGAATTTATTTTTGTCGAAACGAATCACATGGATGACGAAGCTAATTTATTGATGTCCGTTTACCTTTGCGAAATAGGTGTATAAGTTCGATATAATTGACAGTGAAACTTGATAGAATGTGTGAAAAAATAATAAATTTATGTATGAGTAGTTTTGTATGGTCAAATCAGAGTCTGCCAGGAGAACGCTTTTAATGACAAAGCTATTAAGCTGGCAGAAGTTTTAAAACAAGCTGGTCCATGTTCGATTTACTGAATATTAAAAAAATACCAACCCGTGAATCGAACCGGAGACCTTGAAATCACGACCCAATCTTTCAATCTCTAGACCAAGAACTCATAACAAAAATAGTGTAAACTATGCACACAGACCTTTTAACGTATTTATAATACGAGTATATTATTATTATGTTTAAACGTTTTCCAGTAAATCTACTCAGCATAACCTGAGTTTAAGGAGACATTATTAATAGTCAGGAGCAGTGTCTCTGCTGGGAACGCAAATTCTGACGTAGTTTGTGATTAATTAGCATTCCCAGTCTTAGTACTTACTGGGAACGCCTTAAACCTTCCCAGAATGTATGAAGTGAAGTAATTATCTAATTATTATCAAACAGCTGTATGTAATTTTCATTAGAAAAAAGAATGTTAATCTATAGTAGCAGAATAAAGCTGAAGAGTTTGTTTGTTTGTTTGAACACGCTAATCTCATGAACTACTGGTTCGAATTATGTTTGATAGCCCATTTGTAAGCCATAGAAGCCATACATATAACACTATGTGGCGGAAACGGCCACGCGGCCGAAGTTGTGGGCAGCACCCAAGTCGGGAAGAAAAAGGTAAAAATCCAATAACGAACTATAAAACGCAGGAGATAACTGCTGCCGCTGCTGATGTCTCTCGTTAGTCGATTCTTTCTTACTCCATCCAAGAGAAGAAATTATTCCGTCCGTCTAGCCTTATAACACTTTATTTTTAATCCATTACACAATCAATAGAAAATAGCAGCACATCGAAATTCTTGCCGCTAGAAAACTAGGGCATACGTAATTTCACTCACGTATTGCTCCGAGACTGACCAAAATGGCTCGGTGACAGTGAAAAATATTGTAGCCTAACCTTTAGTACATTTCACAAATCATTCAGAGCCTTTTTCCATTTCTCTTTCTCGACCCTAATCGACGCCCACCCGTATCCCTTTGAAGGAACATCTACTGAATTGCATTAGAAAATTCGGACTTGTCGAGAATAGGTAGTTGTTGGGCAAAGAGTTATGCGTTAACTTTCCGGAGGAAATATATGAAACTTCAAGGCAGAAATAGAATAAGAAAGAGCGTTTAGGCGTAACATACTCGTATCTCTCTTTTTGGGCTATGCTTATAATTTCCTGCGGAAGTTTTTTTTCTCCTTGTATTGACCTTATGAGAATGATGTATCGTTTGGCGTATTGAAAAGAGATTTAGTGCTTTTTAGCTTAGCCATTTCTAATTGATTTAGTACAAGTTTTCGCCTTTTATTTGAAGTTAATTAAACCTACACGCTGGGGTCCCTTAAACCTACACGCTGGGTCGAAAGTCCCAGGCGCCGACTGACTTTCCTCTCTGTTCCACGCGATGGACCCGGCACCCGCACGGAGAATCCATGGATAGCTGAGAAGTTCGTCTCTCTAGTTTTCTCAAAATTACAAGCCATTCCATGATTTTTGCAAACTGCGTCGTAAAAATTAATTAATTTGTCGAGCCACTAGGTGTAGAAGTCAAGGGTTGACTTATCGACCAAGAGGTCGCGGGTTCGATCCCCGCACTGGACAGACATTTTTGAGAACGATTTTAAAAAACCTTTAATCTAAATAGTTTTTCCGACAACTATGTATATTATTAATATGAATGTTTGTTTGTGTGTTTGTCCGAAAATCACGCTGAAACTGCTAGGCTGACTTAAGTGAAAGGCTATTTTTTATCCAATTTAAATGCTCCCACGGGATGAACTAAAATCCGCTCGAACGAAGTCGCGGGTGGCTATTAGTATGTCATAAAGCTAAAACAGGCATGCACGAACCATCTGAACGTTAGCCAATATTTAACCTATCTGAGAGTGCTGAAACTATTCCTAAATATTTTAGAACCATGTTTCCACTTGATGTAAACGAGCGCAGTGCGGTCAAACGCTTCGTTCGATGTAATCAGCTTGGTAACATCGTGGATTAAACCGTCCACACATGTTTCAGTGCATTTATTTTATTGCTTATGTCATGTGGAATACGTTTCGTTACGGTCATTTAGTTTGCGGTTGGCAGTTACCAATAGGGGATGGCTGTATGGGTTACGTGGACATCATTATTATTATTTAATGAAGCTTTTAATTATTATTTATTTCATGTTGTGGTCGGTCATATAAGTGAGACCCAGCCACAAATACATAAGAGTAGTTTAGTTTTGGTTCTTAACAATAAAAGTATTAAGTAAACCAGAACTGACCTTACAATTTATGCGCCATACGAAACAAAATTATGATTACCTTCGTTACAATTTTAAACGTAAAAAAAAGTTCGATCGTTAATCATAACCAAATGCTCGTTCTTGTTTATTTAAATTCAAATTGATAGCAACAAAAACGTCTTTACAACAAAATAAAAAAGTTTAAGGACGATATAATTACGAATGTCTTATATTATTATGTAAATCAGTTGATATTAATTTCGTCTACTGCTCTACCTCGTAACAATGTCTTATAGTAACTATACAGTATTTCACTTTCAACAAGAAACATTCCACTTAGTTGCAGTCTCCTTAAACTTTTAATTAAACCTCTTCCAAAGTCTTATCTAAAATTTTCAGCTAAATTTATCCCCCACGCGTCTGGCGTATCCATTTTTATAACTCCACAAATGTCCACTGGAGGAAGAATTATTTTTAATTAAAGTTAAAATTAACAACCACTCGGCCTTTGTAATGGATAAAGCTCTCTTCTCTGTTTAACTTACAATTATACGGAGTAATGTTTGTAGTTTTGGCCGAAACAGTGGTCTGTGGGGACCACAATCCTGTTTGTTTGACGACGGGCATTTTACGACGGCTCTTAGTGGCTTTTTAAACATTTAATTACTAATATGATAGGATTATAGTGTTGTCTGTCACATTGGTCACATAGTAAAATGATTAGGCGAAATAAACAGGACGTTGGTTATTTTGTTGAAAGCTTTTAAGCGTGGGAATCAAAAAATCAACTTTTAAACATTACAATTCGACAAAATGTCATCTAGTAGTGCAGATGTTTTAAAGGAGCATAAGCAGAGTCGAGTCCTGTTTCAATTGTGCGATAAAAAACTGGTTAATAAAAAATATTATTAATTTTCATTGTAGTTAGGTATCTCCTTAATGTATGATTATTGACATGTCAAATTGTGTATAAAATATGTTTTATCCATTAAGCATCTCGACGAATGTTCGAATTTATAACCTGCATTACTTTGATATTTCAATTCACATAATTTTACAAACGTGGTGCACGTTACGTCCTATCTGCAATCTAAATTCGTTGAGCGCTTGTAACTTGTTCGTGTAACGTGCTGAAACAATCACAATATAATGCATTCATTCACCGCCTTTAATTAGTCCAACATGTAGGCTGAGCCATTACTCAGTTTGTTGTTTCTAAACTATATCCTTTGTCAAGACATTGTTTTCGTTAAATTTATTCCCCACAGCACAGTCCATTTTGGTGTAATTTCACCGTATATTTGGTTATTATAACGCATTGAGGTATAGAGCAGCCCTCGAGAACAAAATCTATGAGTTAGCTGACGGGGAAAGGGGCGGATAATTGAGTGTATGTTTTTGTCGCCTTACCATGAAATGATACGCTACTAGCTTTATTTTTCGTCCTGGAATTATTTGTACATGTTTTTATAAAGACAAGACGTAATTTTTTCGTTTGTTAAATAGTGCAATAGACACCAACTGTTGTCCATGGATAACATTGCGTATTAGTACTCTTTACGTAGTAGTAAGACCTCAATGTTGCAACGCGTCTTAGCACTTACTCGTAACGCCTCCTTCAAAGTCGTATTTCTTATTACTTACGGTTGCTTGTAAGTAAGAGATTAACACAATTAGTTATATTTCTGAACACACAATTTTGATGAAAACAATTCTATTAAGGTATATATAGGCTTGTCCTTATCTTAGACAATTTTGTTAATAATAATATATGTACTTAAGATGCTTTACATCACAAAAGTAACTTGTTTCACATTAAGAGATTAAATTACGTCACTATAAATATTTATTTTATAATATGACCGGTCAATTTAAATCAAGACAAAGGAGACGGGCATTTTTTTATCGAAAGCTATAAATCGTTTACAATATCAATCTAGAAAGCGGTTAGGTACTAATAATAGTTTTTATGTGTAAATAATCCACAATTATCTCATCTTAGCACTTCATTTAAAATAATTAAGCAGAAAATAATACACAATCTTATTTTACTAACAATAAAGTTTATTTTTCCAAGTTGCACCACAAAGACAGGTTTTTGTAATCGTAAACCCAAAAGGTCAAGCGCAAATGATGATGAAAAAAAGTCCAACGCAAATATTAAAAAGTAAATTGGTATTTTTATTTGTTTAAGAGAATATTAGTATAAAAGAAACGCATTTTTATAATGCCAATTAGATTGGAACACAAGTTCGAATAGCAAAGTCAAAATGGTAAGGACAATATTTTATTAGAATCTAAAATACCAACAGTGTTATTCCTTGATAGGATATCGGACAGATAAAAATCAGTATCCATCTGTCAGATAGACTCTCAAGGTGATATCTAAGAGTGTTGAAACTAAACGAATTAATTTCATATAGTGTATTTAATTTCTAATCCAAAGCTATCCTTCATAATAATCTTTAATTTAATTCTATTGTGGCGTATAGAACCGCTCTTGGTCCCGAAAACCGCATGAAACTTAATTATTCAAACATAATCGAATAGATGCCACAGACATAGGTCGATAATGTAAATGTTTGTGGTCATCGGGACCTTTCGAAATAGTATTATGTCCTAGGTAATGTTCCAAAGCATGTTCCCGGTACTAATACTTAGTATTCTGTACCGGTACTGAGTGCTTTGTCTATTTAGATCTACATATTTCATGGAATAAATATATGAAGCATGGCCTATTTTACTTATTCATATTTCCACACTGTACTCGGAATATTTTACTAATCTTAGTGTCGAATATAATTTTAAATTACCTGGATAATAATATGACAATATAACTTAATTTGGATTTAAAACCCCAGCAAAGGCAGCATTATTCTTACGATAAGCTCGGTTTGCAGATTCACTACCTCCTCACTATTAAACTTGCATAGTTCGATGAGGCAGCAAATTAAGAGGTTGATTTTATGTATTTTACAAAGTATAACATAATTTACAATTGGGGAGGATTTGGGGTCTTAAAGGCAAGCAACGCATCTGCGACCCTTGTGCGATTGTTGATGTCCATGCGCAGCGGTAATCATTTACCATCAGTTGACTCTCCTGTTCGTTTGTCTCCCTATAACATAAAAAATAGTAGTACAATTACATATTTTAAAACAAATATCTTTTCTTGTTCCAGAAATCCTTAATCCTCGCAGTTTGCCTGTTGGCGTGCGCGTACGCCGCGTCCCCTGACGCGGAGGCTGACGTCAAGGCGTACAACTTCGACTCCAACCCCGACGGCAGCTTCGTCTACGGCTACGAGACCAGCAACGGCATCCAGTCGCAAGTATCTGGACACGTCGAAACCGTTGGCAAGGTATGGGAGTGTTAATTGTGTTTTAATACATCAGAAAAAGACATTTGCTTTCAGGTAACAAGTGCCTACCTGTCAATAAACAGGCTCTGAATCTGATACATTTAAGTATTACTATACCTCAAAGCTCTGATATGAGAAACAGTTTTCTTCAGATTTGATAAATTATGTTTTCTACTAATTGAGGCTTAGTAGTACCTTAGTACCAGACTTCACTTATAAACACACCTCAAAGTTTCAGCAAGCAAAGTTAATGGGAGCCTTTTTGACAACATTTAATCAGAGCTCCTGTGTTGAAATGAAACACTTTTCATCAAGTTGGCATTAGACTGGAAAAAATAATTATAACTAAAACCAATGCCGATGAAGTCTGTACGCAGACTTTCGTGACCTAACATCATATTGTTATTTGCAGGATGAGGTAGCCCTGAAGGTTTCTGGAACCAACCACTTCACGTCCCCTGAGGGTGAAGTGATCCATCTGACATACGTGGCTGATGAGAACGGATACCAGCCACAGGTATGTAACTCTTATTGATAAAGAACAGAATATCAAAGAACTTAAGGCACATGTATCTTGACATTTTAACTTGTAAACGTCAAGGTTGAGTTTAACAACAGGATCAACAGCTACAGAACTTAAGGTTCCTAAGTTAACTGTTGATACCCATTTTTGTGGATAACATAAGAGCTATACAGCTTTTGAAAACTTTCCAAAGACAATAAAAAATCGTCCAAAACATCCGACATTAAAAAAGGAAATTTAAAAGTGACTTAATTTCAATGTAAGGTTTGTTTAATCAATTTAGCTACATTGTGCCTAGTGACCTATTCTTAATTTCAATTTTAATTAGATAAATAAATGAATATTATTTTTCCAGGGTGCCCATCTCCCCACTCCCCCACCACCAGAGGCCATTCCCGAATACATCTTGAAGTCTCTTGAGTACATCAAGGCCCACCCTTACGTCGAGAAACCCTAAACACTAAACAAAAGATGATGACATTTAGATACTGATACGCCGCACTAAATAGCAAGACTTAGCCAATATTATCATTGAATGGCCGGTCAGTGAAGGTCAGGTAGCTTATTAGCATATTTGTGTAATATAACGGCAATATTATTATCACCTTCGTATGTCACATCCGAAAGTGTTAATACTAGTGTATCGCAAAAACGCTTTAAGTCTACATACGCCCTTTCGTTGACACTATGATCAGTATCAGTAGAATATCAATGGAAAACTGTCTTATCTCACTGCCAACTCTTTCTTGTAGATAATGTACATTGTAATGATTAAGTATAACAGGACTCCGATTACCAACAATGTATTTTGTTAAGTAACTAGTAAGCTTTATAATCAACCAAACAGTTTTATAATGCAAATAAACTGGTGTGAAACATGTTTTAATTTTTTTACCAATAAAGTGGCCTTTGTACTGAGAAACGTGTTGCCCTTTGACTGATGAATTCCCAATCAGTTTAACGACCAAATGCTCGATCACCAATCTGACTAGAAGTGAAAAAGTGAAAATGGGAGAAATAATTGTTCTACGAAAAGCAGCACAATAACTACCTATCAAATAAGAGTTAATTCTAAATCCATAAAAAAACAATACTTGGTATCTCCAAAGCTTGTTTAAATTCGAATGATCTTCACATTTTATTGTGTGCAAAATTGAAATTCTTCACTGTACCTCTTTTTTTTTTCATTTTCACGTGCAATAACGTGGCGGGTCACTTAAAATTCCGGACCGCACTTGCCATTACCCTATCATCCGCGACAGACAGAAGATAACACTGGCGTGACAAATGTATTATCTGTAGATACACCACGCGGTTTCCAATAAAAAGTCTCAGAATCAATTTGATAGCAAAAATTTTTAGAAATTATTACGACAATATGAAAAAAGTATCGGTTAGCGTCCTCTTGCTATTAAACAAAGACTTTTTGAAGGGTTAAACATTTTTCTATTCTATTCTTATGCATAGTTTTGAACCCAGTTGAAATTTGTAAAAGAAAGTTAATTAGAAGAATAATCGTAATATTGTGCCCAAAATATTAAATGGGGTGGACACTTTTTTAACCATATTTTAAACCCCAAATATGTACATTTAAATCTAGTGTACAACCAACTCAGCTTCAATTTCGGTTAAATTCAAGGCCCTTTATCCTAACGTAAATCATCTTGAAGTCCTGGAAAAATCCTAAAGTAAACAACGACATGGACACTGGCATTTTTTCGGTAACCTCAATTACAGTAAAAGTCCTTCCTATTCTATAAGCGTACGTCTCTCAAATGAACAGTATGCTTTATTCGGGCCGCGTGTTTCCATATCGGAGACGGGGCTTTTAAGAAAGCGACGTCTTGTTATAAAAGACGAGTAACTCCTAAGAAAAGTGAAAAATTAAATAAAACGTCATACTCAGAAAATCAAAATATTTATTAATCACAATTTAAATACACTTAATAGCGGCCGCCCGCGGCTCCATCTGCGTAGATTTCGGTTCCCGCACACATAGTGTTATACTATAGCCTAAAGCCTTCCTCAGCAAATGGACTATCCAACACAAAATTTTTTTTTCAAATCGAACCAGAAAAGACGATGATGTTCTTAAAAGTTCATGGTTTTAAACTTTTCATGGACATCATTGCGAGGACTACTAGAATAAAAATGTGTGGCCTATCCTATGTCCTTTCCCAATTAACCGACAAAAACTGCATTAGGTAAACGAACGATTTTTCAAACAAACATGAAAAAGAACGTAAAACATTGGCGCTGCTTACAGAGATCGCCCAACGATCCAATATAAAATTAAGGTTTTATATGTCTACGAGAATTATGTAATAAAATGTTTTTTTGGATCATCGTAAAATTTTATCGACGGATAGTAAAACTTCCGTTATTTTATGTTGGTACCCATTGAGACATTCGACATATTGCTGGGTTTGTGCATCATAAAAATAAAGTAATTGCATTGATCTATTGAAATGTAAAAACAAGAGACATGGGACATTTTAAAATTCTTCTTTTTTATATTTTACTAATAGAGCATGGATTGCCTCATACACTTAGTTTTTGAAAACTTTTTCACAATAAACTATTTTTTTAAAATGTATTTTGTATAACCTATTATCTCTTTGTGTGAAGACTAGAGCTTTTTTGATAATGCTTAACAGAAAAATATAAATAACTATCTCTTTCAACACTTTTGCAATTTCTTAATTTCCTTTGGAACTTTTTTTCAGACCCGACAAAAAATCAGTCCACGTAAAAGTCGAAAGAAATAATAAAATTCTTTATCCTTATCACAAATTCCTATTTAGCGACTTGGTCAAAGACTATGAAAATAATCTGGTAAAACCAGCTTCCTAAAGTCTGCTTTTCCTTTCGGTAAAATCGCTGTTTTTGTTTTGTCTCTTGAAATTGGGCAAGTTGGCTGGGACTAAGCCGTTGTATGTTGACATCTTATCTGTAAAGTGTTCCTTGTTTACGTTCTCAACAGCCGTTTTCCACACACTACCCGATAAACCGCGCGGATACAATACACATACCATGTATATAACATCGTCTGCTGGTAATGGCAAGGGAGTAACTACAACGTATAATACAGAGACAGTAAAGAAACTATCTGGGAGATGCGTAGCCGTTAGTAAGTAAGTTATTTAATTCAGCTTGAGATATATACATTATTGTTAATTTATTAAATATCTGTTACTGTGTAGTAACAGATATTTACTACACAGTAACAGATATGTATAAATCATGAGATTTTTTTCTTACGTTAATAACCACTGTTTTTTATCGCAGGAGTTTGCCTTGTATTAACACAGACAATTATCCTACTACCCTCTAAAACCCTGTTTTTCCCTTCGTATCCAAGAAGTGTGAGACCGGTAACCGCCTTTTTTATAGCTGAACTATCATTTTCATTATGTAATATTTATTTATTTATTGTAATCTTACTGTCATTATTTTTACTGCAGCTCCTACCAATATTCAGTATTCTATAATATCTTTTTTTTTACATCAAAAGTTACCCAAAAAGGTTTTTCCTTACGGAAGCCTATTGACATCAGCAAAATCTAAACTATTTTGTACTAAATTAAACACCGCAAAAAAAAATCGTAGTCCTCGTGGATAATATTGTAAAACAGAAAAATATCATTTTATGTATAGTTTTGTGAAAAATTGACATTTTTATATGAATTCAGATTGTAATAATTAATTTACTACATATCTTGGCTTGATTTAAAATATCATAATTCCTTAACATTACTGGCAAAATAAAAGCCTTCAATTGATAATTCTTCGCCCTGAGATCGTAATACTACAAATTTATTTGCGCAAATCAGCTCCTATTTGCCAAAGTAACGCCCACGAAAAATCTCAACATAACGTACAAAGAGTACCCTCGGCGTATATCGAAGCTTTAAATAAACTGGCATAACCGTGCAATTGTGGAGTTTAATGGGTCTCGACAGGTGCATTGTGCGACGGAACCCGGCAAGATAATGGTTATGACTACGGAACTCTATTCACCGAGCGTTTACAAAGAGACTCTAAACTGGAAACGGCCGTAATGTTTTAATTGAGCCTGATAATTATTGATTTAAATTCAAAAACAATGGTCGGCTAAGAGATGAATTCACTTACTTACGAGTAAGCCTGACAACTGCTACTTAAGTGTCGATTCGATAGTTGCTAGTGAAATTTTCCCCTCCCAACCCGCGGATCTCTCCATTAGTCCACCTAAGTCCAGAATTAAAATATTATCCATGGTACTCGCAGTTACTATGTGGTGAACTATGGAAAGAAAAATATGCCCTTGCTACACCCAAGTGGACCTATGCGTTGAAATGGGGATTTTCATAGCCCAAAGGTAACAGAAAACGGCAAAGTACAATCGTTATGGCACTTGCAAAGTATCCCTTCACTTTCCTCCAAAATCCGTCGACTCATTCAGAAACATTTCATACTTACATATAAAAAATCACAAAATATCGTACCGTTTCCAGCAGAATACTTTAAAGCGAGGAGAATACAAGTTTCCGGAAGATCCAGGAGTGGCTTGTTAGAGAAATTTCGTGAAAAATTGCGGAATCTTGAAATGTATAACTCGCTTTAAGTAAGTTGTTATTCGGTTAAATTGTTACATTTCGTTTCGCCGTAATTGGTACGAAAATATTTGTGCGCCCATTTAAATTGCCTGATGTGGAAATATGAATTATTTAGATATTCATAGACTTGAAAAGTTTGTTGAGATTTATCTGATTCATCAGTTCATAAGAACTGGTTGGAACTGGGGGTATAGAATGGATCGTAAGAATTATATAAAAATAAGAATTATATGAAATTCAGCAAAAATATTGTATAAATCAGAATTTAATTTATGTCTAATATATGTTTCACTAATCTTATCGTAACATTTTGAGTAAGTGTTGTGCATGTCTTAGAATTTCGTACTACTAAACCTACTCAAGACACGCTATCTTATGGAACGGAAATATGGTAAACCTTATTCATCAGAATAAATATTTAAGCAAACCTAAACACATCATACATAGAAATGCGACAAAAATCAAATATTCCAGGACAAAATTAGGCAACCGTGAGGAAATTGCTCCACATTTTGGTGTTGGAATACCAAATTTAATTGCACTGCCTAAAATTCCACGCCTCAAAACAATTCTAGCCCTGGAATTTTGAATTTGGAATTTGGACGGGCCCGTTGGTCTAGTGGTCAGAGACCCTGGCTACAAAACCAAGGGTCGCGGGTTCGAATCCCGCTAGGGGCAAATGTTTGTGTGATGAACATCGGCATTTGTACTCGAGTCATGGATGTTTATAAACGTATTTAAGTATGTCTATCCGTTCCCTAGCTTCCATAGTACAAGCTTCGAGCTTAGTTTGGGGCTAGGCAATTGGTGTGTCTGTCCAAGGCATTTATTTTATTTATTTATTTAATTATACCGGGATAGAGCTTAGCGGATTCTAGCGACATCTATTGTTCGTAACGTTGCAGGCATATCGTGGAACGGTTTGGAGAAACGTATTCAATCCAAAGTTATCCAAAGTTGTAAGCGCTAGGAATTTGTGTTTCAAATCGATATTTTATAATTCTGTACACCGTTCAATGTAAAGAAACATTACAAACTGAATTTATTACATTGACAGTTCCTCAGTAATCCTCAGTGTCTTAAAACTTTTGTTTGCAAGCACACATCGTTTATTAGATGAAATTCAATGAAAAATTAAAGAAATTCTTCTATCGTTACATGTAAAGCTAACTAACCAGGTCTGAGCAACGACCCAAAATGAGTCGTGACTACCGATGGTTACTTATAAGAATCTTCATCTTAGTTTGTCTTATATTAGATTATACCAATTTCATCGCTCATAATCAAATAAATCCTTTTTTAAATTAAGCTCAATTGTAAAAACTGTATTCTAAAACCTCTTGCCCGTAAATCTAGACACTTTATTGTAAGTTCAGCTCCTACATTTTCAGCAGCTTCATATTAAGGACACAGAGTAGGTGTGTGTTTGCAAGCGCATTCATTACATCTCACGCCTCGAGATATACCGTCTAGGAAATATTACTTAAGCGCCGAGGCTTGGCAACTTATGGAGGCATTATCTTCATGTAATGCAGTCAGAATTCATACGGCGGATGTAGAACTATTCTTGGGTATACATTTCGGATTCAGTAGCTAATTTGACTACGGCGGATGAAGACTTACTTTAGGTACTGGGTTTGTTCGGTATTCTGGCGTTTTTTTTGCGAGGGACGTAACGGATTTACAGATCTTAAAGTTTAGTTCAAGAAGTTAAGTTTGAACTCTCGCATGCATGATGTATAGAATCATAGTTAATTTATTATTAGATCAAATGGATTTTTCCTTAACTTGCTGGCGCGACAATAAACATGAATAATGTTTTTGTCTAACAGTGAGAAATTATAGTTTTTCCTCTGTTTCAGATTTTTGGTAAACACATTGTCCCCAGGTAAGCGATATTATTGATTATTTTATTTATATTCCATTCCGGTTCATTCCATACAATTCCTATAATGAAACTCCCAACTTTTCTTAACAAATTGTATTATTCATTGTAATACGGACTGAGAAATCCAGCTCACCGTTTTCTTATCTCATCATTAACTGCTGAATTTATACATCCATAACTAATTCGAGGCCTTGACTAAGTCTCGTTCCTGGAATTTTTGAGGCTGTTCACTTTGAGCACCCAATATTTACGCAACCGCACATTTAGCACCTGGCCTAGTTCACTTAAAACACCTATTGATATTAAAGATAGGGCTCAAAGAGGAGAAATATATTTTTTTTACCCGCCAAATATCAAAAGTGCTTATATGTAGGTCAAGGTCCTCAATCATCGTAAATATATCATAACATCACATACATTGATCTGATTCCGCATGAGGCAGCTTAAGCACTTTTAGCACTGTTGTGCTATGTTTCTGCTGATGAGTAAGGTCGCCAGAGCTCAGTTGGGGAGGGTGTAAGTAGGGTTTTAAAGGCAGGCAACGCATCATGGGCAGCGATGATCACTAACCATCAGGTGACCCTCTTGTTTGTTTGCCTCCGTATCATATTAAAAGAAATGTGTCACAGATAATAGAAGAAACAGTGATATTAAAACTGTGTCTCTCAAATTGGTTGCCCAAAGTGGACCATTTCGATTTTTCTCTAAAAATAATTTATTAATCTGGTCCCTCGATTTTTCAAGATTTGGGTACTTCAGTATCTAGCTGGGTGACGTGACGTGACCCCATTTCACGCTTAATTGCCTCGGTCTACCGGTTTGTGCCGTTTTCTTTTTCAATCGATGGGAAACATAGACGTTTAGTCATTATATCAGTGAAATTGGATAAAGGAGATTCGCTTAGTCGTATTTTCTGGGTAGATTAGAATGTTATCCTTTAAATGTAACGCTATTATAATAACAGCGAAACATTGAAGTATCCAAGTCCCATTTTTAAGAATCTCAATACATGCTGATGCACATACTCGTAGGTATCGTTTTAATTCACGAACTATCAAAATATACGTTTGGTTTAAATGCAAACAGTAACAAGCAAAAAATCAAAAAGTTAGTTAAATAAATTCTAATTACTGTTGCTGGCAACATCCCTATTGAGGAAAGAATTCGCTCAGTAATTGTACGGTTAGCCATTTCATAAATGAGCTGGTTTAATGTTTTGTCGGTAAGCCACCTTAAAAAGAGGAAAAAATTATCCGAAATTCTCACTTCCCCTTCTTCGCCTTCAATTACCTTACATCAGAAAGATTAAATCACCTTTTCGTTAAAAAATCTTTTAAATCAAATGAAGCTTTATTTTTTTCATAACAAAATTAAATTGATGGTTGCATTATTATCAGCTCAATCAAACATATTGATACCATCGCGGTTGACGCAAGACTGTTTGAAATAAGAGCATTCTGCACTCATTTTTAGGGGACGTTTTTGAGACGCTGATTGTGTATCTTGGGTTTTTGTATATCAATGCATTTAGATGATTATTTTATCAGAACAAATGTTCCTTTATGAACGTTGCAAAAAAAGTTATAAATGTTCTCATTAAAAGTGAACGTGAACATGATCTCTAAAATTTAAAGCGAAAAACTCTCTTTCACTCGAAATAAGAATACTTGAAATCTGAGTACGAAACCGCACCACAAACGACGACGTTCAATATGTAACTGACAAACCAACAAAGACATGGAAATAGGGTGAAATTCTTTCCTATCCCAAAATGCAGGCTCACAATGTTGCATGAAAAAATATCTAGAGAGGAACTCTTGTTTGTATGGCCTGATGAGTTGTGTGCTTTGTAAACGAAGCCCGTATTTATTAAATATTCTTTTCCTTTATTCTTCGGATCTACTGCGACACTGTTTGGGAGCTTATTGTTGTAATCCTGTACAGAAGGGGGTATTTGTTGACGGCAACTTTTGTCTTATTTAATTTTACGGATTATATTAAACGGTTTGTTCTTACTGTTACTGGCAGCGGAGTGTTTTATTAGCTGTCTTTTATTCAATTTAATTCTCTTTATCAGGCTTTTGTTTTCCTTGACGGATACTTTTGTTTTTTTTATATATTTTTGTTTTTCCTCGCCACACAACAGATCTTTCTCCCAGTGAGTAGGTAATTGAGTTTAAAAAATCACATTGTAATGATCAGCCAAATATAATAAGTGGAAGAACCATAATTATGTAGGCTACCTTACAGTTTAAAAAAGGTTTTGGAAGATTTTAGTATTTATCTTCAACTAGCGGCCGCCCGCGACTCCGTCCGCGTGGATTTCTTTTTTTCGAAATAAAAAGTAGCCTATGTTCTGTCTCAGGGTCTAAAGATTGTCTGTACCAAATTTCATCAAAATCGGTTGCGAGGTTTAAGCGGGAAAGCGTAACAGACAGACAGACAGACAGACAGACAGAGTTACTTTCGCATTTATAATATTAGTTGGGATTATGTTTAACATTTCGTGATACAATAACAACAACCAAATGATTAATATCCGTATATCACAGTGCGGTTACATTAGAAGTCCTTGCACGCCGCCAATCCTCCGTCGACACCTGACATAAAGACAAATCCAGGGTCGTTCGAGACGGATGCCCTCCGCTCCACTATCGGCTGCGGAGACGGATCGCCGGCCAAACTGAGATTAATTACGCCTGGGGCTAAATACAGACATGGACGATTCCCTAATCTTGCTATACGCATTCCAGAATTTCCGATTTATGTTTACATGTAATTTTTGGATTAGATACTGAACTCTGATAAACATACAGATAATTAATTGATTGTTTCTTTCATAAATGATTAGCCCATTTTTAGGGAGCAGTAGGATCTTATTCCAAAAATAATAACGAGTGATGAACGAAAAAATATCAAATTCGATTCAAATTAGCACACCTCATGTTAGCCATGTGAACAGCTAAAATGGTAGAATACAATAAATGATAAAAGCTGCGTTAAATTGAAAGTATGAGTATTTTCTCTTCAACATTACGTAGAATCCTCTCCAATCGTGATACAATAACAACAACCAGTGATTAATATCCGTATATCACAGTGCGGTTACATTAGAAGTCCTTGCACGACGCCAATTCTCCGTCGACACCTGACATAAAGACAAATCCAGGGTCGTTCGAGACGGATGCCCTCCGCTCCACTATCGGCTGCGGAGACGGATCGCCGGCCAAACTGAGATTAATTACGCCTGGGGCTAAATACAGACGTGGACGATTCCCTAATCTTGCTTTACGCATTTCAGAATTTCCGATTTATGTTTACATGTAATTTTTGGATTAGATACTGAACTGTGATCAACAGATGAATAGATAGACAATATACGAATATAGTTAGTTCCTCTTCCTATCTATAACATGATGTGCTTGACACACTTTCAAATGTTATCAATGTTAATGTATTTCATTTATCATAATTTTTTCTCAGAATAGAAAATCTATTGTTTGTCTTCTCTGTTTTTATAGAACCGTATCTAAGCTACAAGCTTGAATGATAAAGCAGTAAAAAATAATACTTACATAAACGCTCAGTAAAGTTGTACAACACATTTCTCTCCAATAATACTCGTAGATAGGTAACATTTCACGTTACGTGATAATAATATAATGACAACAACCGAATGATGAATATCCGTAGGTACTTATATCACAGAGCGGTTACATTACAAGTCCTTGCACGCCGCCAATTCTCCGTCGACACCTGACATAAAGACAAATCCAGGGTCGTTCGAGACGGATGCCCTCCGCTCCACTATCGGCTGCGGAGACGGATCGCCGGCCAAACTGAGATTAATTACGCCTGGGGCTAAATACAGACGTGGACGATTCCCTAATCTTGCTTTACGCATTCCAGAATTTCCGCTTATGTTGAGGTAGTTACATGTAATTTTCGGATTAGATACTCAACTCTGATGATCAGTTAGACAATAACAGA
Organism: Nomophila noctuella; assembly: GCA_958496325.1. Lineage (NCBI taxonomy): Eukaryota > Metazoa > Arthropoda > Insecta > Lepidoptera > Crambidae > Nomophila > Nomophila noctuella. The sequence continues at coordinate 7,344,819 of OY292492.1, read as the reverse complement.
TTATTTCTATAACCACCATATAAATGCTTAGGCTATTTTTAGGGAGCACTGAGCAGTAAATATACCTTTTCCAAAAATAATAACGAGTGATGACTGAAAAATATCAAATTGCGATTCAAATTAGCTAGCACACCTCATGTAAACTATGTGAACAGCTCAAGGTAGGAAACAATAAATGACAAAAGCTGAGTAAAATTTAAACTATGAGTATTTTCTCTTCAACATTACGTAGAATTTTCTCAAATCATTATACAATAACAACAACCGAAATATTAGAATCCGTATATCACAGTGCGGTTACATTAGAAGTCCTTGCACGACGCCAATCCTCCGTCTACACCTGACATAAAGACAAATCCAGGGTCGTTCGAGACGGATGCCCTCCGCTCCACTATCGGCTGCGGAGACGGATCGCCGGCCAAACTGAGATTAATTACGCCTGGGGCTAAATACAGACGTGGACGATTCCCTAATCTTGCTTTACGCATTCCAGAATTTTCACTTTATGTTTACCTACACATAATTTTAATGCTGCTCGATTAGAAACTAAGCTGTGATGGATAGAAAGATAATTACATACCTAGTAACAAAGACAATAGTTAGTTCCTCCTGTAACACAAATGCTTCGGCTAGGCACTTTTAAATGGAAAACCTTATAATATTGCGTAGGTATTCTGCCTGCCATGCAAACAAGATGCGACATAAGATGTCCGCGCAGGAAATCCATATTCACTTTTGTCTAGAAAAAATATTATTTAAAAGGATCAGGAGGCTACGAAATAAAAGAATAATCAATTCTTGTAACCAAGATCTATGGGGTTGAATATCTACTGATTTTACTACGGTATTCCTATTCATCTTGTTAGTTTAACCAAATGGAAACTACAAGCTTGAATAACAATTCCTTATGTTCTTTCAATCAAGAACGTTTTGTAGAACGATGACCGAGGCGTTGCGGTTAAGTCCAGCGTCGAGCGTGGAACAATCATCGTTTAGGCACTCGTATGCAAAGCATTGTTCGTCAGCACAAACGTTCATTCGGAACGCGTCGAAGCTTCATGCGTCAACGTCCGTCCCGCCCCTTCGCTCCATTACCATTTGAATGTATTAATTGATTAACTCCATAGTTAAATTCTAGATTTCAGTCACTTACTATGTATGGTGCATCTTTAGAATAATACATAAAAATTATCCTACAGGTTGTCTTTACTTTGTCATCATCTCGGTTCTTTATAGGTATGAGGTAAGTTACCTTCTAAATCTAAGCAGCAGCAGGGTTACGGCCAGGTCTAAAGTAAAGAAAAGCATCGTGAGGAAACCTGCATATTACATATTGCATACTGCGATTTTATGAAAACAAGCCTAAAGCACTCTTTTTTTTACATTCAGGAACGTTTAGAAGACGTTTAACGTTAAGTCCAGCATCGAACAATCAACGCTTAAGTTCTCGTATGCATAGCATTGTCGTCATCTCAGCACAAACGTTCATTCTACGCCGCCTCAGCTCAATGCATCAACGTCCGCCCCGCCCCTTCGCTCCATTACACTACTAATCGTATGAGATTCCGCTCTGAAGCCTTTAATTTATGGCTTATGTGCCGTTCCTAGCTCCCAGCCAAGACGTACGAGACGGACAACTAAAGACGGATTGTTTGGAAGCAATAGAGTAGGTATATTGAAGATTGCTGCTATGTTCCTAGTTGTAAATTGCCTAGCTCATATCAGATTTTTGTGACTTCGTGTGAATTATTAAGGTCAGAATACGTCTATATAAGAATGATTAAATGAAGTCCCCGATCCTACAGTTTCTTCACAAAAGTAAAGTTACCTACATATTTACTTAATTATGTAGTCATAATGTGAAATCGCCCAGTTTGCAGTTTGATTCATCAAGGTTGTTTTATCAAATCTATCTTTAATACACAACTTCTGAAGCTATACAATAAGGAACGTTTAGTAGAACGATAGCTCGTCCAGTGTCACAAATCCCAATCATCGTTTTCTAATACTCGTAGGTACCTAATGCATAGCATTGTCGTCATCTCAGCACAAACGTTCATTCTACGCCGCCTCAGCTCAATGCATCAACGTCCGCCCCGCCCCCTCGCTCCATTACACTACTAATCGTATGAGATTCCGCTCTGAAGCCTTTAATTTATGGCTTATGTGCCGTTCCTAGCTCCCAGCCAAGACGTACGAGACGGACAACTAAAGACGGATTGTTCTGAAGCATAGAGTAGGTATATTGAAGATTGCTGCAATGTTCCTAGTTTAGTTTTTAACTTTAGTTTAGTTTTTTAGTTTTTAACCGACTTCAAAAAAGGAGGAGGTTCTCAATTCGTCTGTATATATTTTTTTTTTTATGTATGTTCACCGATATTTTCGTCAATTGCAGACGGATTTCAAAAATTTTTGTTTTGTTTGATAGGGTTCACTTCTGAGGTGGTCCCATTTTCACCAGTCCAGGATCTGATGATGGAATCCAGGAGAAGTATATGATTCAGGGTGTCAACATCTGATGCTGCTGTCCTGACGATGATGCTACAGTACTCCTTAACGGTTAGGAGTTGGAAGGCAGGACTGCATTTGGTCGATGGAAACTATTTAGTAATATGTAGGGCTAACATGTTGCTTGTGAGGTATGCTTGAATCAACATCTGATGCTGCTGTGCTGATGATGAAGTTGCAGTACTCCTTAACGGTTAGGAGTTGGGAGCAGTACTGCAATTGGTCGATCGAATGTATGTAGGGCTAACGTGATACTTGTGTATATTACATCCAGACTTGTGTATATTACAGAAACTCCTCACATTCACGTTCTCGGGTGTTCTCGGTGTTTCTCGCCGTGAGTCTGGATGGGCTATAAGGGCAGTTACTACTCTTGAGATGGTTTCGATGTAATCACGAAATATCGAGGGAAATTCTAACAAAAATCTCAATGGAATCGAGACAATTCCTCAATGAGTACCACCTATGCTTAAAAGGGTATATCTACTCCTGAGGTGGTCAGGAATCCACACATTTTTTTACAATAGTGACATACATACATATTATGTTCCGATAGTTACGCGTCCTATGCTCGTCCTATGTGATGATATACCCTCATTAGGGCTGCAGCGTTAGTGGGTCTACCCATGATAATAAAAAAATATAAATACCTAATAAATATTTTTTAACTCTGAACAACAACTAAGTACCTACCTGTAATTAATTAGGTTCACAACGCATTAACACAACTAAAAATCATGAAATAAACTGACTTTTTCAAAAAAAAATTAAACCGACTTCAAAAAATCACAAACAATAAAAACTTTAACCAGAAAAAAACCTACATAACTAAAAAGCGACAAATAACCTCATTTATCTACTTAATGCTTATTATAATATATACAATTATTTAAATATTTACGACTTAATACCTAATACTTTAACAAAGTCATCTTTAACTATTTAAATATTTACAGTTATCACTTATTTTTGAAGTCGGTGCCAGCCAAACAAATAAATGTAATTAAGAAAAGTGACCGACACTAAAATTCAAAGCAAAACTTAGAATAGGACGCACCTTTTGAAACGATAGTACCTAACCTAGGCTGCAGGCTGGCACCGACTTCAAAATTAAGTGATAACTGTAAATATTTAAATAGTTAAAGATGACTTTGTTAAAGTATTAGGTATTAAGTCGTAAATATTTAAATAATTGTATATATTATAATAAGCATTAAGTAGATAAATGAGGTTATTTGTCGCTTTTTAGTTATGTAGGCTTTTTTCTGGTTAAAGTTTTTGTTGTTTGTGATTTTTTGAAGTCGGTTTAATTTTTTTTTGAAAAAGTCAGTTTATTTCATGATTTTTAGTTGTGTTAATGCGTTGTGAACCTAATTATAAATTGCATAACTCATACCAGATTTTTGTGACCTCGTGTGAATTATTAAGGGCAGAATACGTATATATAAGAATGATTAAATTAGGTCCCCGATCCTACAGTTTATTCACAAAAGTAAAGTTACCTACTTACTTAATTATGTAGTCACAATGTGAAATGGCCTAGTTTGCAGTGTGATTCGTAAAAACAATAAGTATTTGAAGATCCATATAGTTAACTTATATTAGCTACCAGTGATGTACCTACTTATTTTCAGTTAGGTAACATTCTACGGTATAAATTGCTTCTTCAATTTTAAAATTGAAATCGAACATTCTAAGGCAAATATTGTCTGCCACAAAACTAAGGGCCGCGGGTTCGGAACCCGTTAGCGGCAAATGAATCTTTGAGTTTGCGGCTAGACAAATTCTCTGTTAGTCCAAAGAATTCAATATTTTATCGTTAGGCAGTGTGGGTCAGTCATATCAGTCAAATGAAACACACTTTATTTTCATTACATTTATTAAATTCACATCAATACATTATACCCATATTATACAACATAATTCATCATTCATAGCACAATTTAAGCCACTTGTTGTCTAAAATTAATTTTCCATAAAAATTATTACTAAGTTAAGTATATTGTATACCTAGTAATTCAATAAAAGTACAATTTACAAGTTACTTTTAACATTTACCTAAATATGTTATATACAATCATATTTAATTGAGCTAATACATTAAAATCATAATTTAAGATCATTTTATTGAATTAATGAGGACTGACTTAGTCATTCGACATGATCATAACTTTAAAAAATATTATTTTCCTGTATGCCAAGGCAAAAACATTAATTATGTAACTAATAAATACATAGTTAGACACACATTTCATTCAAGATTTAAATAAAACATTATTACCAAATAAACTGGACGAACCGACATAAATAAACAACAATAATGTTTTCCATAAAAAATAAATTGAGCGTTTGGACAATCTCTTATCATTTAAGGGGACATAGGTACTATCTGTTCACGGTTATTTTACCTCTTCCGGACAGCGGAATTATATTCGGTCGGCATTGGCCCAATTGGGTCATCTTTAGCATATTGCAAGTTTATTGTAACTAACCAAATAAAAAATAACACTCGGGGCTTCGATATACATTCCATGATCAGAAGCTTATATGAGATTTACAGGATTCCCAATAGAAATAAATTAACTTACAGCTGTCAGACGGAGGTAAAATAACTCTGAACGGCAAAATAACATTATATTATATTTCGATATCACAATTCATTCCTCAGTTGTTTCTTTAGGGACGAGGACCACTTTTTGAACGACCACATTCTGAAGGTTTGAGTAGTCGGAACTTAACCTGAAAACAATAAGAATACTCAATTATTTCGCATAGTTTAAATTGGTAATGATATGAGAGGAATAATGTTGATAAGAAATCTTAAGCGGCACGGACAGTATTCATTTGGGATTTTTCGTACAACCTTGTTATACAAATTTTCTATTTCACTACATAACTAGGCGTTCGCCGTGACCAGAAAGTGAGTCTTCGACAACAAGATGCGAATGAGAGTTTCGATTTACAGTTTATAAGTGAATATTTAGTCAAGTCTTATTAAACCTCTTTGTAAATTCAAATTTATTATTTAATTTAACAAAAACCACTCAATTACCCATCCTCAGATGTTTAGTGAGTGCAGTGCAGTTTAAAAAAATTGGCCAAGTGCGAGTCGGACTCCCGCACTGAGGGTTCCGTACAAATTCTATTTTTGACGTATTAAAAAAACTACTGAATAGATTTCGTTCAAACCAATTTTCGTTGGTAGTTTTTATGGTAATGTACATTATATAATTATTTCAGTTTAATCATCCTCTTATTTTAGAAGTTAGAGGGGGGGGGACACACTTTTTTCCACTTTGGGAGGGTCTGTCACGCAAAGTATTCACTTTAGAAAAAAGTGATATTAGAAACCTTAATATAATTTTTAAAGACCTATCTATAGATACCCCACACGTATATGTTCAATGAAAAAAAATATTTTCAGTTTCAGTTCTGACTATGGAGACCCCCCACTATTTTTATTTTTTTTCAATTTTCGTGTGAAAACCTTGTTGCGGTTCACAGAATACATCCACTCACTAAGTTTCAATAGTATAGTACTTATAGTTTCGGAAAAAAGTGGCTGTGACAGACTGGCGGACAGACAGACAGACAGACAGACAGACAGACATGACGAATCTATAAGGGTTCCGTTTTTTTGCCATTTTGGCTACGGAACCCTAAAAAGGTAAAATGTTGAAGTTCTTGCGGCACTACCACTAAATTATATATAAATGTAGGTAAATCAAATTGCTAAATTAATGCTTTGCCTTTTCTAATAGTTTATGCAAACCTACCCATGTCTTCTGGCCACTCTCGCGAAATGTATTTTATGGGCCACGTAGATCATGGCGAAAAGACCGAGCCCGACGAAGAAAGATATCCCCAACACAGGAGGAAACTGTAAAGAAATACGTTAATAAGTTACTACTTACTTACAACATTAAATAATGCCCACTATTGATAATAATAATATCCCCCGGCCGTATTCGGCCATGGTGGCCGATCTTACGATCAGCCAGGTACGCAGGATATATTATAGTGCACAAGTGAGTGCGCAAGCAAAGGTGCACTCCCTATTCCTTCACTCTCATAATTCGGTGGGACAGCAATCTGACACGACCGTAGAGAGATCAGGCGCAGGACTAACGGCTTAACGTGCCTTCCGAAGCACGGAGGAGCTCAAGATGAAATTTTTCGGTCACCCATCCGATGACTGGCATCTGCGAACGTTGCTTAACTTTAGCAACCGCAGACCGAGTGCGATAACCACCGCGCCATTGAGCTCCTCACTATTGATATAACCCCCGCAAATTAAGCCGGCCTTTTAGGTAGAGGTTAAACGATACAGTAATATGTAAAACACTAATATCTGTACCACGAATTAGTAGAAAAAAGTACATAAGTAAACTACAACTATTTTTATGTTATTGGTAATGGTGAGCAGCGTGTCTCAAAGTACATACTTTTACAGATAAAATTACTTAAAATGTTTTCTAGTATGATGTGTATCTATGATATTTATTTAAACTTGTAAGTTTTGATAGAAATGGAGTTGTTGAAAAAACTTTGCTTTTACTTAATGACAACTTATGAAATAGCATAATGACAACTTATGAAAAATACACGTGCTAATATCTCAAATACAAATGATAAATAATATTATGTTAATACTCATTAACCTTTAACCTTTAACGTTAATTGCGCTCAGTACATTGATTTATTTATGAGAGATTAACAAACAATATTCATATTTTAATATACGTGATCCCAATTAGACCTGTTGACTGATTGAATTTTTATCGTGTTATTTGTATTCTGTAAAAAGATAACTTTACTTAATGTTTTGCATTTAATTTAACCGTGTTGATATTCATAATTATTTATTAATTGTTTTTAGAATGCTCAGCAAGAACCCATAAACATTTTCCACCAGCGAGATTCGAACCCGCGGCCCTTGGTTTTGGGGCCAGGGTCTCTAACCACTAAACTCAACTCAACTTGATATGCCCCTACGCCAGAAATATGTGGGATTACTACGAACGTTTGAAGCGGTCGCTTCTAATTTTAGTGCTTATTGAAAAGCAGGTCTAAATATGGCTAGGGCATAATTATCTAATAATTTAAATCTATGAACAAGTGGGCTAGCAAATATGCCACTTTAGCAAACGCAAATTATCGCTTCGCCACGACAAAGGGTGCGTTTCCACATAAGCTGAGCTGCGCGGAGCTGAGCAGAGACGTGTAAAAATTGACCAATCAGAATCGGAGCGGAGATGAGATGTGTATTTTTAGCAATGTGATTGGTCAATTTTTACACGTCTCTTCTCAGCTTCGCATAGCTCAGCTTATGTGGAAACGCTAGCTTATATGTTCATCCCGCACACGAAGTATCTATGTGAGTGGGATAGAGATATAACTCGCTACGAAGCGATATTAGCGTTCGCTAAAGTGACATCTTCGCTAGCCCACCAACTAGCTTTTCGATAACACTGCAATGCTAAGTTTATCAAGAACGAAATAGTTTTACAACTCACTTGTTTTCCACATTCATAATCCCAGTTCACAGATAGGAGATTGTCGTAAAGCTTTATGAATCTTGATACGGGACATGTAGTACCGCAGTACGGTATACTCAAGACATGAGGCTCGACAATATCCGAAGAGTTACGGTAAGATATCCTTATTGAGTGCGAGAGAGTTGAGTTATCTGTAAAATAAATAAATTAAATTAATTCTTAGGTCTTATGATCACTAGCGCCTCTACCGGTTGCATTCTCAGCCACTGCTTCGGGTACGCTACGACTATGATTCTGAATTATTAAGCATGTTTATTCATATAAAATCCTTGGACTAACACTCCAATTGCTAACTCCAATCTGAGCTCGAGGCTTCTAAGGATCCTGGAGAACTGATAATAACTACTTTAATACTGATATAAACATCCATGGCTCGAGTAGAAGTGCCGATGTTCATCACACAAACATCTGACCCATTCGGGATTTGAAAGCCTTCGAGTAGCGGTCTCTAGCCACCAACCAGTCATTTTTAGGGTTCCGTAGCCAAAATGGCAAAAAAACGGAACCCTTATAGATTCGTCATGTCTGTCTGTCTGTCTGTCTGTCTGTCCGCCAGTCTGTCACAGCCACTTTTTTCCGAAACTATAAGTACTATACTGTTGAAACATGGAGAGTAGATGTATTCTGTGAACCGCAACAAGGTTCTCACACAAAAATAGAAAAAAAATAAAAAAAGCGGGGGGTCCCCATAGTCAGAATTGAAACTCGAAATAATTTTTTTCATTGAACATATACGTGTGGGGTATCTATGAATAGGTCTTTAAAAATTATGTTAAGGTTTCTAATATCACTTTTTTCTAAAGTGAATACTTTGCGTGACAGACCCTTCCAAAGTGGAAAAAAGTGTGTCCCCCCCCTCTAATTTCTAAAATAAGAGGACGATAAAACTGAAATAAATATATAATGTACATTACCATAAAAACTACCAACGAAAATTGTTTCGAACGAAATCTATTCAGTAGTTTTTTAATACGTTAAAATAGAATTTGTACGGAACCCTCAGTGCGGGAGTCCGACTCGCACTTGGCCAATTTTTTTAAAATGTTATAGGGAGGCATGTGATCCATAAGGTCACCTGAGGCCTTACCATCAAGTCTTAAAGCGATTTTTAAACGAGTGAGTAAAAGGGATGCCGCTTTACATTATGTAAAGCGGCATCTCTCTTACTCACTGGAATCCGTCCTGCTATAACGGCTGGCAGTAAGCCCCCTGATAGTTTGTAATCACGATCGCCATAGATATTAACAACAATACAAGGGTCGCATGTACGCCCGATTTAACTCAAGAGCCCGAAAAATCTCTATCGTCCAGTGCTACGCCCCAACTAATGCATCATCGGAGGATACCAAAGACGACTTTTACGACGCCCTCAATGCCACTCTTCGAGGAATCAAAAAGCAAGACATCGTCATCGTCATGGGGGACCTCAATGCAAAGGTTGGCTGTGACAATACAAACCGCGCGCGGCATATGGGCACACAGGGACTTGGAGTGTGTAATGAGAATGGGGAACGATTCATTGAGTTTTGCCAGAATCACGACTTGACCATCGGAGGTACTTTATTTATTCATGGTGATCACCATAAATATACGTGGAATTCACCCGATGGCGTCACAAGGAACCAAATTGACCACCTTGCCATTAGCTCCAAATGGCGTTCATCGCTGCTCGACGTCCGCAACCGTAGAGGAGCCGATATTGATAGCGACCACCACCTGGTAGTTGCTGAAGTTCGGCTTAAGGTTGCAGTGGCCCGCACAGCTGGACCTGGTAAGATTGGAAGAAGATTCGAGGTGGGCAAATTGAGTAACCCGGAGACCCGAAAGTCGTTTCAATTGGAATTGCGCAACCGTTTTGCTATGCTCGACACTGCAGACTCATTAGACGAAGAGTGGAATCGCATAAAAGTGGCCTATACAGAGACCAGCTCTATCGTCTTGGGGCACAAATCGACTCACTCCCAAGAGGACTGGATGTCTCAGCGCACTTGGAGCTTGATCAAGGACAGGAGGAATCTTCACCTTAAGCTTCTTGAGGCCCGCGATGAAGTTGTTCGAGCCGACCTTAACAAGCAGTACCGTCATATACGCAAGGACATCTATCGCAGTACCCGCAAGGACAAGCGGCAGTGGGCTGATGGTATTGCTGATCGTGCTCAACAAGCTGCAAATACCGGCAACCTCAAGGAACTGTACGCAGCAACAAAATCCTTGGCAGGTGGCAGTAAACCTCGGAAGAAGAAGCCACTTAAAGACAAAGACGGTCAGACCATAGTGACACCTGAGGGGCAGCTGGCACGTTGGCGTCAACACTTTGAAGAAGTCTTCCGCTTACAAGCAGCATCGACTCCTGAGGTGCTACCTGTTAACTCCCCACCATCGCGGCTACTCGACATAAATACAGAACCACCATCGGCCTCGGAAGTGGCTAAAGCAGTCCTTTCTCTTAAGACTCGTAAAGCACCAGGACTCGACTTGATCACCGCGGAAATGCTACAAGCCGACTTATCCTCCGCAGTTGATGTTCTGACGCCTCTTATGCAGAGAATTTGGAACTTGGAAGAGCTACCGGATGATTGGAACAAAGGCCTTGTTATAACCGTCCCAAAGAAAGGGGATCTTAGTATGTGTGACAACTGGAGAGGTATTACGTTGCTCTCGATTCCTGCTAAGGTTTTCTGCAAAATCATCTTGGATAGGCTGACAGGGGCTGTAGATCCTCTCCTCCGCAGAGAGCAGGCTGGTTTCCGGTCGAACCGCTCGTGCACGGACCAGATCAATACTCTTCGTATCATACTGGAACAGGCATCAGAATGGCAGAGAGAGATTTATCTTACATTTGTTGACTTCGAAAAAGCCTTTGATACGTTGAAGTGGTCAAGTATCTGGTCTCGTCTACTGGACATCGGGGTGCCACCGAAGATTGTCCGTTTGTTGGAGAGCATATACAGGAAGTATTCGTGTAGGGTAACTCATGAAGGCCTCATTTCGGACGACATAAATGTGACCGCAGGTGTCCGTCAGGGCTGCCTTCTGTCACCGCTTCTATTCCTGGTCGTTCTAGACGGAATTATGCTACGCATCGCTGACAAACGACGCCGCGGCATAGAGTGGGGATTATCCGCCGTCTTAGAAGACTTGGACTATGCTGATGATCTTTGCCTTCTGAGTCATACCCACGCCGATATGCAGGGAAAGTTAGATGATCTCCAACACGAAGCTGCAAAATCAGGCCTCAAAATTAACATCCGGAAGACCAAAGAGATGCGATCTGGCGTGAGAAATAATACACCGTTGCTAATTGGCACAGAGGCAGTGGAACGCGTCCACAAGTTCACTTACCTCGGGAGCGTCGTGTCGGAGACTGGGGGTTGTGAGGAGGACATCATCTCACGGATAGCTAAAGCCCGAGCTACTTTCGCGCAGCTGAGACCAGTTTGGCAGTCACGGAAACTGACCCGAAGGATCAAGCTTAAAATATTCGGGTCCAACGTCAAATCTGTACTGCTTTACGGGTGCGAGACGTGGAAGGTTACAAAAGACATCTCACGACAAATCCAAGTCTTCGTGAACCGGTGTCTGCGTCGCATCCTTGGTATCTACTGGCCCGAGACCATCTCCAATGTAGAGCTATTGGAGAAATGCCGCGAACGTCCGATCGACCGTCAGATCAAACGCCGCAAATGGGGATGGATTGGCCACACGCTCCGAAGGGATACCGATCATATCCCCAAGCAAGCCCTGGACTGGAATCCCCAGGGAAAACGAAAGCGTGGCCGTCCTCGTCAATCTTGGCGTCGTACAATAATGGCAGAGGCGGCGAGCATCGGTTTGACTTGGAGCGAGATCAAGCGTGAAGCTCAAGACCGATCGAGATGGAAGACCTCTGTGGACGCCCTCTGCCCCAGCTAGGGGACATAGGATTTTAAATCAAATCAAATCACAAGGGTCGCAGATGCGTTGCCTGCATTTAGGACCCCATATCCCCCTATCTGAGCTCTGGAGATCTTACTAACCGACAGAAACTTAGCACAACAATTATGAAGTGCAAGTTTCCTAAGCTCTACCCCAGAAACTTTAAGCTCTTTTTTATTAATGTACATATGCGCATGTATAGCAGGATAAATGTATGTCTTACCATAAATAAGTTCAAAGAAAATAGTAGATGTATAGGTGGGACAAACTCCATCATACAAGCCCAGGGCGTTGAGAACACTCCCAATGTTTAAGTCATGAGCACTATACATAGATAACTTCAGGTCCTTAGTCTTCCTACCGCCCATCACACTGAACATGTTTGTTACTACTTGCTTCAAAAATGGTCCAACCTTCAAACGTGCCATCAAGGGAGTAGCTGTATAGTCTTCAAAGCTGGAAACAATGAAAGTTGATTGAGGTTAAAATAAAATGGGAGCAGATTTTTATACTTAAATAATTCAAAAGTAAAAGAATGATTATACATTGCAGTACTAATCCACATTTAAAGAGAATCAGAATAAAAAACTCAAAACATCACATACATTGATCTGACTCGGTAGTAACTAGCTTAAGAACATGTGTAACTGATGTCTGAATCAACAGTGATATTCCAAATATACTTTACTAGATACATATAAGGTCCAGAATATAACAACACCGAGCAGGTTGTGCATACTTGTTATACTTGTTGGCAACTTCGTGACATTCCACCAAGCGGGTCATCGATCAATCAGTAAAGTGAAGTGTAGTATAATATTAAAAGTAATAAAGAAACTTACCTTTCCCCAGCAGGTTTAGCCATTTTGTCTGGAAATACTGACTCAGTCCATTTAGGCAATGTCAAGTTGTATATCTTCTCTATTGAAAGTATGCTGTATACACTTTCTATATCATAAAAGGTTTTTATTTTCAGACCTGTATATGCTGATAGATAGCTGAAACCAAAATAAATTAGCACATTAACATATTAACATATTCACAAAAGAAATTTATCAAAGTTTTTTCGAATTTCCTAAATATTTATATCATAACGCTGAATATAATGTTTGTTTGTTTGTCTGTCTGAACGCACTCTTCTCAAGAAGTACTGGTGAAACTTGAAAAATTATTTCATTGGATAGTCCATTTGAGAAGGAAGACATAAAGCTATAGCATAACACTATGTGTGCGGCAACTGAAATCCACGCAGAATGAGTAATTTTTTTCATATAAAATAAAATAATATAAAGTGCATACTTCATAAGAGGCTGGTATTTGCTTAGTTTCTGTTTATACTCCTTAGAGTTTGTATATCTCTCCCACTCTTTATTGAAAGCCGCACACGGTTTCTCCATGGACAATATCTCATCTTCTTTCTCGGGTACTGTGTGTACTGGTATCGGTTGCCACATCAAGTCTTTGTCCCATATTGATTGGCCGACTGGTGGGTATAATCCTAGAAACAAGAGATATTAAGAAGCATTAGATGATTGTTATTGTTACATATTCTGTTCTCAATCTAAAATTCTTCACTAATATTATAAAGTGGAAATATTTGTATTTTTGTATGTATCAAATAAACTCAAAAAATACTGGACCGCTACACTATGCCCGGTGAACATAGAGTACTTTTGAACCCGGAAATGTGGGGGGAACGGGGTATATTACAGAAAAGAAATTACGCGCAGGTGAAACCGCAGGCGGAAGGCTAGTCTGTTATAAATTTGTAGTTACATCATAGGACACAACATACTTCTTACTAAAGCAACTTTAATTATATTAAATAACTAAAAACATATAAATAATATGGTAGTTAAATTAAATAGTATTCAATTATTAATAGTAGGTTGTTAAAGATTAACGAAACACTTAGTCATCATAAGTCATAACAGTTGTAACCTAAGACCTGCCAATATTTACTTACAAAAGATTACACATCAACCTTATTTGTCATTGAAATGTGAGCACAAGCTAATTAATAAACATGATAACATGAGTACAATAATTTTAATGTACCTATTAACAAACTGCAATATGATTTTACATTTAGTATCTGAAGTTTGAGGCCTTGTTTGATTTATTGGAAAATATAAGGTTTAAGACTTTTGCTTTGCATTTTAACACTTATATTATGTAACAGGACTTAACAATATTAGGTATGTAGTATGTAGTATACATGTACCTACTACATAATTAATATATTGTTCAGTCCTGAAAATAATATAAGTGTTATTAGAATATTATTTTAAATCCCATCTTTGCCGGAAAGCTGGCTGCTTATTCACTCAGCATAAGTTAATAGCACTCAGCACTTAGTATGAAATTCATTTAATTAATCAAAATCAAATCATTTATGTATTTTTGAATTACATACCTATGTATATCACATTATTAATATTAAAATACAAGCTTTTCATCAGTTTTATGCAGTTAAACAAATTACATTGGAATTAGAAAGCCATGGAGTAATGTAAATTTTGATAAGAATATGTGAAATGAAATATGTACATACTTTATTCAGCAATTAGATTCACTTGAATAATTCTTTTGCAAGCCATCAAAGTTTAATACATTAAGTATTAGACTTATAATTTAATGACTTTCTTACCTGCTAAATTAGCTTGTGCTGACATGAGTGTGCGATCAACATCAGTAGATCTGACATAAATCTCCGTTGGGTCAAACTGGTCCGACAACAGATTCTGAAAAAATAACAAAACATTTTACTTCTTTTTCTTATTTTATAAACACAAAAAAGTAGCTGTGATATACTGGCAGACAGACAGACAGCCAGATAGACGGACATACTTGGGTTTAGTTTTTGCCATTTGGCTACCGAACCCTAATTATGTATTTCAGGTGTGTTATGATAACATTAACTGTTTCATACAAAACATTAAACATGTAGGTAATGTATTGTTTGATAATTGGCACAGAGATTATGACGTAATTATTCTCTCAAACAGGCACAAGTAGATAAGGTTTGTAGTTTGTACCACATTCACTGCTGCTAAATATAGTATTTAGGATTTTTAAATGCCTACCTAAACTACTACCCGTCTTACTTACAAAAATAACAAATGAATAAAGCTTCCTCAGTAACTGGTACCATACCATCTTTTAGAAATAAACATAAATTGAATATGAAAATGAATAAATTTGACTGATATCTTATTTCTAAAATTAACCCACTATTTGTGAAGTAGCTAATTAGGTAGAACATAAAGGCATTCTTTTCTTGTTTTGTTATTACATTTTGGCCGCCAAGTATGATCTCAAAATTGACTGGTTTCCCTTGAAATATGATATGTGGGTCAGATTGCAGTTGCTTCATTGAATTAACCAGCCTGGCCAAATCAAGATCATAGTCTTAGCATATCCTGGGGCTCTCAATTAATGGTTATAGGATAAAGGCTAAGATAAGAGAGGATATAATTTATTGTACCCTTAAGACAAAGGAAAATGATAGGCAAATTACCACAATATTGAGAAAATCATTATTGCTCTTTGATAACACAACATGCTATCGAAAAGTAAATCTTGAAAGGATATCGACGCAGTTAAAAAACGATTAAAAATAATTACAGTTGTTCATACCGAATAGCGTTTTCGAAGCCACTTTCCCAAAGCATAGTGCTGCCTCTTGCCGATGTTGGTCAGCTCTCCAAACTTCACCGGCCAAAGGGACTCGTTCCGCCAAGGATCCGTGGGGTACGTCCCTACGGGCGTCCTGTCCCCGTGCCTGAAGATCACAGCTGCATACTTCACTGTTTCTGCACACAAACCTAAATCTAATAACAAAGCTATTATCGCCGCAACACCTATTTCTATATGCACTTTCATGATTGAAATTATTTGAGAAAATTAGAGTGGAATAAGTACTTAATCAGTTCATTAAAGTTTCAACACATATTGGCGTTTACGTAGATCGTATTTAATAAAGATAAAGTACAATAATAAACGAAAACAAAGGTCAATGACCAACCGACTGACTGACTGACTGACAAGTGACAAAAATGTTAGCATTTATGATAAGCGCACGGTCCGAAATTAATTATGGTGAGTGTGCTGCACGCGTAGACCTTAACGCACTCACTCACACGCACAAACAACACTTAAAAATCTGAAATAGCTGATGATTAAAAATAGTACTCAAATACAAAATGACTACTAAAATATTTTATATTTATTAAGCAACTCACTTCTACTTTTCATTCTTTAGTTAAGCTTGATAACGAGTTTTAGCTTAGTAATGAATTCTTAATTTTCTTTTTGCATGCAGGACAAGTGGCTGACGATGCTGTTAATAATTCAAGTTTAAAATAACATTATTCATTTATGTTTTTTTTCCACAATTTCGTTGTGTAAAATAAAATAAAATAAAAAAATAAAACTTTATTCAATAAACAATGTACACAATTAAATTCATAAAATCTACAAATCAGATAAAAATATTAATAGATAAAAAATAAATATAAATAAATTATCATCACAATTTTACAATAATTACATACGACCTAGGTACAAAAGTTTGGGTCAGCAGAATTGTAAACGGGGTCACAATCGATGGCTGTTAAGTCATTAGTCAAGGTTACATAAATTTATGTAATTTAGTAACTATGCGTTTTTGTTAACGTATGATGTTTTACAATTGGAGGTTAGTAGGACAGTGTTGTGATCGGTTTTGTCGAGATGTCAGAATAATGAGTTTGAATGAAGAATTTAATGACTACGAATATTTTGCTTTATTATGATTAGTGGATAGCTACTTAAATGAGAGAGATATTGTCTGCAACCTTCTAGTTTCTGATGTAGAGAAGTTATCTAAGAAATTAATTAAATAACAAATCATTAAACTTAAAAAGTACATACTACGAATAAACATAAAAAAATAAAATAAAATTAAGTCACAAAAAAATAAGTAATTACTGCGCTCTTAGGCGCCCTCATAATCAATAGAGTTTATGTACCTTTTCTCGGCCATTAACTTTGCGGGACAGTCCGCAGTGCCTGTGCAGTGGTTGTGCGGTTTACTATATCGCATGCAGGTAGCACACTTAGGTTCTTCTGTCTTCTTTAGACACTCTTTTATTGAGTGTCCCTGTTCTCCACAGTGGCCGCAGGTGTGGGAGGCTTCCCTGCAAGTCTTGGCCGCGTGTCCGTACTGCTGACATTTAAAACACCGAGTGACCAAGGTGAAATCTCTTACAGGGCAGGATGACCAGTTCACAAAAACTCTTTCTTTAGTTATGAGGGCCTTACGTATTGCTGCAGGTACTTCAATGATGTAGTTACAGGTCTCAGCATCCCTTTTTCCTGACTTGTGGCTTAACTTGACAGAGCTTAAAAATGTTTCCAAATCAGTCTCTTGGAAGTTCTCCGATAGGTTCTGGTTATAGAGGCAGGTAAAAAATGGAATGATAATATTAACTTTTCGGACCGTAACACTATCTGACAGCTGTCTGAACAGCCAGCCAGCTGTCAGATCTCAATTCCCGCGGCAATTCGATTCAAGAAACTCATTATTTTATAAAAACAAATGAAAACTCCGTCTATAATAGTTACAAAGTTGTCATTTTTTTGATTGGATGGGGAACCTAAAATACTACAAGTTGGCAATCATAATTTCTGTTCTGCGACTGTTGCACCGTGTCTGCGGGTCTTCTTTTGTGGAAAGGAATCTACAAAATGGCTAGAGAGAAAGAACCTGCAAGAACATCCAGCTAGAGTGACTCAGGAGAGGACTGCAGTCAATTATCTGGGACCTACTTTTATGTATGTACGTACAAGTATTTACTTTGATGATACTTAACAACAACTATTTGATGTTGAATAACAGTTCTACGTCCAATCTAGAAATATGTAAAATGGCGAATAGTCAATAGATCGTTAATGCATGCCTCACTATTACTTTTTAGATTTAAATGGTTACTCGACTTGATTACTTACTTGTGTCACACTTGTGTTTTCGGTTTGCAAAATTATCAGTTAAACGCCATCTAGTAGCTCATTGATGTTTTAAAGTGACGTCAACTTTTCATAGCAAGACGACATGCATTTTGCAAAGTTTTTCTCGGAAATTGATTTGACCAGGATGGGAAAATATTTCATAATGTCTATCTTAAATGTTTTTGTCTGACTGAAATAAGTCACAATAGAACTTTTCTTTGAAAATGAATGTCTCCGTTGCGTACTCTAATAAAATGCAGCGCACGGCGCACAGTGGTCAGAAAATCGGACTCTTTTTACTAAAAATTGAGTGTCTGAGAAGTCCATGAAACAATGTGTTTGGTTCATTTGCCTTTATGCCATATTAAAGCTGGAACGGTGCACTTCGCGCCTGAGAATCAAAGTTAAAACTCAAAGTCAAAGCGTTTATTTTGTAACTTGATTTACACTGAAATTCTTTTGCAATATTAAGCAAGTTTTTTTTTGTATTGGAGTAATCATTTAAAGTACCTACCTACAACTTCTTGACACCGCACCGTAGGTCCCAGGATCGAAACCTAGGTCGGACCGAGAAAATTGTGTCTATTTTTCCTGCAAGGATCGGCATTTGAAATTGGTTCATTACCATCGAGCCAAACTATATTATTCAAGCTTTACTATTTTTAGGGTTCCGTAGCCAAATGGCAAAAAACGTCCGTCATGTCTGTCTGTCCGTCAGTAGGTCACTGCCACTTTTTTCTTTGTGCGATGTACCTATTGTTGTGTGAACCGCATTAAGAATTTCAAAGGAAAATAGAAGAAAATAGATATAAATTTAAAAACATAAAATGAACCATGTAAACTTCCACCGAAAATTGGTTTGAATGAAATCTAGTAAGTAGATTTTATAATACCTACGTCATAAAAAATATTCATACGGAACCCAGTGCGCGAGTCCGAATTGAGTATTTTTTTTTGTTTCTTTACAATACTTATGTATGCCTTTGCCTATTCAATATTATGTTACCGTGTCATGGGTCTCTCCTGACCTAAATTAATCAGTTACCTTTTCGTACCCAAAAAAAACCTTTACCTACTGTTGTTATTAATATCATTTCCTTTTGCATACAGATTCCATAACATTTTTTAACAAAGTTACAATTTTAATTCGTCCTGTACATTCGACTGCATACGTATGTACCTACTGAATTAGTACAAACATCTCAATTGAAATTGAAGCTTTCGTTTATCACGCTTCATTCATGAAATTTCACCTTTATCCATTGAACACTGACCTTCTGTCGCGTCGCGGTGTCATATTGATGTCAAATTCGAGCATGCGCAGTTAATCTGGCGCATGCGTAACACCAGGAGGCGATGTTGTGTACGTTGTGTTGTTTCGTCTAACGAAACCTGTCAAGCTTTAACAATAAGCTAGAATTACTTTGCTATGCTCTTATAGCTGCTCACGTTCTAGCTTAAAAGTAGTTTATTTTTGTTTTAGCAGTTAGTTTTTCTTACTTCGTGTATCTAGATGACATAGTGATTTTTCGTGACTAAATAGTTATCGTAGATATCAGTTTCATTTTGAGCTTTACGAGCTGTAAGGCTTGCAGTGCTCGTTTTATTGTGGTGTAAGAAGGAGTCACCATCAACAGGTAGGTTGGATTCACCATGACAAATTGTACTATAGCGAACATATAGATATACATACAATTAGTGTGGGCGTTACTCCAGACAATTTGCGTGGGTAGAACATCTGCTTCACGTAGACTGAGCGTCGGTAAATAATTCTTCTTCCAAACATATTATTTTTCTAAGAAAATCAATCCATTTACGGGTTGGAAAAAATCTGGCATGGTTTGTTCATCGAACCGTTTTACGCGTCATTTGCCTGTTGCTATCTAGTCTTCGTTGTAACCTAAAGATACTCTCTAACCTTGTATCTTCTAACAACAGTACTTTCATTATAATTGTAACATAAAAATTTTTCGTTTTTCTGTAAAACCTACTTCCAAATACATTTGTGATAATTTATTAGATGCGTCTTATCAATGTTTTGGGTGGATGGATGTCAAGGTCGCTTCCACCGAAGTCTTCCCTTAACTCCGGGTATACAAAAAAATTTTTCGCCAGATTACATGGTATTTTATAAATCAATTAAAACACCGTAGTTATAAAATCAATATCGGCTAATGGGTGTGTTGTACAGATTACGGGTCGGTGCCTGTGTCCTACATTCAGTTAACTAACAGGGAATTAATGGAGCTTGGGGTGAGGATACGCAAAGGGGAGCTTCCTGTACACTTCGTGCACGGAAATTGGTTTACCGTACACTTTACACTCGAAAACTCAATTATATTTGGCGTCACAATTTTTTTCCCTGTCGCAGAAATGTAAAAAAATACTTATCACAATATATTCTGGCGTGCTTTCAATTGTAGTGAAGTTGTGTTTGTTTTTAGAACACCTGCTGTAGAATGTTATGGTAATGCTAAATGCGACTGACTTTTTACTTTTATTTAACTTGCAAACGATGAACCTTACCGTTGAGAGCTGAAATGATTATTTTTTAAGCATATACCTACTTTACTCTTCAATTCCATTTTTTTTTGCAACAGAAATATTTAGATTGTCACGTGTGGCAGGTCGCATTGAGCAATTCACTATGGAAATAAACGAAGTAAAGTTTTTGTTGAAATTCACACCTATGGTCCATTTCAACTAAGATGATTAAAATTAATTAAATTAAATGCCTTGGACTAACACACCAATTGCCTAGCCCCAAACTAAGCTCGAAGCTTGTACTATGGAAGCCAGGGAACGGATAGACATACTTAAATACTTTTAATTAACATCCATGACTCGAGTACAAATGCCGATGTTCATCACACAAACATTTGCCCCTAGCGGGATTCGAACCCGCGACCCTAGGTTTTGTAGCCAGGGTCTCTAGCCACTCGACCAACGGGCCTGTCGGGCGGGATTCCGGTGACAGTTGATAATTCAAAGGAAAATCAACACCATTCTAAAGTATTAAGAACTCGTGGAGCTTATTGCCTTGAAATAAAGTTTAAATTCGTATAAGAATATCACGGAGACTGTCACGGATATCATCTTAAACTGAAATGGGCTCCATCTAGTGTCAAAGTTGAACAATACAACCACATCTCTTCCCCCCATCCTGGGGGGGACGAGAAGCAACCTTCACTGGTATTTTAACGTTCACCATACTTTTAGCTGCCAACCTGCCTACCCAGAGAGCGGTGACAAAAGACACCCAATCGTGTGGAACACTACGTCCAGAAGTAGCCTGCCTGCGACAGACAGATGCTAATGATAAGGCTCCAAAAATTGAATTTTGACGCAACCATTTTAATAACGTTAATTATGCAGTGTGTAGGTTAATAGCGAAATTATCTTAAGTTATATTTATTAATTACTCATATCTCCAAACTAGCGGCCGCCCGCGTCTCGGGTCCGCGTGGATTTAGGTTTCAGCGCACATAGTGTTTTAGCTTAAAGCTTTCCTCGTCAAACGGACTATCCATAACAATTTTTTTTTAACATGTACCAGTATTAATGAGATTAACGCGTTCAAAGATACAAACAAATAAATAAATAAATAAATGCCTTGGACTGACACACCAATTGCCTAGCCCCAAACTAAGCTCGAAGCTTGTACTATGGATGCTAGGGAACGGATAGAAATACTTAAATACTTTTATAAACGTCCATGACTCGAGTACAAATGCCGATGTTCATCACACAAACATTTGCCCCTAGCGGGATTCGAACCCGCGACCCTTGGTTTCGTAGCCAGGGTCTCTGACCACTCGACCAACGGGCCCGTCAAACAAACAATTACATTAGTATAGATTTCTAGAAGCATAACTTATGCATATCTACTTAATCCTAATTGACAAATGGATGTCATGAAGGATTAAGTAAACTTAATGAATAACTTTTGTTTAAACAACTTTAAAAGCAGTTTTCCCGCAATACTTTACCCTTTGATAAGCACAAAGCAAACATTGGATTCGCAAACGCGATCACGATATGCTATGTCACGTTTTAAATGAGTTTTCTATTTACACTGTTACCATTTGCACATTTCCAATATCGTGAGTGCTACGATTTTCATTTTTAGGGTTCCGTAGCCAAAATGGCAAAAAACGGAACCCTTATAGATTCGTCATGTCTGTCTGACTGTCTGTCTGTCTGTCTGTCTGTCTGTCCGCCAGTCTGTCACAGCCACTTTTTTCCGAAACTATAAGTACTATACTATTGAAACTTGGTGAGTAGATGTATTCTGTGAACCGCAACAAGGTTTGCACACGAAAATAGAAAAAAAATAAAAAAATGGGGGGTCTCCATAATTAGAACTGAAACTGAAAATATTTTTTTTTCATTGAACATATACGTGTGGGGTATCAATGGATAGGTCTTTAAAAATTATATTGAGGTTTTTAAGCTCATTTTTTTCTTAAGTGAATACTTTGCGTGACAGACTCTTCCAAAGTGGAAAAAAGTGTGTCCCCCCCCTCTAACTTCTAAAGTAAGAGGATGATAAATCTGAAATAAATATATAATGTACATTACCATAAAAACTACCAACGAAAATTGGTTTGAACGAAATCTATTCAGTAGTTTTTTTAATACGTCAAAAATAGAATTTGTACGGAACCCTCAGTGCGGGAGTCCGACTCGCACTTGGCCAATTTTTTAACTAGTAGTATTAATCAGGTTTCTGAATAGTGGCTAATAAATACAAACGTACGTGTTTTGGCGACAGTTCCTGATCTCAAATAAGAATTACAAAAAAAATATTAAAACGTATTCTAATGAAAAGAGACTAGCTAATTAATATACAATTAATTATTTACGTATTTTATAATGATAGGATAATGATTTATGCTAGGAGCTTTTTTGTAAGCAACGGTTTTTTTTTTATTTTAAAGTTGTCGTCCAAATTACAACAGTAGGTACAGTCCTGCTTTTTGCGATCGTTATATGATACACGAATAAATAAAGATGACGACAGTGCAATATATCATACTAACGCACAAAGTAATTGCATGACACTGGACGCTGGAGAGCGCGAGTATATGAGTAAACAAAATAAGTAACACAATTTGTAAAGAAACGATTTTCACATCCATAAGACGTTACTTACAAATATACGAACATATTTTGGAAAAATAATGAAGCCTTTGTTCTCATTATTTAACCTAAGAAAATTCCATTTAACTTCTTGAAGCAAATTGTTAATTCAAAGCCCTTCTGGTAACTTTAGAATATATTTCTGCGCAATATTTCCGTCTTTTGATGTTAGTGCAAACATTTAATTTGTTAACGGAATCTATTCAATATACTTACACGTGTACGAAACTCATTTAGTTGTATATTAATACAGTTCGTTAGCAATTGGAAACTTTGTGAGGATGTCGTGGAATAAGTTTGAGATGCTACTTACTTTATTGGTGTTTCGAGATTCAATATAAATTGATCGATTTGAAATTGCTCCATGATATATCAATACCTACTTACTTGAATTGAACATTAAGAAAACATGACTTCTACTCGTACACAAGCTTTGGTTAGTTAGCTGCCAGATGCATGAAATTCAGGAAGGGAAGATGTCAAAATATGTTTATTTATAAAAAAAAAATAGTATAATCTTACAAAGATAAATCCACTACATACCTACTTTTCTTTCCTATTAAAAAGTGTTGAAATGAATGTAAAATTGATAACAGTGATAACTTTTGCTTTTACTACTACTAGTGTTTTCTTTCACTTCAATTACTTATTTTACTGACATTCAATATTTAAACCTACTTCCTTTTATCCTATTGGAAACGAAAAGAACGTAATATTTGAACCTACTTCATATTGGAAACGAAAAGTACGTAACTAAAATAGATAAAACTTAACTGTCAAAAATAGTTCCTAAAACATACTATATACGTATACGAGTATACTCGTATATGTAGGTAAATTGTGACGGCTTTGTGAAACAATTCACTTGTTAGTGTCAACAAAGAGCTGGGCTTAAATGCAGAGCGTTCACTTCGCTGCATCCCAGCGTGATATCAGTTAAAACTGTGGGTGTTAAGTTAAAAAAAACCGGCCAAGAGCGTGTCGGACACGCCCATGAAAGGGTTCCGTAGCTAAAAGATAGCCCGACCGCTTAAGACAACATTTAGTAAGGGCAACTGCACGTCATAAGTTGGTCGAGTTGTATAAAAATAACTATGTATGATACAGAGTTCGCTATAGTTTTCGTTGAAAGTACTTACTTAGAGGTATACAGGACATTTTTTTCAGAATTATTGTAATAGTATTTCAAAAGTTAAGGGGGGGGGGGACGCTCTAATTTTAACTTTGTATTAATATATCTCGAGACTGGGGTGTTTGATCCACATGGTTTCAAGGCGAGTTTTATTGTATTTAAAAATACCTGTTTAACGATACCCTAAACGATGGGTTAAGTCGAATTTTTTTTTTAGAATTAACTTTTCGCTGTATGGGAGGGGGGGTAAAAAATGATTATTTTTCGATAATTTTAAAAACCAATTCTTGAATTATCACTATACATCTCTCCACCAATTTTCGTGGCAATCGGTTCAGAAACGGCGGAGAACGAACCAGGACAGACAGACAGACAGACAGACAGACAGACAGACAGACATGACGAAACTATAAGGGTTCCGTTTTTGCCATTTGGCTACGGAACCCTAAAAATAAGATATTTCTAAATTGTTTGCTATTAATTAAAATATACAAATTACGTCAATACTTTATTATTGTGCCGATCAATCTCGATATCAAACAATCATATTATGACAAGTAAGGATGATAATGACTAACCCTACCATATCTTCTGGAACTAACCAAAATAAGTACTAATTTGTATGAGTCGTATGTTTTTTATGATAGTTTAGCAATTTTTTGACATGCAAAAACGAAAGTCTAAATAGGATACATAGCATTTCCCGCGGGTTGGTGACCGTAGTATGTTAGGCGATAAAACACAGGAAAACGCTGATGTCTTTTAAAATGTTGGATTTCTTGCTGTCTGGTAATCCTGATTATAAACATTTCCATTCTTTTTGAGACTATGTCAATACTGGTAGTTATAAACTATACTACTGTGAAGTAATGCTGCAAGTCACAGAAGCTTCAGATAAAGTTCTTATAGAAGTAAAGCCAAGGAAACGGCTTATAAAGTTAAACTAATTTCCTTTCCTTTTCGTGAACATTTGGGCCACTACAATTAGTTACATCGAGCATGACCATCTCTCGTGATGTTCCTTAGTCGAGTCTCACGACACGATACCCTCGAAAAGTATTAGTAATTACTTTAATCTTAATATTATTCCTAGTTAAATAGTCAAGTTGTAATAGCTACATAGTTTAAATACCTATTATAACACTCAACCTTTCGTGAATTGGACCACATCCCTTTCATTTTGCGTAAAGTCTCGCGTAGTCGCGTCAGTCCAATTTCCCTCATTCTATCAGTCGCTCAGCGAACACCACGGCGTGCAGTGCTGCCCTAAGTTGCGCACTTAGACTTACTTAACTTACTTACTAATTACTTTTTTGATAAGCACGAATTATTAAAAATAAACAAACATGGATATAACGATAACGAGGCATTTTAGTTTGGACGAAGTGAGTATAATTTGAATGTAGGCTTTGGATGTTTTGTTTTATTGCAGAGCTTTTTCGATATTTATTTCTGGTAGAAGTTTTTTTTTTGCAAATATTGCCAAAAAACTTTTTTTTTACTAGGTAAAGTATAAAATATTAGCCGATTTTAGTTGCTTTTAGCAAATTTTGAATTTTAGATAACAACTATTATGAACTTTTGTTATGCTTCATGATAATTAGAAACTTAACTAATTTTGTCATGACAAAAACGCAGACACTTAATCAGAAATAACGTTTATATTATAAACTGTGTTTTTGTTAATAATATTTTTTGATATAAGTTCTTCATAAATTGTATTTATTTTTGTTTCCACTTAACTTGTATGCTAAATTAATTATAAAGATATTTTTTGTTATACCTACATCTTAGATATTATCATCATTAAAGCTAAATCATAACGTTATTTTACATAACAAATAATTAAGAAACTCTAAAATTAAATGTAGAGAATAAATTATCCCGGAAAATGAAGCCCGATATAAAAGATTTCTTATCTTTCCAAAGAGGAATTCCTTTCGTGATCTTCCGACCTAAATAATAGCAACCTACTCCAGTAATGCACGCTTGGCGTGTTTTTCAAGGAAGGAACCAATTTAGATTTCTGCTTTGAAATTATATGCTCTAATGAGTCACTTGAGATAACAACTTACTTACAAAACGTTTTCAATGTTTTCTGACAAAATTAAATACTAAATGATGGAATCCGCGACCGATGGAATCTGGCTGAAACCAAATCGGAGGCCCAACATTAATATTCACAAGAAGGAAAGGAAATTACTAAAACTTTAAAGGCCGTTTCCTTGGCTTTATTAATTTCTAAAAGAACTTTAGCTGAAGATTTTGTGACTACTAATTAAAACCTACCTACTCGTAATAAGAATTAGCAGACACCAAGATAATCCAACATTAAAAAGACAAACGTATTAGTGAAATCCACGCGTACACTGTTTAAGCGAAAAGATTTAGGAATTAGTGAATACTTAACGTTCTATTCGTCCAAGCCAGTAATACCTCAATGATTCGTCCATAAGATTAAGATCAAAGTGGCCATCTGTTGAGCGATGGAACATTTAGACGCCCGACGGCGGATTAATTTGTCTTTTACACAAATTATATTAGGTAATACCAAGCTTGCGACCCGTCAGGAATTCTCGGAAGTAGGGACTTTATGTTTTCTTAGGTTCACGCGACCTGTAATCATTAAGTAAAACTACTAAACGTATCAAATAAAAGACGACAGCTTAAAGTTTTATTTAAGAAGCAGGGAAGGGACGTTTCGAGCTTTTGAAGGGAATTTCGTTCGAATAATGTTTTAATTTCCCATCGCGATAACATCGAAATCAGCATTTACCTCTTGGACAGGGATGGATCTTTAAATCAGTAAAGGAATAAATTGCGTTGAGACGGTTTGATTTTATCACTTGTATTTTAATTTAAGTGAGTAAACATTTTGAGATGAAGATTGCGGGAGATTCAGAGATTTGTACAAACTGAAACTGTAATTAAATTAGAAATGTAATGAAATCAACGACTATTCATCTTTTCATTTAAAATGTAATGAAATTATTAAATGGTGGGTTATTATACATTTCGTAGTCCGGAGATCAGTTTTTTTTTAAAGTGGACGACGCGCGAACATGGTGTTCTCTCAAGTTTCACATAACACGAGTTACATTTTTAATACGCGGCCTGCTGCACCTACTTATGCCCAAATGAAAGTTGTGCCTAGAATCAGACCTCGGTCAGGCGGGTTGGTGACACAGAGAAAAGCTACTGCCTCTCTCCCCGGAATGCCCCTATAGTCGTTTCTTATGACATCCAAACGGCAATAAATGGGGAAATACTTAGCACTTACTACACAACCTGCTTCAAAGAGAGGTAGAGCTTAGTGGAACTAATTTCCTCTCGTATGAGCAGCTCGTCTGGGGAAGTACCTCATTTTACAGAAGACCGCAATGAAGTAGCAGTTCGTAACTGTTGTGCTATGTTTTGCTGGTGAGTATGGTCGCCAGCGCTCAGTCGGGGAGGGTATGGGGTCGCATCTGCGACGCTTGTGCTGTTGTTGATGTCCATAGGTAGCGGCGATCACTTACCATCAGATGACCCTCTTGTTCTTTACCTCTGCCTAAGTATTTTTATGTTTGCAGTCGTCAATGCGAAGCGGGGCGTTAGCGGCAATGGAGGCGGAGCCTGACCTCAGCACGTTCGAGAACAAGTCGGGGCTGGCCGAGGACATGAAGTTCCTCGCGTCGATGCCCGAGCTGTGTGACGTCACCTTCCTGGTCGGCGACACCAGGGAGCCGGTGTGCGCTGTGAAGGCGGTACTAGCTGCTCGGAGCAGGTGAGAATACCTATCTTTAGTCGCACTTATTTCTTAACTAGTTTTTAACGGCTTTGCCCGCGTTATCAAGAACTAGCGGCCGCAAGCGAATCCGTCCTCGTGGTTTTCGGTTTCCGCACATATAAGTACACATACTATAGCCTAAAGCCTTCCTCGTCAAATGGACTATCCAACACAAAAATATTTTCTTATCGGATCAATAGTTTCGGAGGTTAGCGCGTTCAAACAAACAAACTCTTCTTCTCTTAAAAGATGACAGAAGATCTGCTTTTAAAATATTTAAGTCAAATAAGGCATTACTATTTAAATTATCAACTCCTTGGATTTATGCAAAGTTTAGTAAGTTAATTAAAAAAATAGAATTAGAAAGCATCTAAAAACGAGTAAAAGTATAAGTTTAACATAGAGATTACCCTGGCCTTTAATTATGAAATTCCAAACTAGAAGTTTAAGGTTACATAATTAAAGGTCCATTTTAACACTTATTTACCGTTAAGGTTCTTTTCTTTCATCTATCTATTACATTAAAATTTTAAAATATTTAAGGAAATAATTCAAAACATATCATCTTTAAGATTATGTAACTAGTACGTAAAGATTTTTATAGTTAGATTCGATAACAATTTTTTTCAGATAGATTTTTTTTATATGTATTATTTTTTATCAACAAGACTTTGGAATAACAAGTTATATTTCACGTTTTTCTTTACCCCAAATGTAATTCATTGTCTAATAAACAAAGTTTAAAAGTTATTAAAACTATTGATTTCCCAAATTGAAACAATTTGTCTATTTTGTATCTCGTCCGTGTCAAAACAGTTAGGTGATCAGTGCAATGTTGATTAAGCAGCTTAGCAGATTAGCAATATAAACAGCATACCTAGTTATGACAAATATTTCATAAAAGGATGGACAAAAATTCCTAGCGTAGCTGAGAACATACTTAGTATCCTTTGTACTCGCCGCAATTATGGTCGGTTTTATATGCCTTCGAGATCGAGTGGAGCGTCCCTTTATGAAGCAAGCTAGACGACTTAATAACGACACCGAGGAATTTCCTTTGACGTCATTTTATTGCAGCTACAGTATATTTTTTGTAGTAAAAGGAGATTTCCGCTAGAATTATTCTGATCGAGACTTTGTTTGAATTAAGACGGAGTTATTTAAGTAAAAGGAGTTTCCGCTAGAAATACTCTGTACGAGAATAGTTTCTTTAAATTATGAAGGCGCTGCCTTTGGTCGTAGAATTTTTATTCTGAAATAAGTGTAGTCTATGAGAAAACAAAGGCCTGTTCCTGTTATAATTAGATAACTGCATTTATTATTTTATTTTCTATATACTATAATTTACGTTAAGGCATCGTTCACACCAAACGTTTTGCGCGCTCACTGAACCGGCCGACGACAATAAGTTTGGTGTGAACGTGTCTTGTATTAATTTCTTAAAAGTTAAGATTTACCTTACCTCCAACTTGTATACTCGTATAAGAATAATCAACATAAAATCATACGGCAACAACTCGACAGGGTATTCCAAAAGATGCTGTATCAAGCCCCAAGTCCTCAGAGGAAGAAAGAGCCAGCCCCACGCGAGAACAAGCTGAGACTATTCCTGAAGCGATCCTCCGAACCTCTGCTTAACCTCCAAAACGCCGCTCAACAGGTATGTAGTTGACTAAAACAATCACTTGAGACGTGCAAGTTTGTGCGGGAATGTTAAATGTAACCCTGTATCGTGAAGATCTCGAAGGGGTAGTCCACTTTTAGCACCCAATTTTGAAGCACCCGCAACTCGAACACCTTTGAGCACATACTGATTCTATTGGCCAGCTAAAATAAAAAGTAGGCCTAGGGCAAAGTTTTAAGCCTAGGTCTCAGATTAATGAAAATCAATCCTTTATCTCTATTATGAATCACGTGTGATAGATAAAGATAGCAGACACACGTACTAAATTTGACAGATTAGGCGGCGAGAATAAGGGATAACGTCATTATCGCGTCGTGGCCGTCATCTTCTGTTGAGAGAAACAGACATGTGAAAAGTAAGTTGAATTATTGACTTTTCGGTGAAGACACTTAAACGTTACATACGGAGCATTTATGGTATTCATTAAACTGAAGCCCAGGTGCTCAAGTTGCGGGCGCCCAAAAATTGGATGCTCAAGTGGACTACCTCATCTCGAGCGCATAAGTAATGATCCCATACCATTAGAACCCAAACCTAGTCGCTTAGAAATGCCAACCATGGATGAAATTATTCTCCTAATTCTGATCTGCAAACGTGGGTTCCGAATCTGTGAATATAGAGTACGGTATACTTAATAATATTCATAGCGGAAATGTAAATGGTAATACTTAAAGTGCTTAAAAATACCAGTCTCTTAAATAATTAATACTGTCAACGGAATGCTTCCTAAGAAAAAAGTTTTAAGAATATCAGAACCTATAACATTTCTATACAAAGCAGGAAGTTCGCTCCTTAGTCATTTATATATATTTTTTTTTTTTTTTTTTTTTATTTATTTAAGGCAACAAACAGTCATGTTTATAAACAACAAGTATTTATATAAGTACTTAGAACTAAAGACCTACAGTGCCTGTAACTTTTTGTTTACAAATTTTTACTTATTGAGCTACTCTTAGGATATATTATTATTATCTTCTTATAAAATCATTACTAGAGTTTCGAATAAAAAGGTTCATAGAGCATGTTATTGTTCTAAGAAGACTATTTAGGAGAAATGAATAGGTTTAGGTTTAGACTTATTATAACGGTTATATTTAAAAAATCTGATTAATTTGCAAAAGATATCAGGTATAAAGAAAATCAGTGACAAAAAGTATTCGAATTAAAACTAAATTCACAAAGATAACGTTCCTCCAAATATCTAGAATATCAAAAATTGTCAAACAAAATCCCGCCGTAAAAGCATTTGTCCAGAGGAACATTGAAATAACGAAAGAAAACGTTTTCCCCGCTTATTAAGTCGATAGCTCTCGCGACGACGAGGCTGCAGCATTACAAGTATTTCCAATATCCTGGCAATTCAACAAAGTTACTGCATTATTCTTCTTTCTGAGGAGTTATTGCTCGCCTACTTGAAATACAGCTCACCGTTATTTCTTTTGAAAAGGAATATCAGCCTCATTTAAGCAAAAGAGTTCAGGACAGTTCTTTATGAAGTTATTGGAAGCTTTGAATGAACTTAAAAAAGGAAATAAGTATGATCGTCTTCCGTTTGGTATATTTACTATATCTGTATTTGCTCGTAAGAAATGTATATTGATTTGGATCTGAAATGAGCTTTACGAGAAAAAAATGAATTAAATTAAATTTCATAAAGAATGAATAGAAGCTGTATTATTTCGATGTAGACAGAATTTAAATGACGTAATAACGTGAAAACTTCGATTTTGTGTAGAGATTAAACACCTTAGTAAAATAGATACGAACAGTCAATATCGACTGTCATTTTATTTGTTGTGAACTCACATTCTATTTTAATCTCTGCTAATTGCCTCTGAAGGTATACAATTACGAGTGTCATAATAGGGAATGAATTTCTGGAATTCGTTACAAATTCGAGAGCGTTTCACGCTTTACATCCCTCAAAATTTTAACGTGAATTGTTTTACTATGTTCAATACAGAGATCGTCTTTCGCGCAGCAATTGGCTCCAATACAAGAGGTAAAAATAAAATTAAACGATGTTTTAGGGACTCATTTTATCGGTTTTCAATATTCGGTGTTCATATTGTATATTTTACACCTTCAACACACAATTTCGTAGGTATTGGAATCGTCTTTAACTATTTTGTATAATACAATCTTAGGAACATTTCATGCCATTTATGTTGCATGTTTCTTGCCAAATTTTTACTTTTGGTTTCCTGACAGTGTACATATTTCTTTTGCCACACTTTTCTTTAGAATGGGACTGAAAATTTTAATGATATTTTATTTTTTCGTGATCAGATTTTTTCTGATTCGGTAAGTTACCATGTTTTGATGTTGTGTGAGTAATCGCAATTGTAAAAATATAACATATACACACATCCATTTTAAATGTTTTTGATGTACCTATTTCATACAAATCATAAAGGCACCACTATTTTGCATGTGACATTTTTAAATTTAAAGTTATTCCACTTTATATATTTATTATATTATAATCTCGAATATTTCAAAATGTTTACATGAAATGTGTAAATTTAAAGACTCCATAATTTAATAAGTCAAAGATCAAAGTACGAGCAAAACCTTTAATCTACTATTTTAGAAACTTAAGGTAGGTATTCCTTTGTATTTTTACTTGCTCAGTGTAATGTCAATCACAGTATACAAAATTACGCCGACAAACATTTTACAATCCTTAAATTTAAACTTAACATTTAAATTTACATTATGTAAAATATATTTATAATTATAATATAACTTACTTATTTAAAATCAAAGGCCCAACTTTTGCCCCACGGTTTTATATCGTCGTATATATACGTCACAGTTCTACATTTTACTAATCATTTTCATAAATAGTACTGTCGGCAATAACAAATAAATTTCTAGTTTTTATATTGTAAACATTTGGACCATTTTGGAGGCTGTAACAATTTTTAGTTCAATTAAAACGGGTTTACTATTCCGTATCACGATTCAGTAAGCTCCAAAAGCCTTTTCAATTTCATTGTACAACACAGTTGACGTAACTTCCATCCCATACCCCGTTGCACTCGAATGAATAATATTAGAGTGTACACACTCATCTCTGGGTGAAACCACAATATAGCCAAATGCAGCAGAAAAATACTGGGTTAAAATTTTAATAAAAAATTTGATAGAAGATTGTTTTTTTTGCTGAATTATTAAATTATTGTTAATATAACCAGCTGTGGACTGCAACAAGCTGATGATGATTATGACACTTCAGGTGTTTCTAAATATTTTAAAAAAATGTTTGCATGAATATTATGTCCAAAACCAGACTAGCAGAAATTAACATCTCAGACTAGAATGGCAGTGCATAATCTACTTCCTCCCGTGGTGTCGAAGGAACATTTAATGGACTGGGCAGCAACGTTTTCCTGTGTTTTATTGTTTACCATACTGCAGTCTCCAACCCGTTTCTCTAGCGTGGTGTTTCTGGGCATAACATAACCCCACATCAAGGGTGGCCTAAATCTATCGTGGGCTTATATCACTGTTAGTGGCTTACAATATACGCTTAAAATATGTGCGTCGCTTCACTGACATATGATTTCACTGCATTCCAGCGCCACTATGCTGCGTTTAGTAATTTCCTCCGTCGATTGCCTGACATCGACATCATTTCCATGCAAAAAGTTGGGACTAAAATAACTGTGAAGGGATGTTATTGACATCTCGTTATTAAGCCGCTGTCTTTTTTATACTATCCCTCATTACCATAGGAAGTGGGAGGCGACTTAATACTATTTTAAATTTATTTTACACGAGTATTACTTTTCACATGCTTCACTGACACAATACTATCAAAAAATAATTCACATTTTTTTTATTCTAGTCTCTATTTCCTGCATATAGAGCTTATTATTGCGTGAACTTAACTAATGGTTAATCGATTTCATGACAGCCGTCATCGCAGCAGCATCAGACCCTGATCATCGAGGAGTTTGAGCCAGACGTCTTCCGTCAGCTCATCGAGTACATCCACACAGGATGCGTTACTCTGCAGCCCAGGACTTTGCTTGGTAAGAAAATATTTTGAGCATTTATAATTTTCACGCACACACATATCTGAAATCATCACTTGCACAAGTTGCTGTTATCCTTTCACGCCGTAAATACTCAACCGATTGCTTTATTTTGCAGACGTAAAGTTAGAAGTACGGATTAAATAATATTACAGATATTAGGTACAGATTAAATTTGCTTGATGGCCGAATTCCACGCGAGCGAAGCTGCAGGCGCAAAGATGGTGAAATATAATATGCAACGCATAGCATATTTCAATTCATAAACTACATAATTATGCAGGAAAAGCCAAGCACTTTGTCTTGAGCACTTGGCGCTAGGTGAGTCTTGAACCCAAATCATTGGCCAAGTTTAGTGAGGTCTCATAAAATGATTTGGATTGGTATTTCACCAGACGATGTTAATACATAAATCAAATCTGATATATCGACCTTAGCTTTCAAGCTTATAATATTCGATCAAAGAGCATAGTGCTAAGATTCAATTTCCGATTTAACAAAAAGAAAGAGGGTTTGGGAAAATCGATATTCCGGAAAGGTCACTCAGAAAAGAATAAGAGAGTTTTAAAATTCGTTTGGGTCTTATTGCACCTACGTGATTGATTTACGAATTGAGCCCATGAATTAGATTACTTTAAAGTTTGAAAAAGCTATTGCTGGGGATTTTACTCTTGTTAAATAAATGAACTATTGAATCTACTTTTAAAATAATATTAGTTTTTATTGAAGTCCGATACCAACCTACCTACATGACTTACGTGTCGTTTAATAAAGTAATAGTTTTATCTTGTGGCACTTTTGAATATTTACATAAAAAATACTAAATTATTTTGAAAATTAAGATTCAATAATTAAATTATTCTACTTTTTTCAATGGCTTTATTTTGTCGCTTTAACTTGTTGATGTAAGTTAAGCTCAATTTTACTGTCAATCACTCTACTAACATGGAACAAGAATTTCAATTATATTAAATTCAAATTCAAATTCAAATTCAAAATGTTTTTATTACTCCCATAAAAAAGTACAATTTTCTTAAGCTAGACAAACTAATCTACTTATCCTATTACTACAAATTACAACAAATCTTTAACATTGTAATGGACTCAGAATGGGAAGTAAATGGAGGTGGCTCAGCAGGTGCTGACAGAGGTCAGCGCTGATTTTCAGCCATCCCCACCCCTCTTAGCTGTTGTGCGAGGGTCACGTTACGAGGGCTTACATTTCAAAACAAATAAATAAATTTAATGTAAAAAAAAAGGACAATCTAGATAAAGAAATAAATAATAAACAAAAAATCTATAAAATAATTCTTGAGTGGCACTCAGTAAACGAACGTGTTCGTGTGTGTGTGTGAGTGTGAGTGTGTGTGTGTGTGTGTGTGTGTGTGTGTGTGTGTGTGTGTGTGTGTGTGTGCGTGCGTGTATTAAGCCTTGAAACTGTCATAACTAGGTAATCAAATAACACCATTGAAACAAGATAGAACAAGTTACTGTAACTGAACATCTTCTTTTATCGTTTTGTTAACAATGTCGCTTTTGTTTGAGCCGTCTCAAGTTTTGGTTATCGTTCAATTCACGATAAAGCCGGTTCAAATTACTTTGCTTACCTTTCAATTTGTATGGAAAACATTGCTATACGAAATAGGAAGGAAGATTTGTCTATAACAACATAGAGAAATAAATTCTTAGTATCAAGTCACAAAGTTTTGTATTAATTCAAAATTACTTTTTGATGAAATGTTGTTGAAATTAGAGTCCAAAACCAATTAAAGACCGTGATATCTAAATCAATCCCCGGTCTTCATTCAATGGTAAAGTAGAATTGCAGTTCAAATCGTTCCAATTTTAAAACTCTTGACGTGATTAATTGAGAAGGGATGAAGCCTTTTTATATTAGGGATTTCTAAATTTAGAAGTCCCAAACAATGTAACATTGTTTCTAAATATAATATTTGTTTTCCTTTTTTATGTTAGGTATAAACTTTGTTCTACCAAATATAATTTGCGCTACTGCATATAGGAGGTTTTCATTCATGCCACAGGTTTTTCAAAATCCATTTGGATTTAATAGGAGGCCATCTTTTTTGGTAGCCACTTTAGGGAGCATATTAAAGCTATACGTATATGGGTAAAGTCGGCAGACTATATCTTTCGATTGATTTTAACGGACACAAGATTTCCCTTTCACTTCTGGACAATATGACGACACTTACTCCCTACTTTGATGTCCGGACGAGGCTCCTTTTACTCGGCAAACTCAGTGACCCAAAGACAATCTTGCTATTCGACATCAAAGTAAATCTACTGGCTTTTGTTTTGTGCCGATTTCGTCTGATCTAGCAGTTTTATAAGCATTTTTTCCAGACGAAATCTGTCTCGGCAAACTTGCGTAGGTTTTTGCGAGTCAGCTCAGCAATTTTCATTTTTATTTTCTGTCGGCACAATGTGGATGAGAAGGAGGCTATTTGTAAAAGTCCTATTTACTAAATTACATTTTATGCGTAACATAATTTGACTGATGGTTTCATCACATAAGTAACATTTGTAATTATTAATTTTCAGTTTAATTCCAGAAGCTTATAAAAGATTTAGAATAAACGGAATTACTTCTTTACTTTACTGATGTTAGGCTCACAAATAATCAGGGTTCAGAATAACTTTTATTTATCAATAGTAAACTCATAATTGTAACAATATGCATCCATGCTACATAAATGATAGATGTTATTATATTAAAATGAAACCCCAATACTCAACATTGTATCTTCTAATTCGATGACGCTACAAGGACACTTAATTTCTTTAAGAATGACCCAATGCCAGTTGAAGCACACTTAACTTACGTACCTACATATTATACTAAATTATATGTTTTGTGCAGATACATTTTTGTGCCGTTTATATTTCTTTGTATCAAAAATGCTACGACACACTTTTACGAATTGTTTACTTCTCGTTGTTGGCTATTTTTAAAAGGTATTCTGTTTATATCCTTATTTACAGGCGTAAAACCCAAGCACACTTAGCAATAATCTAGTTAAGACATCGTTCGTGTGGAGACATTAATAAATTCTGTTCGCAGACAATGATATTTACCACGGTTCGCATGCAGCTTAATAGAATACCGATACTGTAATGTGGCTAGACGGAGGTAATATTGTTAACAGGAATAGGATATTGGATAGTGGATATGTGGTCTTGGACGGATCCTTATTTTACGGAAGGGAAAGTCATTTTAGCAAGGACCGCTTTCTCACGGCTTTATTTAATAGCTATTTGTTTGATTGGGTTTGGTTACTGATGGAACTCTTCATTGAAAGTAATAAGAATTTCAGAATCAACAACGGTATATTATTTAGAACCCTCAATGATGATATTAAATTTATATAACACCAGGAGCAGCCACCGACTCCGTCCGCGTGCATTTCGGTTTCCGCACACATAGTGTTATACTATAGCAGCTTAAAGCCTTCATCGACAAGTTGAATATCCAACAAGGAAAATGGGCGAGATTTTTAATCGAACCACTCGTTTTTGAGAAATATTATATTAGTATAGATCAATGCTCACAATCAATAAAGTTAATTTTTGACACTAGTTAGATACAACGGCAACAAATATTGTTGTCATCATCGACATCAGTAGGTAACGGTACTACAATGTAGCTAGACGGAGATAATATTGTTAACAGGAATAGGATATTGGATATGCTCCTCACTAGTGGTCTTGGACGGATCCTCGAAAGACTAGTGAAGCCTTTTTAGTGTTTTCTCACCGCTTTATTGAAGAGCCATTTGGCTGATGGGTTAGGTTACCATTAGACGTAGAGGAACTTTAGTTCCTTACTTATAGTTTTAGAAAACCATAATAATATTCAATTCCAACATCTCGGTTAGAGACAAGAGTACCAAGTAAGAACAGTCCAATTGATGTGTTATACATACATATAATAATATGGTAATAACATGGGTTATTACCATTTATAACAAAAACCATTTTTAACTCCATCATCTATCAGAACGAACATCCTTTATAATGATAAGTATTTGCCGTTTTATCTTGATTTCTGGGTATCTAGAAAAGTATGCCTTAAGCAAATCCAAGTCTAATCAATCTCTCATGGACTTTACATTTTCAAAGATGATGTCTGCGATGTTTAATTCAAATATTTATCTCTATCTTCTTTGATATTTGCAGTGACTAACGTTGGTGTACGTATACATCACCCATACTAAAAGGTATTTTTATTGAACGTGTGGGAACTCACATTTTATACGAGAAAGGGGTTTCTTGTGGGCTGAGGCACTTTGATCTCAAGTGTGCAAATAAAATTCTCGTTGGCGTAAAGTTCAAGAGTTTTTAAGGTCACAGATATATTTTTTATTTCATTTAATATTTATATACTCTATAAAAATAAAAATAATAATACCCTCCGGCCGTATTCGGCCATGGCGGTCGATCTTACGATCAGCCAGGTACGCAGGATATATTATAGTGCACAAGTGTGTGCGCAAGCACAGGTGCACTCCCTATTCCTTCACTCTCATAATTCGGTGGGACAGCAATCTGACACGACCGTAGAGAGATCAGGCGCAGGACCAACGGCTTAACGTGCCTTTCGAAGCACAGAGGAGCTTGAGATGAAATTTTTCGGTCACCCATCCGATGACTGGCATCTGCGAACGTTGCTTAACTTTAGCAACCGCAGGCCGAGTGCGCTAACCACTGCGCCATCGAGCTCCTCAATATTATATAATAGATATATTCTATAATAGGAAAGTAAATGCTCAGAACATTGATCAAGCTTACACTTTTGAAATAACAGAATAATAATTTGCCACTGATTCGGTAAAATGGTTTCGATAGCTTGTTTTCACATCAAACAATATAACATTAATCAACACTATATGCGTTTTATTTAGTTTGTGGAAGTAATCTTTGCCCTAAGTTTATCAATGCAAAAAATATTTGCACAATCTATCTCATCACCGTTTATTCAAAGATAAAAGCTTTTTTATCATTTTATTAACTCCAATATGTCAGTATAATGAATCTGTACCGCCTACTTCATAATTTTATCGTCTGAAGGCCATTGTTTTGTTAGAATAATATTTTACTTCATTGCGCATAAATATTAGCATTTTTCATAGGAAAAGCAGACCGTTATACTTTCAAGTCATTTCGTTTAATCAAGTAATTGAAGCTTTCTAAGATCTTAATGAGGATAGAAGCTTGAGGTTAGTTAGTTTCTAGATTGAAAAAGTCTTAATGCCAGTCTACTTCATGAAATGTAATAGCTCTAAACTAAAAAAAACTCAGCTGCTTGCAAAGACGGTTAAAAATCGATACAATCTTACAAGAAGTCGTGGCGAGAATCTTCGAGAATTTCAGAACATTCCAATTAGGAAAAGCAACATTATTAAGCACGTTGAGAATTTTTCTCATAGCAAACAAGCGAGTTTATTAATTATCGAAGTTTCGTTATGGGCCAAGAGTTTGTAATACACGGAATATTTTACAAACAAAAGTTGTACTAAGGATCCTGTTGACTTATAATACTTGTAAGGTATGTCTTTCAATAAAACTTTTCATGGAGTATTTTTTTCTTATTCCGTCGCTGATCAAATAACATCATAACTATAAGAAGGATGAGTAACTTCCTAATTTCAGTGATTAGTGATAACAGTATTAGTTATAAAACGTCTTTTATTAAAATTCATATCCTACGCTCAGTTCATAATTGATCTTTTCATCTATTATAAGTATTTCAGTAAAAGAAAATGTCAGCATTATTTGCGAATAAATCTATACATAGGTGTCGTTGTGGGTGTGGTCCTACGCTTTAGGTACTTAGAAAAAGTCTTAAAAAGGTCTTGGAAAATAAATTAAAAACGCCTTACTATTTTTGGGTTCAAATGAAGGTGAGTGGGTTGATACGATTGAAAGCTTATTCCAATAAAGCTTAGTATGCAAATGATAGAACATTACTTGGGTACTACAACATTGGGTGTGGGTATGTAAGTGAAATAAAATGGAAATTACCTTTTACTTTTAATATTTTCTCTTTAACAGGTAAGAACTGTTGGTACTGGTACAACACAGATTCTTAGATGAAATTCATTCAGAAGCGAACCCAATACACTAAATCTAACTATACATTAAATCTAAACAACGACACTGAAGAGTGAATTAATTTTAATTTAGTTCAATTCATTTTGGAAAAGGTTTTCTTTTTAAATGAATTGGAAATCATGAATTAATACTTTTTCGGAGATAGAGGGAGTCAAGTTATACATAATGCTTTAGATTAGAATACGTTCATTCAATATTTAGACAAAATTACCCATTACATCCAATATCACCGCAATCTAAACTCCACATACCGCCATCTATCAAAACTCCTTCGAACTAACTCGTAACTCTCAACAACCTATGCTATTTCTTCTTTCAGGTGTGATGAACGCGGCTGACTACTACGGCCTGGATGAGCTTAGACGCGCGTGCGCAGGTTTCGTGCAGTGCTGCATCACTGTGGATACTGTGTGCGCCCTCCTAGCTTCTGCTGAGCGGTACATCCAGTATAAATGTACCAAGTCTTTGGTGCAGAAGGTAATAAGTAAAAAAATAAATAATAAATAAATTCATTGGACTAACACATCAATTGTCTAGCCCCAAACTAAGCTCGAAGCTTGTATTATGGAAGCTAGGGAACGGGTAAACACACTTAACTCATTTATAAACATCAATGTCTTGTAGGTAATCATGCCGATGTACAACACACAAACATTTGCTCCTAGCGGGATTCGAAACCGCGACCTCTAGTTGTAGCCAGGGTCTCTGACCAATAGACCAATGGGCCTGTCTAGTCATATATTTTATTGTATAATATTCTTCCTCCTTTTTAATCATATTCCACGATGCTGAGGGTCATGTACTTGTTTCACATACCCATCATTTAGTAAGTATGTATATTATTTTTATATTATTATTATATTACTTTATAATATAATTATTAATCTTAAACTGGTGTTACGGGAGGCTTAGAAAAAGACAACGTTTATCTAACAATAATCATCTAGTTATACAATAAGTTGTTCAGATGTCCTTTTTCATATTTTATATCCCAACTAGGCCTTTACATCTTTTACAGACAACATGCAAAATAATGCTAGCACCCATGTTATATATAATAAACTTAATCGTTTTCTTTCAGGTACTAGAATTTGTCGATGAACATGGCAATGAAGTGCTGAACCTGGGATCCTTCACTCTTCTGCCCCAGCATGTAGTGAGGCTAATACTAGCTAGAGATGAGCTTCGCGCTGATGAATTCACCAAGTTCCAGGTAACTGAATAAAAATAACACTAAACATTAATTATACATTTTCAAAATTATAAACACAGCACAACTCATTCGATCTCCGATGGCTCAGACGGGAATTAATTTTTCTTTGTTTATAAATATTTTCTATTTTATAGACAAAGGTACAATAAAACTAAGCATGTTAAAATGCTTAAAATAAATAAACAAAAAAATATATAATTAATGCCTCTAAAGAGCTGCGGATCTTGTGCAAATAAAAAATAAAATAAAAAAATAATAAAGAGTTAAGCGTAGAACATTATTGTATGCTACGTTCTGATCTGTAGACAAAAACACTGCAATTATTATAAATCGTTCAAAGTGGTAAATTATATTTATATCAGGTTTTTAATTCCTGATAAGTACATTTCAGACAAATTTTCTTTTTGTCAAAGTGTCTCATCATCATCCTAGCGCCCCTCCCGTTTGCGTCCTTGGCCACGGCCTCGGAGCCCAGGGTACGCTAAGATTATGATCGTGAATTGACCGGCCTGGTTATAACAATTGAGTGACTGCCGTCTATCCTCTGCAACCCTTCCAAGACAAACCAGACAAGACAATTTGTATCATAGTTAGAACCAACAACGGCTAAACGTGCCTTCCGAAGCGCGGATTCATCATTCTTATCGGGCGGTTCAAGCCTGCAATGTCCGTATAACCTGAACCTACACAAAGTGGTGTTCCCCGCTGGATTTGAACTCCACAACCTCCGATTTGAGCTCAACGCTCTAACCACTACACCACCGAGGCAGACAAAGTATCTCATCATCATCCTAGCGTTTGTCCCGGTCGCATCCTCGGCTGTTGCCTGGGAGTCCAGGGTCCGCTGCATCGATCTGCAGACAAAGTATCTATTTAATTTAATATCCATTAGAGCTTTCTGACAGACATATTAAAAAACAAACGCGTTCAAACGTATTCGTTCAAACGAATAAACATTTCTATTGAAGCTTTTATAAGAGTAATCGTCATGATTGATGAAATATGTGATTTCAAATTCCAGGCCGCCCTGATGTGGAGCAAGAAATGCTGCGATACGAACTCCAACATATCTCTCAAAGACATCATTGGGAACTTCCTCGAGTACATCCAGTTCCACAAGATCCCCGCCAACGTGCTGATGAGGGAAGTCCATCCGTTGGGCCTGGTACCCTACTCCATCATCATGAATGCTTTGGCTTACCAGGTGCGTAAATGCGTACGTAAAATAATAGAATGTGTTAGTGTTCTGTTTGTAGGTAGGATGTTAGAATGGTAGATGGAATGTTGTATATAATTGGTTTGGTGCAAAGGCTGGAAATATAGTTGCCATTACCTGCATGAAATGCTAGTTTCTATTGAAGAAACTTTACTTAAATATGTTCCTATATTCATTGTTAAATGGCGATGTAGTTACGTGTTAGTGTATTTATGTAGGTCTTTAAACGTATAAACTGGTATTCTTTCCATACCATTTAAACTATATATGGTATTATTTCTCACCATAGCATCGTTAAGACGTTGCCAGTTATTTTTCTTGTGCAAAAATACCTACTTCTGCTTAACTTGTTTAGACAAAGCTATCTATCTTTTTAGATGTTCTTATCTAAATGTAATACATAGCTTAGTTAGATGCCATGCATTTCAAAAACATTGCTATTAGATCAATGATTTACTTACTTATTTAATTGATGGGTTAAGACCAACCAGATAACAGGTGAAGTTATACGTAAAATGTATATGAAATTTCAGTCGGAATAAGCCGAGTGGAGTGCTGAAAACCCTGTTGTTGCAGGCAGACCCGGCCAGCGTAGACCCGGGCAAGCTGTCCCCGGCCCGGGTGCGGCGCGCCGGCCGCTCCATGTCGGTGCAGTCCTCCCTCGACCCCTACGGCTCCAACACGACCCTCTCCTCCACCGGCTCCAGCGACGTGCCGTCCTCCGACTCGCGGCACAACTAACGCGAGG
Source organism: Nomophila noctuella (assembly GCA_958496325.1). Classification (NCBI taxonomy): domain Eukaryota; kingdom Metazoa; phylum Arthropoda; class Insecta; order Lepidoptera; family Crambidae; genus Nomophila; species Nomophila noctuella. Next base: position 7,301,768 of record OY292492.1, on the reverse strand, counting down.
GGAACCTCCCCCGTCCCGCGCCCGACCCCCTCCCCGGCCCCTCCTCCGCGCCCGTCCCGCCCGCCCCCGCCGCTCCACCACCCGACCGCCCGCCCGAGAAGCTCGGCCTCTTCTCCTCCATCAAGCGCGCCGCCAGCAAGAAGTTCGGCGACCGCCGCTCCCCCACGCCGAAGACGCGCGAGCCCCGATCGAAGTCGGACTCGATCAAGCACGCCGCCCTCACCAGGCAGGTGTCCGAGACCGTGGCGGCGGCCGGCGACGCCACCTTCGAGCGCTGCCGACCGAGAAGCGCTGCCAAACGCGACAGCGAGACCGAGTTCCCGGTGCGCAAGTCCGCCTCCGAGCTGTCCGAGAGCTTCCCGTTTGTCAAGCGCGCGCTGGCCGAGATCGAGAACGGCTTGAACTACTTTAGGAGATCCGTCGCTTCCGACGCGCCCCCGAGTGAAGGTAAGCTGCCGGTGCCGCCCCTGCCCGTCCTGCCGCCGATCGCGACGGTCCAGCCGCTTGCAGATCCTATCGTTGTAGTGGCGGCCGCCGACGACGATACTCCGGTGTCCTCCCCGCCGCCGATGGGACTAAAGGAGCGGCGGGGCTCCCGTGGATCTCCGTGTGCCAATTTGCCGCCGCTGATGCTTCCTCCCTGCACTCCCGAGCCGTCACCTTGTAGATTATCACCGAATCGTCTGTCGCCGCAGCCGAAGGAGCCGCTGTCGGCGCCGATCATTCGCGGCAACCTGCCCCGCCGGTCGCGCACCCGGTCCGAGATGCCTCCCGATCCTCCGCCGCGATCTCCTCAGACTCCTCGCCCGGCGTCCGTCTCTCCGAAGCACACTTTCGCTTTCAAGATAGTCCTTAAGAAAGTCGAGAGCACGCCGAATACGTCATTCGATCGCCCCGAACAATGAGAGTACCTCCTCTAAGCGCGGCCGTTGTCACACGGTGGGGTACTCGAGGTAAGCACGCGCTTTTCTCCGTTTTATAGAAACAGCTAGCATAGTTTAGTTAGCTAACTAATGATGGTCTGGGAGTCTGGGAGATTCGGTTGTAATTGTGACGCTCGGAATCTTCGTGTTCTTATGAAAACAGAGGCAGGTCCCTCTTTGATGTGTCGTGACGAAGATTAAATTAAAGTATGGTATGAAATAAGATTAAGATAAAGGGAAGCTGTGTATAATGAATGATGGCTCATGAATTTGTTATTTTGATAACAGTGGGAATGAAATTCAATGTTCATCAAATTCTCTTTCAAATATCGTGAATTTATATTTTTATGATGTTGTTTCAATGTGGTGACCAAGAAGCTGATGAGTTTAAAAAGATGCATTTCAACGTTTACATAATAACTAAATGTATTAGTAAACTTTCTAAAATAGAATCCCAACTATGATGTGCCTGTAAAAATGAATGTTAAATCTTAAACTGTTGTTGTTGCATCTGCCATACATAATCACTGTACATACACTTCTATGTAATTTTTTACGGTCGTTTGACGGTCACTTTCCAACTGAATGGTTTTACCTTAACGTATTTTCGATGTTATACAAAATTGTCTAATGTAAGGATATTTTTGTAATGGTGTATAAATATTGACAAAAATATTTAAGTGCCCGTTACGATTTTGATAGCAGTTTTTATCGAAAAATAAAAATGTGCTGCTATTTATTCTGTTTGACATCTCAAATGGGGCTGGAATCATTATTATTAATACTTACTTTTAAATTTAGGTATTAATTTGGTTAGAGCAATCTAGAATTATCCGTGACGTTGGCTTGAAAAATATGCCGCCAACTTCTAATTTGTTGTTAGTACTTGAACTTTCAAATGTTTTAAGTAAATAGATTTATTTATGTTTATTTATATTAGGACTGCTATCAAAATCGTAAATATGGTTAATAAAATAACATAATAAAATAAATCTACCCAACCACAATAGCTGTTGTTTCGTGGAGTGACAAATAAGTGTGATTCTATAATACATATTATCTCTTAATCTGCGTTCTATTACAGTCAGACAAATTGTTTTCTTGTATCATTGCAGGTTCTTCAATTCTTAGTTCTTGAAAAGTTTTAGCTACCTATGTAGAAACACGAAAACAAAGCTTTATGACAAAGAACGATGCATATTACAAGTACCTAAGTATCCTAGGATGCCGAGGTACAGGTTTAGAAAAAAATAAAAAATACGAAGTACTTCTTAATTCATCTTTTTCAAAAAAGTTTTCGGTATGGCTGACTGTAAGAATGCACTTGCCACAAATTAAAAAATAAAATATTGTAACCAAAGGTTTTATTTGTAACAGTACTGAGCTAAACTTTTGTATATTATTAATATAATTTGCATTGCACTTAATCATTGTTAGCATTTAATAAGACTTTTATGATCTCAATTAGTAACTTTTGTAATGAATTTATTTCCCTTGTATTAGGGGTCAATATTTAGTCCGATTTGTTTATTTAGTACAGGGTGTATAACTTAACTTATTTTTTTGTCTTATTAGAATAAATATATTCTTTTACAATTTACTGCAAAATTAATTTATAAACATTTAAAAAAAGATGTTTTGCGCCCTTTTGTTTCACCAAATATAATAATTTAGCCCAATGTTATCATAACTTACAACATGGTCCTATTATGGTTATAATTTTCAAGAACAAAGCTTTACTTCGTTAATAATACACCCAGCAAATATTGATTGAATGATTACTTTAAAATGTTTTTGTCTCAAAAGGTTGTCCGTGAAATGAGTCCGTGATTTTTATTGTACGAATAATGATTTTACAAAAACTTTCAAACTTGCACATTTGAAGATTTTTTACTAATATTTATGATGCTTATTGGAATTAATTAATTAAAATATATTCTATGGATGTTTTGACTGGTCTGTATTACATATTTGTTGTATGAAATATTGTGTTTTCTATAATATTGTGTAAATAAAGAAATGTGGTCAAATTCACGTGTATAATCTTTCATATTATACAAACTTGATCTTATAAGTTTTCCGATCCTACCTAAATTGATACCATACGAAACTTTCGGACTAACACAAGCTAGCAAATAATGATAATTTTGATTTGTTTTGTCAACGACAACGACTCATATCATAATAATATTTATTATTATTATTTCCTTAAACCGACATCAAGTAAAAAATAATTATTATTTCACACTTATAGATTATATATGAATAGCGCCATCTACAATAGGCTTATAAAACTAAATACTTAACTGTGTCCTTAGAAAAAATAAAGATGTAAAACAGTAGATGTCGCTCATTATTCTATGACTTCCAGTTTTGTTTTTATATTTATATTTATTTTATGGAGGACCTCATCATAAATTATTTTTCATTGCAGAGTCCATGGAGTTTTGCAGGCAGAAAATTAAGTTCTTCTTTTGTTAATAATCGTATTTAATATAGTCGTTATGCCGTTGGTCCTGCGCCTGATCTCTCTACGGTCGTGTCCAATAGGCTAGTTGCCACTATTTTTATTATTTGACAGAACGGTTCATTACGATTATATTACAACATAAAAAAAATATGAAAATTTTTTGAAGCACCTATCCAACTGTATTTTGAATTTTAAATTATTAATTTCACTATACTACCGTAAACGCCGTCCGCCATGATGGTCTGTGCCGTGGCGTCACTGTTCTTGTCAACAATACGCGTGACATAACCAAAAAGTGTTTATCGGAATTAAAACCATGTCTTCTTAGAGATTACATGATACATTTATGAATTACCACTATTGTATCGTGCGTGAATGTAAGAATACATCAATAAGAAGTTGTGGATTAAAGTACCCAGTGATGAGAATTTGCGAATCAGAATTTGAAGCAAAACATTTTGCAACCATCAAAGTATCTATTTTGGGCAGGTTTGTTTTCAATAAATGTGAAGTGTATAATATTTTAATAATGAAATAAACAACAATCAACGCGTTTAAATAGAAGACCACGAATAACCAGTCGAAACTGTCGTTTGAATTTGTGTTGTTTACAATATTGGTGACGTAGAATCATGGCGGACGGTGTTTTCAATCAAGAGAAAAAAAAGTAAAAATGTATCGGGTTTAAGTTGAATTTTTGCAGCAATCCCATATTTATATTTAATGAAGTTTACATATTTTGCACCCTTGTACGGAATAATATTCAAATTAAAAGTGATTTTATAAATGGTGATATGAGGCAACTAGCCTATTGCTGTCCCACCGAACTAAGTGATGGTATATAGAGTACATTTGTGCTTGCGCTCTCCTTCGGGGGTACCTGGCTAATCGTAAGATCGGCCGCCATGGTTGAAACGGCCGGAATGGTATTATTAGTCGTAAGCATCATGGGGCGACTAATCCTGATAAAGTATGTTGATGTGTATGTTACATGTGAAGTGAAACTAATGTGATTGTGTGTGAAAAGCTATCAAGTGATTAAAATAACTAGCAGTGAAAATATTATGTTCACGAGTAGGTATAATTATGCTACATTATTCTACAATAAGCCCGTGTAACTTAATGAATGCTCTTCCTGTTTTATCGTCCTGTCCTTTTTTGTACTCGTACGTATGAATAAAATAGTTTTATATTTGAGATTTAACTGCTTGCGCGTTTATTCCTGTAGTTAATACTTCAGTTAGTGTTAAATGTCAGCTATAAATACGCGTAGATTTATTAAAACGGCATCTATTTGTTCCGGTGGTAGTACAAATGGGAGGTTAAGTATGTTAGTTTTGTTTAGTTTTTTCTGTGTGTATGTCTAACAAGAATAAAAAGTGGGTAATTAAGTTATACTGGAAGGTAAGTGGTAAATAATTTAGCGAAAGTGTTTGCCGCAAAACTATTCAGGTAATCGTTGCCCTGCTTACATAACTAAGCACAGTATGTATGTATATTATACCATATTTTAGCAGCCATTTTGAGTAGGAAGTCTTATCATTTTAGGTTTTCTTGTGCGACATTTTAACCTTTTATCTGAACTAGGTATTCACCTAGCAGTCTTGAAAGTTTAGAAAGTTAAGTTAGTATAGAATAGAGTGGACGACATCGACATCGTGAACAAAATCTATGCGCCAAATTGGAGGGAAGGGGGCGGATAGTTAAGTGTTTTTTTTTTGTTTCCTTACCTATAAAATGAACACGCCACAAGCTTTATTATTTGTACATGTCTTAAAATTTTAAAACACAAGACAGCATTTTCCGATTCAAAAAAAGGACAATAGACGGCAACTGTTTTCCATGGACAATAGTGCGTACTTATAAAAAAACTAGCGGCCACCCGCAACTCCGCCCGCGGAGATTTCGATTTCCAATAGCTTAAAGCCTTCCTCGTCAAATGGACTATCCAACATAGAAATAAATTTTCAAATCGGACCAGTAGTTCCTGAGATTAGAGCGTTCAAACAACCAAGCAAACATACATACAAACTAACTCTTCATCTTAATATATTAGTATAGATATAGATATTTCTTCGAGCTGTCTACTCTATACACAGAAGTAATACCTCAATGGTTTTACTCGTAGGTTAGTAGTGGGTTGACAACCATGATACTACCGACTCAAAGATGTATTATGAAATAACACCTTGCTTTTTCTACTAGTACGCGGCTTTCTATTCTCCTACTTTTATTACATATTTGCACTATGTGAATGTTCATAAAAGCGGTAGACCTTAAAAGTTTAATAAACTTTTACTCCTACGCAATCATAACGTTTTTAGTACGTCATACTGTTGACTCGTTAAGGTACCGTATGTGAAGGTGATCAAATGTACGGTTATCGATATGAGATTAAATTAGCTTGTACGTAGGAATCTGTGGTATCAGACATTCTGAGATTTCATAACGTCGGTTTTAGTTCGTGTCAGACTTATGCGATGGTGAACATGCTGCCCATAAAAATCCACAAACAAGTATTACTGCATTTAATACCTCATGCCCGTCCCAGCTTAGTAAACGTTACAAAAGTGGCAAAGATGTACTGATTATAAAAAAAAAACAGAAATATCTTTTTGTACATAAATTTTAAGCAGTTTTAAATTCTTAACATTATTTACTTTTAAAATTAAGAACATACAAAGATTCATCTTATCTCAAGCGGGGGATTGAACCCAGCACCTCTTGCAATCCGGGCAAGCAGAAAAAAAAAGTAATATTCTATTGGTGATTTTAAGAAAAGTCAGGATATATTATTGCTTATGAGCGTGCGCAAGCGCAGGTGGATCCTCCTTTTACCTTAATGATTCAATGTTGATTTGTGTAGGTAGGTACTTACAGCCAATAACCCAAATGATTCTTTTTGACGCGCGCTACAGTTAATTTAACTTGCTACGAGCATAGTAACTGGTAGATTTCCATTATCGTAGCAGTGCTACGATAATTGTAGCAATAACTGGTGCTACGAAAAAGTTTGGCGACTTCGGGTATACAAATAGACGCCATAAGATTAAAGTGCCCATCACAAATATGGGTTGGGTCCGGTCTGGCAATACGGTGAGTCTAGGAGTGAATACAAATTTGGGACCTTAAATGGTAGGAGTAGCTGTGAGCAATAATACCTGAATGTAAAGGGTCAGTTAGATAGACGTAATAAGAATCTTTTACACTTTCTTCAACTAAATGCATACATTTATACAGCCCCGTTGTACCCCATACTTTTTTATAGAAGTAGCAAAATAACATACTGATTGCCTGATGGTAAGCATCCCATGTACACCCGCAACACCAGAGGAGTTCTAAGTGCGTTGTCCGATTATTAGAAGCAGTACGCTCTTTTCTTGAAAGTGAGGAGGTCGTATCGGTCCAGAAATATCTCACGCGACTGTTCATATTAGCCGTTTGATGACGTATTCAATATAACTTATGAGATATATAATTTTAGTTAGTTAGGTTTTCGTGAACAAGAAAAAATAAAACCATCAAAATAGATACTTGTACTTACATCCAAACTTTACTGTCTGTTGTTTTACTTCCAAAATAGAGGTATTAAGTTAACAAAGTAGGTACGTCATAGATGGCCGGAAACACGTCGGATGTAGCTAATGTGTTGGCCATAAGGGGAGCTTGCCAACCCTAATTGCCTCTATGACACTTGCCTTAAGACAACATGTCAAATGTTACGGAAAAAATAATACATCCCTTCTATTTGGATTTACCAATCATATCGTTTAGCTGTTTATAAAGAAAAAGTTGTCACTGCAGTCTTTGGTTGTCAAGTCATTCTAAATTATCCAAAATTAAAATCAATCAACGATGCATTGGATTGATCAGATTCAGTCAAATTTGGCAAAAAAAAACTTTAATTTTAATCTTTATTTTGTAAAAAACAAAAAATCTTTTCGAAAAAGCCTGTGAAAATCCAGAGGCAAAAATATTAAAAATATAAAACAAGTTAAACCCACTTTAAGATGTCCTTAAAACTTGTTTCGGCGAATAATTTCAATGCAAAGTACGCCTATCTCTTTGTCGCCAAATAACAGATTTAAAATGGAAACAAGCCGTTGTCTCCCTTAAAAAGTAGGTTCTCCATTTGTATAGAGCCTCGTTAGCACAGAGAAGAGTACTTTAGGTATGCTCCAGTGAAAGGTACTGACCTAAAAATGGATATTATTGTAGCTAACGCCATCTTAAGTATTAATTTAATTAAATTAAAACGAGTTTTTAGATTATTATAATGAGAGACACTATTTTATGGATATAAATTATATAATACTAAATCGTACTTATTTAATATCACATCCTTAATTGATGATCCGTGATTGTGTTGATTTTGCATCTGCATCCCAACATCCAAATGCGAAATTAACTGTGTCTGTCTGTTGCGCTTTCCCACTTAAAACCCCTCAGCTGATTTTGATGACATTTGGCACAGACAATCTTTATTTAAATCCTGAGAAAGAACATAAAACATAGGCTATTGCGAAAAAAAGTGATCTGAAATTCATGCGAGTGAAGTTGCGGGCGGCCGCTAGTATTATTATAAATAACCATGAGCTCGGAACATTTCTATAATTTCTGTTGCACAGTGGTAACAGTAAAATATATTTTCGAACAAAATTTAATTTGTAAGTAAAATAAATATTTCAAGCTCATTAAAGTGTACCGAAAACTCTGTTGTCCAACAGCAGTATTCAGTGTAAATTAACATTCAGAACCAATATAAATTTCATCAACCTGTCTGCAATTTTAAACAAGATCTCCGATAATTACAGTTTAATCGTAGTTTCGGTCCGCGCTAAAATAACAGAGTGTCATCAAAAACGAACGCGAGAGTCGTGCATTTCAGACTCAATTAAATGTTATTAACTGTTCGCGTCAATCCTGGTATCGGCAATATTTGATGATAAACATGACGGTTTTTCGAAGCTTTCATTATACGAGTAAAGTTTTTTATAAAAGTGTAACTTTATCCAATTGTTGCTCAATGTATGGAAGCTAAGGACGGATAGACAATTACAAATGCCGATGTTCATCACCCAAAAATGTCCATAACGGGATTCGAACCTCCGAACCCCGGTTTTGTAGCAAGGGTCTCTAACCACTAGTGAGTAGACCAAAGGGCTCGTCAATGGTGCTCCATGGTGATATTATCATAAAATACGTTCTTGTTCAACCGGGCAATTATTTTTTAAAATAATACCGTTCTGACTCTTAAAAATAAAGTCCCTAAATTATACAAAAAATAATATTATGCCACATCTCACCATTGTGATATTTCAACGAGGAATTGATTCGCAGTTCACAGAATTCAGCTTCCAAATTACTATTTTATGTCCTGCAAGGCAACACTTTATTATATACGCCATTCGATTTTACTACTGCCGTACCTAAAAATATAATTAAACCTTATTAATCTGGGTATTTTATGAGGCACGTATGGCCAATAAATCTCACTTCATAAATGGGAAGACGGACAATATTCGCCTCCATTCCGCGTCTTATACCTATTACATTGCAATATAGAATTTATGTAACGGCTAGAATTATTACTCCTATATGGATGAATTTATTATTTTCAAATATTTGCTAGTATGATTAACTCAGAAGTTTTATGAGAAAGCTGATGGAAATCTACTTTTTAGTGTTGACTCGAAGATCGAATGACAATATTGTACAAATGCATATATCTAGAAATGTTGTTCATGAGAGCACTGACATTATTTATTTTCGTGGTTAATTATAGGCATTTAAATTTCGTGTTTTCAATGATTAAAATAACCACCATCAGAGAAATCCCAAATATTTGTTTTTAATTATCATTTTTCGGACAAAATACATTCATTACTAAATGTGATTTAAATTAATTAATTCTGAAATATTGCGAATGCTTTCCAGTTTTCAATTTGATTCATCACATAGATCAATCATCGAAAATTTAAACAATATTGCTACTGCTAAAAGTTTGCTAATTGAAACTATTACACTATTTGAAATAAACAAAATAATAAAATTTCAACTGAATTCAGCTGAATCTGAATACATCCTATGCAGATGAATATTTAACGCGATTTATTTACCACGCAATATTTTGAATTATTTATGTGTAGTGAAGTATTAAAACCTTTCAATGTATTAAATCTTTTTCTCTTGCTGCCGGGCCTGGCCTGAATAATTTAAATCATTGTGGCCTTTGAACAAAAAATAGCACTTTTAAGTATTTTTGAATTTTGCAAATAAACCTTCAACTAATATCATTTAGACAGTCGTGATTTTCTCGTAGCTAAAGCTCGGCAACCATGACAAAGATCCATCAGTACTTATTTATTCAAAACATTGACGTACCATTTAATTTAACCTGACGAATTATTCGACAAGATAAGATCTGTTAATAAAGGTTAACCCCACAATGATTGTGAACGTTAGCGTCCAATTTGCATTTCGAATGAGGGATGTCGACGTAAAATACACGACTCAAACGTTTATAATGACGTTCGGAATCGGGTTAATGCAAAAGTCCTCTTGTCATGCCAGCGATAAATCCTCATACATTCAAGTTTCCGGTACTCGATACAGATATTCCACTTGGAGCACCCAATTTTTACGCACCCGCAAGTTCAACACCTCCACCTAGCACATTTGAACTCTGATTGATACTCATGGCAGGCATATTTGATAATTTAGGCAAGCTAATAACATTATTGTATGAATAGGTGCTCAAAGTTTATAAGGCCAAGAGCTTAAGTTGCGGTTCCTCAAAAATTGGATGCACAAAGTGGTTTACCTCTTGAATACATTTTACTAAGCGATTTGCCCGTCGCACGTTCGTACAATCTCTTTGTTTTATTCATTTATTCATTCGTGCATTCGTAAGATAAATAGCATACGTCATTCTCGTATTGTAAAGACAAATACGGAGTTTGGTGAGGCATGTTGAATGTATAAGGAAGCATTTGGGATTCGCCATTAATTAAGAGCTTGTGTTTACTCGAAGAGAGAGATTTATTGTAGGTATTTTATTACCGGGTTGTGGTTTTTTACTTACGTTACGTTACGTAGCAGCCCTGATTTAATTTTAGAGCCGACAAGAGGTATGATTTTATTTGTCAATTATTCTTCTTAGGTCATAAAATTAGATAAAGTTCGTAAAGGTGTAACTAATTAATTTAAATTAAATGGTTTTTTTTTCTTGCAGCATGATGCGATGACATAGTGTTTTTCACGGCATACGTGGGAAACGAGCTAGCAAGTCGCCTTATGGTTAGTAATCACCGCCGCCCATGGACATCAACGACACCAGAGTTATCGTCGATGCTTTGCCGGCCTTTAAGACCACCCTCCCCAACTGAGGTCTGGCGATCTTAAGAGTTAGGCAATTTTAATGTAGGTTTGTTACTTACTTGGACGACCCGCTTGGTGTAATGGTCAAGATGTTGCCTATTACGCAAGGGGTCGCGGGTTCGATCCCCGCACAGGACAAACATTTGTGTGCATGAACATGTCTGTTTGTCCTGGTCTGGGTGTTATATGTATCTATTTAAGTATATTTGTAATACCACTGTTGATTCTGATGTCTGTAACTCAAGTGCTTAAGCTACTTAACACGGGGTCATATCAATGTATGTGATGTTGTGAAATATTTATTTATTTATTATTTATTACTTAGTATTGATTTGTTTTTCAGTGTATTTACTCCAGTCAGTAACCATGTGAATAGTTCGACTTACCGTTTAATTCTGAAGCTGTTACATTTTCTCAACGAGAAAAGAAAACAAAACATTTCTCTAGTGCAAACAAGAAGAATTGCATTGCTGTAGAAAAACATTGTTTTAGAGAAACTAAATTAGCCCGCAAGGGAAGGACAAAGGGGTCGTAATTTTCAAAGGCTTGCTTCGTATCACGAGAAAATAGTAAGAATATAAGGACAATCCAAGGAAACACTGAAGGTCTCGCTACTTGATACTGATGGCAAGATTATTTTTATGTTCCTTGTTGTATTTTCTTACACGATATCATAAATTTGTTGTAGATTTTCTTGGTGCATGAATTTTAGGGATAACAGTGAATTACATGAAGCGTCGATTTCATTTATAGTAAACAGATATATTAAAGTAATTGAAGATTTTAAACATTATTATTGAGTTAATGTTATCTAAGATTTACGAACACTAATCATAAAATGAAACAACTTATATCGGATAAACTTTAACAGCTAAAAAACACAAATTTAGCAGTCGAAATGTTTTTTTTTAAAGTTTGTCTTGTTATTAAATTGATTTTTTCCCCTATTTTTGTTATAAGTATTTCGTTTTATCGTATTCAATAATTAATTCATAGAAAATTTACTTACTCATCCCAAGAAAAAATATCATTTTTCTTATATCAACAAAGTGCACAGTTTTCCAATAATCTAGTATCCGCTCGTTGAAAATGTATTGTTCCAGATAATACCTACTCACTATGCATAAAAAGCACAAGGAATTATCAGGCAAAGCTTCATTGTGAAGCTGACGGCTTCGTCTTATAAAATACATCGCTTAAGACTAGATTGACGTAGTAGTTAACGTGTTGAGATAAAAGATGTCGAGTTGATTGGACTAGCGACCCGCCACGGCTTTGCATGGAAATTATCATTGTTTTTCTGCTACACTCATAAAATTGGAATCGCTTACTTGAAATAGGTTCCATTTTACATTTTAGTTTCGATTTTATGAAACATTAAGAAATATTTCATCGATTTAACGGTATAACTGTTATTCCAATTCGATTTTGAATTTGTCAAGTAAGCTAATTCATTTTTTTTTCCCACGAGTTTATATATTGTGAATGTTCGTACATATGCTATACTATACATGTCTTGTTTCGAAGTCAGTTAGGAGTGTATTCACATAATCTCCATTTCTCCAGCTTAGTAGTACCAACTATTTCAATGGACATTTCTCTACTTTTTTCTAAAAAAAATACTCCCACTAAGCACATACTAGCACACGGTATTTTCAGCCTTGCATTATACCTTTTCATCGGATTACACAGTGAATGGGGAAGGTTAAAGGTGTCATTTCCATAACCCCTTGACACAGAAACAAAATGCTCGTCGACTGTTCCGCTAAGGGAATATTAAGAGATCCCTCGAGAGTGGGGTGGGGACTACCAAATTAAGAGTTTTTTTTATAAAATTTAAAATAATTATCGCTCGGCATTGTGATTGAAACTACAATATTAAATGAAAAATACGATGTTTTGCAGATGCTGTTGGGCTTAGTTGACACTGAAGCCGTTGCTATTGCGATTTTCTTTTTCATAAACTGGGAATGGTCTAGTGGTCAGAGACCCTGACTACAAAGCCGAGGGTTGTGGGTCGAATCTCGCTAAGGAAAAATGTTTGTGTGATGAACATAGGCATTTGTACTCGAGTCATGGATGTTTATAAAGTATTTAAGTATGTATTCCGTTCAGCTTCGAGCTAAGTTTGGGCTAGGCAATTGGTGTTAGTCCAAAGTTTTTTAAAAAAAGTTTTCAGTTCCAGAATTCTGCTCTGATCTTAACAATCAGAATTATTGCATCGAACTAGACTTTACCAGTTTTAAAACCTTATTTTATTTTGCTATGTCTTGCCCTGTTAGTTAAATTAAAAAAATTAGCAGTTGTTTTAACGTTATAATAACCGCTTTCAAATTCTAACAAGCATTTTACATTCACGTCTTTTAGGAGCAATTAAGACCTAACTACTGTCAGAGAAATACCCCAGTAGGCTCGTTACCCAAACAAGATAAGATTAAATAGATGATAATAGAGCCCGCACATGTTAGTCCCTACTTAATTTAACTTGTACTGTTTGGAGCAAGTAGCTGAGTGGTTTAACTCATACGTGCATTTGACATGTTAAATCGGTCTGGTATGAGAAAATAAATTTCAGTAGAATAAAATATCGCTTCTTTACGTTTCCTACGTGTTCTTCCACAATACGTAAAAAAGAAAATTATTCTTCGTTAAAAAACATCTCATTAGTCAGTCCATATTATGCCGTACTATTCAATTATACACCTAATGGGTTTTTTTTGCGTGAGTTTTTTTCTTTGTCTAGTTACATTCGCATAATGTTTTGATCTTCCATATCGGATTTTCAATTTCCAGTAATGCTTTAACTTTATTTTGTTCGTTTTGTTTATTAACAGAGCAGAACGCATGTTTACGCCAACGAATCCGCAGCCTTGTGTGGGGTTCGCGATGAAATTATTTTATATTCGCCCCTTAATTACCCGAGTTAGGAGTATTCTCTTTCCCAAATTAATAGGCTGGTACTTCAACGCAAATTAAGTACAAGCGAGCGATTCAACAATAGCCGCTTTAAAAGACACGGCCCTTAAACAGTTCCCTTGTTGGCGGCGCGCCAAGAGAAATGTAGGCCGAAAAAGATTCACTTTACAGCGTTAACATCTGCTCGGCTCAAGTGGCTTATAGGACACTCCAGATGTACCGAACAAGCAATTCTGGATCTAGATTTTTATAAATTTTATTCTAGAAGTACTTTTTGTGAAAATGTTATGTTATTAATTGATATGCAAGAAAATATCTAGTGGGATCTGTACCCACAAACTACGCAATCATGTGAATGTATTTGGAATGTGTTCCTGTTATTTGCATAAATAGGTTTTATAATAAGTCCAAAATAATTATTTTTGAATCTTTTTAGTGTGCTGATAACACAAGGCGAAAAAAGGCGACTGAAGTTCGGCGTGACAACACCTGCAATGTACATATTTTAAATGAAAGATGAGTTAAGCTGACTCAGATCACTATCATGAAAGATAGTAAAATGAAAAATACATTTGCCGACTTAAGCATAAAGTAAGTAAATACAAAACTTAATAACTTTCATGTCATATCAATTTTGTGATCTCGTCTTATTTGTCGTATCTAATATTCTTGTTTACGAGTATCATTTCTGAGGAGTCTTAATCCAATAAGTCGAATACATTAGAGGTATTTTTATTACAATGACGAAGTATGACAATAATTTCTGAATATTTCAATGTTAATTTTAATGTTTTTTAATATTGTTTACTAGACTAAATCATCATCCTAGCGCTTCTCACGGTTGCATCCTCGACCATTGCATCGGAGCTAATGGGACGCTGCCAGCATGATCCTGAATAGACAAGCCTGCTTTATAACAATGGAGCGACAGTCGTCTGACTTCTGCAACCACAAAGGAGAAACCAGACAATTGGACTAAAGACAGCCAACGGCTTAACGTGCCTCCTGAAGCAAGGAATCATCATTCTTATCGGACAATCAGGTGACTCAAGCTTGAAATGTCTTAACCAAACTGGGAAATCGTACACAAAGTGGTGCTCCCCGCGGGATTCGAACTCACGACCTCCAAAATTTTAAGCCCAGCGCTCTAATCACAACATTATGGAAGCGGAGGAGTTAAGTTAAAATTTTATAGTATGTGACATATTTTTAAGTCTAATGAAAGATAGCTCAGAATTTATTTAGATACTAACTTGTATTTTTATACCTAAGTAAAAACATTGCTCAGATGTATAAATATTATGAAACGAAGTCAAATTGTTTTAAAAGAAAGAGATTGTTTTTCACCAAGGCTCAAATACTCATATCTCTGGAAAAACGTTATCTTTGCCATTCAGCAGATGTGAAGATGTTTAACGAATCGAATATAAAAAGGTCTTGGGGGTGATGTATATTTGGTAACGGAATACGAAGAGATGTGTTTCAATATGATACGATATTTCTCTGATAGAAAAACAAAATGTTTAACACTTCTGAATCTTATATTTGGCTAACGAACTGTGTAATTTTTACTGTCAGAGCTTTTGTCGATTCTGTTAAAACCTAATTAGCAAATGTTCAATTATCGAGCAAATCAATTTTCATTAGAGATTAATTTTATTGCCTACATTATTTTGACCGAAAACAAATGCGGTAAACACGGTTTTATTAATACTCCTCACTAAGTACTATTTTATTAAAATATTCAAAGTTAAAAGCTAGCAACAACACCTAAACTGAAACATTTCTTTATTAATTAACAAGAGGTCTTTTTTTCTTTTTAAGACCAACGTCTTTATTTTAACTAATTGTTCAAGTTTAAGGTGAAACTGCTTATAATGGCTACCGAATTCATACTATTTTGGTAGGTAAAATAGTAAAAGTTTCTTCGAGTTTTTCTGACAGTATCATCATTATGCTAACCACTTTCCCGATTGCATTCTTTGCCATATTCGTCGGTATTTTTCTGACAGAATTTTCTGCAGTTTACAGACACCTCATATTTGAAAAGAATGTCTATTTTTGACAAGAGCCTTCATTAATTAGGTTTACATGAATTAACGCAAAAAAGCCTGAAAGATTTATACTCGTAGGAGAGATCGTTAATTATCCGAAGAATGAAAGTAAGGTATAGAAATGCGTTTTATCGTGTATGTACAGTCTGCATCAGATAGATAGATAAATAAGTAATCAAACAAAATGAACGTTACCAACCTGTGCGTATATTATGTAAATGTCCATATGGAACGCGTAATATGTTATCCAATATTAGGGTGGTATCCATCAAGTGAAATGTACTTGTATAAATGAAGTGGTTTAATATGATTTGGAACTACCACTAGAATGAGCCGGTCGTGACCTGAAGACCACAGTGAAGTAGCACTTCGTAACTGTTGTGCTTTGTTTCTGCTGGTGAGTAAGGTCGCCCGAGCTCAATTCGGGAGCGAATGTAGCTTAAAGGCAGGCAGCGCATCTGCGACCATTGTGCGGTTGTTGATGTCCATGGTCAGCGATGATCATTTACCATCTGGTAACCCTCTTGTTTGTTTGCCTCCCTACAACATAATATATCATATTTAACCACTATTGCTAAGTTGCAATATGTTACCAGTAGCATAGCTAATGCTCGCTCAGTGCTCGTGAATAAGGACGTAATTACGCTAGTGATTAGTCGTCGCGGACAGGCGTCTAATTAACACGCTTGTCCCGGCCCCGTGACGTAGCCGCTCTGCTAAATATAGCTAAACAGATATAGTTGAATATGATTTGATTTATGAATAAGTAGTAAAGTATCAGCCTATTAATATCCCATGTTTTCGTTACAACGATGGGTTTTGGCGTAATCACCACGCTTGCCAAATGCAGGTTGGCGAACACAAACCCGGCTTGTGTTAAGAAAAATCAACAAAAATGTTGTCCGGCGGAATCGAACCCAGGACCTCGAGACCACGGCCCGTTATTTAAACCACTAGACCATCGAGGCGTTCCGAGACCATCGATTTATGAGTGCTACATAAAAACTTGTGAATGTAATTATATTACTACACAACATGATAATTTTTAAAGCTTTCTAAAATTCATTATTCATAGCATTTTTTGACGGAATCTACCACAACACTAACGATTTCTTTCCACATTAATAATAGAAGCACTTTTGAACGTTTATTTATGTAATTTATTCTTTAAAAACTCTGTGTATAGGTATAGAATGAAAATGCGAATTGAATTTGGTAAATTATTCATGATTAAAATCAATAAACTTAACTCAACAGCTAACATAATAACTATGTTACCGGCAAAGCATATAATCGAGGTATTCTATACACAACCTAGGTAATGTATTGAATACCTGAGGCGTTTTGGCAATGTATGAAATACTATGAATTATATTTTCGATTGCATACTTTACCAAGGTAATCTATGCAATACCTAGGGATTGTTTAGAGTACCAGTTAAGGCACAGGCAATGTGTAAATGAATAGATCGTGGTCTTTATTTTCAAATGATTTGCAGAATAAAACCTAACTAACCTACAAACTTTGGGACGGAAGACTAACTTGATTGATAAAAAAAAATAGGTTAGGGTTACTTTTTTTTGTAAACCCTTTTAAAATAATTAATTTTTAAAATCATTTTTATAAAATACAAATCGATTAGTGGAAACTAACTTTATCTGGAAAGGAAACGCGGCCGACCTAAGCACACTTGGAGACGTTCGGTGGCCGCGGAGCTAAAGGCGATCGGGCTGACTTGGTCCGAGGCGAAGCGAATTGCCCAAGACAGAACGCGATGGCGAAGCACTGTAGAAGCCCTCTGCCCCACCTGGGGGCCATAGGACATTAAGTTAAGTAAGTCAACTTTATCTTACTAAAGGTTGACTAATGTTCAATCGTTTCGTTACTTCTCGAATGATACCCAACATTGCTATCCACGTTCCACTCATTCCCTGCCCTCGTATTGCGTAAATTCGATTCTGGTAAACACAATAAAAGTTAGTTTACGATAATCTTTTATGAATAGATAAACAATGAAATTATCTAAGCAAAGCAATCAAAAGAAAACTTGATGAAAAGATGGAAATCTCGTTTCGTACTCGACGAACGATTTGTTTGTCGTTGAAAATGCGGTTTGGTTCGAAATTACTGCGTTGATTACTTAGAAACTAATCAACTTTTGTTTCGTTTTGTTTTGTTTGTTCAGTAATTTTGGAATCGCATGATTTATTTGAAGTTTTTTTGTGGAAACAACTCAATTACTATTGTTTAACTGGTCACAATTGTACAACTTGGATTTTGAATAAGTGTTCTGATGTCTATCGTGATGAAAAAGTGGTAGGGTTGTAAAAAGTTACATAAAATAGCGCATTGGTTATGTTCAGTAATATGACTTTCCGCATCGTTATTTCAAGATGTTAAGTGTTTTATTTAATTTTATCTCCGCTTGATTCATCCCATAAGAAGTTATGCAGATTTCTTCTGTGTAATATGGTCACTAACGATAGTAAAACGATGCCAATGTCATCGAAACTTACAATTGACATAATACCCTCCATAACTTGCAGTCTAGCTGTTAACATTTCTGCGTAAGCGCTAGTACGGTAGGTAGCATAGATTTGGATCGTTCGTTTAATATGCCCTTACCAAACAACGATCCTTTCTGAATTTCGCACTGAACATGAAGCGACCGTCGCTTCTTATCGCAACGACAGGCTGCTGAAACGTTCGTCATTTCAAACAAAATAATGCCACAGTTTTCTGATGTCGGGGCATTTCTAATAAGTTAAATCTATGGTAGGTAGTAATCTGGGCTGCATGCAATATTAATTGGGCCGTAATGGAAGGTTCACTGCAGACTTCGATAAGGCGTTTGTGAATTATTAACTGTGTGCACGTGGCTTTTGTCGTTAGTTACAACGCGGGCTTTATGTGACGGAAGATTAGAAGACTACGTTGTTTGGTCAAGGTAAATGTTAATAATACAACTCTAATTTTGGATAGTGATTTGTACTTTCTTGTACTTGTGCTGAAAATGGCTTCGATTGATTGGTCAAACCCTTGAGGTGTTACTGCTACGTATAGAGTGGACTCCTTGAAGAAATATCTTCTCATACGCACTTTTATCCATGGACAATAGTAGGCGTCTATTTTAGGTACTATTCGGATAATGATAATAAAGATAATGTGTTTTTTTTATGTCATAGGGCAGCAAACGAGCAGACGTATTGCCTGATGGTAAGCAATCAACGCCGCCCATGGACACTCGCAACACCAGAGGAGTCACAAATGCGTTGCCGGCCTTTTAGAAGGGAGTACGCTCTTTTCTTGAAGGTGAAGAGGTCGTATCGGTCCGGAAAAACCTCAGGCGACAGTTGATTCCACAGTTTGGTTGTGCGTGGCAAGAAGTTTCTGGATTTCAAAAATAAGGCATAAAATTCACTCAGTTATCCGCCCCATAAAAGCTGCTTGCCTATGTAGGCAGTTATTTTAAAATATTGTGCTTTAATTGATAGTAAGCACATTTATCAACGTTTATAAAGTTGTCTTGGCCCTTTTTTTGTTCATAAGCAAGTTATCCTTTCGTTCTACATCGCAGGGCTTATATCATACAGAAT
This sequence comes from Nomophila noctuella, assembly GCA_958496325.1. Lineage (NCBI taxonomy): Eukaryota > Metazoa > Arthropoda > Insecta > Lepidoptera > Crambidae > Nomophila > Nomophila noctuella. The sequence goes on along the minus strand of OY292492.1, from coordinate 7,282,429 downwards.
CCTTAATACCTTCCAACCATAAACGGCTTGAATTCGCACCCGACACCGCCGCTTGACCGGAAGGATCTCGCTGAATAATTTATAGGGGACAGTATAGTATTTCACGAACATTCGCACGATGCCTGGTCTAGACACGTAGAGTGTCGATAAATCCACTTTTATGTATTGGTCGGGATTAAAAGCAAACTTGTTTTCTTAAACGTGATTGGTGCGACCAATTTGGAGTGAGGGGAAGTAGTGCTTCTTACCAATAGGGGTCGAGCTGTAGACAGTATTAAATTGTATGGGAATGAACATGCTTCTTTATTTTCTTTTATGCTTCAGCTGGTATAATTGTATTATTTTTTTGTAATGTTTGCAACAAAAAGAGAAAAGTAATTTAATAAGTAGTCTAGGGTCCTTCAATTTGTTCCTTTTTTGGTAGTCAGTACACATTATAGAAAATGAAACTTTTGATAATTTGCTGTTTTTCTGGTAAGTTAATATGTCTAGCTTTGCGTATAGACTACGGTAATTCAAATAGCAAAATAGTTCAGGTACATATACTAAAATACTATTAATAAAAAATCATTCCTCATTCGTTGTACCTTATGATAAAATATGAACAGTTTCATAAAAAGCGTATGATGATTCAAAAACTTCTGTAAACACATGTTGCATTAGCAAACATATTATTATCTATCTCTAATAAAGCAATTTACCACAAAACGAAACCGCAAAATTGCCTTGCAGAAATTACTGGGGGATGTTCTTCATTGTTACCGGCCATAAAGCTTGTTCACAGCCCATTATTGAACTCTCTGTTGTTGCAATAAAGTTCAAATTACAGGTTTGTAATATATCAAGCAGTGCTTTGGAAGCAATATAATAAATAATCTTGCACTTCGCCACGTAGCTTATAGACCGCGTAGGGAATACTTAACAAGCTTCACAGATTATGGTGCAATAAATTAATTACATACTTTATGAGTAGGTAACATACATATCTATATGGTGTAGTGGTTAGAGCGTTGTACTCAAAACCTCGGGGGTTGTGGGTTCAAGTCCCGCAGGGTATACTTTCATTTAGTGTAAGTGTTTGTTTGTTTGTTGCAGGCTTTGTATCACCTGATGAAGAATGATGATTCCATGCTTCGGAAGGCACGTCAAGCGGTTGGTCCCGACGAAGCTCTAAATAATCTGGTTTTCCTTGTAAGGGTAACGGAGGTGATACGACTGTCCCTCCATTGTAATAACCAGGCGTGTCAATTCAAGATCATAGTGGCAGCGTACCCAGAGCTCTGAGGCTGGCTTATGATGCAACCGGGATAAGCGCAAGGATGATGATGATGATAATGATGAGTAGGTAATTATATTCTACCTTCTCATTGGTGTAATTTTCGGACAGTCATACTAACAAAGTATGATAAAATGATGATATTGTATTTGGATTTTTGCAACAAGAAATCCTTTATGTTCGACCACACTGACATCTTGCTTTTATGAGGTGCTCAATAATGAATATTTAATCCAGAAAAACTACAATAAAATCTATGTTTTTTTCTGAAATATAATAAAATGCGCACACTATGATTCTGGTTCAGCTGTGATGTTAATGTTTAATAAAAATTTTTACCTCAAATATTAACCCATTTTTGAAATACCAGGCCCAAAAAAGAAACTCAATCAAACTTTGATTTCAAGTTTCGATCTATCAAGCGATTGTTTTTTGTCTTTCATCAGTAAACACCAAGCAGTAACTCCACGTCTGTCCTAAGCACAAAAAAAGGAAGAAGTGAAAAGGACAAAACACTGCGACCCCAATTGAGTCGCAAGACCTACATCAGTGTCGCCGATGTCGCCAGAATGCTAATTGCGACGTCAAAGTCAGTTTGTTAAACTCGTTTATTGCCTTTTTCTGTCTCACAATGGCGGAATACGTCCTAGGTGACGCTTTATTTGCCACCGGTCGTTTTATTTGATTTTGCGAGAGGACAAGACAGTCTTTTTTGGAATTGAAGAAGGCATTGTGAATGTTGTTCCCTGATTGTTCTTTATGAGGGAATGATAATATTATGAAATAAATAAATAAATAACAACATCGTCGTTGGTACGGCCATGTTATACGGAAACCGGCCCGCTACGTGGGAAACAAATGTCTCACCATGCCACCACCGCCGGGTCCCGGAAGAAGGGGCAGGCCCAAGAAGTGCTGGCTTGGCGTCGTTGAAGATGACATGCGTGCCAATGGTCTTTCCACCCAGGATGCCCAAGACCGTGCGAAGTGGAGTAGGTGCAGCAGGAAAGCGGACCCTGGACTCCGAGGCAACAGCCGAGGATGCGACCGGGACAAACGCTAGGATGATGATGATGACATTGATCGGACCCCGTGTTAAGTAGCTTAAGCACTTGTGTTACAGACATCAGAATCATCAGTGGTATTACAAATATACTTAAATAGATACATATGTATAACACCCAGACTGTTGGAAAGACTTAATTATCGTCTCTCTCTCTCTCTCGATCTATAATTTTATCGTTCATTATGGTTACATCGACAGTGGATCCCAGTGTATGCAGCGACTATGATCCTGATTTGACAAGCCAGGTAATTACTCATACATCGGAGCGACAGCCATCTGACCTCCAAAACCCTTACAAGTAAAAACAAAGAATTTTTGGACCAAACTCGCGAAATATCTATCGACACACAATATGAACTCAAAAAAAAAGAAGTAAAAAGCAAGATAGGAACATACGTATTTATTTTCGAAACAGACGCTCTCTAATTGGTAAAACAAAAGCTTTCAACTCTTTTATTCTTTTAACACTGTTGTATGGAGATACACGTAGGAATTGAAGCGGTATATCAGTTTTTCCACTGACTATTAGTATTCTGAATGTGTTCGCGAGGTTCGTTATCTATTATCGACTATGTTGAACTTGTTTTTCTAGTTTTTATCACATGTTTCGTTTGCGAGGCTTGTGCGGATTTTAGAAGTTGTCTTTCGGAATGCAGAACCAATCTTAGCAGCGACCAGAAAAAGAAGAAGAAACATAAAGAACTATTTTAAAAATTATTGGAAGACTATCCTATTCTCCTGTGTTTAAATTCATCCACTTTAAAAAGTGGTCCTTCGAGCCGCATGCAAAGGACGGAAGTTGGAGTCAAGCAGGTATGTAAAAGTGGTAATAATAATATTCATGTTCCTGTCTATTATCATCAAAAGCCTAGTAGTAGCAGAATGCCAGATCACATATCAATTCAATGTACAATGTACATTCTCCAATAATAGGCGCGGAGCAGAATTTCCATCTGTTTCAAAAAGTGGTCCTTCGCGCCGGATGCAAAGGACGAAAAACTTGAAGATGTTTGTCACAAGGAGTCAAGCAGGAATGTGAGGTAATATAATTATGCATGTTCCTGTCTATCATCAAAAGCTAAGCACTGGCAGAACGCCTGAGCACATATCAAATCAATGTACAGTTTATGTACCTACATTCTCCAATAATAGGCGCAGAGAGAATTCCCGACCCGCGGCACTGTAATAATGCTGTGAACCCTGACATGTATTGAATAGGAAATGCATGTTACATCGTCTAGTAGCGTCTAGTGGACTGGAAATGGCAGATTTATGAGACATTTTTTGCTGACAACTGAGGCTACTTCGATAGTTTCCAACGAATAAACGAGTAGTTTTTCAAATGTCCTACCCATAGTTTTATGCGCTCTGAAATTGGCACTAAAATTTGAAGCGACTGTTGCTTCTTATCGCAGTTACAGCTTGTTGAAACGTAAGTTCGTCATGTAAAACAAAATAAGAATCTATGTTTATATAATGCGTGTGCGAGATAGAAAAATAAATCTAAGCTATAACTAGGTTCGGTAATGATTAAATTGGCAACTTTTAAACAGGCCCTGCTGCTGACAATCATTACCCAAAATCGATAGCGATTTCTTTTTAAAAATCAGAGTTTTAACAGGACCTGCTTCAATGACTTAATAAAGGCTAATTACCCTACCGCGATACATTTTCCAATAAAAGTTGCGTTCAATTACTTCGTAATAACCCCCTTCTCACCGTTACGTCGGTTGAAAACTGCAACTTTATATCCTTCCTGTAAATTGACGGAGGTAGTCCACTACGAACACCCATATTCTGAGCACTGACTTAGTGCACTTATTGAAATTATGGGCAGGCTCCTCAATTTTATATGAAAAGCCAAATATATAAATAGGTTCTCAAAGCGGACAAGGGTGCTCGATTTGAAGGTGCTCAAATATAAAATTAAACATTATAAATGAATTCCTCGGACTGACTCACCAATTGCCGAGCCCCAAACTAAGCTTGAAACTTGTAATATGGATGCTAGGGAACGGATAGACATACTAAAATACTTACAATAGACTTAAATTTATTCATTTCACACCTAGACAGATATAAGAACAGATACGTTTATGAACACAAACGTTTGTACAGTACACACCAAGCCGACTGGCATCGCATCATATATTGGGTGCCCAAAGTGGATTACTTAAATTGAAGGCACCGACGGTATCAAACTACGTTATGCCCTTAAATCCATTGAGCGCTGCGGCTGCAGCTGCAAATTGCATCTACGTCGTGCAAGTTAATTTAATTCACATTGCACTATAATATAATTTTGCTATAAGAAATCATCGTGGCTTAATAATTCGTAGCTTCGAAGATAGCGAGTATACAATGAATGTCGTAATAAGTTCCATTTTCCTCGATAATTACTTAGACAACGACCAGATATTTTAGTTTCATAACTACTACAAAAATTAAATTAAATTAAATTATGAGAAATAGTAAGAAACCTGGGTGGTTAATTTTTAATTACCACGTTGATAATAAACGTATAAATAAGAAATTTCTTGAGATCGACCTAGTAACTTCTCAAATACTCATCTCTTTGCATTAAGAGAGCACTCATTGACATGCTAAACATCATTCAGATATTTCTAGTTGATATTTCAGATACGTACCTACACTTTTCACGATAAAAATCTGAAAGCCCTAAACATTTCACGAGCACACTTCAAAATGTCAAAACAGTTAAAACCCTGTTAATACGTTCCATCGTAATAAACTCTTCAATCTATCGACGCGTTCTTTGAACAGATAATTAAATCACTAGCCAACGTATGCTAGTAATAGTTTTATCGAGATTCTAGGAAACTTAATTGGGTCAAAGCAGTGGTGTTCCAACGTTGAGCACGTCCATGAAATTCACACTGGTTTTTTCCGTTCTTTCGATGTTATTTTAGTTCGTGGAGTAAGGAGATTTTGCAACAGAATAAATTTTATTAAACTTGTAATGTCTAGGGACAAGGTGAAATAAACAAACAAACGGCAACTATAATGCGCGAAACATGCTTTATATTTATAGGTCACTAGTTTTACCCGCGGCTTTGTCCGCGAGGAATTAAGACATAAAAATCTGTTCAGAACTTTCAGCGTGATTGACGATTATCAAGATCCCTGTTTTGTCCCATGGGAGCATTTTATCGAGATAAAAAATAGCCTATCACCTAAGTCAGCCCCTCTTTACCACATTAAAAATCGTTTAGTAGTTTCAGCGTGATTGACGGAAGGACGAAAATATCCGAACAAGCAAACATTCACATTTATAATGTAAGTATGATTGCCCACGCATAAACCATCATAGTCAGCAATACCAAGATTTATACTGTTTATACAGTTTTAAGTGTTTTTTTACTTTAGTTTATTCACTTAAATCATAAATTTAAATTAGTAAACAGTACATTTAACAGCTTCACTGCTTTTTACGACCAATACCGCGTTTTCCCAAAGTCAATTAACTGGTTCCTTCTTTAATAACGCTCTTTATAGTTCTTAAAGGATTGATGGAGCGTTTCAAGGGGAGTTAAATTTTTTATGACCTGAAAGATCTTTTTGAATGCCCCATCTGAAGAGAATGAGAATATTGCATTTGGATAATACGTTAAATCGACGAATGAATAACAATGTGTAGTCTCTCAGAAACATAAAGACCCATTGAAAATGTGGTTGTTACGACTTTACGCTTTAGAAATAATATCATGCATGAGTACAAATGTCGATGTTAATCACACAAACATTTGCCCCTAGCGGGATGCAAACCCGCGACCCTTGGTTTTTTAGCCCGTGTCTTTAACCACTAGAACAAAGGGGCAGGTCTCATGAACAAATAGCACCCTGTGTCTTGTTATACAGTTATTATTTAAACTACGAAAATAGGGTTTTGTTGCCGTACCGATAGAGTTGGGATAGATGATTAGTTCGGGCGTAATGGGTCCAATGGTAATTAATTTACATGACATTGATACCCTGTGTGCAGATGAGCGACAATACCGCAAAACCAATTAATTATCCAAGATTCTGGAAACAAATTAACTGTCTGTGCTTGGGTAATATTCAAACGACTATACGAGATATGTTATTTTGTTCACATCAAATTTTGTTGACAAAATTATGAAGTCGTACTTTGGTAGGAAATGTACATTTTCCTATAAGAAATAAGTAGAAAAGTAGAAAGTTTACAAAGAATCGTTTTTATTTGGTTTTTATATTATTTTTTAACCAAGACTTACAGCCAAGTCGGCTGAAGTAATATTTTAGATATCAATTCTGTGAATGGGGTCACGTCTTTGACCGTGGAAGAATTTTAGGAATTTATCTCCTCAGTTTACAGTTTACAGTACCGATAAAAAAATTATAATAAATTAATTCCTTGGATTTACACACCAAGTACAACGGATGTTAGAAAACGGATAGATATACTTAAATACTTTTATAAACATCCATGACTCGAGTAAAAATGCCGATGTTCATTACACAAACATTTGCCCATAGCGGGATTCGAATCCGTGACCCTTGGTTTTGTAGCCAGGGTTTCTGGTTACTAGACTAACGGGCCCGTCATATTTTGCTTACAAGGAAGCTTACTGTGGTCATGAGTTCAGGTAAATTAAAAGGTGATAAAAATAACTGTTTATTTTTTATAATAATAATATCTCAGATTTATATTTTTTAGGAAAAAAAAGGATATTGAATTAATTTTAACAGTTAAAGAAGAAATTTAATAAAGCATTTTTAGAAACTAGAAAGCAAATCTAGGTCCCGATGATTTTGCATTCTAAGAACAAATTATGCAAGATAGCAATGCAGTCTTCTCGTCGGATCCTGAGAGCCACTTGCCGTCGCTTCGTCAGCGGATAAGTATTAGTCTGGAACTGAAATGAATGACCTTACCGTTTGCTTGCATCAGAGATGAAGATTACAGCTTAATTTCAAGCCATAATCCTCAGTAACCTACAGCTATAACGCCGAAACTATAATGGTACAATTTCAGTTCTAATTTTTGGCATTGTCAGAATTCGTTTTCATTACGGTTTCGAATATGAGGATTACAGCTTGAACGACACCGATTTTTGGGTCTTGTAAATTCTACAAAAAATAATTTCATAAAAATGCGAATATCTCGAAAACGGTGCGTCCTACGTCAAATCTGATGGAATTTTTGGCCCCCCTTTTATGAAAACCCCTCTAGGACCTTGAGATCTCTCCGATGGATATGGCGATGATGATGAATGATGATGATGATGATGACGATCATCCAAATACGCTAAAGTTCGAGTGAGACTTTCAGTCTACCTATGTATATCATCATTGACAACTGCCTCCGTGGCGCAGTGGCTAGTAGGTCTCATTTCAATGCGGCGGCCGCGCCGGAGGTCCTGGGTTCGAATCCCGGGTCGGACCGATGAAATTTTGTCTGTTTCCCTGTTGTGATAACACAGATACCAGAGTTTGGAAATTGGCGTTGTAATTACACCCCCTTGCTTGACGTTCAAGCCATAATCGTCAGTAACCTACAGCTATAACGCCGAAACTATAATGGAACTACTTTTTTTACTGGTGGTACTATTTGAGTACTAATTTTTGGCATTGTCAAAATTCGTTTTCATTACGGTTTCAAATATGAGGATTACAGCTTGAACGACACCGATTTTCGGGTCTTGTAAATTCGACAAAAAATAATTTCATAAAAATGCGAATATCTCGAAAACGGTGCGTCCTACGTCAAATCTGATGGAATTTTTGGCCCCCCTTTTATGAAAACCCCTCTAGGACCTTGAGATCTCTCCGATGGATATGGCGATGATGATGAATGATGATGATGATGATGACGATCATCCAAATACGCTAAAGTTCGAGTGAGACTTGCAGTCTACCTATGTATATCATCATTGACAACTGCCTCCGTGGCGCAGTGGCTAGTAGGTCTCACTTCAATGCGGCGGACGCGCCGGAGGTCCTGGGTTCGAATCCCGGGTCGGACCGATGAAATTTTGTCTGTTTCCCTGTTGTGATAACACAGATACCAGAGTTTGGAAATTGGCGTTGTAATTACACCCCCTTGCTTGACGTTCAAGCCATAATCGTCAGTAACCTACAGCTATAACGCCGAAACTATAATGGAACTACTTTTTTTACTGGTGGTACTATTTGAGTACTTATTTTTGGCATTGTCAAAATTCGTTTTCATTACGGTTTCAAATATGAGGATTACAGCTTGAACGACACCGATTTTCGGGTCTTGTAAATTCGACAAAAAATAATTTCATAAAAATGAGAATATCTCGAAAACGGTGCGTCCTACGTCAAATCTGATGGAATTTTTGGCCCCCCTTTTATGAAAACCCCTCTAGGACCTTGAGATCTCTCCGATGGATATGGCGATGATGATGAATGATGATGATGATGATGACGATCATCCAAATACGCTAAAGTTCGAGTGAGACTTGCAGTCTACCTATGTATATCATCATTGACAACTGCCTCCGTGGCGCAGTGGCTAGTAGGTCTCACTTCAATGCGGCGGACGCGCCGGAGGTCCTGGGTTCGAATCCCGGGTCGGACCGATGAAATTTTGTCTGTTTCCCTGTTGTGATAACACAGATACCAGAGTTTGGAAATTGGCGTTGTAATTACACCCCCTTGCTTGACGTTCAAGCCATAATCGTCAGTAACCTACAGCTATAACGCCGAAACTATAATGGTACTAGTTTTTTTACTGGTGGTACTATTTGAGTACTTATTTTTGGCATTGTCAAAATTCGTTTTCATTACGGTTTCAAATATGAGGATTACAGCTTGAACGACACCGATTTTCGGGTCTTGTAAATTCGACAAAAAATAATTTCATAAAAATGCGAATATCTCGAAAACGGTGCGTCCTACGTCAAATCTGATGGAATTTTTGGCCCCCCTTTTATGAAAACCCCTCTAGGACCTTGAGATCTCTCCGATGGATATGGCGATGATGATGAATGATGATGATGATGATGACGATCATCCAAATACGCTAAAGTTCGAGTGAGACTTTCAGTCTACCTATGTATATCATCATTGACAACTGCCTCCGTGGCGCAGTGGCTAGTAGGTCTCACTTCAATGCGGCGGACGCGCCGGAGGTCCTGGGTTCGAATCCCGGGTCGGACCGATGAAATTTTGTCTGTTTCCCTGTTGTGATAACACAGATACCAGAGTTTGGAAATTGGCGTTGTAATTACACCCCCTTGCTTGACGTTCAAGCCATAATCGTCAGTAACCTACAGCTATAACGCCGAAACTATAATGGTACTAGTTTTTTTACTGGTGGTACTATTTGAGTACTTATTTTTGGCATTGTCAAAATTCGTTTTCATTACGGATTCAAATATGAGGATTACAGCTTGAACGACACCGATTTTCGGGTCTTGTAAATTCGACAAAAAATAATTTCATAAAAATGCGAATATCTCGAAAACGGTGCGTCCTACGTCAAATCTGATGGAATTTTTGGCCCCCCTTTTATGAAAACCCCTCTAGGACCTTGAGATCTCTCCGATGGATATGGCGATGATGATGAATGATGATGATGATGATGACGATCATCCAAATACGCTAAAGTTCGAGTGAGACTTTCAGTCTACCTATGTATATCATCATTGACAACTGCCTCCGTGGCGCAGTGGCTAGTAGGTCTCACTTCAATGCGGCGGACGCGCCGGAGGTCCTGGGTTCGAATCCCGGGTCGGACCGATGAAATTTTGTCTGTTTCCCTGTTGTGATAACACAGATACCAGAGTTTGGAAATTGGCGTTGTAATTACACCCCCTTGCTTGACGTTCAAGCCATAATCGTCAGTAACCTACAGCTATAACGCCGAAACTATAATGGTACTACTTTTTTTACTGGTGGTACTATTTGAGTACTAATTTTTGGCATTGTCAAAATTCGTTTTCATTACGGTTTCAAATATGAGGATTACAGCTTGAACGACACCGATTTTCGGGTCTTGTAAATTCGACAAAAAATAATTTCATAAAAATGCGAATATCTCGAAAACGGTGCGTCCTACGTCAAATCTGATGGAATTTTTGGCCCCCCTTTTATGAAAACCCCTCTAGGACCTTGAGATCTCTCCGATGGATATGGCGATGATGATGAATGATGATGATGATGATGACGATCATCCAAATACGCTAAAGTTCGAGTGAGACTTTCAGCCTACCTATGTATATCATCATTGACAACTGCCTCCGTGGCGCAGTGGCTAGTAGGTCTCACTTCAATGCGGCGGACGCGCCGGAGGTCCTGGGTTCGAATCCCGGGTCGGACCGATGAAATTTTGTCTGTTTCCCTGTTGTGATAACACAGATACCAGAGTTTGGAAATTGGCGTTGTAATTACACCCCCTTGCTTGACGTTCAAGCCATAATCGTCAGTAACCTACAGCTATAACGCCGAAACTATAATGGTACTACTTTTTTTACTGGTGGTACTATTTGAGTACTTATTTTTGGCATTGTCAAAATTCGTTTTCATTACGGTTTCAAATATGAGGATTACAGCTTGAACGACACCGATTTTCGGGTCTTGTAAATTCGACAAAAAATAATTTCATAAAAATGCGAATATCTCGAAAACGGTGCGTCCTACGTCAAATCTGATGGAATTTTTGGCCCCCCTTTTATGAAAACCCCTCTAGGACCTTGAGATCTCTCCGATGGATATGGCGATGATGATGAATGATGATGATGATGATGACGATCATCCAAATACGCTAAAGTTCGAGTGAGACTTTCAGTCTACCTATGTATATCATCATTGACAACTGCCTCCGTGGCGCAGTGGCTAGTAGGTCTCACTTCAATGCGGCGGACGCGCCGGAGGTCCTGGGTTCGAATCCCGGGTCGGACCGATGAAATTTTGTCTGTTTCCCTGTTGTGATAACACAGATACAAGAGTTTGGAAATTGGCGGTGTAATTACACCCCCTTGCTTGACGTTCAAGCCATATTCGTCAGTAACCTACAGCTATAACGCCGAAACTATAATGGTACTACTTTTTTTACTGGTGGTACTATTTGAGTACTTATTTTTGGCATTGTCAAAATTCGTTTTCATTACGGTTTCAAATATGAGGATTACAGCTTGAACGACACCGATTTTCGGGTCTTGTAAATTCGACAAAAAATAATTTCATAAAAATGCGAATATCTCGAAAACGGTGCGTCCTACGTCAAATCTGATGGAATTTTTGGCCCCCCTTTTATGAAAACCCCTCTAGGACCTTGAGATCTCTCCGATGGATATGGCGATGATGATGAATGATGATGATGATGATGACGATCATCCAAATACGCTAAAGTTCGAGTGAGACTTTCAGTCTACCTATGTATATCATCATTGACAACTGCCTCCGTGGCGCAGTGGCTAGTAGGTCTCACTTCAATGCGGCGGACGCGCCGGAGGTCCTGGGTTCGAATCCCGGGTCGGACCGATGAAATTTTGTCTGTTTCCCTGTTGTGATAACACAGATACCAGAGTTTGGAAATTGGCGTTGTAATTACACCCCCTTGCTTGACGTTCAAGCCATAATCGTCAGTAACCTACAGCTATAACGCCGAAACTATAATGGTACTACTTTTTTTACTGGTGGTACTATTTGAGTACTAATTTTTGGCATTGTCAAAATTCGTTTTCATTACGGTTTCAAATATGAGGATTACAGCTTGAACGACACCGATTTTCGGGTCTTGTAAATTCGACAAAAAATAATTTCATAAAAATGCGAATATCTCGAAAACGGTGCGTCCTACGTCAAATCTGATGGAATTTTTGGCCCCCCTTTTATGAAAACCCCTCTAGGACCTTGAGATCTCTCCGATGGATATGGCGATGATGATGAATGATGATGATGATGATGACGATCATCCAAATACGCTAAAGTTCGAGTGAGACTTTCAGTCTACCTATGTATATCATCATTGACAACTGCCTCCGTGGCGCAGTGGCTAGTAGGTCTCACTTCAATGCGGCGGACGCGCCGGAGGTCCTGGGTTCGAATCCCGGGTCGGACCGATGAAATTTTGTCTGTTTCCCTGTTGTGATAACACAGATACCAGAGTTTGGAAATTGGCGTTGTAATTACACCCCCTTGCTTGACGTTCAAGCCATAATCGTCAGTAACCTACAGCTATAACGCCGAAACTATAATGGTACTAGTTTTTTTACTGGTGGTACTATTTGAGTACTTATTTTTGGCATTGTCAAAATTCGTTTTCATTACGGTTTCAAATATGAGGATTACAGCTTGAACGACACCGATTTTCGGGTCTTGTAAATTCGACAAAAAATAATTTCATAAAAATGCGAATATCTCGAAAACGGTGCGTCCTACGTCAAATCTGATGGAATTTTTGGCCCCCCTTTTATGAAAACCCCTCTAGGACCTTGAGATCTCTCCGATGGATATGGCGATGATGATGAATGATGATGATGATGATGACGATCATCCAAATACGCTAAAGTTCGAGTGAGACTTTCAGTCTACCTATGTATATCATCATTGAGAACTGCCTCCGTGGCGCAGTGGCTAGTAGGTCTCACTTCAATGCGGCGGACGCGCCGGAGGTCCTGGGTTCGAATCCCGGGTCGGACCGATGAAATTTTGTCTGTTTCCCTGTTGTGATAACACAGATACCAGAGTTTGGAAATTGGCGTTGTAATTACACCCCCTTGCTTGACGTTCAAGCCATAATCGTCAGTAACCTACAGCTATAACGCCGAAACTATAATGGTACTAGTTTTTTTACTGGTGGTACTATTTGAGTACTTATTTTTGGCATTGTCAAAATTCGTTTTCATTACGGATTCAAATATGAGGATTACAGCTTGAACGACACCGATTTTCGGGTCTTGTAAATTCGACAAAAAATAATTTCATAAAAATGCGAATATCTCGAAAACGGTGCGTCCTACGTCAAATCTGATGGAATTTTTGGCCCCCCTTTTATGAAAACCCCTCTAGGACCTTGAGATCTCTCCGATGGATATGGCGATGATGATGAATGATGATGATGATGATGACGATCATCCAAATACGCTAAAGTTCGAGTGAGACTTTCAGTCTACCTATGTATATCATCATTGACAACTGCCTCCGTGGCGCAGTGGCTAGTAGGTCTCACTTCAATGCGGCGGACGCGCCGGAGGTCCTGGGTTCGAATCCCGGGTCGGACCGATGAAATTTTGTCTGTTTCCCTGTTGTGATTAGTGATGTGCCGGATCGCTAAAAATGAAGATCCGCGGATACGGATCTGAATACGGATATTTAGTGTCAAGATCCGCGGATACGGATACGGATACGGATCTTCAATTTCTCATAAGATTAGTGTCGCCGGCCGCGCGCGGCCTTGAAAAGTTTTTTTTAAAGCTGCTCTAATTTTGTCTGTGATTACTGGCTCATGTAAGCTAATTTTTAAACTTTATGTGACACATAGTATTAATTTACTTTATTAGAATTAACATTTAATTTGATTTATTTTTGGTTTCCTCGTGATCTCATTCTTATAAAAGTGATTTATTACTTTCTATCGTATTGATATCATAATTATAAACAGAAGGTTTAAGTTTTAGTTTTTTTTATTGACATAAAAAATATCATTATGGTATGTTATAACTTGCTATAATATTTCTGAACCTAATTATATATAAAAGAAGTTTTCAGTTTAAGTTTTGTTTTGACCATGATTGTTATAAAAGTATGTTATAACTTGATTTGATATTGACCTCATTTAATTATAGAAAACAATAATTATGTTTTAGTTATTTCACTGACCTAAAAGTAAAGTTTTAACTTGTTCTCATTATAAAAATCTATGTATCTAAATGTTTGCAATATATAGGCGCAAAATATATGATTATTTAAAAAAACTAGCTGGGTTATTTATTATTTCTACCTGATGATTAACTGAAAAAGATCCGTAAAAGATCCGCGTGTAAAGTAACGGATACGGATACGGATACGGATTTTTATTTTTCCTCGGATATCCGCGGATACGGATACGGATACGGATATTCGGAACATCACTAGTTGTGATAACACAGATACCAGAGTTTGGAAATTGGCGTTGTAATTACACCCCCTTGCTTGACGTTCAAGCCATAATCGTCAGTAACCTACAGCTATAACGCCGAAACTATAATGGTACTAGTTTTTTTACTGGTGGTACTATTTGAGTACTTATTTTTGGCATTGTCAAAATTCGTTTTCATTACGGTTTCAAATATGAGGATTACAGCTTGAACGACACCGATTTTCGGGTCTTGTAAATTCGACAAAAAATAATTTCATAAAAATGCGAATATCTCGAAAACGGTGCGTCCTACGTCAAATCTGATGGAATTTTTGGCCCCCCTTTTATGAAAACCCCTCTAGGACCTTGAGATCTCTCCGATGGATATGGCGATGATGATGAATGATGATGATGATGATGACGATCATCCAAATACGCTAAAGTTCGAGTGAGACTTTCAGTCTACCTATGTATATCATCATTGACAACTGCCTCCGTGGCGCAGTGGCTAGTAGGTCTCACTTCAATGCGGCGGACGCGCCGGAGGTCCTGGGTTCGAATCCCGGGTCGGACCGATGAAATTTTGTCTGTTTCCCTGTTGTGATAACACAGATACCAGAGTTTGGAAATTGGCGTTGTAATAACACCCCCTTGCTTGACGTTCAAGCCATAATCGTCAGTAACCTACAGCTATAACGCCGAAACTATAATGGTACTACTTTTTTTACTGGTGGTACTATTTGAGTACTAATTTTTGGCATTGTCAAAATTCGTTTTCATTACGGTTTCAAATATGAGGATTACAGCTTGAACGACACCGATTTTCGGGTCTTGTAAATTCGACAAAAAATAATTTCATAAAAATGCGAATATCTCGAAAACGGTGCGTCCTACGTCAAATCTGATGGAATTTTTGGCCCCCCTTTTATGAAAACCCCTCTAGGACCTTGAGATCTCTCCGATGGATATGGCGATGATGATGAATGATGATGATGATGATGACGATCATCCAAATACGCTAAAGTTCGAGTGAGACTTTCAGTCTACCTATGTATATCATCATTGACAACTGCCTCCGTGGCGCAGTGGCTAGTAGGTCTCACTTCAATGCGGCGGACGCGCCGGAGGTCCTGGGTTCGAATCCCGGGTCGGACCGATGAAATTTTGTCTGTTTCCCTGTTGTGATAACACAGATACCAGAGTTTGGAAATTGGCGTTGTAATTACACCCCCTTGCTTGACGTTCAAGCCATAATCGTCAGTAACCTACAGCTATAACGCCGAAACTATAATGGTACTACTTTTTTTACTGGTGGTACTATTTGAGTACTAATTTTTGGCATTGTCAAAATTCGTTTTCATTACGGTTTCAAATATGAGGATTACAGCTTGAACGACACCGATTTTCGGGTCTTGTAAATTCGACAAAAAATAATTTCATAAAAATGCGAATATCTCGAAAACGGTGCGTCCTACGTCAAATCTGATGGAATTTTTGGCCCCCCTTTTAAGAAAATCCCTCTAGGACCTTGAGATCTCTCCGATGGATATGGCGATGATGATGAATGATGATGATGATGATGACGATCATCCAAATACGCTAAAGTTCGAGTGAGACTTTCAGTCTACCTATGTATATCATCATTGACAACTGCCTCCGTGGCGCAGTGGCTAGTAGGTCTCACTTCAATGCGGCGGACGCGCCGGAGGTCCTGGGTTCGAATCCCGGGTCGGACCGATGAAATTTTGTCTGTTTCCCTGTTGTGATAACACAGATACCAGAGTTTGGAAATTGGCGTTGTAATTACACCCCCTTGCTTGACGTTCAAGCCATAATCGTCAGTAACCTACAGCTATAACGCCGAAACTATAATGGTACTAGTTTTTTTACTGGTGGTACTATTTGAGTACTTATTTTTGGCATTGTCAAAATTCGTTTTCATTACGGTTTCAAATATGAGGATTACAGCTTGAACGACACCGATTTTCGGGTCTTGTAAATTCGACAAAAAATAATTTCATAAAAATGCGAATATCTCGAAAACGGTGCGTCCTACGTCAAATCTGATGGAATTTTTGGCCCCCCTTTTATGAAAACCCCTCTAGGACCTTGAGATCTCTCCGATGGATATGGCGATGATGATGAATGATGATGATGATGATGACGATCATCCAAATACGCTAAAGTTCGAGTGAGACTTTCAGTCTACCTATGTATATCATCATTGACAACTGCCTCCGTGGCGCAGTGGCTAGTAGGTCTCACTTCAATGCGGCGGACGCGCCGGAGGTCCTGGGTTCGAATCCCGGGTCGGACCGATGAAATTTTGTCTGTTTCCCTGTTGTGATAACACAGATACCAGAGTTTGGAAATTGGCGTTGTAATTACACCCCCTTGCTTGACGTTCAAGCCATAATCGTCAGTAACCTACAGCTATAACGCCGAAACTATAATGGTACTACTTTTTTTACTGGTGGTACTATTTGAGTACTAATTTTTGGCATTGTCAAAATTCGTTTTCATTACGGTTTCAAATATGAGGATTACAGCTTGAACGACACCGATTTTCGGGTCTTGTAAATTCGACAAAAAATAATTTCATAAAAATGCGAATATCTCGAAAACGGTGCGTCCTACGTCAAATCTGATGGAATTTTTGGCCCCCCTTTTATGAAAACCCCTCTAGGACCTTGAGATCTCTCCGATGGATATGGCGATGATGATGAATGATGATGATGATGATGACGATCATCCAAATACGCTAAAGTTCGAGTGAGACTTTCAGTCTACCTATGTATATCATCATTGACAACTGCCTCCGTGGCGCAGTGGCTAGTAGGTCTCACTTCAATGCGGCGGACGCGCCGGAGGTCCTGGGTTCGAATCCCGGGTCGGACCGATGAAATTTTGTCTGTTTCCCTGTTGTGATAACACAGATACCAGAGTTTGGAAATTGGCGTTGTAATTACACCCCCTTGCTTGACGTTCAAGCCATAATCGTCAGTAACCTACAGCTATAACGCCGAAACTATAATGGTACTAGTTTTTTTACTGGTGGTACTATTTGAGTACTTATTTTTGGCATTGTCAAAATTCGTTTTCATTACGGTTTCAAATATGAGGATTACAGCTTGAACGACACCGATTTTCGGGTCTTGTAAATTCGACAAAAAATAATTTCATAAAAATGCGAATATCTCGAAAACGGTGCGTCCTACGTCAAATCTGATGGAATTTTTGGCCCCCCTTTTATGAAAACCCCTCTAGGACCTTGAGATCTCTCCGATGGATATGGCGATGATGATGAATGATGATGATGATGATGACGATCATCCAAATACGCTAAAGTTCGAGTGAGACTTTCAGTCTACCTATGTATATCATCATTGACAACTGCCTCCGTGGCGCAGTGGCTAGTAGGTCTCACTTCAATGCGGCGGACGCGCCGGAGGTCCTGGGTTCGAATCCCGGGTCGGACCGATGAAATTTTGTCTGTTTCCCTGTTGTGATAACACAGATACCAGAGTTTGGAAATTGGCGTTGTAATTACACCCCCTTGCTTGACGTTCAAGCCATAATCGTCAGTAACCTACAGCTATAACGCCGAAACTATAATGGTACTAGTTTTTTTACTGGTGGTACTATTTGAGTACTTATTTTTGGCATTGTCAAAATTCGTTTTCATTACGGTTTCAAATATGAGGATTACAGCTTGAACGACACCGATTTTCGGGTCTTGTAAATTCGACAAAAAATAATTTCATAAAAATGCGAATATCTCGAAAACGGTGCGTCCTACGTCAAATCTGATGGAATTTTTGGCCCCCCTTTTATGAAAACCCCTCTAGGACCTTGAGATCTCTCCGATGGATATGGCGATGATGATGAATGATGATGATGATGATGACGATCATCCAAATACGCTAAAGTTCGAGTGAGACTTTCAGTCTACCTATGTATATCATCATTGACAACTGCCTCCGTGGCGCAGTGGCTAGTAGGTCTCACTTCAATGCGGCGGACGCGCCGGAGGTCCTGGGTTCGAATCCCGGGTCGGACCGATGAAATTTTGTCTGTTTCCCTGTTGTGATAACACAGATACCAGAGTTTGGAAATTGGCGTTGTAATTACACCCCCTTGCTTGACGTTCAAGCCATAATCGTCAGTAACCTACAGCTATAACGCCGAAACTATAATGGTACTACTTTTTTTACTGGTGGTACTATTTGAGTACTAATTTTTGGCATTGTCAAAATTCGTTTTCATTACGGTTTCAAATATGAGGATTACAGCTTGAACGACACCGATTTTCGGGTCTTGTAAATTCGACAAAAAATAATTTCATAAAAATGCGAATATCTCGAAAACGGTGCGTCCTACGTCAAATCTGATGGAATTTTTGGCCCCCCTTTTATGAAAACCCCTCTAGGACCTTGAGATCTCTCCGATGGATATGGCGATGATGATGAATGATGATGATGATGATGACGATCATCCAAATACGCTAAAGTTCGAGTGAGACTTTCAGTCTACCTATGTATATCATCATTGACAACTGCCTCCGTGGCGCAGTGGCTAGTAGGTCTCACTTCAATGCGGCGGACGCGCCGGAGGTCCTGGGTTCGAATCCCGGGTCGGACCGATGAAATTTTGTCTGTTTCCCTGTTGTGATAACACAGATACCAGAGTTTGGAAATTGGCGTTGTAATTACACCCCCTTGCTTGACGTTCAAGCCATAATCGTCAGTAACCTACAGCTATAACGCCGAAACTATAATGGTACTAGTTTTTTTACTGGTGGTACTATTTGAGTACTTATTTTTGGCATTGTCAAAATTCGTTTTCATTACGGTTTCAAATATGAGGATTACAGCTTGAACGACACCGATTTTCGGGTCTTGTAAATTCGACAAAAAATAATTTCATAAAAATGCGAATATCTCGAAAACGGTGCGTCCTACGTCAAATCTGATGGAATTTTTGGCCCCCCTTTTATGAAAACCCCTCTAGGACCTTGAGATCTCTCCGATGGATATGGCGATGATGATGAATGATGATGATGATGATGACGATCATCCAAATACGCTAAAGTTCGAGTGAGACTTTCAGTCTACCTATGTATATCATCATTGAGAACTGCCTCCGTGGCGCAGTGGCTAGTAGGTCTCACTTCAATGCGGCGGACGCGCCGGAGGTCCTGGGTTCGAATCCCGGGTCGGACCGATGAAATTTTGTCTGTTTCCCTGTTGTGATAACACAGATACCAGAGTTTGGAAATTGGCGTTGTAATTACACCCCCTTGCTTGACGTTCAAGCCATAATCGTCAGTAACCTACAGCTATAACGCCGAAACTATAATGGTACTACTTTTTTTACTGGTGGTACTATTTGAGTACTAATTTTTGGCATTGTCAAAATTCGTTTTCATTACGGTTTCAAATATGAGGATTACAGCTTGAACGACACCGATTTTCGGGTCTTGTAAATTCGACAAAAAATAATTTCATAAAAATGCGAATATCTCGAAAACGGTGCGTCCTACGTCAAATCTGATGGAATTTTTGGCCCCCCTTTTATGAAAACCCCTCTAGGACCTTGAGATCTCTCCGATGGATATGGCGATGATGATGAATGATGATGATGATGATGACGATCATCCAAATACGCTAAAGTTCGAGTGAGACTTTCAGTCTACCTATGTATATCATCATTGACAACTGCCTCCGTGGCGCAGTGGCTAGTAGGTCTCACTTCAATGCGGCGGACGCGCCGGAGGTCCTGGGTTCGAATCCCGGGTCGGACCGATGAAATTTTGTCTGTTTCCCTGTTGTGATAACACAGATACCAGAGTTTGGAAATTGGCGTTGTAATTACACCCCCTTGCTTGACGTTCAAGCCATAATCGTCAGTAACCTACAGCTATAACGCCGAAACTATAATGGTACTAGTTTTTTTACTGGTGGTACTATTTGAGTACTTATTTTTGGCATTGTCAAAATTCGTTTTCATTACGGTTTCAAATATGAGGATTACAGCTTGAACGACACCGATTTTCGGGTCTTGTAAATTCGACAAAAAATAATTTCATAAAAATGCGAATATCTCGAAAACGGTGCGTCCTACGTCAAATCTGATGGAATTTTTGGCCCCCCTTTTATGAAAACCCCTCTAGGACCTTGAGATCTCTCCGATGGATATGGCGATGATGATGAATGATGATGATGATGATGACGATCATCCAAATACGCTAAAGTTCGAGTGAGACTTTCAGTCTACCTATGTATATCATCATTGAGAACTGCCTCCGTGGCGCAGTGGCTAGTAGGTCTCACTTCAATGCGGCGGACGCGCCGGAGGTCCTGGGTTCGAATCCCGGGTCGGACCGATGAAATTTTGTCTGTTTCCCTGTTGTGATAACACAGATACCAGAGTTTGGAAATTGGCGTTGTAATTACACCCCCTTGCTTGACGTTCAAGCCATAATCGTCAGTAACCTACAGCTATAACGCCGAAACTATAATGGTACTACTTTTTTTACTGGTGGTACTATTTGAGTACTAATTTTTGGCATTGTCAAAATTCGTTTTCATTACGGTTTCAAATATGAGGATTACAGCTTGAACGACACCGATTTTCGGGTCTTGTAAATTCGACAAAAAATAATTTCATAAAAATGCGAATATCTCGAAAACGGTGCGTCCTACGTCAAATCTGATGGAATTTTTGGCCCCCCTTTTATGAAAACCCCTCTAGGACCTTGAGATCTCTCCGATGGATATGGCGATGATGATGAATGATGATGATGATGATGACGATCATCCAAATACGCTAAAGTTCGAGTGAGACTTTCAGTCTACCTATGTATATCATCATTGACAACTGCCTCCGTGGCGCAGTGGCTAGTAGGTCTCACTTCAATGCGGCGGACGCGCCGGAGGTCCTGGGTTCGAATCCCGGGTCGGACCGATGAAATTTTGTCTGTTTCCCTGTTGTGATAACACAGATACCAGAGTTTGGAAATTGGCGTTGTAATTACACCCCCTTGCTTGACGTTCAAGCCATAATCGTCAGTAACCTACAGCTATAACGCCGAAACTATAATGGTACTAGTTTTTTTACTGGTGGTACTATTTGAGTACTTATTTTTGGCATTGTCAAAATTCGTTTTCATTACGGTTTCAAATATGAGGATTACAGCTTGAACGACACCGATTTTCGGGTCTTGTAAATTCGACAAAAAATAATTTCATAAAAATGCGAATATCTCGAAAACGGTGCGTCCTACGTCAAATCTGATGGAATTTTTGGCCCCCCTTTTATGAAAACCCCTCTAGGACCTTGAGATCTCTCCGATGGATATGGCGATGATGATGAATGATGATGATGATGATGACGATCATCCAAATACGCTAAAGTTCGAGTGAGACTTTCAGTCTACCTATGTATATCATCATTGAGAACTGCCTCCGTGGCGCAGTGGCTAGTAGGTCTCACTTCAATGCGGCGGACGCGCCGGAGGTCCTGGGTTCGAATCCCGGGTCGGACCGATGAAATTTTGTCTGTTTCCCTGTTGTGATAACACAGATACCAGAGTTTGGAAATTGGCGTTGTAATTACACCCCCTTGCTTGACGTTCAAGCCATAATCGTCAGTAACCTACAGCTATAACGCCGAAACTATAATGGTACTACTTTTTTTACTGGTGGTACTATTTGAGTACTAATTTTTGGCATTGTCAAAATTCGTTTTCATTACGGTTTCAAATATGAGGATTACAGCTTGAACGACACCGATTTTCGGGTCTTGTAAATTCGACAAAAAATAATTTCATAAAAATGCGAATATCTCGAAAACGGTGCGTCCTACGTCAAATCTGATGGAATTTTTGGCCCCCTTTTATGAAAACCCCTCTAGGACCTTGAGATCTCTCCGATGGATATGGCGATGATGATGAATGATGATGATGATGATGACGATCATCCAAATACGCTAAAGTTCGAGTGAGACTTTCAGTCTACCTATGTATATCATCATTGACAACTGCCTCCGTGGCGCAGTGGCTAGTAGGTCTCACTTCAATGCGGCGGACGCGCCGGAGGTCCTGGGTTCGAATCCCGGGTCGGACCGATGAAATTTTGTCTGTTTCCCTGTTGTGATAACACAGATACCAGAGTTTGGAAATTGGCGTTGTAATTACACCCCCTTGCTTGACGTTCAAGCCATAATCGTCAGTAACCTACAGCTATAACGCCGAAACTATAATGGTACTACTTTTTTTACTGGTGGTACTATTTGAGTACTAATTTTTGGCATTGTCAAAATTCGTTTTCATTACGGTTTCAAATATGAGGATTACAGCTTGAACGACACCGATTTTCGGGTCTTGTAAATTCGACAAAAAATAATTTCATAAAAATGCGAATATCTCGAAAACGGTGCGTCCTACGTCAAATCTGATGGAATTTTTGGCCCCCCTTTTATGAAAACCCCTCTAGGACCTTGAGATCTCTCCGATGGATATGGCGATGATGATGAATGATGATGATGATGATGACGATCATCCAAATACGCTAAAGTTCGAGTGAGACTTTCAGTCTACCTATGTATATCATCATTGACAACTGCCTCCGTGGCGCAGTGGCTAGTAGGTCTCACTTCAATGCGGCGGACGCGCCGGAGGTCCTGGGTTCGAATCCCGGGTCGGACCGATGAAATTTTGTCTGTTTCCCTGTTGTGATAACACAGATACCAGAGTTTGGAAATTGGCGTTGTAATAACACCCCCTTGCTTGACGTTCAAGCCATAATCGTCAGTAACCTACAGCTATAACGCCGAAACTATAATGGTACTAGTTTTTTTTACTGGTGGTACTATTTGAGTACTTATTTTTGGCATTGTCAAAATTCGTTTTCATTACGGATTCAAATATGAGGATTACAGCTTGAACGACACCGATTTTCGGGTCTTGTAAATTCGACAAAAAATAATTTCATAAAAATGCGAATATCTCGAAAACGGTGCGTCCTACGTCAAATCTGATGGAATTTTTGGCCCCCCTTTTATGAAAACCCCTCTAGGACCTTGAGATCTCTCCGATGGATATGGCGATGATGATGAATGATGATGATGATGATGACGATCATCCAAATACGCTAAAGTTCGAGTGAGACTTTCAGTCTACCTATGTATATCATCATTGACAACTGCCTCCGTGGCGCAGTGGCTAGTAGGTCTCACTTCAATGCGGCGGACGCGCCGGAGGTCCTGGGTTCGAATCCCGGGTCGGACCGATGAAATTTTGTCTGTTTCCCTGTTGTGATAACACAGATACCAGAGTTTGGAAATTGGCGTTGTAATTACACCCCCTTGCTTGACGTTCAAGCCATAATCGTCAGTAACCTACAGCTATAACGCCGAAACTATAATGGTACTAGTTTTTTTACTGGTGGTACTATTTGAGTACTTATTTTTGGCATTGTCAAAATTCGTTTTCATTACGGTTTCAAATATGAGGATTACAGCTTGAACGACACCGATTTTCGGGTCTTGTAAATTCGACAAAAAATAATTTCATAAAAATGCGAATATCTCGAAAACGGTGCGTCCTACGTCAAATCTGATGGAATTTTTGGCCCCCCTTTTATGAAAACCCCTCTAGGACCTTGAGATCTCTCCGATGGATATGGCGATGATGATGAATGATGATGATGATGATGACGATCATCCAAATACGCTAAAGTTCGAGTGAGACTTTCAGTCTACCTATGTATATCATCATTGAGAACTGCCTCCGTGGCGCAGTGGCTAGTAGGTCTCACTTCAATGCGGCGGACGCGCCGGAGGTCCTGGGTTCGAATCCCGGGTCGGACCGATGAAATTTTGTCTGTTTCCCTGTTGTGATAACACAGATACCAGAGTTTGGAAATTGGCGTTGTAATTACACCCCCTTGCTTGACGTTCAAGCCATAATCGTCAGTAACCTACAGCTATAACGCCGAAACTATAATGGTACTACTTTTTTTACTGGTGGTACTATTTGAGTACTAATTTTTGGCATTGTCAAAATTCGTTTTCATTACGGTTTCAAATATGAGGATTACAGCTTGAACGACACCGATTTTCGGGTCTTGTAAATTCGACAAAAAATAATTTCATAAAAATGCGAATATCTCGAAAACGGTGCGTCCTACGTCAAATCTGATGGAATTTTTGGCCCCCCATTTATGAAAACCCCTCTAGGACCTTGAGATCTCTCCGATGGATATGGCGATGATGATGAATGATGATGATGATGATGACGATCATCCAAATACGCTAAAGTTCGAGTGAGACTTTCAGTCTACCTATGTATATCATCATTGACAACTGCCTCCGTGGCGCAGTGGCTAGTAGGTCTCACTTCAATGCGGCGGACGCGCCGGAGGTCCTGGGTTCGAATCCCGGGTCGGACCGATGAAATTTTGTCTGTTTCCCTGTTGTGATAACACAGATACCAGAGTTTGGAAATTGGCGTTGTAATTACACCCCCTTGCTTGACGTTCAAGCCATAATCGTCAGTAACCTACAGCTATAACGCCGAAACTATAATGGTACTACTTTTTTTACTGGTGGTACTATTTGAGTACTAATTTTTGGCATTGTCAAAATTCGTTTTCATTACGGTTTCAAATATGAGGATTACAGCTTGAACGACACCGATTTTCGGGTCTTGTAAATTCGACAAAAAATAATTTCATAAAAATGCGAATATCTCGAAAACGGTGCGTCCTACGTCAAATCTGATGGAATTTTTGGCCCCCCTTTTATGAAAACCCCTCTAGGACCTTGAGATCTCTCCGATGGATATGGCGATGATGATGAATGATGATGATGATGATGACGATCATCCAAATACGCTAAAGTTCGAGTGAGACTTTCAGTCTACCTATGTATATCATCATTGACAACTGCCTCCGTGGCGCAGTGGCTAGTAGGTCTCACTTCAATGCGGCGGACGCGCCGGAGGTCCTGGGTTCGAATCCCGGGTCGGACCGATGAAATTTTGTCTGTTTCCCTGTTGTGATAACACAGATACCAGAGTTTGGAAATTGGCGTTGTAATTACACCCCCTTGCTTGACGTTCAAGCCATAATCGTCAGTAACCTACAGCTATAACGCCGAAACTATAATGGTACTAGTTTTTTTACTGGTGGTACTATTTGAGTACTTATTTTTGGCATTGTCAAAATTCGTTTTCATTACGGTTTCAAATATGAGGATTACAGCTTGAACGACACCGATTTTCGGGTCTTGTAAATTCGACAAAAAATAATTTCATAAAAATGCGAATATCTCGAAAACGGTGCGTCCTACGTCAAATCTGATGGAATTTTTGGCCCCCCTTTTATGAAAACCCCTCTAGGACCTTGAGATCTCTCCGATGGATATGGCGATGATGATGAATGATGATGATGATGATGACGATCATCCAAATACGCTAAAGTTCGAGTGAGACTTTCAGTCTACCTATGTATATCATCATTGACAACTGCCTCCGTGGCGCAGTGGCTAGTAGGTCTCACTTCAATGCGGCGGACGCGCCGGAGGTCCTGGGTTCGAATCCCGGGTCGGACCGATGAAATTTTGTCTGTTTCCCTGTTGTGATAACACAGATACCAGAGTTTGGAAATTGGCGTTGTAATTACACCCCCTTGCTTGACGTTCAAGCCATAATCGTCAGTAACCTACAGCTATAACGCCGAAACTATAATGGTACTACTTTTTTTACTGGTGGTACTATTTGAGTACTAATTTTTGGCATTGTCAAAATTCGTTTTCATTACGGTTTCAAATATGAGGATTACAGCTTGAACGACACCGATTTTCGGGTCTTGTAAATTCGACAAAAAATAATTTCATAAAAATGCGAATATCTCGAAAACGGTGCGTCCTACGTCAAATCTGATGGAATTTTTGGCCCCCCTTTTATGAAAACCCCTCTAGGACCTTGAGATCTCTCCGATGGATATGGCGATGATGATGAATGATGATGATGATGATGACGATCATCCAAATACGCTAAAGTTCGAGTGAGACTTTCAGTCTACCTATGTATATCATCATTGAGAACTGCCTCCGTGGCGCAGTGGCTAGTAGGTCTCACTTCAATGCGGCGGACGCGCCGGAGGTCCTGGGTTCGAATCCCGGGTCGGACCGATGAAATTTTGTCTGTTTCCCTGTTGTGATAACACAGATACCAGAGTTTGGAAATTGGCGTTGTAATTACACCCCCTTGCTTGACGTTCAAGCCATAATCGTCAGTAACCTACAGCTATAACGCCGAAACTATAATGGTACTAGTTTTTTTACTGGTGGTACTATTTGAGTACTTATTTTTGGCATTGTCAAAATTCGTTTTCATTACGGATTCAAATATGAGGATTACAGCTTGAACGACACCGATTTTCGGGTCTTGTAAATTCGACAAAAAATAATTTCATAAAAATGCGAATATCTCGAAAACGGTGCGTCCTACGTCAAATCTGATGGAATTTTTGGCCCCCCTTTTATGAAAACCCCTCTAGGACCTTGAGATCTCTCCGATGGATATGGCGATGATGATGAATGATGATGATGATGATGACGATCATCCAAATACGCTAAAGTTCGAGTGAGACTTTCAGTCTACCTATGTATATCATCATTGACAACTGCCTCCGTGGCGCAGTGGCTAGTAGGTCTCACTTCAATGCGGCGGACGCGCCGGAGGTCCTGGGTTCGAATCCCGGGTCGGACCGATGAAATTTTGTCTGTTTCCCTGTTGTGATTAGTGATGTGCCGGATCGCTAAAAATGAAGATCCGCGGATACGGATCTGAATACGGATATTTAGTGTCAAGATCCGCGGATACGGATACGGATACGGATCTTCAATTTCTCATAAGATTAGTGTCGCCGGCCGCGCGCGGCCTTGAAAAGTTTTTTTTAAAGCTGCTCTAATTTTGTCTGTGATTACTGGCTCATGTAAGCTAATTTTTAAACTTTATGTGACACATAGTATTAATTTACTTTATTAGAATTAACATTTAATTTGATTTATTTTTGGTTTCCTCGTGATCTCATTCTTATAAAAGTGATTTATTACTTTCTATCGTATTGATATCATAATTATAAACAGAAGGTTTAAGTTTTAGTTTTTTTTATTGACATAAAAAATATCATTATGGTATGTTATAACTTGCTATAATATTTCTGAACCTAATTATATATAAAAGAAGTTTTCAGTTTAAGTTTTGTTTTGACCATGATTGTTATAAAAGTATGTTATAACTTGATTTGATATTGACCTCATTTAATTATAGAAAACAATAATTATGTTTTAGTTATTTCACTGACCTAAAAGTAAAGTTTTAACTTGTTCTCATTATAAAAATCTATGTATCTAAATGTTTGCAATATATAGGCGCAAAATATATGATTATTTAAAAAAACTAGCTGGGTTATTTATTATTTCTACCTGATGATTAACTGAAAAAGATCCGTAAAAGATCCGCGTGTAAAGTAACGGATACGGATACGGATACGGATTTTTATTTTTCCTCGGATATCCGCGGATACGGATACGGATACGGATATTCGGAACATCACTAGTTGTGATAACACAGATACCAGAGTTTGGAAATTGGCGTTGTAATTACACCCCCTTGCTTGACGTTCAAGCCATAATCGTCAGTAACCTACAGCTATAACGCCGAAACTATAATGGTACTAGTTTTTTTACTGGTGGTACTATTTGAGTACTTATTTTTGGCATTGTCAAAATTCGTTTTCATTACGGTTTCAAATATGAGGATTACAGCTTGAACGACACCGATTTTCGGGTCTTGTAAATTCGACAAAAAATAATTTCATAAAAATGCGAATATCTCGAAAACGGTGCGTCCTACGTCAAATCTGATGGAATTTTTGGCCCCCCTTTTATGAAAACCCCTCTAGGACCTTGAGATCTCTCCGATGGATATGGCGATGATGATGAATGATGATGATGATGATGACGATCATCCAAATACGCTAAAGTTCGAGTGAGACTTTCAGTCTACCTATGTATATCATCATTGACAACTGCCTCCGTGGCGCAGTGGCTAGTAGGTCTCACTTCAATGCGGCGGACGCGCCGGAGGTCCTGGGTTCGAATCCCGGGTCGGACCGATGAAATTTTGTCTGTTTCCCTGTTGTGATTAGTGATGTGCCGGATCGCTAAAAATGAAGATCCGCGGATACGGATCTGAATACGGATATTTAGTGTCAAGATCCGCGGATACGGATACGGATACGGATCTTCAATTTCTCATAAGATTAGTGTCGCCGGCCGCGCGCGGCCTTGAAAAGTTTTTTTTAAAGCTGCTCTAATTTTGTCTGTGATTACTGGCTCATGTAAGCTAATTTTTAAACTTTATGTGACACATAGTATTAATTTACTTTATTAGAATTAACATTTAATTTGATTTATTTTTGGTTTCCTCGTGATCTCATTCTTATAAAAGTGATTTATTACTTTCTATCGTATTGATATCATAATTATAAACAGAAGGTTTAAGTTTTAGTTTTTTTTATTGACATAAAAAATATCATTATGGTATGTTATAACTTGCTATAATATTTCTGAACCTAATTATATATAAAAGAAGTTTTCAGTTTAAGTTTTGTTTTGACCATGATTGTTATAAAAGTATGTTATAACTTGATTTGATATTGACCTCATTTAATTATAGAAAACAATAATTATGTTTTAGTTATTTCACTGACCTAAAAGTAAAGTTTTAACTTGTTCTCATTATAAAAATCTATGTATCTAAATGTTTGCAATATATAGGCGCAAAATATATGATTATTTAAAAAAACTAGCTGGGTTATTTATTATTTCTACCTGATGATTAACTGAAAAAGATCCGTAAAAGATCCGCGTGTAAAGTAACGGATACGGATACGGATTTTTATTTTTCCTCGGATATCCGCGGATACGGATACGGATACGGATATTCGGAACATCACTAGTTGTGATAACACAGATACCAGAGTTTGGAAATTGGCGTTGTAATTACACCCCCTTGCTTGACGTTCAAGCCATAATCGTCAGTAACCTACAGCTATAACGCCGAAACTATAATGGTACTAGTTTTTTTACTGGTGGTACTATTTGAGTACTTATTTTTGGCATTGTCAAAATTCGTTTTCATTACGGTTTCAAATATGAGGATTACAGCTTGAACGACACCGATTTTCGGGTCTTGTAAATTCGACAAAAAATAATTTCATAAAAATGCGAATATCTCGAAAACGGTGCGTCCTACGTCAAATCTGATGGAATTTTTGGCCCCCCTTTTATGAAAACCCCTCTAGGACCTTGAGATCTCTCCGATGGATATGGCGATGATGATGAATGATGATGATGATGATGACGATCATCCAAATACGCTAAAGTTCGAGTGAGACTTTCAGTCTACCTATGTATATCATCATTGACAACTGCCTCCGTGGCGCAGTGGCTAGTAGGTCTCACTTCAATGCGGCGGACGCGCCGGAGGTCCTGGGTTCGAATCCCGGGTCGGACCGATGAAATTTTGTCTGTTTCCCTGTTGTGATAACACAGATACCAGAGTTTGGAAATTGGCGTTGTAATAACACCCCCTTGCTTGACGTTCAAGCCATAATCGTCAGTAACCTACAGCTATAACGCCGAAACTATAATGGTACTAGTTTTTTTTACTGGTGGTACTATTTGAGTACTTATTTTTGGCATTGTCAAAATTCGTTTTCATTACGGATTCAAATATGAGGATTACAGCTTGAACGACACCGATTTTCGGGTCTTGTAAATTCGACAAAAAATAATTTCATAAAAATGCGAATATCTCGAAAACGGTGCGTCCTACGTCAAATCTGATGGAATTTTTGGCCCCCCTTTTATGAAAACCCCTCTAGGACCTTGAGATCTCTCCGATGGATATGGCGATGATGATGAATGATGATGATGATGATGACGATCATCCAAATACGCTAAAGTTCGAGTGAGACTTTCAGTCTACCTATGTATATCATCATTGAGAACTGCCTCCGTGGCGCAGTGGCTAGTAGGTCTCACTTCAATGCGGCGGACGCGCCGGAGGTCCTGGGTTCGAATCCCGGGTCGGACCGATGAAATTTTGTCTGTTTCCCTGTTGTGATAACACAGATACCAGAGTTTGGAAATTGGCGTTGTAATTACACCCCCTTGCTTGACGTTCAAGCCATAATCGTCAGTAACCTACAGCTATAACGCCGAAACTATAATGGTACTACTTTTTTTACTGGTGGTACTATTTGAGTACTAATTTTTGGCATTGTCAAAATTCGTTTTCATTACGGTTTCAAATATGAGGATTACAGCTTGAACGACACCGATTTTCGGGTCTTGTAAATTCGACAAAAAATAATTTCATAAAAATGCGAATATCTCGAAAACGGTGCGTCCTACGTCAAATCTGATGGAATTTTTGGCCCCCCTTTTATGAAAACCCCTCTAGGACCTTGAGATCTCTCCGATGGATATGGCGATGATGATGAATGATGATGATGATGATGACGATCATCCAAATACGCTAAAGTTCGAGTGAGACTTTCAGTCTACCTATGTATATCATCATTGACAACTGCCTCCGTGGCGCAGTGGCTAGTAGGTCTCACTTCAATGCGGCGGACGCGCCGGAGGTCCTGGGTTCGAATCCCGGGTCGGACCGATGAAATTTTGTCTGTTTCCCTGTTGTGATAACACAGATACCAGAGTTTGGAAATTGGCGTTGTAATTACACCCCCTTGCTTGACGTTCAAGCCATAATCGTCAGTAACCTACAGCTATAACGCCGAAACTATAATGGTACTAGTTTTTTTACTGGTGGTACTATTTGAGTACTTATTTTTGGCATTGTCAAAATTCGTTTTCATTACGGATTCAAATATGAGGATTACAGCTTGAACGACACCGATTTTCGGGTCTTGTAAATTCGACAAAAAATAATTTCATAAAAATGCGAATATCTCGAAAACGGTGCGTCCTACGTCAAATCTGATGGAATTTTTGGCCCCCCTTTTATGAAAACCCCTCTAGGACCTTGAGATCTCTCCGATGGATATGGCGATGATGATGAATGATGATGATGATGATGACGATCATCCAAATACGCTAAAGTTCGAGTGAGACTTTCAGTCTACCTATGTATATCATCATTGACAACTGCCTCCGTGGCGCAGTGGCTAGTAGGTCTCACTTCAATGCGGCGGACGCGCCGGAGGTCCTGGGTTCGAATCCCGGGTCGGACCGATGAAATTTTGTCTGTTTCCCTGTTGTGATTAGTGATGTGCCGGATCGCTAAAAATGAAGATCCGCGGATACGGATCTGAATACGGATATTTAGTGTCAAGATCCGCGGATACGGATACGGATACGGATCTTCAATTTCTCATAAGATTAGTGTCGCCGGCCGCGCGCGGCCTTGAAAAGTTTTTTTTAAAGCTGCTCTAATTTTGTCTGTGATTACTGGCTCATGTAAGCTAATTTTTAAACTTTATGTGACACATAGTATTAATTTACTTTATTAGAATTAACATTTAATTTGATTTATTTTTGGTTTCCTCGTGATCTCATTCTTATAAAAGTGATTTATTACTTTCTATCGTATTGATATCATAATTATAAACAGAAGGTTTAAGTTTTAGTTTTTTTTATTGACATAAAAAATATCATTATGGTATGTTATAACTTGCTATAATATTTCTGAACCTAATTATATATAAAAGAAGTTTTCAGTTTAAGTTTTGTTTTGACCATGATTGTTATAAAAGTATGTTGTAATATCAATTTTTCCCGTGGGGGTGCGCAACGATTCGAATAAAAATCACTTCGTCCCACAGGGAAAAATCCGGCGGCAGAGCATGAGAGGGTCTCGGGTTCGGTGGCCTAGTCGTTCCTGGATCAATCCAATTTAATAAAATGTTGGGCGCCTTGAAAGGGGACGGAGTAACAATAGGTGACTCCGTACCAAAATAAAAAAAATATATCAAATCCTGCTAGAGGAAAAAAGTTAAATACGAAGCAAAAATAAATGAATGATCCATGAACCGTAGCAAGTGGAGAATAGTAAATCAAACAAAATTTCATTTAAAAGTAGACTGGTTTAATACTAAGTATTTCGATACACATTAGATTCAGTTGAAAAACAGGAGCAGTTACATACAGTAAAAAAAAATTACATGATACCGAGACAGTAATTAACATTCGTCCGGCGAACTACACCTTATCACACATGGTACTACACCTTATCAGTAAATCGGGATTAGCTTAAGCATGCCCGTTATGGTGGGGTGGCATCTGACCAACTATATTGGGCGGTCAGCTGTACATTCAGTACCGATGGGAGGACCGTGTTGGGAAAGTCTGATACCACCTACTCAAACCACCAGCACTGAAGGTCAGCCCACCGCTCAACACAGAAGGTCAGCCAAGTCAGTACGCATGCACACCCCACAAATCATGTCTAATAAACACTATTTGAAATTCACTACTAACTATTCACTAATAACAAACACTATTTGAAATTTTTGTTCAGTTATCAAAGTTAAGTTGAGATAAAGTCACTGCGCTTCCTCCATCGGCCTCGACCGAGAAGTCAACACGGGGAAGTTGAACACTTGTTAAATTGAAATAAATACGGCCCTAAATGATTAAATCCATTGCCATCAGTACCTTGACTCCGAGCCAATGCAAAATCGGTTCTGGGATCAGCTCACCGTCGACATTTTGACAGGCGGGAGGTACCACGTGTCCACGCCACGTCTACGGCACACCGAGCTGCCGACATTCACACCCAAAAGGCTTTTTAGCCGGTCTATGGAGCCCTGCAATCACCACAATGAACAAATTAAGTCGACATTCTAAACACTTCACAACGTGACATATTTGGCTATGCCGAACAATAAAATTTTCATTAATATTCTTACCAGAACACTGGGATTTGCAGCTCACAAAGAGACTCTTTGGCCGGAGCACAGGTAAATCAAATGATCTAAAACAATAAGACAAAAAAATTACAAGCACGTGACTATGGCTGATACATCCGCGAGGAACACTTACACATCATCGGCTTGAAATACTCACCATTTTATTGGGCGTACGGTGCACAATGCATCTCGGAAGACGCGGAACGAAACTTCACCGCATTTGGTGGATATAAAAAGGCTCCTCAGGGAGACAGCCCAGGATTACTCCTCCTCTTTTCTGATCTCCATGAAAAAGACTTGTCAATCGCTCACCCACCCATAGACAAACGAGAGAAAAAAAAACAAAGCACACTGACCAAGGATTCGTAACCATCGCGCTCAACCATAGACACAATCTACTAAAAATACTTTAGAATAATTAATTTGGAAGACTTCGGAAAATCAATTCATTCCGGCAAACCCTAGCTTAGCAAAATTAGATATTAAACATTATACATTTTAACAGACTAAAAACAATTAGCGCCTACGACTGTAAAAATAAAACGCAGCGCACGTAAATGTCAAATGTCAGGTGTCGCTGTCAAACTGACACCGTTCTTATTTGACAAGGTTTTGTTTATTTCGACAACAGAAAAGTGTTACAAAATTCACGAATTTACTAATATAAACCGCTAAAACAGTTTTAACAGCGTCAAAGGAATGAACCAATGGTTGTGGAATGATAAATTGTTAACCCTCTCGCCAACAAATCAGGTAAAAATTAGAATATTACTTCATTCAAGTGACGACCTCTCAATCCAGGAAAACAAACATAGCATAAAATTAGAGACAAACAATACTATAACGACCCCTGCATTCATGACTATCCCTCTCGACCTAAGATCACAGCCGGTCCTATACTGCACCAAGTGATAAAACAGTAAAACTGAAAAAATGGTGTTACAGTACCGCCTTAGTTGGGAAAGAAAAATTTTATTCAAAATGAAAATTTTATTGAAATTTTGAATAAAATTTTTCGTCGAGTGAAACGACAAAAGGTAACACTACCACATCTCAACAACAATACAAACATTTGAACAATACAAAAACAACACCTCAAGACTCCAAACTCATTCACCAGGAGTTTGAATCATATAAGGGAAAACCTAATAACTTAAAAGTTAATAGAAAGTCAGGTAGAACCATTCTGAGAGCTCGCTGATACAGACAAAACTACACCAGGTTCAAACCCGTAACCAGTGATAAACACTAAAGGTTACACAAAGTGAGAAGTGGAACATCCAACTTATCTCAAGCCAATGGCTGGATAAACCAAGACCATAGTGTAATTTACCACACCACGAATCGGGGTAAATTACACGCAAAAATGAAGTATGACAACAGGGACTTCACAAAAACACAGTGTAAGGATTAGAAAATCCAACATACCTCAGACACTATAAGGAGTACAAGGTAAGATACACAACGGACTTACCTGATACAAAAAACTAAATGTTAGTGGTGACTAAAACTGAAAAACTAAATGTTAATAGTTGTGGTTCACACAAACCCAGATTAAACACTAACAACATTACTAAAATTATGTCCAGATCCTTGGCATCAATCGCGAAATATGCGAATGCTACAAGGCCTACGGATTGGACACACAACAGAAACCTTAATTACTAAAAATACCGTCGATCCTCGACCATAATGGTAAAGCGACAGCAAACTAACTGGAAACAAACAAAACTCATACACCCTCATTAGGACCACGTACGACTATATCCTTTATATGAAAAGACCCTAATGGCTTTCCATCCATATTTTTCAAAGAATAGACCACGTTACCCAGTTTTTTATCTACCACACACTTTTCAAATTTGGGAGACAATTTGGCAGAAAAGTATTTGGAGGCGTTGGATAAAGGAAAACACCTTTTGTAGATTATTTGCCCTTCCTTAAGCTCTAGAGGGCGCTTTCTCAAGTTGTAATACTTGGCATTATGTTGATATGCTTTTTTTCAAATGACCCGCAACGTCTTCAAATACCTTCCGCAACTTAGGCAACCCAGAAATAAACTGGTCCGGCTGGACAGTGACGTCCTGACCATCGAAAGGCTGATCAGAATTAAAGATAGCTCCATCGATTACCATCTCCCTACCATGATTCAAGAAATATGGAGTGAACTTAGTCCCGTCGTGAACAGACGAATTGAGAGCACATTGGAGTTCTTGAATATTCTGATCCCATTTTCGATGATCAGAACGCACATAAGAAGCAATGGCTCGAACAATATCCCGATTAACACGTTCGGTTTGGTTACATTGAGGATGGTAACGAGGGTTGTAAAAGATATGAGGAACACCGGCTCCCTTCAATAAATCTCTAAATTCCTTAGAAGTGAATTGTGGACCATTATCCGTATATAGGATACGGCACACCCCATGTACCAGAAATACACCCTTTTCAAGACACTTACACACCGCTTTCGCAGTGGCATTTCGTAAAGGGAAAAGAAGAACATATTTACTGAAGTAATCAGAGACAACGAATAAATACTGATTCCGCGCATAAGACGGAGGCAGCGGTCCAACAATATCGCAGGAAATAGCTTCCCAAGGTTTAGTAACTTGACGAGGATTACCCATTAAACCAGGACGAGCAGTGTTGACGGGTTTATAGGTGTTGCAGATTTCACAACTTCGGACATATGTTTTCACGTCATTAAACAACGAAGGCCAATAATACATAGTCGAGATCTTCCTGTGAGTCTTGGCAACCCCAAAGTGACCAGAGGCCGGCTCGTCGTGATACTTCCGAATAACTTCCAACCTCTTTTCACCTGGAACCACAATTTTCCACTCATGTTGAGATGTAAGATTGTACTTATTCTTTGTCAAACGATATAGCTTACCCTCTGAAACAGAGAAATTGGGATAAAGTTTAGGGTTCCTAGAGCATCCCTCAAAGAGCTTGACGTACCAAGGATCAGTTATCTCATGCGGGTCAATTTCGATCGAATCAATCTTGATGCGGGATAAAGTATCTGGCAAAACATGCTCCTTCCCCTTTCGATGAATAATCTCAAAGACGAATTGACTCAGACGACAAGCCCATCTACTAAGACGACCGGTAGGATTCTTGAGCTTATAAAACCACAATAAGGAGGAATGGTCAGTCACGATAAAACACTTTTTTCCTTCCACGTACGACCTATACTGCTCCAAAGCATAGATGACAGCAAGCAATTCTCTTTCCGTCGCGGTGTAGTTGACCTCCTGGGCATTAAGAGTCCTACTACAATACGCTATCGGATGATCTATGCCAGCATGCCGTTGGGTCAACACACCTCCAACAGCGTATGACGAAGCGTCAGTATGTATATAGAAAGGCAAGCTAAAATCCGGACACTTCAGAATTGGAGCCGAAATTAACGCGGTCTTAAGGGTGGAGAAAGATTCCTCCACTTCAGGAGTCCATACGAAAGGAACCTTCTTACTAGTTAAACGCGACAAAGGCCTCGCTATTTTGGAAAAATCCTTTATAAAACGGCGGTACCATCCGGCCATACCAAGGAAACGCTTGACCTGTTTGGCATCAGTGGGGACGGGAAAGTTGGCGATGACGTCCACTTTCGACGGGTCTGTCCTCAAACCATAGCGATCCACCACGTACCCCAGGTACTTCAACTCCGACCGACAAAATAGGGACTTTTCCATGTTGATGGTAAGATTGGCAGTTTTGAGTTTTTCATAAACTGCCTCCAAAATGGTTATATGCTCTTCAAATGAATCAGTACACACGATAATATCATCGATATAACAGAATACCTTATTGTCAAACTGTGCAGAAAACAAGCTATCCATCAGTCTTTGCATCGTAGCTGAAGCTCCGACGAGTCCAAAGCACATGACTTTGTATTGGAACAAGCCTCGACCTGGAACAGTGAATGCGGTCTTCTCTCGGGAGCTCGTCGCCAAAGGAATTTGGTGGTATGCAGCACTTAAATCCAGAGAGGTCAAAAACTTAGCATCCCGAAGGTTATCCAATATATAGTTTATATAAGGAAGAGGATAGGCATCCGTTTTGGAAACTGCATTGATCATCCTGCTATCCAAGCAAACGCGAACTTTACCATTGGATTTAGGAACCTGAGTAGTAGGAGAATTCCAAGGAGAGCTAGACGGTTCAACAATACCAAGTTCTAACATACGATCCAGTTCTTGTTCCAAAAGTTTAAGTTTCTCCGGGCTCATACGGTAGTACCTTTGTTTCACGGGTTTAGCATCCCCGGTATCTATATGATGTTCAGCAAGATGGGTACGACCCAAACCAACCTTTTCAGAATCGATATTAGCAAACAGGGACTTAATGCGTTCCAATTCGGACATCTGCTCACGAGACAAAGCATCATAAGGCTTCAAACCATTTTCAGAAATACTATCCACATCACAGACTTTATCAGAAGGGATAGACGGAATACAAGCCAACACGTCAGGTGCAAGATCAAACGACTTCCAAAAGTTAATACCAAAATGGACTGGAAGAGCTATCTTAGGCTGAATGTAAAACTTTATCATTTTAACCATACTCTTATACTCAACAGGAACATCCATAAAATATTGACAAAAATATTCGGAACCATTGGCGACTCTAATGTAACAAGGTTTGCTAAGAGAGCGCACAGGTATACCGAGTTTCAAAAAAAATTTGTGGGCATTGTTTCCAAGTAAGGAACAACTAGCACCACAATCAAGTAAACCACTAACATTAACACCATACACTTTGACGGTTAAGAAGGGCCTATTATCACTCACATCCGGTTTAAAATACGTCTCTCTGCAAGAATTATCATTTCTCAGAGAGACGGACTTATTCAGTTTTTTGCCCGATTACAATCGGGACAATCAGGGGACTTCACGTCAGGCTTGCCACACTTATAACAAAGCACGGGACGAGATGCACTGCAACGAGACGTATGATGCTCGTTAGACCGACATACAAAACAATAACCCGCGCCCTTATTGGGGTTACCCTGAACGGAAGCAACTGACTGCTTTTTATCAACAGAATTGACGTTTTTGATCGGAACACTTTCGGACCTGCTTTTCGGCTTATAATGAAAGTCGGGAGCCACACTCGATTTAGACAGCGAGGGTTCAGAGAAACCGTCCATACGGAGCTTACATGCCTCGATACGTTTACCCAACTCCCGCAAGTGATCTATCGACCTGACGTCGACCAACATCAACTCGCGGTTGTACTCCGGGCGTATGTTCTTCAACACGATCCTTAGTTTTTCCCCCTCCGGAAGCTCGAAACTCAACCGAGACATCATTCCCAGTACAACCGAAAGAAAAACTACCAAAGACTCGTGCTTGGCCTGAGTACGAGACCGTATCTCATCAAGCAGCCGATCGTCAAAATCCGGAAGATCAAAGTCCGACTTCAACGCAGAAACCAATTCGTCATAATCATGGAACTTATTCTTGCTCGCTCGGTACCAATAAAGAGCGGGCCCATCCACCAAATCAGGAAACCCAGTGAAAACGTAGTGCTTCGGTATCTTCCTGGCGGCACACAACTCCTCCAACCTCGATATAAACGCCCGAACACAAGTATCACCGCTAAATCTTAAATTTAAAGAACCTAGATTATATGATTTCTCCGGCTTGTACACGACTGTCTGACTGACACATCGCGGAGAACTATCTTCCACTTCCGAAGCCTCGGACTCCGAAGAACTATCAGTAGCCGAGAGACAGCTCACTAAATTCCCCTGCGCTACCAGCAATGCTTCAGGTGGGTCAGCAATCCTGGAAATCCTGGAGAGAACATAGTTAGCACGGCTAACCAGACGCATGCGAGTAGATTCGGCAACATTCTCCTCTCCAAATGACTTAACCAAAGCCTCGGCTTTCAGCTGAATCACCGAAACTTCCGCCCTAAGACTGTCGGCAGTTAAAACCGCAGAAGGAACTTTCAAGCTACCCCTACGGGCTAGTTTCAAGGTACTTCGTAAAAGTTTCCGCAACTGTTCCACGGTGTTATTTTTATCAAAAGGTACTTTACGGTTAGCTAACTCGTGTTCAAGTTCGTCCTTAAGCAAGTATTTAATGTTATAATTAAGTTCCGACATGACGAATAAAATATGAAAAGAATCGTACTATATAAAAATTTCACAATTCTAAAAACATAAAAATTATATTATATTATCATAATATCACATTTAATACACTATGTTGAAGTACTAAACTCACTTTCTAGGCCCCACGTTGGGCGCCACTGTAATATCAATTTTTCCCGTGGGGGTGCGCAACGATTCGAATAAAAATCACTTCGTCCCACAGGGAAAAATCCGGCGGCAGAGCATGAGAGGGTCTCGGGTTCGGTGGCCTAGTCGTTCCTGGATCAATCCAATTTAATAAAATGTTGGGCGCCTTGAAAGGGGACGGAGTAACAATAGGTGACTCCGTACCAAAATAAAAAAAATATATCAAATCCTGCTAGAGGAAAAAAGTTAAATACGAAGCAAAAATAAATGAATGATCCATGAACCGTAGCAAGTGGAGAATAGTAAATCAAACAAAATTTCATTTAAAAGTAGACTGGTTTAATACTAAGTATTTCGATACACATTAGATTCAGTTGAAAAACAGGAGCAGTTACATACAGTAAAAAAAAATTACATGATACCGAGACAGTAATTAACATTCGTCCGGCGAACTACACCTTATCACACATGGTACTACACCTTATCAGTAAATCGGGATTAGCTTAAGCATGCCCGTTATGGTGGGGTGGCATCTGACCAACTATATTGGGCGGTCAGCTGTACATTCAGTACCGATGGGAGGACCGTGTTGGGAAAGTCTGATACCACCTACTCAAACCACCAGCACTGAAGGTCAGCCCACCGCTCAACACAGAAGGTCAGCCAAGTCAGTACGCATGCACACCCCACAAATCATGTCTAATAAACACTATTTGAAATTCACTACTAACTATTCACTAATAACAAACACTATTTGAAATTTTTGTTCAGTTATCAAAGTTAAGTTGAGATAAAGTCACTGCGCTTCCTCCATCGGCCTCGACCGAGAAGTCAACACGGGGAAGTTGAACACTTGTTAAATTGAAATAAATACGGCCCTAAATGATTAAATCCATTGCCATCAGTACCTTGACTCCGAGCCAATGCAAAATCGGTTCTGGGATCAGCTCACCGTCGACATTTTGACAGGCGGGAGGTACCACGTGTCCACGCCACGTCTACGGCACACCGAGCTGCCGACATTCACACCCAAAAGGCTTTTTAGCCGGTCTATGGAGCCCTGCAATCACCACAATGAACAAATTAAGTCGACATTCTAAACACTTCACAACGTGACATATTTGGCTATGCCGAACAATAAAATTTTCATTAATATTCTTACCAGAACACTGGGATTTGCAGCTCACAAAGAGACTCTTTGGCCGGAGCACAGGTAAATCAAATGATCTAAAACAATAAGACAAAAATTACAAGCACGTGACTATGGCTGATACATCCGCGAGGAACACTTACACATCATCGGCTTGAAAGACTCACCATTTTATTGGGCGTACGGTGCACAATGCATCTCGGAAGACGCGGAACGAAACTTCACCGCATTTGGTGGATATAAAAAGGCTCCTCAGGGAGACAGCCCAGGATTACTCCTCCTCTTTTCTGATCTCCATGAAAAAGACTTGTCAATCGCTCACCCACCCATAGACAAACGAGAGAAAAAAAAACAAAGCACACTGACCAAGGATTCGTAACCATCGCGCTCAACCATAGACACAATCTACTAAAAATACTTTAGAATAATTAATTTGGAAGACTTCGGAAAATCAATTCATTCCGGCAAACCCTAGCTTAGCAAAATTAGATATTAAACATTATACATTTTAACAGACTAAAAACAATTAGCGCCTACGACTGTAAAAATAAAACGCAGCGCACGTAAATGTCAAATGTCAGGTGTCGCTGTCAAACTGACACCGTTCTTATTTGACAAGGTTTTGTTTATTTCGACAACAGAAAAGTGTTACAAAATTCACGAATTTACTAATATAAACCGCTAAAACAGTTTTAACAGCGTCAAAGGAATGAACCAATGGTTGTGGAATGATAAATTGTTAACCCTCTCGCCAACAAATCAGGTAAAAATTAGAATATTACTTCATTCAAGTGACGACCTCTCAATCCAGGAAAACAAACATAGCATAAAATTAGAGACAAACAATACTATAACGACCCCTGCATTCATGACTATCCCTCTCGACCTAAGATCACAGCCGGTCCTATACTGCACCAAGTGATAAAACAGTAAAACTGAAAAAATGGTGTTACAATGTTATAACTTGATTTGATATTGACCTCATTTAATTATAGAAAACAATAATTATGTTTTAGTTATTTCACTGACCTAAAAGTAAAGTTTTAACTTGTTCTCATTATAAAAATCTATGTATCTAAATGTTTGCAATATATAGGCGCAAAATATATGATTATTTAAAAAAACTAGCTGGGTTATTTATTATTTCTACCTGATGATTAACTGAAAAAGATCCGTAAAAGATCCGCGTGTAAAGTAACGGATACGGATACGGATACGGATTTTTATTTTTCCTCGGATATCCGCGGATACGGATACGGATACGGATATTCGGAACATCACTAGTTGTGATAACACAGATACCAGAGTTTGGAAATTGGCGTTGTAATTACACCCCCTTTTTTTTTTTTTTTTTTTTTGGTTTCGCTGGTGGAATGCCGCCCTCCCAGCCTAGGGGCTGCCGGGAGGACGTGGGTCTCTGCGTCGAGACCCCCTTATGCACACCCGACCGACGGGGGTCGGTTGGCCCTGCCCTGGGCACTCGGATAGTGTGGGGCTCGCCCCTCGGGACGTACCCACTAAACCACCAGCGACTCGCCCACTCGTGTTGGATGACGGACAGAGCTGCGGGAGCCCGGAGGTTTTCCGCCGCAGCTCTATCCTACACGAGCCCCTTTACGGGGACAGTGCGGCCACGCCCCTCCTCAGATGAGGAGGAGGGGGGCTGGGGATAGCCGAGCGAGTCGAGCCGTCCCCAACAGGCTGTGAAGGAGCCGTGGTCGATGCCGGCGTAGGGACCCCCGCCCCTGTAGCCGGCAGACTACCTCCACGGGGAGAGCGGGCTGATCGCGTGTTACCGCGTCCGGCCCGCCCTCTCCTTGCCCGGTGCGCGCCTGCAGGATGGTCAGTCCTGCGCTCGCGCTCCGCCGCTTCCTTGGCTGCCATCACCTCCTCACAGAAATGCGCGAAGGCCTGCCAGGCGTCCTCCCTGTCGAGCATAGCTAAAACTACGCTCGGCAGAGAGAGGTCCCGACCGACCCGCGCCGTGAGGAGAGCGCGCTGCGGGGCCCAGGACGGGCACACCACTAAAGTGTGGTGTGCAGTGTCCTCCGCAGCCGCGCAGTGATGGCACCTCGGAGTGTCCTCCCGTTGGATGCGGTGCAGGAATGAGCCGAAGGAGCCATGCCCCGTCATCACCTGCACCATCCGGAAGGACACCGACCCTCCTGGGCGCTCCAGCCACCGGGACAGAACCGGGGCGAGCGCGTCCAGGGTACGCCGCCCGTACCGCGCCTCGATCAGGTCCGCCTGCCAACGCCGGACCATGATCTTCCGCTTCTCGTCGCGGAACTTGTTTCGCTCTGCGGGCGTAAAGGGTTCGCCCGCAGTCCGCCGGGCCACCGTCCAATGATAGACGGCGGCCAACACCTCCGCCTCGTAGTCCCACGGGGGGAGCTCGGCCAGCGCGCACGCCGCGTCAAAGCCTACCGTGCGGTAGGCCCGCGCAACCCGTGATGCCACCGCCTTTTGCGGCCGGCGCAGGAGGGCCTTGTTGTTCCTCCTGGCTGCTGCCTCTGCCCAGATGGGGGCGCCGTACATCACCATAGACTTTAGGATGCCGGCATACAAACGCCGGCATTTAGCACCCGGGCCCCCCAGATTGGGCATCAGCCACGAAAGGCTGTCCGCGGCCTTCAGGACCCGAAGCGATAGTCCCTTGAAGTGGGGACCAAAGTCCCACTTCGGGTCCAAAATAAGCCCGAGATACTTCATCTCGGGCTTGACGGCGACCTGTACCCCACCGACTGAGATGGAAGCGTCGGGGGGGCACCGCTGACGGGGAGGCGGGAAAAAAATCGCCTCCGTCTTGTGCAGCGCGACCTGCAACCCCAGTAGGGAGATGCGGTTGGCTACTAGGCCGCCGCCGGCGGACGCAAGGCGTGCTGCCTCCCGGTAAGTCTTCCCCCGGGCACAGAGGAGCGTGTCGTCGGCGTAGCACAACACGCTCGTGTCCGGGAGAAGCTGACCCCGCAGGAGCCAGTCGTACCCGAGGTTCCACAGCAGTGGGCCCAGCACTGAGCCCTGCGGAACCCCGGTACCTACCCCGTGGCGCTTGATAGCGCCGAATTTGTCGGCGTAGACTACCTCCCGCTCGGAGAGGTAGTCTTCAATCACGCCCTTCAGGTATGGAGGCACTCTGAAGAAATTGAGTGCCTCCATAATGGTGGCGTGGGGGAGGGAGTTGAACGCATTCGAAATGTCGAAGCTGACAGCGACAACCCCCAACCCCCGGTCGTGCGCCTCCAAACAAAAGCGACGAAGTTTGGTCAGGGCGTCTATCGTAGACCGCCCTGACCGAAAGCCGAACTGTCGGTCCGAGAGGTCCGGACCGACTTCCTCCAGGTGGGTGACGAGGCGGGCTGCGATGAGCTTCTCGCAAAGCTTGCCCACCTCGTCTAACAAAACAATTGGCCGGTAGGCGGAGGGACTGTCCGCCGGCCGGCCAAG
This sequence comes from Nomophila noctuella, assembly GCA_958496325.1. Taxonomy (NCBI): domain Eukaryota; kingdom Metazoa; phylum Arthropoda; class Insecta; order Lepidoptera; family Crambidae; genus Nomophila; species Nomophila noctuella. The sequence goes on along the minus strand of OY292492.1, from coordinate 7,238,151 downwards.
CTTCTGGAGGAGGATCAATTGACCCTCCTTCCAGGCGCGCGGGAACCTCCCGGTCGCAAGAATGCGATCGAAGAGGTCCCGCACGCGGTTCCTCATTTCCGGCAGTGCCAGCGCCAGAACACGGGCCGGCACGCCGTCCGGGCCGGGAGCCGTCTTCTTCGCCCTTAAGCGAAGCTCCAGGGCGCCGAACTCCTCCGCGGTGATGGGCGGAGGAGTCACCGGAGGTGGCTCGCAGCGCCCGCGGGGCGGGGGCATGCGTGGAGGCACGAAGTTTTGTGGGCGGGCGGGAAAAAGTGCCCGCACCACATCCTCCAGGAGGCCCGGCTCGAGAGTCTCCGTGAGGGGAGGGCCAATGGGGCGCAGTTGTTGGCGCGCCGCCTTATAGGGCCTCCCCCACGGGTCTGCGTCGAGACTCTCCAGCATCTCCTGCCGAGCCGCATTCTTTGCCGCGGAGATGGCCACATGGAAGGCGCTCCTCGCCTCCCGATATATATCGTAGAGGCGAGCGTCCTCCTCAATGTCGCGTCGCCGCCTACGGTGGTAGCGACCGTAGGCCCTACGAGTCGTGAAACAAGTGGCCCGTAGGTTCGCGAGCTCCTGCGACCACCAGTAGACGGCGGTCTTGGGCCCAGGACGGCTGGACCGAGGCATCGACAGATCGCACACCTCGGTCAGCGAGCGGCGCAGCTGGACAGCCGCGGCGTCGACGTCGTCTGCGAAGGCGGGGCTGAGCCAATCCTGGACGAATGCCGCCTCCTTGGCCAGCCCCTTGTCCAGCTTTATCAGCGCCCAGCGAGGGAACGGCGACCGGCCGGCAGGAGGTCCTCCTTGGAGGGTGGGAGTCTCCCGGACCAGGTACCGGATGTACCTGTGGTCCGAGAGGGACTCGGTGGTATCCACCCTCCATTCCTCGATCCGCGCAGCCAAAGGTTGGGTGGCAAACGTCACGTCCACCACCGAACCGCCCAGTTGCCGCACACAGGTGTGTTCTGACCCCCTATTTAGGGTGGTCAGTCCTTGTGCGACAACCCATTCGTGGAGGGCCTCTCCCCTCGCAGTGGTGGCCGGGTTTCCCCAAACCACCGACTTTGCGTTAAGGTCCCCCGCGAGGAGGACCTGACGCGGCGCCAGGCGCCCAATCACAGCGCTCAGGGAGTCGAGGAAGTTCTCGAACTCCCAGAGCGGGCGAGTGGGGGAAAAATATGTGGCCACAACAGCCCGGCTGCCCCAGGCTGCTGCCACATACCCCGACCCCCTCTCTAGCAGCGAGAGGGGGACGCCCGAACCACGACGCGGGACGACGGCGACGAGTCCGTCGAGGTCCCCAAGCCACTCACGGGCGACAAAATACGGCTCCGAGAGGAGGCCCAAATCACACCGCCACTCAGCCATGACTTGTAAGAATAAGTCTTGGGCCGAGCGGCAGTGGTTCAGGTTGACCTGTAAGATGGAGGAGTGGTGGTGTACTGGCATATTTTAGTTTGACACCACCACCTCCTCCACGACCTCCATGGGCGCTACAGCCGCGGCTGTAGACGGCCCGGCGACGCTCGCAGCCGATCGAGTTGCGGCCGGCGTCTTCCCTTTCTTGGGGGGAGGGTTACATTTCCTCCCCCTCATAGTATGTCCCGCTGGCCGGCCGCTAGCGGCACAAACGGCGCAGTGGGGCGCGGCACTGCACTCCGCCGCTTTGTGTCCCTCTTTGCTGCACCGTGTGCAGAGCTCGGCTCTGCTCACAGCTGAGGGACACCTAGCTTGCGTGTGTCCGGTGCCGTAGCACCGGAAGCAGCGGAGTGGGCCGTCGTCGTATAGTTTGACGGCGGCCGACGACCAGCCGACCAGCAGCCGTCCCGAACTAAGGACGGCTTTGGCGGCCACAACCGGCGCGCGGACGAGGAGGGAGCCCAGGCCCCTTCGGCTGTGGCTAATTTTGCCGGGCTTGACCTCGTCAACCCGGCAGCCACCGAGCGCAGCTATCTTCGCTGCCACCTCCTCTCCAGTGACGGACTCGTCGAGTTCCGTCACGAGGAGGGCGGCCGTCTTCACCGGCACGGCCACCACGGCCACTCCCGCTACTGCCTCCCGCAGTTTGGCCGCGAAAGAGGCCGCCTGCGGGGCGCTCTGGGTGCCGGGGAAACTGAAAAGACGGCCTCCCGTCGCCGTGATTCGGCAGCGCGTGCCTTGCGCGGCGTCGCTGCCGATGGCCTCGCGCGCCTTTCGGAGGACGGAGCCGTAGGTATCGCCCTTGGCTACCGCCTCCGCCGTCAAGGTGATAGTGACGGCGGTTTGCTTGGGCGCGACCAGCTTCTTCTTCCGCTGCGGGGCGGCGGTCTTTGCCGCTGACGCAGGGGGGGCCTTGGAGGGCACGGATTTGGAGGAGTCGGTCGGCGCAGAAGCCTTCCTTCTCCCCTTCTTGCCGCCTTTGGTGGTCCCAAGAGGGGACGGTTCGGCGGGGGCTGCCTTTTTGGCCGCCTTTTTGGCAGCCTGCCGCGACTTTTTTGTCACGACCTCTTTCCACCCCTGATTGGCCGGGGTGGTTGAGGGCAACAGAAGGTCGTCTTCTACGTTCGACGACGTGGACGGGACGGCCACGGGCTCAGAGGCCTGGGAGGGTTTGGCCTGGGAGGGCTTGGCGTTCCCCTTCGCTGGAGGTGGAGGGGGGGGCGGAGGCATAATTGCCGAAGACGGCGGCGGCGACTGAGCTGGTGCGGGGGCGGCAGCGGCAGGAGCGGCTGCCCTCTTCTTGTCCGCCGCAAGCGGAGGCCGTAACCTTACCTCCGGGAGGAGGCGGTCATTTAGGCCGGCCAGGCGGTCCCGGAGGAAGTTGCGCTCCTTGAGCGTATGCTCCCTCAATTTCTCGTCAATGAGCGACCCTATCTGCGACACTAAGTTCGCAGAGGGGTCGCTCGAAACATTCGACGTCGGAGTCGGCACAACAATTGGCCGGCTCGCCTTCATGGCGGCCAGCTCGGCCCGCAGCGCCACCAGCTCGCTGGAGAGGTGCTCCACCGTCGCCTGGAGGGCCGCGGTCTCGTCGTCGCTGGACCTCTTGGCCAGCTCCGCCGCGATGGCCGCGAACGAGCACGCGTGTGCTTTAAGGCCCTTGACGAAAGGGCCCTTCAAGTTGGACGACTTGGAGGCGATCTGCGCGATCTCCTCCGCGTCGTACTTAGCGTGGCTCTGAAGGTCGGCCACGGACAGTTTTGAGTAGTCCAAGAAGGACGACACTCCGTAGCCGACCTTCTTGCGCTCTTCGCACACGCGCTGCTCTCGTTGCTGGAATTTCTCCAGCAACTCCGCCTCGTCGTCGACCCTTTTCTGGGCCGCCATCTTCCTACGTGCGGCCTCCAAACCGACGCGGTGCTCTTGCGCATCGGTATCGGCCTTCTCTCGGGCCCGTTTCTCTTTTTTGGCCTCCTTCTTCTTCTTCTTGTCGGCTTTGGAGGCCTGACTGGAGTCCGATTGGGACCCGGTCGCCTCCGCAGCTACACCCCCTTGCTTGACGTTCAAGCCATAATCGTCAGTAACCTACAGCTATAACGCCGAAACTATAATGGTACTAGTTTTTTTACTGGTGGTACTATTTGAGTACTTATTTTTGGCATTGTCAAAATTCGTTTTCATTACGGTTTCAAATATGAGGATTACAGCTTGAACGACACCGATTTTCGGGTCTTGTAAATTCGACAAAAAATAATTTCATAAAAATGCGAATATCTCGAAAACGGTGCGTCCTACGTCAAATCTGATGGAATTTTTGGCCCCCCTTTTATGAAAACCCCTCTAGGACCTTGAGATCTCTCCGATGGATATGGCGATGATGATGAATGATGATGATGATGATGACGATCATCCAAATACGCTAAAGTTCGAGTGAGACTTTCAGTCTACCTATGTATATCATCATTGACAACTGCCTCCGTGGCGCAGTGGCTAGTAGGTCTCACTTCAATGCGGCGGACGCGCCGGAGGTCCTGGGTTCGAATCCCGGGTCGGACCGATGAAATTTTGTCTGTTTCCCTGTTGTGATAACACAGATACCAGAGTTTGGAAATTGGCGTTGTAATTACACCCCCTTGCTTGACGTTCAAGCCATAATCGTCAGTAACCTACAGCTATAACGCCGAAACTATAATGGTACTAGTTTTTTTACTGGTGGTACTATTTGAGTACTTATTTTTGGCATTGTCAAAATTCGTTTTCATTACGGTTTCAAATATGAGGATTACAGCTTGAACGACACCGATTTTCGGGTCTTGTAAATTCGACAAAAAATAATTTCATAAAAATGCGAATATCTCGAAAACGGTGCGTCCTACGTCAAATCTGATGGAATTTTTGGCCCCCCTTTTATGAAAACCCCTCTAGGACCTTGAGATCTCTCCGATGGATATGGCGATGATGATGAATGATGATGATGATGATGACGATCATCCAAATACGCTAAAGTTCGAGTGAGACTTTCAGTCTACCTATGTATATCATCATTGACAACTGCCTCCGTGGCGCAGTGGCTAGTAGGTCTCACTTCAATGCGGCGGACGCGCCGGAGGTCCTGGGTTCGAATCCCGGGTCGGACCGATGAAATTTTGTCTGTTTCCCTGTTGTGATAACACAGATACCAGAGTTTGGAAATTGGCGTTGTAATTACACCCCCTTGCTTGACGTTCAAGCCATAATCGTCAGTAACCTACAGCTATAACGCCGAAACTATAATGGTACTAGTTTTTTTTACTGGTGGTACTATTTGAGTACTTATTTTTGGCATTGTCAAAATTCGTTTTCATGACGGATTCAAATATGAGGATTACAGCTTGAACGACACCGATTTTCGGGTCTTGTAAATTCGACAAAAAATAATTTCATAAAAATGCGAATATCTCGAAAACGGTGCGTCCTACGTCAAATCTGATGGAATTTTTGGCCCCCCTTTTATGAAAACCCCTCTAGGACCTTGAGATCTCTCCGATGGATATGGCGATGATGATGAATGATGATGATGATGATGACGATCATCCAAATACGCTAAAGTTCGAGTGAGACTTTCAGTCTACCTATGTATATCATCATTGACAACTGCCTCCGTGGCGCAGTGGCTAGTAGGTCTCACTTCAATGCGGCGGACGCGCCGGAGGTCCTGGGTTCGAATCCCGGGTCGGACCGATGAAATTTTGTCTGTTTCCCTGTTGTGATAACACAGATACCAGAGTTTGGAAATTGGCGTTGTAATTACACCCCCTTGCTTGACGTTCAAGCCATAATCGTCAGTAACCTACAGCTATAACGCCGAAACTATAATGGTACTACTTTTTTTACTGGTGGTACTATTTGAGTACTAATTTTTGGCATTGTCAAAATTCGTTTTCATTACGGTTTCAAATATGAGGATTACAGCTTGAACGACACCGATTTTCGGGTCTTGTAAATTCGACAAAAAATAATTTCATAAAAATGCGAATATCTCGAAAACGGTGCGTCCTACGTCAAATCTGATGGAATTTTTGGCCCCCCTTTTATGAAAACCCCTCTAGGACCTTGAGATCTCTCCGATGGATATGGCGATGATGATGAATGATGATGATGATGATGACGATCATCCAAATACGCTAAAGTTCGAGTGAGACTTTCAGTCTACCTATGTATATCATCATTGACAACTGCCTCCGTGGCGCAGTGGCTAGTAGGTCTCACTTCAATGCGGCGGACGCGCCGGAGGTCCTGGGTTCGAATCCCGGGTCGGACCGATGAAATTTTGTCTGTTTCCCTGTTGTGATAACACAGATACCAGAGTTTGGAAATTGGCGTTGTAATTACACCCCCTTGCTTGACGTTCAAGCCATAATCGTCAGTAACCTACAGCTATAACGCCGAAACTATAATGGTACTAGTTTTTTTACTGGTGGTACTATTTGAGTACTTATTTTTGGCATTGTCAAAATTCGTTTTCATTACGGTTTCAAATATGAGGATTACAGCTTGAACGACACCGATTTTCGGGTCTTGTAAATTCGACAAAAAATAATTTCATAAAAATGCGAATATCTCGAAAACGGTGCGTCCTACGTCAAATCTGATGGAATTTTTGGCCCCCCTTTTATGAAAACCCCTCTAGGACCTTGAGATCTCTCCGATGGATATGGCGATGATGATGAATGATGATGATGATGATGACGATCATCCAAATACGCTAAAGTTCGAGTGAGACTTTCAGTCTACCTATGTATATCATCATTGACAACTGCCTCCGTGGCGCAGTGGCTAGTAGGTCTCACTTCAATGCGGCGGACGCGCCGGAGGTCCTGGGTTCGAATCCCGGGTCGGACCGATGAAATTTTGTCTGTTTCCCTGTTGTGATAACACAGATACCAGAGTTTGGAAATTGGCGTTGTAATTACACCCCCTTGCTTGACGTTCAAGCCATAATCGTCAGTAACCTACAGCTATAACGCCGAAACTATAATGGTACTAGTTTTTTTACTGGTGGTACTATTTGAGTACTTATTTTTGGCATTGTCAAAATTCGTTTTCATTACGGTTTCAAATATGAGGATTACAGCTTGAACGACACCGATTTTCGGGTCTTGTAAATTCGACAAAAAATAATTTCATAAAAATGCGAATATCTCGAAAACGGTGCGTCCTACGTCAAATCTGATGGAATTTTTGGCCCCCCTTTTATGAAAACCCCTCTAGGACCTTGAGATCTCTCCGATGGATATGGCGATGATGATGAATGATGATGATGATGATGACGATCATCCAAATACGCTAAAGTTCGAGTGAGACTTTCAGTCTACCTATGTATATCATCATTGAGAACTGCCTCCGTGGCGCAGTGGCTAGTAGGTCTCACTTCAATGCGGCGGACGCGCCGGAGGTCCTGGGTTCGAATCCCGGGTCGGACCGATGAAATTTTGTCTGTTTCCCTGTTGTGATAACACAGATACCAGAGTTTGGAAATTGGCGTTGTAATTACACCCCCTTGCTTGACGTTCAAGCCATAATCGTCAGTAACCTACAGCTATAACGCCGAAACTATAATGGTACTACTTTTTTTACTGGTGGTACTATTTGAGTACTAATTTTTGGCATTGTCAAAATTCGTTTTCATTACGGTTTCAAATATGAGGATTACAGCTTGAACGACACCGATTTTCGGGTCTTGTAAATTCGACAAAAAATAATTTCATAAAAATGCGAATATCTCGAAAACGGTGCGTCCTACGTCAAATCTGATGGAATTTTTGGCCCCCCTTTTATGAAAACCCCTCTAGGACCTTGAGATCTCTCCGATGGATATGGCGATGATGATGAATGATGATGATGATGATGACGATCATCCAAATACGCTAAAGTTCGAGTGAGACTTTCAGTCTACCTATGTATATCATCATTGACAACTGCCTCCGTGGCGCAGTGGCTAGTAGGTCTCACTTCAATGCGGCGGACGCGCCGGAGGTCCTGGGTTCGAATCCCGGGTCGGACCGATGAAATTTTGTCTGTTTCCCTGTTGTGATAACACAGATACCAGAGTTTGGAAATTGGCGTTGTAATTACACCCCCTTGCTTGACGTTCAAGCCATAATCGTCAGTAACCTACAGCTATAACGCCGAAACTATAATGGTACTACTTTTTTTACTGGTGGTACTATTTGAGTACTTATTTTTGGCATTGTCAAAATTCGTTTTCATTACGGTTTCAAATATGAGGATTACAGCTTGAACGACACCGATTTTCGGGTCTTGTAAATTCGACAAAAAATAATTTCATAAAAATGCGAATATCTCGAAAACGGTGCGTCCTACGTCAAATCTGATGGAATTTTTGGCCCCCCTTTTATGAAAACCCCTCTAGGACCTTGAGATCTCTCCGATGGATATGGCGATGATGATGAATGATGATGATGATGATGACGATCATCCAAATACGCTAAAGTTCGAGTGAGACTTTCAGTCTACCTATGTATATCATCATTGACAACTGCCTCCGTGGCGCAGTGGCTAGTAGGTCTCACTTCAATGCGGCGGACGCGCCGGAGGTCCTGGGTTCGAATCCCGGGTCGGACCGATGAAATTTTGTCTGTTTCCCTGTTGTGATAACACAGATACCAGAGTTTGGAAATTGGCGTTGTAATTACACCCCCTTGCTTGACGTTCAAGCCATAATCGTCAGTAACCTACAGCTATAACGCCGAAACTATAATGGTACTAGTTTTTTTACTGGTGGTACTATTTGAGTACTTATTTTTGGCATTGTCAAAATTCGTTTTCATTACGGTTTCAAATATGAGGATTACAGCTTGAACGACACCGATTTTCGGGTCTTGTAAATTCGACAAAAAATAATTTCATAAAAATGCGAATATCTCGAAAACGGTGCGTCCTACGTCAAATCTGATGGAATTTTTGGCCCCCCTTTTATGAAAACCCCTCTAGGACCTTGAGATCTCTCCGATGGATATGGCGATGATGATGAATGATGATGATGATGATGACGATCATCCAAATACGCTAAAGTTCGAGTGAGACTTTCAGTCTACCTATGTATATCATCATTGACAACTGCCTCCGTGGCGCAGTGGCTAGTAGGTCTCACTTCAATGCGGCGGACGCGCCGGAGGTCCTGGGTTCGAATCCCGGGTCGGACCGATGAAATTTTGTCTGTTTCCCTGTTGTGATAACACAGATACCAGAGTTTGGAAATTGGCGTTGTAATTACACCCCCTTGCTTGACGTTCAAGCCATAATCGTCAGTAACCTACAGCTATAACGCCGAAACTATAATGGTACTAGTTTTTTTACTGGTGGTACTATTTGAGTACTTATTTTTGGCATTGTCAAAATTCGTTTTCATTACGGATTCAAATATGAGGATTACAGCTTGAACGACACCGATTTTCGGGTCTTGTAAATTCGACAAAAAATAATTTCATAAAAATGCGAATATCTCGAAAACGGTGCGTCCTACGTCAAATCTGATGGAATTTTTGGCCCCCCTTTTATGAAAACCCCTCTAGGACCTTGAGATCTCTCCGATGGATATGGCGATGATGATGAATGATGATGATGATGATGACGATCATCCAAATACGCTAAAGTTCGAGTGAGACTTTCAGTCTACCTATGTATATCATCATTGACAACTGCCTCCGTGGCGCAGTGGCTAGTAGGTCTCACTTCAATGCGGCGGACGCGCCGGAGGTCCTGGGTTCGAATCCCGGGTCGGACCGATGAAATTTTGTCTGTTTCCCTGTTGTGATAACACAGATACCAGAGTTTGGAAATTGGCGTTGTAATTACACCCCCTTGCTTGACGTTCAAGCCATAATCGTCAGTAACCTACAGCTATAACGCCGAAACTATAATGGTACTACTTTTTTTACTGGTGGTACTATTTGAGTACTTATTTTTGGCATTGTCAAAATTCGTTTTCATTACGGTTTCAAATATGAGGATTACAGCTTGAACGACACCGATTTTCGGGTCTTGTAAATTCGACAAAAAATAATTTCATAAAAATGCGAATATCTCGAAAACGGTGCGTCCTACGTCAAATGTGATAGAATTTTTGGCCCCCCTTTTATGAAAACCCCTCTAGGACCTTGAGATCTCTCCGATGGATATGGCGATGATGATGAATGATGATGATGATGATGACGATCATCCAAATACGCTAAAGTTCGAGTGAGACTTTCAGTCTACCTATGTATATCATCATTGACAACTGCCTCCGTGGCGCAGTGGCTAGTAGGTCTCACTTCAATGCGGCGGACGCGCCGGAGGTCCTGGGTTCGAATCCCGGGTCGGACCGATGAAATTTTGTCTGTTTCCCTGTTGTGATAACACAGATACCAGAGTTTGGAAATTGGCGTTGTAATTACACCCCCTTGCTTGACGTTCAAGCCATAATCGTCAGTAACCTACAGCTATAACGCCGAAACTATAATGGTACTAGTTTTTTTACTGGTGGTACTATTTGAGTACTTATTTTTGGCATTGTCAAAATTCGTTTTCATTACGGTTTCAAATATGAGGATTACAGCTTGAACGACACCGATTTTCGGGTCTTGTAAATTCGACAAAAAATAATTTCATAAAAATGCGAATATCTCGAAAACGGTGCGTCCTACGTCAAATCTGATGGAATTTTTGGCCCCCCTTTTATGAAAACCCCTACTAGGACCTTGAGATCTCTCCGATGGATATGGCGATGATGATGAATGATGATGATGATGATGACGATCATCCAAATACGCTAAAGTTCGAGTAAGACTTTCAGTCTACCTATGTATATCATCATTGACAACTGCCTCCGTGGCGCAGTGGCTAGTAGGTCTCACTTCAATGCGGCGGACGCGCCGGAGGTCCTGGGTTCGAATCCCGGGTCGGACCGATGAAATTTTGTCTGTTTCCCTGTTGTGATAACACAGATACCAGAGTTTGGAAATTGGCGTTGTAATTACACCCCCTTGCTTGACGTTCAAGCCATAATCGTCAGTAACCTACAGCTATAACGCCGAAACTATAATGGTACTACTTTTTTTACTGGTGGTACTATTTGAGTACTAATTTTTGGCATTGTCAAAATTCGTTTTCATTACGGTTTCAAATATGAGGATTACAGCTTGAACGACACCGATTTTCGGGTCTTGTAATTTCGACAAAAAATAATTTCATAAAAATGCGAATATCTCGAAAACGGTGCGTCCTACGTCAAATCTGATGGAATTTTTGGCCCCCCTTTTATGAAAACCCCTCTAGGACCTTGAGATCTCTCCGATGGATATGGCGATGATGATGAATGATGATGATGATGATGACGATCATCCAAATACGCTAAAGTTCGAGTGAGACTTTCAGTCTACCTATGTATATCATCATTGACAACTGCCTCCGTGGCGCAGTGGCTAGTAGGTCTCACTTCAATGCGGCGGACGCGCCGGAGGTCCTGGGTTCGAATCCCGGGTCGGACCGATGAAATTTTGTCTGTTTCCCTGTTGTGATAACACAGATACCAGAGTTTGGAAATTGGCGTTGTAATTACACCCCCTTGCTTGACGTTCAAGCCATAATCGTCAGTAACCTACAGCTATAACGCCGAAACTATAATGGTACTACTTTTTTTACTGGTGGTACTATTTGAGTACTAATTTTTGGCATTGTCAAAATTCGTTTTCATTACGGTTTCAAATATGAGGATTACAGCTTGAACGACACCGATTTTCGGGTCTTGTAAATTCGACAAAAAATAATTTCATAAAAATGCGAATATCTCGAAAACGGTGCGTCCTACGTCAAATCTGATGGAATTTTTGGCCCCCCTTTTATGAAAACCCCTCTAGGACCTTGAGATCTCTCCGATGGATATGGCGATGATGATGAATGATGATGATGATGATGACGATCATCCAAATACGCTAAAGTTCGAGTGAGACTTGCAGTCTACCTATGTATATCATCATTGACAACTGCCTCCGTGGCGCAGTGGCTAGTAGGTCTCACTTCAATGCGGCGGACGCGCCGGAGGTCCTGGGTTCGAATCCCGGGTCGGACCGATGAAATTTTGTCTGTTTCCCTGTTGTGATAACACAGATACCAGAGTTTGGAAATTGGCGTTGTAATTACACCCCCTTGCTTGACGTTCAAGCCATAATCGTCAGTAACCTACAGCTATAACGCCGAAACTATAATGGTACTAGTTTTTTTACTGGTGGTACTATTTGAGTACTTATTTTTGGCATTGTCAAAATTCGTTTTCATTACGGTTTCAAATATGAGGATTACAGCTTGAACGACACCGATTTTCGGGTCTTGTAAATTCGACAAAAAATAATTTCATAAAAATGCGAATATCTCGAAAACGGTGCGTCCTACGTCAAATCTGATGGAATTTTTGGCCCCCCTTTTATGAAAACCCCTCTAGGACCTTGAGATCTCTCCGATGGATATGGCGATGATGATGAATGATGATGATGATGATGACGATCATCCAAATACGCTAAAGTTCGAGTGAGACTTTCAGTCTACCTATGTATATCATCATTGAGAACTGCCTCCGTGGCGCAGTGGCTAGTAGGTCTCACTTCAATGCGGCGGACGCGCCGGAGGTCCTGGGTTCGAATCCCGGGTCGGACCGATGAAATTTTGTCTGTTTCCCTGTTGTGATAACACAGATACCAGAGTTTGGAAATTGGCGTTGTAATTACACCCCCTTGCTTGACGTTCAAGCCATAATCGTCAGTAACCTACAGCTATAACGCCGAAACTATAATGGTACTAGTTTTTTTACTGGTGGTACTATTTGAGTACTTATTTTTGGCATTGTCAAAATTCGTTTTCATTACGGATTCAAATATGAGGATGACAGCTTGAACGACACCGATTTTCGGGTCTTGTAAATTCGACAAAAAATAATTTCATAAAAATGCGAATATCTCGAAAACGGTGCGTCCTACGTCAAATCTGATGGAATTTTTGGCCCCCCTTTTATGAAAACCCCTCTAGGACCTTGAGATCTCTCCGATGGATATGGCGATGATGATGAATGATGATGATGATGATGACGATCATCCAAATACGCTAAAGTTCGAGTGAGACTTTCAGTCTACCTATGTATATCATCATTGACAACTGCCTCCGTGGCGCAGTGGCTAGTAGGTCTCACTTCAATGCGGCGGACGCGCCGGAGGTCCTGGGTTCGAATCCCGGGTCGGACCGATGAAATTTTGTCTGTTTCCCTGTTGTGATAACACAGATACCAGAGTTTGGAAATTGGCGTTGTAATTACACCCCCTTGCTTGACGTTCAAGCCATAATCGTCAGTAACCTACAGCTATAACGCCGAAACTATAATGGTACTAGTTTTTTTACTGGTGGTACTATTTGAGTACTTATTTTTGGCATTGTCAAAATTCGTTTTCATTACGGTTTCAAATATGAGGATTACAGCTTGAACGACACCGATTTTCGGGTCTTGTAAATTCGACAAAAAATAATTTCATAAAAATGCGAATATCTCGAAAACGGTGCGTCCTACGTCAAATCTGATGGAATTTTTGGCCCCCCTTTTATGAAAACCCCTCTAGGACCTTGAGATCTCTCCGATGGATATGGCGATGATGATGAATGATGATGATGATGATGACGATCATCCAAATACGCTAAAGTTCGAGTGAGACTTTCAGTCTACCTATGTATATCATCATTGACAACTGCCTCCGTGGCGCAGTGGCTAGTAGGTCTCACTTCAATGCGGCGGACGCGCCGGAGGTCCTGGGTTCGAATCCCGGGTCGGACCGATGAAATTTTGTCTGTTTCCCTGTTGTGATAACACAGATACCAGAGTTTGGAAATTGGCGTTGTAATTACACCCCCTTGCTTGACGTTCAAGCCATAATCGTCAGTAACCTACAGCTATAACGCCGAAACTATAATGGTACTAGTTTTTTTACTGGTGGTACTATTTGAGTACTAATTTTTGGCATTGTCAAAATTCGTTTTCATTACGGTTTCAAATATGAGGATTACAGCTTGAACGACACCGATTTTCGGGTCTTGTAAATTCGACAAAAAATAATTTCATAAAAATGCGAATATCTCGAAAACGGTGCGTCCTACGTCAAATCTGATGGAATTTTTGGCCCCCCTTTTATGAAAACCCCTCTAGGACCTTGAGATCTCTCCGATGGATATGGCGATGATGATGAATGATGATGATGATGATGACGATCATCCAAATACGCTAAAGTTCGAGTGAGACTTTCAGTCTACCTATGTATATCATCATTGAGAACTGCCTCCGTGGCGCAGTGGCTAGTAGGTCTCACTTCAATGCGGCGGACGCGCCGGAGGTCCTGGGTTCGAATCCCGGGTCGGACCGATGAAATTTTGTCTGTTTCCCTGTTGTGATAACACAGATACCAGAGTTTGGAAATTGGCGTTGTAATTACACCCCCTTGCTTGACGTTCAAGCCATAATCGTCAGTAACCTACAGCTATAACGCCGAAACTATAATGGTACTAGTTTTTTTACTGGTGGTACTATTTGAGTACTTATTTTTGGCATTGTCAAAATTCGTTTTCATTACGGATTCAAATATGAGGATGACAGCTTGAACGACACCGATTTTCGGGTCTTGTAAATTCGACAAAAAATAATTTCATAAAAATGCGAATATCTCGAAAACGGTGCGTCCTACGTCAAATCTGATGGAATTTTTGGCCCCCCTTTTATGAAAACCCCTCTAGGACCTTGAGATCTCTCCGATGGATATGGCGATGATGATGAATGATGATGATGATGATGACGATCATCCAAATACGCTAAAGTTCGAGTGAGACTTTCAGTCTACCTATGTATATCATCATTGACAACTGCCTCCGTGGCGCAGTGGCTAGTAGGTCTCACTTCAATGCGGCGGACGCGCCGGAGGTCCTGGGTTCGAATCCCGGGTCGGACCGATGAAATTTTGTCTGTTTCCCTGTTGTGATAACACAGATACCAGAGTTTGGAAATTGGCGTTGTAATTACACCCCCTTGCTTGACGTTCAAGCCATAATCGTCAGTAACCTACAGCTATAACGCCGAAACTATAATGGTACTAGTTTTTTTACTGGTGGTACTATTTGAGTACTTATTTTTGGCATTGTCAAAATTCGTTTTCATTACGGTTTCAAATATGAGGATTACAGCTTGAACGACACCGATTTTCGGGTCTTGTAAATTCGACAAAAAATAATTTCATAAAAATGCGAATATCTCGAAAACGGTGCGTCCTACGTCAAATCTGATGGAATTTTTGGCCCCCCTTTTATGAAAACCCCTCTAGGACCTTGAGATCTCTCCGATGGATATGGCGATGATGATGAATGATGATGATGATGATGACGATCATCCAAATACGCTAAAGTTCGAGTGAGACTTTCAGTCTACCTATGTATATCATCATTGACAACTGCCTCCGTGGCGCAGTGGCTAGTAGGTCTCACTTCAATGCGGCGGACGCGCCGGAGGTCCTGGGTTCGAATCCCGGGTCGGACCGATGAAATTTTGTCTGTTTCCCTGTTGTGATAACACAGATACCAGAGTTTGGAAATTGGCGTTGTAATTACACCCCCTTGCTTGACGTTCAAGCCATAATCGTCAGTAACCTACAGCTATAACGCCGAAACTATAATGGTACTAGTTTTTTTACTGGTGGTACTATTTGAGTACTTATTTTTGGCATTGTCAAAATTCGTTTTCATTACGGTTTCAAATATGAGGATTACAGCTTGAACGACACCGATTTTCGGGTCTTGTAAATTCGACAAAAAATAATTTCATAAAAATGCGAATATCTCGAAAACGGTGCGTCCTACGTCAAATCTGATGGAATTTTTGGCCCCCCTTTTATGAAAACCCCTCTAGGACCTTGAGATCTCTCCGATGGATATGGCGATGATGATGAATGATGATGATGATGATGACGATCATCCAAATACGCTAAAGTTCGAGTGAGACTTTCAGTCTACCTATGTATATCATCATTGACAACTGCCTCCGTGGCGCAGTGGCTAGTAGGTCTCACTTCAATGCGGCGGACGCGCCGGAGGTCCTGGGTTCGAATCCCGGGTCGGACCGATGAAATTTTGTCTGTTTCCCTGTTGTGATAACACAGATACCAGAGTTTGGAAATTGGCGTTGTAATTACACCCCCTTGCTTGACGTTCAAGCCATAATCGTCAGTAACCTACAGCTATAACGCCGAAACTATAATGGTACTAGTTTTTTTACTGGTGGTACTATTTGAGTACTTATTTTTGGCATTGTCAAAATTCGTTTTCATTACGGATTCAAATATGAGGATTACAGCTTGAACGACACCGATTTTCGGGTCTTGTAAATTCGACAAAAAATAATTTCATAAAAATGCGAATATCTCGAAAACGGTGCGTCCTACGTCAAATCTGATGGAATTTTTGGCCCCCCTTTTATGAAAACCCCTCTAGGACCTTGAGATCTCTCCGATGGATATGGCGATGATGATGAATGATGATGATGATGATGACGATCATCCAAATACGCTGGGGGTTGGTTGTCATTCGCGTCCGTGGGTAATTACTCTAGTTTCCCCACACGTGACCCCTGGGTAGTGCTAAACGAATGTCAGCATTCCGGTGGTAGGTTTCGATCGTGGCTGGTCACCACCATTCAGGCAAAACCAAGCCGCCAAGCGAGTCCTCTCGTGTTCCGGCTTGATGCCTGAATTAGCCATTTTGGAAATGGAGTCTGGACAGTTGCGTCTCCGAGCGAGCTGGTATCGGTTCGGTAGTGTTTGTTGCACTGGTTGGCTGACCGTGGAGGGTAGCGGGATCCTAAGCACGGTGGATCCGCTGGCCGACCGCAGTTAGTAGGGGGCCCAAGTAGTAGGTTAGCCACTTATGAAAGGCTGCCCCGCCAACTAGCGAAAAATCCCGGGATGCGCCATCGTGCCGGTTGGCGACCGGATGCGAGGGCCCGATGGACATCTTCGGGGGGGTTAGGGCGTCCCCGCGCGCTCCAGGCCAGTCAACTGTCGGTGACGCAGCACTGCCTTTCCGCTGGGCGGTAGCTCGGCGATGTCTCGTCCAACTTTCCTTTTCCTGCCTGTCCACTCTATTACTATGAAAGTTAAGAAAAGGAAAAAATTTAAACAGCGGATGCACTCCCTCGCACTAAAAGTGCACCTTGCAAATATTCGAGGTCTGCACTCAAATCTCAATTCTGTCCATCACCACCTTGAGACCAAAAAACCGCATCTGCTGTTCCTCACGGAGACACAAATCCGATGTCCTGCTGACGCGGCGTATTTGCATTACCCAGGTTACACCTTGGAGTACAATTTCAAACCACACGCTGGCACCTGTCTGTATGCCCGCGACGACATCTGCTGTAGACGTCTCCGTTGTCTTGAGGATTCCAGTTTCTCAGTGCTATGGGTTTTGGTGGACACAGGAATAGAGAAAATTCTCTATGCCTGTGTTTATCGATCGCACACCGGAAATGTGGAGACGACCAGGTTGTTTCGGTACCTCTCTGACACTGCTGATGCTGCTCAACAGCGATATCCTTCTGCTCAGCTCGTTGTTCTGGGAGACTTTAATGCTCACCACGAAGAGTGGCTGTACCCGTTCCAGAGCACCGACCACGCTGGGAGGGAGGCGTATGCTTTCGCTGTTTCGCAGAATCTCACTCAGCTGGTGAGTGGTGCCACGAGGGTGCCGGACGTTGACGGCCACACTGCGAACTGCTTGGACCTTCTGCTGACTACAGATCCAGACCGTTATCAAGTGGTGATCTCCTCGCCGTTAGGTAGTTCCGACCACTGTCTGGTTGAATCTGTATCTACCTACTCCCCTGTCAACCAAGATCCTATTGGTACTAGGCGAGTATGGCGATACAAGTCAGCAGATTGGGATGAGATGCGGCATTTCTTTGCATCTTATCCTTGGCGTAGCACTTGTTTTTCTTCAGACGACCCGAGTAGTTGCGCTGAGGCTGTTTCGGGAGTGTTGTGTCGGGCAATGGAATATTTTATTCCTTATTCTGACATTCCACTCCGGAATAAAGCCCGCCCCTGGTTCACCGCGGAATGTGCTAGTGCTGAAGCACTAAAACAAACCGCTTACCGCGCTTGGGCGGATGCTCGAGCTCGCAAAGCTTCCAATGTCCGGGAACTGAAGAGGCTTTATAACAGTGCTGCGAAATCTTGTAAAAAAAGTCATCGCAGAGCCCGCTTTAACCACATCTGCCGAGTCGGAGCTAAACTGGCTTCTTATCCTTCAGGGAGCAAGTCATTTTGGTCCCTTGCTAAGTCGGTTGAAGCAAATTTTTGCCGGTCATCCCTCCCGCCACTGCTTAAGCCTGATGGGTCTCTCGCTCACACCGCTAAAGAGAAAGCTTCTTTACTTGCCTCTCTTTTTGCAAGTAATTCTCATTTAGATGCTGCTGGCAACATTCCACCAAAGCTACCTCCTTGCTCTTCAAAAATGTCTGAGATTCGCATTCGACAAAAGGAGGTACTCAAAGTGCTCAGCAATCTTAATATAAATAAAGCGAGTGGGCCTGATGGCATACCAGCTATTGTTTTGCGGAACTGTGCGCCTGAGTTGTCTCCCGTACTGACGCGCCTGTATCGATTATCGATGAGAACCGGTAAAGTTCCGGGGTGCTGGAAGATTGCCAATGTGCAACCTGTACCAAAAAAAGGTAGTCGTGCTGACCCCGCCAATTACAGACCAATTGCGATCACCTCCATACTCTGTAAGATTATGGAGCGTGTACTAAACAATCGTCTCCTGGCGTACCTTGAAGACAATGACCTCCTCAGTGATCGTCAATTTGGCTTTCGCCGCGGTCGGTCTGCTGGGGATCTCCTTGTGTACGCCACACACTTATGGAGCGAAGCTATTGAAAAACACGGCGAAGCACTTGCTGTGTCTTTAGATATTTCAAAGGCTTTTGATAGGGTTTGGCACGATTGTCTGGTAGGCAAGCTTCCATCGTTCGGAATAGGACCTACTCTTTGCAACTGGATTGCGGATTTCCTGAGGGGTAGATCGATTCGAGTTGTCATTGACGGCACCTCATCTGATCTACTGGGCGTTAATGCCGGTGTCCCTCAGGGCTCCGTTCTCTCCGCGACTCTATTTCTGCTCCACATCAACGATTTATTGAATATGCCCGGTATCGTTGGGTACGCTGATGACAGCACGGTCACGGAGAGGTACTTGTCCGATGCAAGGTCCGGATCTCTCGTGCAATCTCTCAGAGAGGCGATGATTGAGAGAGTGAATGGGACCCTTGAGGCTGTGTCCCGTTGGGGCATTGCTAACTTGGTTGCATTTAATCCCTCCAAAACACAGGCGTGTCTTTTTTCGGCTAAACGGAGTGTTTTAAATCTGACTCCGACTTTCCGGAATGTAGCCGTGCCGATAACCAACCGCCTTGAGCTCCTGGGTATGAACATCTCACCCAAATTAAATTTTGGCCAATACATCGAGTCGATTGCTAAGACTGCTGCCAAAAAGCTGGGTATCCTAAATAAGGTGAGACGTTACTTCACTTCCGAGCAGCTTCTGTGCCTTTATCGGGCCCAGATTCGCTCGTGTATGGAGTATTGTTGTCACCTCTGGGATGGCTCAGCCCGCTATCAGTTAGATGCACTTGACTCGTTGGAACGCCGTGCTAAAAGACTCATTGGTGATGACACACTGACCGAGACTGCTTTGCAAAGCCTTGTCCATCGAAGACGTGTGGCGTCTTTAACAGTGTTTTATCGGCTGCATTTTGGTGAGTGTGCGTCGGTCTTACATGACCTTATTCCTCCAGCTCCCTTCCGCCTTCGGACAACTAGACGCGGTGAGGGCTTTCACCCTTTCATTGTTAATATTCCTCCTTCTCGCACAAAGCGTTTTGCTTCATCTTTCTTAATGCGAACTGCTAAGGAGTGGAACTCTCTGCCGTGTTCTGTGTTTCCTGAACGTTATAATTTGGATGTCTTCAAGACTAGAGTGAACAGGTATCTACTAGGCAAGCGTGCTCCATCTTAGGCCTCATCTACACTTTCCATCAGGTGTGATCGAGGTCAAATGCAAGCCTATCTTAATAAAAAAAAAAAAAAAAATACGCTAAAGTTCGAGTGAGACTTTCAGTCTACCTATGTATATCATCATTGACAACTGCCTCCGTGGCGCAGTGGCTAGTAGGTCTCACTTCAATGCGGCGGACGCGCCGGAGGTCCTGGGTTCGAATCCCGGGTCGGACCGATGAAATTTTGTCTGTTTCCCTGTTGTGATAACACAGATACAAGAGTTTGGAAATTGGCGGTGTAATTACACCCCCTTGCTTGACGTTCAAGCCATATTCGTCAGTAACCTACAGCTATAACGCCGAAACTATAATGGTACTACTTTTTTTACTGGTGGTACTATTTGAGTACTTATTTTTGGCATTGTCAAAATTCGTTTTCATTACGGTTTCAAATATGAGGATTACAGCTTGAACGACACCGATTTTCGGGTCTTGTAAATTCTACAAAAAATAATTTCATAAAAATGCGAATATCTCGAAAACGGTGCGTCCTACGTCAAATCTGATGGAATTTTTGGCCCCCCTTTTATGAAAACCCCTCTAGGACCTTGAGATCTCTCCGATGGATATGGCGATGATGATGAATGATGATGATGATGATGACGATCATCCAAATACGCTAAAGTTCGAGTGAGACTTTCAGTCTACCTATGTATATCATCATTGACAACTGCCTCCGCGGCGCAGTGGCTAGTAGGTCTCACTTCAATGCGGCGGACGCGCCGGAGGTCCTGGGTTCGAATCCCGGGTCGGACCGATGAAATTTTGTCTGTTTCCCTGTTGTGATAACACAGATACCAGAGTTTGGAAATTGGCGTTGTAATTACACCCCCTTGCTTGACGTTCAAGCCATAATCGTCAGTAACCTACAGCTATAACGCCGAAACTATAATGGTACTACTTTTTTTACTGGTGGTACTATTTGAGTACTAATTTTTGGCATTGTCAAAATTCGTTTTCATTACGGTTTCAAATATGAGGATAACAGCTTGAACGACACCGATTTTCGGGTCTTGTAAATTCGACAAAAAATAATTTCATAAAAATGCGAATATCTCGAAAACGGTGCGTCCTACGTCAAATCTGATGGAATTTTTGGCCCCCCTTTTATGAAAACCCCTCTAGGACCTTGAGATCTCTCCGATGGATATGGCGATGATGATGAATGATGATGATGATGATGACGATCATCCAAATACGCTAAAGTTCGAGTGAGACTTTCAGTCTACCTATGTATATCATCATTGACAACTGCCTCCATGGCGCAGTGGCTAGTAGGTCTCACTTCAATGCGGCGGACGCGCCGGAGGTCCTGGGTTCGAATCCCGGGTCGGACCGATGAAATTTTGTCTGTTTCCCTGTTGTGATAACACAGATACCAGAGTTTGGAAATTGGCGTTGTAATTACACCCCCTTGCTTGACGTTCAAGCCATAATCGTCAGTAACCTACAGCTATAACGCCGAAACTATAATGGTACTAGTTTTTTTACTGGTGGTACTATTTGAGTACTTATTTTTGGCATTGTCAAAATTCGTTTTCATTACGGTTTCAAATATGAGGATTACAGCTTGAACGACACCGATTTTCGGGTCTTGTAAATTCGACAAAAAATAATTTCATAAAAATGCGAATATCTCGAAAACGGTGCGTCCTACGTCAAATCTGATGGAATTTTTGGCCCCCCTTTTATGAAAACCCCTCTAGGACCTTGAGATCTCTCCGATGGATATGGCGATGATGATGAATGATGATGATGATGATGACGATCATCCAAATACGCTAAAGTTCGAGTGAGACTTTCAGTCTACCTATGTATATCATCATTGACAACTGCCTCCGTGGCGCAGTGGCTAGTAGGTCTCACTTCAATGCGGCGGACGCGCCGGAGGTCCTGGGTTCGAATCCCGGGTCGGACCGATGAAATTTTGTCTGTTTCCCTGTTGTGATAACACAGATACCAGAGTTTGGAAATTGGCGTTGTAATTACACCCCCTTGCTTGACGTTCAAGCCATAATCGTCAGTAACCTACAGCTATAACGCCGAAACTATAATGGTACTAGTTTTTTTACTGGTGGTACTATTTGAGTACTTATTTTTGGCATTGTCAAAATTCGTTTTCATTACGGTTTCAAATATGAGGATTACAGCTTGAACGACACCGATTTTCGGGTCTTGTAAATTCGACAAAAAATAATTTCATAAAAATGCGAATATCTCGAAAACGGTGCGTCCTACGTCAAATCTGATGGAATTTTTGGCCCCCCTTTTATGAAAACCCCTACTAGGACCTTGAGATCTCTCCGATGGATATGGCGATGATGATGAATGATGATGATGATGATGACGATCATCCAAATACGCTAAAGTTCGAGTGAGACTTTCAGTCTACCTATGTATATCATCATTGACAACTGCCTCCGTGGCGCAGTGGCTAGTAGGTCTCACTTCAATGCGGCGGACGCGCCGGAGGTCCTGGGTTCGAATCCCGGGTCGGACCGATGAAATTTTGTCTGTTTCCCTGTTGTGATAACACAGATACCAGAGTTTGGAAATTGGCGGTGTAATTACACCCCCTTGCTTGACGTTCAAGCCATAATCGTCAGTAACCTACAGCTATAACGCCGAAACTATAATGGTACTAGTTTTTTTACTGGTGGTACTATTTGAGTCCTTATTTTTGGCATTGTCAAAATTCGTTTTCATTACGGTTTCAAATATGAGGATTACAGCTTGAACGACACCGATTTTCGGGTCTTGTAAATTCGACAAAAAATAATTTCATAAAAATGCGAATATCTCGAAAACGGTGCGTCCTACGTCAAATCTGATGGAATTTTTGGCCCCCCTTTTATGAAAACCCCTCTAGGACCTTGAGATCTCTCCGATGGATATGGCGATGATGATGACGATCATCCAAATACGCTAAAGTTCGAGTGAGACTTTCAGTCTACCTATGTATATCATCATTGACAACTGCCTCCATGGCGCAGTGGCTAGTAGGTCTCACTTCAATGCGGCGGACGCGCCGGAGGTCCTGGGTTCGAATCCCGGGTCGGACCGATGAAATTTTGTCTGTTTCCCTGTTGTGATAACACAGATACCAGAGTTTGGAAATTGGCGTTGTAATTACACCCCCTTGCTTGACGTTCAAGCCATAATCGTCAGTAACCTACAGCTATAACGCCGAAACTATAATGGTACTAGTTTTTTTACTGGTGGTACTATTTGAGTACTTATTTTTGGCATTGTCAAAATTCGTTTTCATTACGGTTTCAAATATGAGGATTACAGCTTGAACGACACCGATTTTCGGGTCTTGTAAATTCGACAAAAAATAATTTCATAAAAATGCGAATATCTCGAAAACGGTGCGTCCTACGTCAAATCTGATGGAATTTTTGGCCCCCCTTTTATGAAAACCCCTCTAGGACCTTGAGATCTCTCCGATGGATATGGCGATGATGATGAATGATGATGATGATGATGACGATCATCCAAATACGCTAAAGTTCGAGTGAGACTTTTAGTCTACCTATGTATATCATCATTGACAACTGCCTCCGTGGCGCAGTGGCTAGTAGGTCTCACTTCAATGCGGCGGACGCGCCGGAGGTCCTGGGTTCGAATCCCGGGTCGGACCGATGAAATTTTGTCTGTTTCCCTGTTGTGATAACACAGATACCAGAGTTTGGAAATTGGCGGTGTAATTACACCCCCTTGCTTGACGTTCAAGCCATAATCGTCAGTAACCTACAGCTATAACGCCGAAACTATAATGGTACTAGTTTTTTTACTGGTGGTACTATTTGAGTACTTATTTTTGGCATTGTCAAAATTCGTTTTCATTACGGTTTCAAATATGAGGATTACAGCTTGAACGACACCGATTTTCGGGTCTTGTAAATTCGACAAAAAATAATTTCATAAAAATGCGAATATCTCGAAAACGGTGCGTCCTACGTCAAATCTGATGGAATTTTTGGCCCCCCTTTTATGAAAACCCCTCTAGGACCTTGAGATCTCTCCGATGGATATGGCGATGATGATGAATGATGATGATGATGATGACGATCATCCAAATACGCTAAAGTTCGAGTGAGACTTTCAGTCTACCTATGTATATCATCATTGACAACTGCCTCTGTGGCGCAGTGGCTAGTAGGTCTCACTTCAATGCGGCGGACGCGCCGGAGGTCCTGGGTTCGAATCCCGGGTCGGACCGATGAAATTTTGTCTGTTTCCCTGTTGTGATAACACAGATACCGGAGTTTGGAAATTGGCGGTGTAATTACTACACCCCCTTGCTTGACTTTCAAGCCATAATCCTCTATCAGTAACATATTGCTATAACGCCATAAAGGTACTACTTTTTTACTGGTGCTACTATTTGAGTACTAATTTTTGACATTGTCAAAACTCGTTCTTACGGTTTCAAATATGAGGATTACAGCTTGAACGACACATATTCTGGTAAACTTCTTGTTCAAAGGGCAATATAGGATAGAAACATAAAATAAGTATTGTCTGTGTGTAAAAAAGTTGCCCGCTGACAATCCTAAGTGAATAGGGGCCATAGTACAGACGCCCACGACCTGTTCGTTATGCAGAAAAAATGTGTAAGAATAATTTATAACCTTAAGAGAAGAGACAGCTGCCGACCTCACTTTATCCAAGGAAATATACTAACACTACCATCACTATATATCCTTGAAATCGCTACATTTGTAAGACAACACATTTCATATTTTGAATTCACTAGGAGTGCTCGTCGTAATACTAAATTAATGCTTCCAGAACCAAAATTAACAATGTTTAAGAATAGTCCTTATTATAGGTCAATTACAATATTTAATAAATTACCAGAACACATTAAAAATCACGAAAAAGACCAACTATTCCGCAAGCATCTAAAAATTTTCTTAATTAAAAATTGTTATTATTCAGTTGAGGAGTACCTAAATGATAAAGCAGTGTAGAGATTAAAATATGTTGATTTTATAATAATTATCTATATTTATTCTAAGTTTAAGTGAAATGTTATGTTAAAATTCCATATGTTGCAATACCCTACTTAACAGGGTCATGTACCTAGCCTTAAGAATATTTTTAAGTGTTATGTACATTGTGCAATAAATAAATAAATAAATAAAATAAATAAAATAATTTTTATTTGTATAATTTGCTCGTTAATTGAAATCTGTACTAATGTAATAAAGCTAATGAGTTTGTTTGTTTGTTTGAACGTGCTTACCTCAGGATGGTCTATTTGACGAGGCAGGGTTTAAGCTTTAGTTGCAGACGGGATCGCGGGCGACCGGTTGTCTGTAAGTAACAATGACACGACAGTTTTTAGGGTTCCGAAGCCAAATGGCAAAAAACGGAACCCTTATAGATTCGCCATGTCTGTCTGTCTGTCCGCCAGTCTGTCACAGCCACTTTTTTCCGAAACTATAAGTACTATACAGTTGAAACTTGGTGAGTAGATGTATTTTGTGAACCGCAACAAGGTTTACGTACGAAAATAGAAAAAAAAATGGGGGTCCCCATAGTAAGAACTGACACTCGAAATATTTTTTTTCATTGAACATAATATGTATACGTGTGGGGTATCTATGGATTGGTCTTTTAAAATGATATTAAGGTTTCTTGTATCATTTTTTTCTAAAGTGAATTATTTGCGTGAGAGATCCTTCCAAAGTGGAAAAATGTGGGTCCCCCCCCTCTAACTTCTAAAATAGGAGGATGATAAAACTGAAATAAATATGTAATGTACATTACCATAAAAACTACCAATGAAAATTGGTTTGAACGAAATCTAGTAAGTAGTTTTTTTAATACGTCAAAATTAGAATTTGAACGGAACCCTCACTGCGCGAGTCCGACTCGCACTTGGCCGATTTTTTTTCTCTAAACAAGGTTGCGCATACTTCTAATTGACATTGATGGACTACCTAAAAGTATCTTTAATACTCGTACTACCTATAAATAAAGTACCCGATACAAACTTATTAAAAGAAAGTTAGCCTATGAATTATTTTTGTGTATATTTAATGGAGGTCGTCACCTCACTGTCGCTCTATATCAAACACGCGTTTCAGTCCTTCATAAGTACTGTAAATAATCGATACCTATAAACTATTTATGGACTAATAAAACATACGCCCAATAATGCTTGGAAAAAGTCCAATCGTTCGTACTAAATTACTCAAGCACACGGCTTAAGCTATTTGTTAATGCAGTACGTGAGCTAGCTTTGTTTTTCCTGGCTAAAGGTACAATGTAAAAGGTTAAAGAAACTTGAGTATATTCTTAAAGATAAATAATTTCTGTTATTGTAAGGTAGGACCGAGAGAATGGAAATAGAAAGGGTGCATACTATTCATGCAAGATTATCAAAAGTTGCATAATCACAATCTCATGGAAATACGACCACAATATAACATTATATTTTATACTGACATTTTGAGTCTGATTTTGTTTAAGTACAGTTTTTGTAAAGGTAAAAATAGGTATTGTGAAATGATCATTTCAGAAAGGGCGTGTTACGTAAAATCTGATCAAAATTTTGATCGACCTTTAATGTAAGTTCTTATGCTTAAATTAGATACTCATCTAATAATGATGACTATTTAGATATTCTTCTGTATCAAGGTATCGATTTGGGCTGAAATGAAAGAAAATATTTTTTTTTATTTTATTTCATCGTGATAGTAAATAGATGTAAGGATGTAAATATTAATTTTACAATATAGGTACTTAGAATATAGAATTTACAGTTAAAATTATGAGCATTTATATAATTATCGTGACCATTTTAGATATGTACAACTCTAATTAAGATCTCTACACGTATCATTAATATCATGTAAAATCTTTAATATTTAAAATACAAAACTTGTGTTAGTGTTTTAATTTATAAATGGAGAATATGCTAAATTATTATTTCAAACTAGAAAGAAATGATACCGTTGTAAATATATAATTGATCTTTCCAATTGAATGGTTTCGTAATACAATCGTAAAGAAAATCTTTTCCCACGCGTTCAATCATATCAGGAAATAAAAAAATTGAAAGGCATCAATAAATTATTGGCACAAGACAACTTTGACAAATATCATGAAGGAATCATATGATCTACTAAATTGTAATTATCTACGAGTAAATCTACATTAATGCTTGAATTGTTAATTACAGTTTATGCTATAGGAATACAAATAATAATTTATATTTTTTATAAATTTTATTTTCTACATATTTTTTAACACATTTTCATTGTGACAGAGGTTGGTATAAAAAAGGATTTGTTATATTTTTTAACCAAAAAGGTCAAAAAGAAGAGAAAGAATCTATTAAAAATATGTAACAATGCTGTTCAAGTTTTTTTTTAAATTTTAACAATGATTCTTAAAGAGTGAAAAACAATAAGAATTAATAACTTAATGTTTAGTTCTCAACAACAAATAACATAATGTATCCAAGCAACAAAATAAACGATAATTTTTGAAATATACAAGCGTCCAAATTAATTACTTAAAATGCTATTATAAGACCGTGTTAAAACTTATAGCTTTATTCTTATACGATGTTAAGAAAAATAGCTTTTCAATGACACCACTAGAATGGAATTTACAATGTCTTGACATATAAAAAGAATATTAAGTAGAGGTTCCACAATAATTTCTGTACATATCGACTTTCAAACTTGCTTTTTTATTTCCATCATTATAAAAAAAAACATTATTTTATCCTTATTATAGGTTTCAAAACACATGATGGATAAAACATACAAAAACAATAAGAGGTTGAGTAATTATCTATCTAAGAATATGTGCCACACTCATATCTAAAAATCGTTGAAGGGTACATCTATAAATAGTGGAGGGAATTAAATAGTCTTAGCTTTGAAACAAGTTCTAAATATTCGAATGTACAAATACATACATTTAGGTGTGTAATTCCAAATTCAATGTACAAATACATGCATTGATTTTTGGAATTCCACATTTCATGTCCAAATACATACAAATACATTTGGAATTCCACATACACTTGGATTTAAGGCCTACATTGACATGCTTCTGTCCTTCTGGTCCCCAAGCACCAGTTCAGATGAAATTTTAAAATGAAAATATTCTTTACATTGCCTACAGTTTAATATTTAGTGCCATCTTATTAAGTATCTCGTATCTAGAAGCTTTTGAAATACTTTTATACATATATAATTGACAATTTAAAATACTTTTATATTTTTTTATATTTAGTTTTATCATGTAAATCAAAAGGTAAGCACAGCATTACATTTTCTTTAGAAAAATATTTTTTTATTCCAGTAGATAATTTACCATACATAACAGAGTACCTTCGATAGGTACCTATTGCAAGTATTGTTCACTTTCAAACTAACAAATCTGTTCAAATTGGCTTCTCCTAAAAACCTGTTGGCAAAAATTCATGGAAATGTTTTTTCTTTTAATTCAACAGTTATTATAATATAAATGACGCTTCAGAATTAGCAAGCTAGTAGTTGTGGAACTCTTAAAATGTTGATGTCATAATCACCAACAAGGTTCTTTTAAAGTTTGCCATATTGACTTTCGTAATATTGGCAGGAAGATTGGGCCTTAAATAAAGGCTTCAAGCAAAGTATTGACAAAAAACGTTTTACATTGTCGCATAAACGTCAATCTGATTTTGAAAAAGACCCAAACGTATTACCTACTTGGATTTTTATCTGAAATAATTCACATTTATGTATGAACGTGTTATGCTTGGCAAGAGTACTCTACTAATAAAACACTACAATGCAGTCACAAAATGATAACGCACTATTCCATAAACCTCTTTTCTTCCTTCAAACCTTAGTATTCTTATACTTCATTCTTACTTCTAAAACACCATGTGCAGACAATACATATTATCATTGGACCAAAATTCAACCTTCATATCGTTCATAGATCTATTACTACAGTCCCGATCGTCAAACATAACTTATTCAACGTTTTAAATAGCAAAATCTACATATTTTGTATTTTTATGTGCATAAGTGCTAAAGTCACATGATTTTGAAGGTACAGTACCTACACTTTGAAGTAATAAAACGTGGAAGAAGTCATGTTGCTTACAGGTTACGCTAAATATGAGTACTTATACTGAGATAAAATGCGATTATATTAGGCAATATAAAAGTATATATTACTATGTAGATAGATACGTATTTATGTAATACGCGTTATTAGAAATATTTTAATTAAATCTCCTAAGACACTGCAAATAATTTAATTTTGTACACAGCTACAATTTTACAATACCTCTTATATAGATTGCTTATAAGAATATTTTACGCACATCATTAATATTCTTACGCGATAGAATGTAAAGTGGCACTGTTAATATAAACATTATTAATTATAATAAAGTTATTGTGCAATTCTTAAATGCTAGAATCGTGAATATTCAAAATCCAGTTGTAAATTTAGTTATTTTTTAACTTTAGACACTCATTAAAACAGGAGGATAGGCATACATACAAAAATATCGTTAAGGATTGACAAAAGAAACACACTGAACAATATTAAGATTATGGTCCCACATCAAGACACACTATAAGTAGCTACAGACAAGAATTTCAGCATCAAGTCTCGAAATTCGTTGTGGTTCCAAGTTTTGCACTCAACACTCTCTAACCGTAGACACATTCTCTTCACAAGGCAAAGTAAATCTAGATATCAGTTTTTAAAAGTTCATTTCGAAGTTAAGTCGACTTAAGGACTTTGTGCGGGGCTGGGCCACGGCGGCCGCATCTTTTCCAGCACATATTTGAGCTGGAAACTTGTGTGGAAATGCTACAGATACTCATCTATCTGGTCGTAGTCCTCGTCTGGGGGGGAGGGTCCTGATACAGACAGTATTGGCAGTCCAAAATGTTTGACAGTTTCAACACTACTGCTGTCATCGGACTTGGCCTCTTCATTGATAGTTTCCTCTCTAGGAGGTTTGGCTTTGCAAAGTCGCTCCGACGAATCACTCATAGTAGTCAGTGGTATGTTATCGGCGGATCTGTGAAAGATAATAACAAAATCAATAACAACAAACACTCTGACGACGTCTGAGGCTTTTAACGTAATAGACTTAGTACTGTTTGCGTAGACACGCAAAACATATTATGGGCGATGCTATGATTGATAGTGACGAGTAATTACGAATACGAGTGTGCATAATTACTCATTCTAATGAAATAAAGTTCGTCCTTCACGATTCATTTTAGTTTGATTACTTTTTGCTATATCTGATTTACAACACTTCAAGCTCATTCATCAAAAAGAAGGAAAGTCCCTACTTACTAACAATCTACTTGCTCGATCTTTGTAATTAGGTTTTTCTGATCGAAATATACTCATTTTCTGTTGAGGTATAAATGGTACCAATTTCCATTCTTAACATTATTAATTTAACAAATACACTACATTATTTCAATACCACCACTTGTGTAGGTATTTTCAGTTTCGGTAGGATATTGTAGGCTTGAATTATCTGATTGTCCGATAGATAAGGATGATTCCGTGCTTCAGAAGGCACGTTCAGCCGTCGGTCACGACTATGATCCAAATAGTCTGGTTTCCCTTGCGTAATTTGTGGAGGTCAGATGATAGTCACTCCAATGTAATAACCAGGCTTTTCAATTCAGGATCATAGTTGAAACGTACCTAGGCTCCAAGGCAATGAAGATGCAACGAGGACAAGCTCTAAGATGATGATGATCATGATAATGTGATGATGATGAAACTATGACTACCTGATGATAAACATACCTAGCCTTACGGCACAGCTTGGACTGGGAGCCGTGCCTCCTCAGGAACTCTCCGGCGTCGAAGGCGGCGAACCCCGTCGGTTCGGCTGACACGAATATTGCCGAGTTGACCCGAGGACGGTTGCAGCGAGCCAATAGGCGCTCTTCACATTCCAGGCTCTGTGTGTGTGTGTGCGACCAGCGCATGTGCTGTGGAAGGCATGTTATGTTAGAGAAACACTAGAATACTTCTTTCTTTTAATAGTTTCGTGGTATATTAGCCCCACTTTGCCTGCTGGTAAGCATAAGAAGAGTCCTAATTGCTATGAGAAACGATGCGGTACCAAAGTGGTATCCTATCCTTTGGCATCGCCATACCGGCCTGCTACTTCTTATAAAAGTTGCATTCAATCCCGAGGTTATACCATAAACGGCCGTGATTTGGATTTTTTATTTTCGACGACAATACCGTTTAATTTATGTGGAATCTGCATATTAATTATTATAAGAGAGTGGTGTACATTACATGCGAGATGGTCATCAGATGTAAAGTGATCACCACTGACCGACCATGTACAATTGTACATGTAACAACTCCACAAGATTCGCAGATCCAAGCTTTACGAACTGCACAAAGTATAGCAAATTAAGGCATCCAACTGGGTATCTGCCAAACCTAAGTTTATCAGAATATTTTTTCCAACTAGAGTACCATTCCTACCCAAGAATGGAATTCTTTTAAGCTCAGTAAATGATGTCCAATTTTGAAACGTCGTTTTGCCAAACTACAGTCCACAGTGTAAAAAATTAATAATACCGGCCGTGGCCTACAGGTTTCTTACAGTAAATAATATCTATCTACGGTCATGATTAGCTTACTTTTCTTTTGCAGTACCAACACATCTATTGTTAAATATTGTACTGTCTACTGTGTCCATACTAGCGGCCGCCCGCGACTCCGTCGGCGTGGCTCGCGGTTTCCGCACACATAGTGTTATACTACAGCTTAAAGCCTTCCTCGATAATGGGACTATCCAACACAAAAATATTTTTTTGATTCGGACTTGTAGTGCCTGTGTAAAACCAGCACGTTAAAACAAACTCATCAGCTTTATTATATTAGTTTAGAAATACAACGTTGTTAGACAGATGAAAATAAACACGAATAGTAAATCATTACCATAAAATGAAATCAGTATTCAAATCGCGACAACATAAATCAATTATCAAAGTTGAAATCACTCACTCCTTATTCTCAACAAACGAAAACGTTATGGGATCGAGAAAGGGAGCATTTTAGAAGTGAAATGAAATTACTAAGCAAGTTGAAAACAAGATTATACACTCTGATTAACTTGCACAAAGAATCAAGAGAAGAAAGTTAGAAACCCTCATGGTCTGACGTTTGAAGGAATTTAACTTTCCGACTTTTAATTTATTGTTTTCTTAACACTTACAAAATATTTGTTAAAAGAAAGCTTCATGTCAAAAGTATAACAAGTATGTTGTTAAAATACATTATGCAAAACAATCACGCACAATTTAGACCGTTGTTCACAAGAACGTCGAGTATTTTTTTCTAAATGTAATAATACAATTTTGACTTGTTGTATTCAAGATATGTAGATTACACAAATATTTGGATTAATAGGTACTGACCAATTGGAACTTGTGATTTCTGTATATTAAGTACCTTCCTAAATACAAATCAATATGTTAACAAAATAATCTATCAGTTCTCTTTTCTTCCTATGAGTTCATTGAAAAAATGCTTCTTGTTGAAATGTTATCAAAATTCGTTCAAATAACATAAATGTTAACGACTCCAATCACTTTGTTTTTCGCGCAAACGGGTCATGATTTTAACATGGCTGCGGCGCAAAACGTACAGACCACCTAATAGGGAGCGGTTACCGTAACTAATGTACGATTACCACAGCAATTATTGATCATGTCCGACCTCGGTTAGTTACCAGGTTCGATAACACGTATCTCTTGAACATTTTTCTACTTCCAACTGCCTCAAAGTGTGTGCAAGTGTAGATCACACTTTATAAAAATTGATCATATAAAATCTTATTGGGATCAAAGATTTCTTTGAATGAATTCCACCTGTCCAGTTTATACTAAGTCAAATCTGGTAATCACCATATTTTGATTTTAATGATAAAAATTATTAATTTAATATCAGGTTACAACCGTTTATTCACCACGCTGGCCAAAGGCGGATTGGTAATCACAAACATGAGCTATGTTCGAGAAAACTGATACAAATATGGCCGACCAGGGAATCGAACCCAGGGCCTCGAGTTCACGACCCGGTAACTAAGCCATAGACCAAAGAAGCGTTCATCATGTTCCTTAATGATAATAATATGAATAAAAGCATGATCTTTATACGATGGCGCCTTGAAATGTTCTGTTTTCGGTCATTTCGCGTGCCACCACATTGTCATTAAAACGAACATGCGATGCTTATCACAGTGCATGAAACAAGAGTGAGGCAACTTTGACCAAAACCTTCATAATATTGTTTTTTTAATGTATCACGGAGGCAAACTTCTGTCCATGGACATCAACAACTCCACAAGGGAAGATGAATTGTCTGCCCTTTAAACCCCATACCGTCCCTTACATTTATTTAATTATTCTTACATCTTAGGTATGCGTCCTCAATTTAAAAATACGAGAATTACAATCAACAATAGAGAATGCCAAGAAATCAAAGTATCACAATAATTCTATCAAAAAATAGGCTTTCAAGGAAGTTTTAAAAAAAATCATAGATTTTTTAAAGATTCTAACTGTTTTCTTCCCTACACTGTGACTGTGATGTGACATCCACTTTTACCATCGTATACCGAAAGCACTTCAAACTTTTAGAAAGGTTAATTAACCTTACTGCCTTCGGTTAAGGTTCAAAATGGGATACAAAGCTACATATTTGAAGATGGGCAAATAATGTCGGAACTGTCATCGTCGCACGCGATCCTCTAGTTAAGTAACAGAGGAAAACTTAGCCACCTTACTTGTATTTTGTTAATAGAATTTTAGCTCTAACCATATATACAATACATACATATACTTGTGAGTATAATATATTTTTTTATAGACACCTAAGACCAAATAAAAAGGATAGAACGCTCCGAACAGTGAAGCGATGCCGATCAAAATACGTCTCGCCGTACAAATACAAAATGGAGGTTTTCGCGTTTAAAAAATCCGCTAGACGCGATACGTAGAAGTCCTTTGGTAGAAGTCACTCCTAACTGCTAAGTGATTGGTGAATTTTGACATGCATTGACAGTTTTGTCAATTCACCAATCACATAGCAGTTAGAACTGACGTAATATACGTATTGCCAGCGGATTTCTCATTTCAGGCACACAAGCGTGCTATGGCGTAAAGAACTAGAGTATTTTTACAAGTTTACATTAATGATCTGAAGCGTAACGAGATGTATAGGAAAGAAAACCCCAAAAAATATCTGATATAATATATTATAACTGTGGACGCATAATAATTTACACTTCGCAGCGTTCCATGTTTATTTAATTTGGTCTTAGATACCTAACGCAAGTTTATTTTTTTCACGGTAATTTCACAATATTTGGCCGGTATATATCTAATGCCTACCTGGATGTTAATGAATTCATAAATAATGTAAATTAGTTAATTTGCAACAGCAATCTGACTTTCCAATATTTCCATTTCACTGATTTAATCTTGACAGATAGGTACAACATATTCATTAAAATCTCATACGTGAAACGGTTTCTAATTAAAAATTGCTCACGCGGGATAATTAAGCAAGTCTGATATTTTAACTCGTACCAATTTAAATTTACTGGACTGAAATGAAACTGGGCATTATTTATGTCGGGCGACGAAAAATTTGACCAGTAAAATTAGAACAATAGGCTTTGATTTGATCCCTTTTAGGATGCCATATTTAGATGAGGTTTTTCGTATTTACAATCTGATTCATATTTGATGAATGTTCTTAGCTTTCCAACTGTCATGAGTAAATGTTTACCGTCAGGTGAACGATTCGGTTCTTTTGTATTGACGGATAAAAATATTGGACCGTCCAATGGTGCTTTTAATAAAGATGACATAATAAAACAGCCATGGTGGTGGCGCTATGTGGCGCGTCATTTCATCCCTCTTAAATGGTTGCGATGCCAACAAGACTTCGGCGAGATGATGACACAACAAGGTGTTCCACGTTTCCACGCTTGGGTGATTACGACGATAATAAATAATACGCAAGGCTAGATTTTTGAAATTTCAACCGACAAACACTGCTTTTAGTGCAGAAGTTATCTCTTTTTATCACGGCCCATTACATACATGCGTTTGGGACCAAATTGTAGTATACAGCGTCTTTTGGCTTTTTTAAACCATTTACCTTCAGCCGGTCTACAGACAGAAACCCCATCTTAGTGATATAAAAAGTTTTTTTTACAATAGGCTGTAATACACGTCGCGTATATTAATTTGTAACTTCAAGCCAAATGGAACAACGGTTGGTTCAACGTACATTATTAAACATAGCGTCGTGTTACGTTGTTTGCAATTGCGATGTCAAGTCTTCGGGGAGGTGCTGACTCAGCAAGGTGCAAAGTTTCACGTTTGGATAATTTCTACCATGGAGACATAATGAACGTGATATTAATACCTAAGTTGTTTACACTAAATTCAACATTAGTAATAAATACTAAATTCACTTTAAAGAAAAAGTTAATTTTCTCTCGTAATTGTTTTATAATTAAAAAGTAATACGTACCGTTATTAGTTTTAACGATACGTATTTAGTTATAAGTTTTTTTTTAGAATATAAGATTTTATAAAAAGAAGTAATTTAAATTTAAACAGCTTTCATAAGTATAATAATGCAAAAGTACTTATAATTTTTTAGTCATACTGTATACTCGTATTATCCGTTATTACGAGTAAAAAATGTATGATAACTTAAATCGAGGCTTGCAATGAATACACAATGTGAAATACTACTAATTTGTAATATTGAACAACACTGAGTTCAGAACAATGCATTATTTCACCTAGTACTTTTACTAATAAAATACTACTGTATTTTATTAGATCTTAAAATGGTAAAGATAGTTTTACCATTTTAAGATCTAACTATATCCTCAAATAAATAGTTTTACTCATGCTTGTAGCTAATTCTACGATGAATTGTTCCTATGTTGTGAATGTGCCCCCTTGATAAAAAGTATGACATCGCACTTCTAGT